>CM035849.1:52272284-52872284 GCA_020510985.1 Pholidichthys leucotaenia | reverse complement strand
TTCAGTGACAACCACACGTTCTAAACTAGTACCGGAAGTTGCACCCATAATTCACGCAAGGCATCGTGGGGCTAGGACTAAGGTGGATATTTTGCACATTATTCTCATAAATGTACTTTTTTCTTGTAAAATTGCAACTTGTTTCTCATAAATTTTCAACTTATCATATATTCCTGACTCATTTTCTTGTAAATTTGCAGTTTTTCTTTGATACATTTGCTACTTTTTTCTCTTGTAAATATGCAGCTTTTTTTCTCATAAATTTGTGACTTATTTTCTTGTAAATGTGCTCCTGTCGGCAGCGGCATCACGGCAGCCGACAGGAAGAGACTGAGCAGGCCGATCAAAAAAGCCAGCTCTGTTCTGGGGCAACGTCTCAACTCAGTGGAGTTGATAGGAGGGAGGAAGATGGTGGCTAAGCTGTCATCTCTGCTGGAGTCCGAGTCCCACCCCATGCGGGACACGCTGAACACTGAGGAGCTCATTTAGCGGTAGGCTGTGCCATCCTAGGTGCTCAGGGGAGAGGTTCCGCGGGTCTTTCCTACCTACAGCTGTCAGACTTTATAACCTAACCAGTGCTGCTCGTAGAGGCCGTATTAGTCACACATTTGCACAACAGAGATCGTCCCCTCCAATACGCAACTAAGAGAATTACAATTATTATCAAGGGTGTCAACAACACTGTTCATTCACATGTGAAATATACAGTCTGGGTCTATATTTATATTTTGCTGGGTAGTTTAACTAACTGTAATGCTGTTTATTCCATCTAGCTGCAATGCTCCTGCACTGTGTATATAACTGTGTGCATATGTATATTTATTTACTGCTTTGGCTAACCTATCCTTATCTTATTATCTTACTTACTATAGCTCTGAGTGCTGCTATCCCTTTGCTGCTGCAATCCTGGAATTTCCCCGTTGTGGGACTAATAAAGGCTTATCTTATCTTAACTTTTCTCTAATAAATTTACTACTTTTTTCTTGTAAATATGCAGCTTTTTTCTTTTAAATTTTCAACTTTTTTTCTTAATAAGTTTTCAACTTTTTCTCAAAAAATGTGATTTTCTTTTAAATTTGCAGCTTTTCTCTGATAAATTTACTACACTTTTTCCTCTTGTAAATATGCAGCTTTTTTCAAAAATTTGTAACTTTTTGCATAAATTTGTGACTTTTCTTGTAAATTTTCTACCTTTTCTCGTAAATTTGCAACTTTTTCCTTGTGAATATGCAATGTTTTTGTTTTTCTCATGAATTTGCAACTTTTTTCTTGTATATTTTCAGCTCTTTTGCTCATAAATTTTCAACTTTTTCCTCATAAATTTGTGACTTTTTCTTGTAAATTTGTAACTTTTTTCCTCTTAAACTTGCAACTTTTTTTCATAAATTTACAACTTTTTTCTTCAAATATGCAGTTTTTTTTTCATAAATTTGCAACTTTTCTCTAATACATTTACTATTTTTTTCTTGTAAATGTGCAACTTTTCTCAGAAATGTTCAACCTTTTTTTTCTTGGGAATTTGTGACTTTTAAATTTGCAACTTTTTTCTTGTAAATTTTCAGTGTTCATGAAGATGCTGGATAGATACTTATTCTTAGTGAAGGTTTCATTTTTTCTGTCCATCTAGAAAATGACCCCAGTTTATTTTTAATCGTTTTTTTCTTTTGGAAGAGGAGACATTTTTCCCTCCATCTGAATCATTCCCCATTCCAAAAGCCCCAAAACACAATCTTCCATAAGGCCCCAAAAAGCTAGGAACAGCCCTGGCGACACCGCGGCTTGTTCCTGTTCCCCCTTAATAAGTAGCATACTAAGTGGATGCTGCTCACTTTGTTTCAAACCACTCAGGCAGCAAAATGCCAAGCCATCGTTTGCTGCGAGACAGAGATGTCACCGCAGCGATTTCTGCGTGCATGACCGCGCGCACGTGTGTGTGTGTGTGTGTGTGTGTGTGTGCGTGCGTGTGTGTGTGACAGACCTGCAGCTCAGCAGGTTTCCATTTGGTAGGCTTCAAACGGCCACAACTGCTGACAAAGTTTTCAGCAACAGGAAATGCAGATTTCTGCTGGGTTCCTTCCTCCTTCTCCCTCCCATCTTTCTTCTCAGCAATATGTTTAAAACTGGTTCCCATTATAGTGCTGCATCTTTTGTACACATTGTTCCACGTGTCCGGATGGCTTTATTGCTTTAGTCAACAGAACTGGGTTTAAAGTGGTAGGTGTCAGTGTGTCAGTTTTAGGAACATTTGTTTTATTTAACCTTTTATTCACACAGGAAAGATCACCTCTTTTTTTAAAGGACACCCTGTCCACATTCACACTGGAAGTTGCCCAGTACAACCACAGACTGGCCTGTGGCCACTGAGCAGCTCGACTGGAGCAGTTGGGGTTAGGGGTCTTGATCAGGGGTGCCACAGTGGGGGTAATGAGGGTGGGGCAAGCACTGCTATGTTATCTGTCACACCCAGCTCTGAGCCTGCCGGTTCAGGGATTGAACCGGTGACCCTCCAGTCGCCAACCCTAAGACGTTAATCTCCATGGACTATGATGTCTGGAGACGGCATTGTGATCTGTAGCGAGAGTAAGGAGCAGGTGGAAGAGAACATTCAGAGGTGGGGGTATGCACTGGAGATAAGAGGAATGAAAGTCAGTAGAAGTAAGACAGAATAATGGTGTACGTGTTGCAAGACTTGGGTCACAATGCAGTGCTATCATGGTACTATGATTCCTTAAGTATTGCAATATCATATATGTGTGTGTGATTAATAAAACATCAGTACGTGCGTTTAGGGATTGGTGCATCATCATGAATGTATTTCAACACTACTAGCACCATCTAATGGACTGAAAAGTCAAATGTTGTGAAAAAAAAAGACCTATTGTCATTTCACACACAAATTAAACATTGTCCAGTGCTGAAGTCAGTGTGGGTCGTGTGACTCACAATGGCATCCTTAGGTTCATCTAATTAAACCCCTGTATGTCCTTGATGTGCTGGCCCTCGCCAATGGCCAAAAATGACGTTGCGTGGTGCGCTTTTGTGTTGTGTCTGCCAGTCGTACACCTCCCGATTTTTGTAACATGGCACACGCTGCACATCTGGCTCATAAAAACAAATGGGGGGGCGGATTTTTCCTGTTTTTTTTCTAACATCTAGTGTACAGATTCATTCTTACACAAATGCTGTCTGTGTCACGTTCTGAGCGCTGGGGTATTCCACCGGGCTCAGCTTGTCTGCCTTTTTTTCATATTTGTACAGTGTTGTCATTTTGAGTTGTCACTTATCCTATATTGTTTCTCAGTATGACTTATATTCCCGTTTACGTTCGTTATAGTTTGTTTATTGTATTTTTGAGGTTTCCTGTCTCTATTTTTTGCCATATCGTTATATTTGTATTCTGTTGTGTTCTTTCTCTCGGGGTTGACAGCTGTCAATGGCTTTCTGGGGTTTTGCTGTGCCTGGGCATGGCCCTGTCAGCTGTCAGCTCCAATGGCTCCCTCATTATTCCCAGCTGGTCTGAATTGTATCTTTGTTGTCTCCTGCCCGCTCAGATTACCCACACCTGTTGCTACTTATTTCATTTTGTCTGTAGCTTTATTTAAGGGGCTGTGCACCATTGTTGGGTGCAGCACCCTACTCTCGACTTCCAGCGTAAGTGCATCTTTACTTACCTTCTGTATTTATCCTAGCGTGTGCTCCATGGCTAGTTTCCCAGGTTTAGCCGACGACTCCTTTCGCCTTAGCATTTGCTATTTTTGGCTTCTCCTGTTATCTCCTACTCCTACTAGTTTTTGGTTTGGTCTTGTTTGTGCTTTTGTGTTTTTTTCTCAATTAAATTTGCAAACTCACAGCCGGCGTTTGGTGCCTTTATTCAGCCCTGACAAGGCAATTTATGACAATCTGATGTTTACACATTTATTTTGGTACAGATGTTTTTGTTTTTTATATGTTGAAAAACAATAAACTTTTTTTTTTCTATGGACCTCTTGCACAATGTAGAATGATGTACTTCTGCATTCCAGTCCTCCTGCAGCACTGGTTCCACTTCCATTATATTTGCCCATTTCCTGGTTGTTTTTTCATCAATAAATCAATTTTATCACTTTCACTTACCATTGTACATACTGGAAATAGTGCACGGGCAGATGTTTTTGGTTTTTTTTTTTTTTATAAAGTCTGTGTTTCACATTTTGATTGTTTTTGTAACCGCACTGAGCTGTTTAGTAGTTTGCCCATTCGGCTTAGCATAGCACAGCTATCATATTGTTTCTATCTGGGCCATTCCAAATGCCACTGTGTGGGCTGTAATAGAGCTGTGTAATGGACATGTATTGAGCAAAGTCTTTGCACAAACTCATTCACGTTCATTTGAGTCCATGCAGTGTTACTAGGAATGAGTCAAAATTTATTATGAGAATAAATAACACACTAGCAACTGGAAGCTAACTAAGCTAATATCAATAACAGTAATGTAACATCAATAACCGAGGGATTCTGCATACACAGAGTAATATTAAAAGAAATTAGGTAACAACTGGGGGTTGGACACATGTTTCAGTGAGTTTCACAGGTCTATTACATCCCATGCAGTGGGAGTTGGAATGGCCCAGACAGAAACAATACGATAGTTGATATAACTGTGCTACGCTAAGCTAACTAGGCGAACTGTTAAACGCCTCAGTGTGGTTACAACAACGATCAAAATGTGAAACACCAACTTTATAAAGAAAAAATGATCTGCCTGTACACTATTTCCACGCTATAAGTGAAAGTGATAAAATTGATTCAGTGATGAGAAAGCACCAGGTAAAATATAATGGAAGTGGAACCTGAGCTACGGGAGGACCGGAATGCGGAAGTAAGTCACTCTACATTGTGCAAGAGATCCATCAATCTGGTGTTATAAACAACAAAATTGGAAATCTCTGTACGATGAAACACATTAAATCAAGATAAATGTACTTGTTTTTAGTATGGTTTCTCAAAATAATAGACACAAGCCTTTATGGTCATCCCTTCCGGCAGGAAAAAAAAGTGTTGATTGAGATGACGCAAATATACGTCAGAGGCTAACAGCAATGTAGCTTCAGGCATCTACGTGTTAGTTTCAATATTTCTTTTCGTTACAAGCCATTTTAATTTTCTGCCGTGTTCTGCTGCTTCCAAACAGGACTAAAAGTGCACTGCTTCCGGGGTACTGAGGTACGTGCCCACGCATGTAACACTGTGGACATGTCTTAAAGGGGAAGCCCATCAAAATCTCTTGATACACACGCACACAACAGGGAGATGAGAAAAAAATGTAAGAAAAAAAAACAAATGAAATGAACAAATTTAAGTTGGTTTACACCCCGAATGGTGGTTTTTGCTTTTATATGGTTAATCGCCCAGCCCTAATTTTTAATAAAGAATCACAATATTGTGTCTCTGAATCAATACAGCATCACCACCACAAAATATCGCAATAGTACGCTGCATCGATTTTCCCTCGTGCCACCCCTTGTTTCGAAGACAGGAAAAACTGTGGTATGCTAACAGACGAATCACTGTGGCTTTCTTATGAGTGATGTAACACTGTGGGTTTTCTGTGAATTGTGGAATGGAAGTGATCTCAGTGCACACATTTGCATTTTTAGATCACGTTCATGCATATTTATACATGCACTGTGCTTACAAAGCACATGTAATTTCCCTTCCTGCGTTGATCCTGTGCATCTGTTCTGATTCTGATTGTTCGGTGAGAGCGCTACAGGTTCCTCAGCCGCATGGCGGTCCTTGATGCGTGAGGAAATAAGATGGAGGGTCACGGGGGGCCAGAGTGTAACAGCAAAACTAAATGGAAAGCAGGTGTGCAAGATTCAGAGAGGCACTTTAAAGTTTGGTAAACCTTTCAGGGGCACATGGATTTTTTTTCCGTTGACTTTCCTCAAAGATTTCTCAGATTCCAGTCATATCTGCAGGTTCTAAGAGGCCTTGTTATTTACACAGACGTCACCCGGTTTGAGGAAGAAAATAACATTCCCTGAGGCTCACTATTTTTTTTTTTGTTTTTTTTTTTTGAGATATAAATTCTGTGTGTGGGTGGAGGACCTGCATGCATCATTAGATGAGTAAGTGAATATGAGTGACTTGAAAAGAGAGGAAATGAGAGGGGAAAGAAAAAGATAGAAGGTGAGATAGGGAATGTGGGCAGCGCTGGTGGCTTGTGCATGTTTGCACCGATGTATTCGGGCAGCATCTCTTCAGAACCTCTGTGTCTGGGTCGGTTAGCCTTGTGTGTGTTGCGGTTCTAACCACCCCTCCTGCTTATTGCCTCTCCCTAACGTGGCCTCTGCTGTTTTTTCCCGCCTGACAGACAACACGCCAGAGCGCCCCCCCCCTCAAAGCTTTATTGGCTCTTATTGCCCTCTCTCTCAGATCCAATATGCCAGTATTGATTGTGTTGAAATGCAATCAGGGTGTCCACAGCAGAGGAGCAAACAGTCTAAATTTAACAAAACACCTCCGCTGGTGTCGAGCCTGGCCCCGCTGGCACCTCCCAGAGAGGAACAAATGTATTTACGGGCTGTGCAGAGCGAGATAGAGGATCTCTGACACGGTCACACGTCTATTGTTGGAGAAGACGGTGAGGCCGCATAAGCAGGAAGGGACCTCAGCCGGCGACCTCACTTCCTGCTTTAGTGTGCACTTACAGTTTGCTGTGTTGTGAAAGCGAGATGTTTTTGAGTTCTTGGCTGTGAGTTTTTGAAAATAAAGAGAAGTTGCCCTTGTTATCACCAGTTGGTGACCTGAAATGAAAACAGACTTCATTTTTAAAGAGGATATATGATATATATAAAAAAAAAAAATCACTTTACCAGTGCCTTTTGCTTCTGTTTGGGTATCTGAAGTTGCTACCAATGGGAAAAACTCTTTGTTAGGGTCAGTTCTTCTAAACAAGTGATTTTGATTTTGCGTCAACTGTGACATAAGAACTGGAGCTCACTGGAATGATACGACCCTCCCAGCTTCATCTCCACCCATTTTAACGTGAACTATGGCTGCGCGATATGACCAAAGTTTCATATACCGATATAAGTAATCTTGTATCCCAATAATGATTTACATCCTGATATACCTTTTCTGTAAATTCTATAGTTTAGATACAATAACCACATAAAAAACACTCTCTTTTTTTGACATTTTAAATTACATACTGAAAAAATCAATTGTACAAATTCATCTGTCATTAATTTAAGCAACTTGTTTGTATAAAATTGTATTTTTAATGTACATTTGAGACTTGATTTGGATAAATTTGAGGTTTTTCTTCTAAATTATATCATATGAATAAAAAGTAAACATTAGTAAGTTGATTATTTCCTGAGCCAGAGGAGAATAGCGAGAACATAAAATAAATGTCAGTCTGAAAATGAAAAAATTACCCATCACTGCCATCTACAGATATAAATTAGTTGTTAGTTTACTTTGGTTCAATTATCTTTATTAAACATCATGCCTACAAAAATATGAATGAATAAAAAAGTAATTGAAACAAAGAAATCAATAAAAAATTTAAGTGTAGATCCACAGCCTGAAGATGCCATTCTGGGCTGATTTAAACCAGTGGAGGTTTTCTTCACATCTGCTGGAGTTTGCTTCTTTATAAATATATTTCAGATTGGTCATGATCTGAAAAGCAAAGGCACAAAAGGTAATGTAATAAAGTACATGTGATGACTTCAGCTAATTAAAATTATTAGAAATCAAGTAAATTACACTGAGCTAATTTGCTCCACTGAGACGTTGTAATTTATTTTTTTATTTTATAGATATGCACCACTATCGTGGACTTTTGTAGCTTTAATATAATTTTTTTGGGACAAAACTAAGAAACTCAGCAGTAAATTAAAGCAAAGAAACAATGGTCTGTGTTTGCTATTAGCAACAACTTAGCCTCATCATTTAGCATTTGCTCTTTTACAATAAGAGTAAGATGGTGTTAGCATTACTTACCTCCAATTAAAACAGAGTTAGCAGAAAACAACTCCACATCTTTGGCAAACAGAAATATCGGCTAATTGATAAAACCATTAGTTTAGAGTTAGCTGCTGTGCTAACCGCCGCAACACCTGTTGCGCTGGCTGCCTGTGGGGGAGAGGCAGGGCGCTGACAAGTAGTGTGTGAGGAGCTTTGCTGAAGAAACAGGAAGGGTCTTCTTCTTCTTCTTCTTCTTCTTCTTCTTCTTCTTCTTCTTCTTCTTCTTCTTCTTCTTCTTCTTCTTCTTCTTCTTCTTCTTCTTCCTCCTCCTTTAGCGGTTACCACAGCGGGTCATCTGCCTCCATCTCACCCTACCCCTTGCATCTTCCTCTGTAACACCAGCCTTCTCCATGTCCTCCTTCACTACATCCAGGAATCTTCTCTGTGGTCTTCCTCTTCCTCCTGCCTGGTGTAATGGTTGTTTTAGCTGAAGTTCGTCAAAATAGTTTCTATTCAATTAGTATTCTTTTAAGTCTGTTTTCAAATAATTTATTTGTAATTTATTTTATTTTATTTTTGATGAAGCAGCGCCCTCGTATGGTGACCGGATCTCTTTGTATGCCACCGGAAGCCAGCAGAAATCCCCTGTTGCTGCTCTGTCTGTGTGGTGGTACGTATCTCGTAGAGCTCTGCTAAAACTCGGTGAATTAATCTGTTTAATTGTTGTTCAGGCTTGACTGACATTTACAGGGAATGACAGTAACAATGTTTGTATGCTTTAAGCCCGTGGCCGAGTTAATTTTGTTCTCAATCTTATACTTTGAATTAATGAAAAACTTTCTAGCTTGTTAGCTGTTAGCCGATTAGCCACTAGCCTGTCAGTTGCTAGTGCGCGCTTAAGAGCCACGAGGTGTTGCGCAATCAGCGTGCTGGTGTATGTGTGTCAACCTGCCGTTTCTTTGTGTGTAGGATGTCAAGGGATTATGTCAAGGGATATTTTAGTTCATTATTTATTTGTTTATTTGTGATTTTTTTTTTAAATTTTAGCCCTGATATAAACGTTGTATTTTTGTGTTGTAGCAATTTATTTTATTTTTGGTATTTTACATATTTATTGTTCATTTCACTATGTTGTTATTTTTCATATTAATAATACAGGTTCACGGTAAAAAACAAAAGTTTGCTCAAAGAACACAATGCTAATTTTTTCAAATCTATGCGATCACATTGTAAGAGAAAAATGTTGGAGTAATCCCCTATTGCTGCTTTCTCTCTGTGTGGTGGAGCGGTATGATGCTGTTGGTCACTCTGGACCATGTATGCTTCCTGTTTTATCCAGTCAAGTGCCGTGAACCTGACCTGAGCTGTGATGTCATCATTGCTGCCAGAATCATGCCAGAACTAAGGGGGTTTCACTTGCAGCTCCATCTTCAACATTCTTTGTCCAATGTATCCTCTATCCCTCCTCCGCACGTGTCCACAAACCTGGAATGAAGACGGACGAGGATGCTGCAGTCAAACTGAACTTTATTACAGACCGAATAGTGAACACGTGTACAAGCACCGTTCAGTACTCTGCTAACTCTCACACTCAATCCTGACCTGACTCTCACTCCCCAGTGAGATGGCGGACAGCCCAATATATATTGGAGGTGACGTCAGCCACAGGCTGCGTCCCACTCCGGATGTTCCCCTTGTTTCATACACCAAATCCCCCCCCCCTTGCAAAAATGCAGAACACAAATCAGCCCTCCCCAATTTAGCATATCAAAATTCCCCTATTGTCAATGTTCATTATCAACTAAACACACATTCTTAAGCATTATTATATAGCAAAACATTATTGTTCAGGCCAAAACTCAACTTCTTTTATTTATTTGTTTGTTTGTTTTTTAAATTCAGAACCAAAGCTAGGAACTAGGGTCTTAGGGTAGACCACCGCTGGAGCCAACGCAGCTGGGTGGGTTATTCTGCCACCATTTCAACCACGCTCCTGCCTGAACAGTTTTTTTCTTTTTCTTTACAGTCTTCCACTAGGAAACCAGTTCTGCCAGAGGGGCCTTGTAGCAGGCCCGTGGTGGATGCATCCCTGGAGCTGTCGGACCTCTGGGGCCAGGGCCAATCTTCATGATGATGTTGGAGCCCTGGTCCCACACTGCGGCAGCTGACTCCCACGAAGGCTCGCCGTCTGGAGCAGCCACCTGGACATGCCGTAGTTGATTTGCATGCCAAACTGAACCGTCCGTCAGCTGAAAGCACGCTGATGCCAGTTTTCCAACGGTCCTCTGTGGCGCCTATTGTCTCGTCGGCTGTGGCCCGGTCAGTCACTGTCCCGGTCTCTCGCCGGGAACCCGGCCCATAACTTGGAGTGGCGCCTTGCTCAGTTTCATGCGGCATTGTGATCCCGGCGGCTCTGCATGCTCGTCCGGCTTGGCACCTCCGTCGTGCTGTGGCGGTTCCATTGTCACCGTGTTTGTTGCGGACCCTTCATTCGTTGTCTCGGTCATAATCTCCGTAGCTTGTTGTTGTTGAGCGTGGGTACAGAAGCAGTCCAGTTCCTCCTCCCTCCCGTCTGGTGTGCTCCGCTCTGCCGCTTCGCGAGCAGTGTCTGTGCCTGGTTGTTGTTGCTGTGCTTCGGGGTTTTCTGCGTGCTCGGTCTCCCTCTGCTGCGGCTCTGGTTCTGGCTGAGTAAGGAACGAATAGTGAAGCCCAGTCTATAGAAGAGGTCACATCCCATAATGTTGTCACCATGCGCTGCCACTTGAATCGTGAAGTCGTACCCGATCTTACACTTGTAGTAGACCGTCAGCTCCACTGTTTCCACATTACAAAGTCTGTGAGTGCCATATCCGTACAGCGCCGTTGGGTTCTTCTTAATTTTGTGGCTGGGGAAAAACTTCTTCACCGTGGCCCAATTTAACATTGACCTGACCGCTGCCGTATCGAGCAGTAGCGGTAAAGCTACCCCATCTAACTCAACCATCCCGTATCAATAACTGTTGCTGTTGGGGCTTACCGCATGAATTGTTGTTGTTGGCAGATGGTTTGGCTTACTTGGATGGTTTGCCATATAAATCTAATCCATTATTATTGTTATTAATCCTCTTCTCTCCAAAGCATACCCCCACCTCTCCATGTTCTCTTCCACCTGCTCCCTACTCAGTACAGATGACAATGTTGTCTGCAAACATCACCTCACCATTGCCTCGCTGTCCTCATACATGCCTCATCTTCTCTCTGATAATGCATTAATTAGGCTTTCAGCCGTTAGTTAGCTCAGTCTGTTTTCGCCACCCAAAGCTGACAACTAACCAGCTAGCATTAACTTCAAAATAGCACCTTTTCGCAACCTCAACCAAACTTCTTGCAGTGACAAAAGAGGGAGGATGGGGTGAACTGAGAGGCTCACGAGGATATAAAAAGAAACACGCACTGAAACAATTCGCTCTGAGGAAGCCTGTACTAAATGGGTTGAAAATGGTGTTGAAATAATGTCACAGACATTTCATTTAGACCTCTGGGAACTGTGTCACACATAAGAGAAGTGCATCATATGTTTAAGCCTGAGGGGAAAATAAAAAACTTAAAAAATGCTCTCCTGATATTCCTCCCGAGGGCCGTTAGATAATTTTAATGAGCTGACAAGGTTAGGCAATTTTCTCAGCTTACAAAAATGAGCCATGTGATCGCTCAGCTGAAGTGAAAACAAGCAATCATCACAATCCAGGTGATGACTTTTCCTCCAATGGCAGCTGTTTGCACAACAACATTACAAAGCACCCGCTCACCATTTCTATATGTCTCCTCAAGAGGAAGAAATGCTTTAAAAAAAACTCACTGTGAATAAAGATTCAAAGATTTTTATTTGTCAATACTTCTATACGTACAGGCCATACAGGAGAATTGAAATGCTGTTTCTCTCTCTCTCTAAGTGGTGTGCACAATATATAAGAAAGGAAGGAATAAGGATGAAAAACAGCAGCAGTCTTTGTACAGTAATGCTACCTGTAGTGCAAAAAACCCAGAACGATAAAACCCAGCAATCCTATATACAGAAAAAGTGGAGCCGTAATAGCCGTAATTACAAGTTCAATGTGGTAGTGTAGGTGGAGAGAGTGACAGATTGGATTGCACATAATCAGTATTTCAATAACAGATAGCAGCAGGTATGGCATTTGTGCAAATGGTTGCAGTAAGGTGCAGAGACATACAGCAGCAGATGTAATTGCTGTTGGTGTGCCAAGTCTTTCTGTGCAAACAGCTGAAGTAGTTATTGTGTAGGTGAATGTGTTACGATCAAGGGGGGTGGGGGCTGTGGGCAGAGTTTAGGGTCCTGATGGCCTGGTGAACAAAGCTGTTTAGCAGTCTTGTGGAGCAGGCCCGGAAGCGCCAATACTTTTTCCCAGAGGGCAGAAGGCTGAAGAGGAAGTGTAAAGGGTGGGGGGTGTTGCCTGCAATGTTGATGGCTCTGCGGGTGAGGTGGGTGTGGAAGATGTCCAAGAGGGGGGGCTGAGGGGCACCGATGAGCTTACTGGCAGCTTTCACTGTACTTACTTCCGGCAGGGGGCAGTGCAACTTCCATACCACACCGGGATGCAGCTTGTGAGGATGGTCTCTGTGGTGCCCCAGTAGAATGAGCACATGATGGGGGTGGGACTCATGCTATCCTCAGTTTGCGGAGGAAATGGAGGTGAGTTTGAGCCTTCTTGGCCAGTGATGTGGTGTTGTTGGACCAGGAGAGGTCCTCAGAGATTTGCACCCCTTGGAACTTGGTGCTGCTCACCCTCTCCACAGCTGCTCCATCGATGATCAGAGGGGTATGCTGTGTGTGTCCTCTCCTGAAGTCAACCACAATCTCCTTGGTTTTTCCCACATTCAAAAAGAGATTATTGTCTTTACGCTACTGGACCAGTTGGCTCACCTCATTTCTGTAGTTGGCCTCTTCATTGTTTGTGATGAGGCCCACCACCATCATGTTGTCCGCAAACTTGATGATGTGGTTGGTGCTGTAGGCTGGTACACAGTCATGGGTCAGCAGAGTGAAGAGCAGCGGGCTGAACACGCATCCTTGTGGTGCCCCTGTGTTCAGTGTGATGGTCTTGGAGGTGTTGCTGCCAACCTGCACGTTCTATGGCCTCCCTGTGAGTTTTGAGTCTCAAGTGTCTGAATTTTTGTATTAGGTGCTGGGGGATGATTGTGTTGAATGCTGAACTGAAGTCCAAGAACAGCATTCGCACATAGGAGTTCTTTGGGTCCAAGTGGGTGAGGGCTGGATGGAGAGCAGCAGTGATGGCATCTTCTATGGATCTGTATGACCTGTATGCAAACTAAGATGGGTTATGGGAGGGAGGGTGGACTTGATGTTCTGCATGATCAGCCACTTAAAGCACTTCATCATGATGGAGGTCAGTGCTACAGGCCAGTAATTGCTGTAGCTGGATCGAACGGGCTTCTTTGGGACTGGTATTATGGTAAGTTTTGAAACACGTGGGGACAACAGCTTGACTCAGGGAGATGTTCAGTGACATCTTTATGCACTGGGCTTCACTCCTTTCTTCACTCTCAATGAAATATTTTTGCTGCTCATTAACATGTTTGTTCTCTTCCATAGATTGAGTCCCCATCATGCTGTTTGCACTCTGCATGTCATTTCTTTTCTTCCTCTTCTCTATCCCCCCCCCCCAGCCAGTCACAGCAGATGACTGCCCCTCCCTGAGCCTGGTTCTGCTGGAGGTTTCTTCCTGCTAAAAGGGAGTTTTCCTCTCCACTGCCGCCAAATGCTTGTTCATAGGGGATCGCCTGATTGCTGGGGTCTTTCTGCAATTGTGGGGTTTTCCCCTACAGTTGAAAGTGCTATGAGATGACTTGTTGTGAAATGGCGCTATATAAATAAAGTTGAACTGAAGATATCGGTCAGGACATTCTTGAGCTCCTCCACACAGTCCTTCAGAATGTAGTAGTAGTAGTAGATTAGTTTATTTGACAGGGACAGTGCAATAAACATAGACAATTAATCAAAGACAATCAATCTGATGTGTTGCACATAGAGTGTATAGCTATTAGCTAATTTGCAACTCTTGTCCCTGGATGGGCTTTAGAAAAAAAAATGCAACCTGGTATGTTGTCTGGGCCAGCTGCCTTGTGTGGGTTGATCCTGGAGAGGGTCCTCTTCACGCTAGCTGGATCCAGACTTATAACCTGCTCATCTGGAGGAGGAGTGGTCTTCTGTGCTGATGTACTGTTTTGTGCTTCAGAGTGGCGAAAGAAGTCATTTAAGTTGTTAAGCAGTGTGATGTCACTCGTACAGGTCTGAGGTGGAGGTTTGTAGTTGGCGAGGTGAGCTATGTCAGGTTGATAATGAAATTTTCAGCTGTCTTCCCTCCTGAGAAAGCAGCAAAAGTTCCTCCTTTAAAAAGCACTGCTTTCCGTAATTCATGCACAAGTTGGGCTAGCTGCAGTTTTTTTATTTTTTAAAATAACGTATTAAGACATTTGTCTGGTTAGAAATGCCAGGAATTCATTTTGGGAAAACATGTTGCCGCCTGAAATTCAACAACAGCTCTGTGAACAAAGATTAATTATGACACCAGCAGCAGCCAGTCTGTTTTTCACCTATTTTTATAACCGCCATCAATCATTATATTAGAAGATGTGTCATTTTTTTCTAGGAGCAGTTATCTGAATGTGAAATGAAAGGCTTCAAAATAACAGACAACAAAACAAAGGTTTGCTTAGATGAGGTGTTGTGCATCTGCCGAAACTTTTTGATTAACACAATGCAGCTTTTGTGTAGTATCGGCTTTACATGCTGCTTCGTCGTTACGGGGAAATGTATTAAGGAGAGAACAATGGTGTACCTGCAAATGAGGCAACATCTACGTCTATTTCCAAGTTTTCCTCATAAATTTGTGACATTTCTTTGAGATTTTCCAACTTTTTTTCTAATAAATGCTCAACTTTTCTGTAGTAATTTTCTTGTGAATTCACTCCTTTATTTCATCATAAATTGTGTGTTCAATTGTGTGTCTGCAGTCTGCACTCTTCTGTACACAGTTCCACTCGCGTCGCCACTACCATGCCTGTGTATATTTCCATAATTCTGGGCCATTTTTATTTCAGTTGTGTGTTTAATCGTGTGTTCTGTAACCGTGTTTTATCTAATCCTTCTCTCTTACTTTATTGTGCAGCTGCCTGGTGGAGCACCCACAATTTTGTTGTGCGGTACTTCTGTATAATGACAATAAAGCCTATTCTATTCTATTCTATTCTATTCTATGTGCAGCGTTTTTTTCTTGCAAATTTGTAACTTTTTTCAAATTTGCAACTTTTTCTCATGAACTGTAAACTTTTTCTTTTAAATTTTCAACTTTTTTTAATTTTAAATTTTCAAAAAAAATCCTTCAAATGTAATTTTTTTCCTCTTAAATTTGAAACTTTTTTCTTTATAAATCTGGGACTTTTTTCTTGAGAATTTAACATTTTTTTCAAATAAATTTTCACCTTTTCTTCAATTTTAAACTTTTTTCTCTAAAATTTTCAAAAACTTTCCTTCAAACTTATTTTTTTTCATACATTTAAACTTCTTTTCAAATTTTCTTTTTTCGCTGAAATGTTCATTTTTTTCCCTAAAATTTTCATTTTTTTAATTAATTTCACTCATCTCAAGATATACAGTATCTAGATTTGAGTGTGAGTCATAGAGAGCCTAAGTCTCACTCCTCTACTTCCAAATCATAGGACCCCACGTAAGAAAAATAATGTATTTGAGGGAATCCCTTCCACAGCATGTGGGACACCATGTGGTGTATGGGGCAGTGCCTATCCGTTTCACTGACACTAGGCCACACAGCTACTGTAAGTAGTGAAAGCTACAGTGGGGGGTCAGGCCTCTGGTAGCTCTGTGTGTTAGCTTTCCTTTCCCCATTCTGTTATGCTGAGCACCAAGCTAGAAGGTGGAAAGTACTATTTTTACCTGGTCTTTGGTATGACCCAGCCAGGATTTGAACCCACGACCTCCCAGTTGTGGGGCGGATGCTCTACCAACTAGGCCACCACTCCGATATATGGGAGTGAATGACAAGAGAGAAATGATTTTTTTTTTTCATTTTGCCATAAATTACACATATGGGACCATATTACAGCAATGCAGTCCACAGTCAATCATCTGAGGTGCAAGGTGTGTTTATGCACATTTATAAGTTAATTTTGTTTTCACAGCAGCACAAAAACAAATTTTGCACTGGACGCAAAGTGCAAAGATGCAATCACTGTCTTTGCTCTTGTTTCCTTTAATAAACAGGGGTGCCAGATCAAAGGCTTAATACTAATATGACAGTGTTAAAATGGGACGACAAAATCCGTTTTGCATTGAGAACAATATGGACTCATTCACAAAGTGAAAATGCATTTAAGGGCAAGGAGCTTTTAAGTAGTTTTTAACCTACTCCACAGCCCTGCTCACACTGGGGAGACTTGATCATAATTGTGCACAAACCTCATCTGAATTTCTCTTCGAAACCAAGAAAGGGTGAGTTGTTCATCTCAGCCTAGTCCATTAATCTGCTCTGCTGAAAGTAAAATTTTTGTGTTTAAACTCAAAACAACTGTTGGGATACTTTAATTTTGAATCATTCTGTTAAAAGAATGACAGTTATTCATTTTTTCATTCATTCATCTTCTTCCACTTAATCCTTTTCGGGTCGCGGGGGGGCTGGAGCCTATCCCAGCATCTTTGGGCGAGAGGCAGGGTACACCCTGGACAGATCGCCAGTCCATCGCAGGGCCAACACAGAGAGACAGACAACCATTCACTCTCACAGTCACACCTAAGGACAATTTAGAATCCCCAGTTTTGATGCCAATTAACCTAACTTGCATGTTTTTGGCATGTGGGAGGAAACCGGAGGAATCCCGGAGTAAACCCACGCAGACACGGGGAGAACATGCAAACTCCACACAGATCACTGTTGGTCAGGGGTTGGGATCGAACCCAGGTCATAGTTAGATAATGATGAATGTCGGTTTTGTGTGCGTCTATTGGCTCTTCTCTGGGGCCATGGTGACAGCTCTTTTTTCACAGTGTTAGCAACAGTACTCCAAAACTACTGGATGAATTTGGAAAAAAAATTCAACAGAGGTGGTTCTTGGGCTAGAGACGAATCCATTACATTTTGGTGATGATCTGAGAATGTATACCTCAGCCAAGGATCTTATCTTTTCACAGTGTGTTAGCAACAATACTCCAAAACTAATGGACAGACTTTGATGCAATTTTCACCACAAGTGGCTTTCAGCCTACACACAAACCCATTACATTTTGGAGGTGATCCATGAGAGACGGAAGGAGCCTTGGCGGAGGTATGCACTCTCTGAGTGCTTTTCTAGTTGTTTATTATTATTATTATTATTATAGTATGACAATACATTATGCCTCCTGAAGTTACCACAAGTTAACTGAAGTTATCACAAAGCTGTCGATTTACCAGTCAATCTACGTTCCTACTCTCACCTATGGTCATGAGCTTTGGGTAATGACCGAAAGAACAAGATCACGGATACAAGCGGCTGAAATGAGCTTTGTCCGTAGGATTGCTGGACTCACCCTCAGAGATAGGGTGAGGAGCTCAGTCATCCGGGAGAGGCTCAGAGTAGAACCGCTGCTCCTCCACATTGAAAGGAGCCAGTTGAGGTGGTATGGGCATCTGATCAGGATGCCTCCTGGACGCCTCCCACTTGAGGTGTTTTGGACACGTCCCATTGGGAGGAGACCCCGGGGCAGACCCAGGACTCGGTGGAGAGACTATATCTCCCAGCTGGTCTGGGAATGCCTTGGTATCCTCTCTGAAGAGTTGGAGCAGGTGGCTGGGGAGAGGGAAGTCTGGGCTTCTCTGCTTGAACTGCTGCCTCCGCGACCCGGACCTCCGGAAAAGCGGTAAAAGATGGATGGATGGATGGAAGTTACCACATATGGTTCTTTGCCGAATAAAGGATTAGCACTCCCCATTTGGAACAGAAAACAACTGCTGAGTGTGTGTTTTTCATTAATCAGTGCATGAATTGACGCAAGATATATGATGAGATATGATGATGTAATATGATGACAGACACGATAGATTACTATATGGACAGAATGCTTTGTTACAGAAGAGAGGTTGGTAGTCTAAAATCTTCAGATTGACAGTATCCCACCACACCTCCTTTGTGTACCGCATCCACACTGGAACGCTTGCATGCTCCCTGTTCATTCATTCATTTCCCTAAAAATTAATACATCAATGCCTAATCTATAAACTAAACTCCAGCAGTAAGTCCGCGATTGAAATGAAAATGTGGCTGGAATAAAAAAAAAAAAAACTATTAAGTGTATCATCATATAATCAAAGTGACAGGTAATAATGAATTACATTTATATGGTGCTGTACATGTCAAGTGACATCTCAAAGCACTTACAGTGAGTCCATTATTCATTCACTCCAGACAGACATTGATAGTTGGTAAGCTACTTCCGTAACTACAGCTGCCCTGGAGAAGACTGATGGAAACATGGCTGCCAATCTGCACCAGTGGCCTCTCTGACCACTACTGAACAGTTATACCCAGTGTCATCGACACTGGAAGCAAGGTGGGTAAAGTGTCTTGCCCAGGGACACAACGGCAGGATGGCTGGGCAGAATGGGATTTGAACCTCTAACCCTCTGGTTATTGGACGACCCACTCTACCTCCTGAGCCACTGCCACCCCAGGTGATTAGATTATAATTGTTACAACTGTCTATTAAGATAACAGAAAATCCCAGGTCATGCTGTATTTCCTCCTGTGCTGTCAGTAGGAGCTGCACGATTTCAAAACATGCCTATGAAATAGCATCGACAATGCGTGTTCTGACAACAGATATCCTTTTTCCTGATTAAAAGCGCATTGTCATAAAAGGCACCAAAATTCCGATGAGGATGAAATTGCATGCTGCCACACCTCTTTGGAATGAGCTCCCTCCTCCCAGTGCAAAGTGGGCGCACTGTCTACTGGTAATTCGATGGTATGACACAAAGTGTAAAAGACAGACAATGTACTGACAGAAACTACCAAAAGCACTGGCGTAGGGCACGAACCATGGCACAAAAGACCGCTGTTGACCGTCATAATAGGGCCCATGGTGTTTGTCAGTTTGAAGCATAATCTTCCATATATGGATGATTATGATTAACCGCCCCATATACATATTATATGTGGGTGGCTGTGGCGCAGGTGTAGTGTGGCTGACTTCTGATCAGAGGGTCAGGGGTTCGATTCCCGCTCTGTCTGCAGTCTGCATGTCAAAGTGTCCTTGAGCAAGACACTGAACCCCCTGTTGCTCCTGGTGGGTCAGCTCAGCGCCTGTACATGGCAGCTCCGTCACCATCAGTGTGTGAATGTGTGTGTAAATGGGTGGATAGCAGGATCTGTAAAGCCCTTTGGTCATGAGTAAAAGCGCTATATAAGTGAACGCCATTTACTATATAAACACATTTTTCTTCTTCCTTTAGATTTGATTAGCGGTTGGCAACCAGCTTACAGGTGCATTACCGCCACTTACTTCACTCTATATCATCACTCTATGCTCAAAGCACTGCTTTTACATCACTCTATCCACAGAATTAACTGACGTCAAAGTTATTGGCCATTAAAACACAGTTGATCGGCAATTGATGTCTCTGTGGTCGAGAAACTGAAATCTGTCTGTCTGTCTCTAAAATATGAGAGGAAAAATATAAACATAAATTACCTAAATAATTGTAATGAAGGTAACTTCATTACTTATATTAAATAGATACACAATGGACAATAATTCTCAGTATGTTAAATAATGACTCTGTAAGTTTTAGTAACCTTTATTCAATTGTATTTTGATGAAGCAGTGTCATTTGTTGTAGACTTGCTCACTGGTCCTGAGAAGGCTGGTCTGTAAGAAATGGATATGAGTGAGCTAGTCAGGGGGACATATGTAGATGGGATATGGCACTGTAGAAAGCATAGGTGCATGTTACTCACCTTATGTTTCTCCTGTGTCCCCTGGTTCATGAACACACTTATATTGGTTCCAGTTCATACCAAGTTACTGATAAGGGAGGGGAGTTTGATATATATTTAGCTTTTAAATTACTTGTGAAATTAAATGGTTTAATTTGTGTTGTGATTAGAATAAAGGGTTGGAATTTTTAATATAGTTGTGCATATTAATAATGGAATATATTTTGTTAGGTATGTGTTTTAAGAATGTTTGTTAGATATTTTTCCTTTAGGATGGAGCATTCGAGAAGGCAATCATTGGCAGGCTTTAAAAGGGGCCAATTAACACCTGAAGCTGATTGCTGGACCGTGCTGCTGACAGAGGGGGAGTCGCTTTTTAAAGTGTCTGTTACCATTTTAATGACTTGTTCAAATAAACGTGTAAGTGGTCTGCAAGTCATCTCAGTCTCCAGACACCTGCTTGCCTCCTAACGCAAGGTCATTCTAACAATAATATTTAGCTTTCCTATGAAACCAGCGAACTACATCTACCTGTCTTGCGCTATGTCACACGATCAAAAATAGGTTATATTTCCATCTTGTCTGACCACACTACATTCTCCCAGTATTTCATAGTGTTACAGATCCCTCCTCCATACGGAATTAGTCATTGGTGCAGCTTCTGGCAACTTAAGGTCCAAATGTTGCTTAGTAAACTTTAAACAAGCATCAACATGCCTTTTTTTAAATAATGGAATCTTGCAGAGTCAGCATGCATGGAACCCATTATAGTGGAAGATGCATTACACATTACACATTATCCCTGCTGCCTTCAAGTTCTTCTGGAGCCCTTTCTGAGTTGTCCTTGGATCTTGATTTTCTCTTTTGACTATGTGTCTGACTCCCAGCTCAGATAATCTTGTAAGGAGCTCCTGTGTGTGGCTGGTTGATATTCCCAGTGCTTGTTGATAATGGACCCAATGGTGCCTACTGGAAGATTCAGAAGTTTTTGATGTATGTCTGTAGCAAATCCATCAATGTATTTTGCAAAAATTAGGTTGTGAAGGTTTTGGGAGAGCTCTTGGCTTTTACCCATCATGAGATGTTGCCTTTCCATGTCTTGGTGTGCTGCTTTTTTTAATGTGTTAAATCCTTTGTCCCCTGCTTCATTTTGCTTTATGTGTTCATTTCTGCAGTTATTACCAAAGTCTGTTAAACTTCATGCCATTAGTCTTGTTGGAAATATATGTACTGGGAAAAATGTTGACACGTCCAATATTTAACTTGCTTTCTACCCATTGTACTGTATATCCCTGGAAGATGCATGGTTCTCTGACTACATACATGATCACTTTATGACTGAAATACCTCTTTTCTTCAAGTGTTGGCTCTCCTGCACAGATGAGACACATATTTAAAGATATCCAAACACATCTGCTGGAGACGGCTTTTTTCTTTCTCCTTCGGCCAAATCTGTTCCCACTCCCATTAACCATCTCCAGCAGAAACTTCCAGATCTTCTGATGTTTCTTTGAATCTTCCCAGTGGACACATTAGGATTTGGAAGGCAAACATGTTTCAAAAGCCCATTTGATGGTTTCCCTTGTTAGATGGAATCAATTGGCAGAAGCGGCATGCATGTTTCTGTCGAACCCGCCCCTCAGCGAGAACTCATGTGTGAGCTCTCCAAGCGAAGGCCTCCAGGACCCACAGCATAAATAAGTGAAAAAAAAACAGATGTTTTATCTAAGCATGTTTGACAAATGGGGTGAGAAATTCACCACAAATGTTTGTAAACCAAAGGCGAATTGAGTCTTTGCTAAGCTGACGAGGGAGACAGCGCCGTGAGTCATGCTTCACCTCGCCGTGGATATGGTGGACTCGCAGACCTTTAATGTGATTTCACCCTTGCCGGCGTGTACTAACAATCTGCCCGGAGCCACCAGTCAAATGGGAATTGAGATGCATCAGGCCCGCTTATGTTTTCAACCCATCACGCCGATGGGTGGCATTCAGAAACGGGGCACTGATTGGGGTCGACTCATGCGCGCGTTACAGTTTGATTGCGCCCCTCTCGCTCCCACGTGGGATGCGGGGAGTGATTTGTCGTCGTGATGAATTTGCAGCCATGGAAGAGAGACGAGGGGGGAAAAGCAATCAGAGTTCATCATCCTCCCCAGCTGCAGCATGGATGTATAATTCTCTATTCTTCTGTGACAGAGGGCAAAAGCACTCTGATTAGGTACAGTTTGCTGTATGATGATATGTGTAAACATGCCGTGCAGAAGCAGCAGGGGAATATCGGTTCACGGGTCACGTCTCTGCAGCATGTCTAAGGGTGATTGTTTTTACACATTTTCACTATAAAATACATTGGGTAAGAATTCAACACACAGTTTTTTCTGTACATATATTTCCAATTGGGCTACTCATATGACATTTTTACCAGACTTTAGTATTATCTCAAGTATGGGTGTTAACAGTTAATTGATTTTTGATTAATTGTCAATAAAAATTTTGTCAACTAAATCAAATTAGTTGTCAATTGATAATTCGGCAGTCCTTTTCAATTGGCGTTTATTATGCCTCGCTGAAACAGAGAGGCATACGGTAATCACTTAATGTGTCTGTGTGTGGATGTGTGCCCGTGTGCGTGCGTGCGTGCGTGCGTGTGTGTGTGTGTGTGTATCTGTCTGTCTGTCTGCCTCTCTGTTTCAGCTTGCCCAGCCAAAATTAAGTGGAACTAAAGGCTTGCATCATTGTATAGCCATATTTTCTTGACTTTTAATTTGCCAGAATTCTGAGATAAGGCTTTGTTTTTGAAATAAACACAAATTTAACTCACCTTTAACATCAATGAAGCTGGGGGAAAAGGTATTGTAAAAACTATGCTGGGTCACTAGAGGTGGCAGTGTGACCTTTTTACAGCACAACACAGCACTTTTTTTTTTTTTTTTACAGCATGTGAAGCTTAGCTGTTATAAAATAGTGGTTACTGAAAAAATTAAAGCACCAAAGGGCTGATGCCTCAGTGCCAGAGCCTTGGCGGAGGTATGCATTCTGTGATCATCACCAAAATGTTATGGGTTCCTCTCTAGCCCAAAGACCACCTCTGGTGAAAATTTCATCCAAATCCATCCAGTAGTTTTGGAGTACACACATGTGCAGTGAAAATAATCTGCATTTCACATGCCCATACTGTCGGCGGCAGCCAAGAGCCACCAAACTGATTTGAACAGCTGCAATCCAACCACAGAAGAAGAGCACGGTGGTAGACATTTTAAATGGCAGAAGCGATGGAGGTACGTGAATACAATGACAATCAAGATGAACAGAAGCTTTTGCTGTTTAGTGGCAGAGGGAGAAAACAGACGGGCAAAAAGAGGGATATTTGTTCACCCAGTATTGGCGGATTGCTGAGTACTTTCCTCTGCCGGAAGTTTCCAGGGGCATGCACAGTACCATTCCGTTGACGGTAAAGGTGAGCTATTTTTGTGTTTATTTAAAAAACAAAGCGTTATTTTTAAATTCTGGCAAATTAAAAGTTGAGAAAATATGGTGATACAATGATACAAGCCTTTAGTTCCACTTAATTTTGACCGAGCAAGCTGAATATTGCATATACAATGCGTCAGTCCTCTCCATTCAACTCTGTGGGTCAGAGTCATGGCCACTGAATAAGACTCTGGCCTCGAGAGAGGATGGGTTTGATAGTTGGGCTCTCAGAACCATCGAAAACATTAGGTGGCCCCAGCACACTTCTAATGGAGCACTGCGAACAGCGACATATCTGCTGGTTTGGCCATGTCCTCCGCCTCCCACCAGAGCACCCGACAAAAGCCATCCTCATGTTTGACCCCAGGGCCTCAGGGTGGAAAAGACCTCAGGGCAAGACACGCACCAGATGGTTTGATGTGGTGGAGAGAGACCTCCGACAGCTCGGAGTTGCTGTTAGCGACACAGAGGAGCTGGCCAGTGCCCTGATTGGCTCTACGCATGGTGATGGCCACCCAGCCCTCACCCCGCAGGAGTAGTAAGTCAGTAAGGGTGAGCTGAAACAGAGGGGCGGACAGACAGACAGACAGACAGACAGACAGACAGACACACACACACACACACACAGAGGCACAAACAGACACACTAACTGACTACCATATGCCTCCCAGTTTCACCGAGGCATAAAAACATATTCAGCAACTTCACGATTTATTCATCATATCGATTGTTTTCCTACTGATTTTGTTGTTTAGTTTTGCAGAGGAAGGACGAGGTAAAACTCGATAAAAACACGCTTAAAACTCCAAGTCCCAACACTCCTCACCTGCAAATGGTTGCAGTGAACTGTCCATGCGCCCTGAAACTCATGCCACAGGGAAGTACTGAGCAATCCGTCAATACTGGGTGAACAAATGTCCGCCTTTTTGCCTGTCTGTTTTCTTCGTCTGCCACTCTTTACCGGAGTGGTGGCTTAGTTGGTAGAGCATCCGCCCCACACCCGGGAGGCAGGGGTTCAAATCCTGGCCGGGTCATGCCGAAGACCATATAAAAGTGGAACTTCCTGCTGTCCAGCTTGGTGCTCAGCAATAATGGAATGGAGGAGGGAAATCTGTGGCGGCGCCTTGCATGGCAGCGGCCCTTCTGATTCTACATATGGGGTGTGTGTGATTAACACTGTAGATAGGATAAAACACAATTTCGTTCTACTGTACATTATTGGTTGTATGGTTGAATGACAATAAAGGGTGATTTAATTGAATTTAATTTAATTAAACAGCAAAAGCTCCTGTTCGTCTTGGTTGTCTTGTATTCCCATATCTTCATCGCTTATGCCGTTTAGTGCTCTTCTTTTGTGTTTGGATTGCAGCTGTTCAAATCAGTTTGGTGGCTCTTGGCTGCCGCCAACAGTACGGACATGTGAACTGCAGATTATTTTCACTGCGCATGTGTGTACTCCAAAAACTACTGGATGGATTTGGATGAAATTTTTACCAGAGGTGGTCCATGGGCTAGAGAGGAACCCATAACATTTTGGTGATAATCCAAGAACGCATACCTCCACCAAGGCTCTGGCACTGAGGCATCAGCACCTTGGTGCTTTCATTTTATGAAATGTAGTGGCAACACCAGTCACCAGTGGAGAGAAGAAGAATGAAAGTCAGTAGAAGCAAGACAGAATACATGAGTGTGAGTGAGAGAGAGGCAGGTGTAATGGTGAAGATGGAATGAGTAGATGAATTTAAATACTGGGGTCAACCATCCAAGGCAATGGAAAATGCACAAGAGGGGTGAAGAAGAGAATGCAGGAAGGGTGGAGTGGGTTTAGACAAGTGTCAGGGGTGATTTGTGACAGAAGGGTAGTAGCAAGAGTGAAAGGGAATATTTACAAGACAGTAGTGAGACCTGCTGGGATGTATGGTTTGGAGACGGTGGTGCTGACAAAAAGACAGGAGATGGAACTTTTGGTGGCAGAGTTAAGGATGCTAAGATTTTCACTGGGAGTGACTAGGAGGGACAGGATTAGAACTGAGTATATCAGAGCGACAGCTCAGGTTGAGCGGTTTGGAAACAAAGTAAGCAAGGCAAGGCTGAGATGGTTTGGACATGTGCAGAGGAGGGATAGTGGATATGTTGGACAAAGGATGCTGAAGATGAAGCTGCCAGGCAGGAGGAAAAGAAGAAGACCACAGAGAAGATTCATGGATGTAGTGAAGGAGGACATGGAGAGGGTTGGTGTTACAGAGGAAGATGAAGGGATAGGGTGAGATGGAGGCAGATGATTGTGGCGACCCTTAAAGGGAGCAGCCAGAAGAAGTGGCATCACCAGTCCAGGCGGTGGTACACACAGTCACCTGTTGCTTCCTTCCAACCACAACAAAAGAATACAGCCAAAGAAGACGCCAATCCCCGGGAAATCTCTGCTTATTCACCATGGAGTCACTTCCAAAGAAAGTCATATAAACTACGGTCAAAATTCAAAAGAATGCTGAGGAAGTTAACAGATACAGAACATTTCTATGACTCATCCTAACCTCATTAATTATATAGATTAATGATATGACAGCAGCGCCGGTGTTCGTATGTACCGTTTCTCTAGCATCTTCTCTTTTTTCTCTGTTGCAGCATTGTACAAAAAAATTGCTTTTTTTTAATAACATTTATTAGCTGAAACTCCATCACATTCTGCTCTTGTCCATCAATATTTAATAAGCAAAAACACATGATGAACACAAATCAGTCTGCCCATCAGCAGAAACCCATTTTGGCAGCACACCAATGTTTTTAAACCAGTGGACAAGAAAAAAATGCTGATAATGGTGTGCGTCTGCAACGGCGTTGCTGTGACACGGGTGCATAAATCTATCTTTAGTCTATATATATCTATATTTTTTATTCAGAATTTATTGTATTTTATGCTGCTGAAGTTAAATATCAATGATATCATATATATTTATTGAAAAAATTTTATTTATTAAATAATATAGAGACGTATAACAGATAATGGAATGTGAAAAATAAGTTCATTTCATATTATTAATGTTTAACATGCAGCAGATTACAATAAAATCAATCAATCACTGAAGAATATGATGTCAAATTTTCGTTCCGTATATAGCAACCAATAATTAGCTTTATATATTATAAACAGACCATATTGATAACAAGGGAAATTCAGATTCTCAATAGAAATGCTGCTCATCAATTGATCATTAATCGATCAATAAGGTGAATCAACTAATATTAATGAATTAATAACTTGCATCCCTAATCTAAAGAAATCCACACATAGGAAAAAAAATGGAAACATTTAGTAAAAGAACACATTTATGTATAATAAAGCGGAGTGAAACAGGAAAAAAGTATTGATCACATTAGAAAAAGCAGTACCTCAAATCACGGTAAAGTAAGAAGCCAGCTAAAATCCAGAAGTTGTTAGAAAGTTGTTCACCATCCTACTGTGTCTGTAGAAATTAATATCGAGCTGGGTAGGTACTTCATTACTGGCTAACAACAGTTTTTTATACTAAAATGTCATACAAGAAACATCCCATGATGGGTGAAAGCTAAGAATTCTTCCAAACCCAAAGGGCTCCAGAAAGACTGAGACAACAGGTACAGTTGTGAGAGCACATACCTCTGCCAAGGACTGATCTTGCAGTGTAAAAGAAAGCAAAAAAATGATCCAGAATCTGCACCCTGACCTGGGTCACCTCCAAACTCTAATCGGTTCATCTGTAGCCCAAAAGCCACCTCTGGTGAAAATTTAATCCAAATCTGTTCAGTAGATTTTGCGTAATCTTGCTACAAACAAACAAACGGACAGAAACAAACAAAAAAAGACGTGATAACATTACCTAATTGGCAGAGGTAACAATAGGCAATGAACACCACTGTCATGGGCTCCATGCACGCTTACCTTGCAAGATAAGATAAGATAGCATAAGCCTTTATTAGTCCCATAATGGTGAAATTCCAGGATTACAGCAGCAAAGGGATAGCAGCGCTCAGAGAAATAGTCAACAAGACAATAAGAACTGGTTAGTCAAAGCAGTAAATGAATATACATGTGTACACAGATATATATATATATATACTACAAGACTACATTCACTGGTCAACACCAAATTTATTGTCTAAGTTTTTTTTTTAGCTGATTTAGGACAATTTTGATGTGCTGAATCCAAAAATCACATTGGTTTTGCTCAATCAGGTCAACTTTTTGAATTATGGCCACATGTTGTTTTATATACGTTTTTGTTTACATGTACTGATATTTTCACTTTATATGATGCAAAATTCTTTTTTATGTCTTGAAATTCTCTGAATTTTGAACAATGATGATGTAACATTCAATTTACATGTACTTACCTTCATATAAAGGTAAGTACATGCACAGTACTAAGTAAGTACAGGTTTTTACTTAGCACCTGATCGAGAGAAACGGACGTCATTTTCGGATTCAGCGGTGCAAAATTGTCTTAAATCAGTTGAAAAAACACAGACAACTTACAAAAAAAATATTTTTGTAACCCTGTGTTATTAAAGAAAAGTCACATTGTAGTTCATTGAAGTTAGCTCAGCAGCATTTGGACAAGCATATGAAATACTGGGAGAATGTAATGTGGTTAGTGTTGTAGTCGAGACCTCCTCAAGACCACAGTCTCCCATGACCAAGACCGAGACTAAGTGGAGAACCAAGACCACTGTGTATGTACAGGGTGTCCCATAAGTCTGGACTCATAAGGAAAAACAATAAAATTACAAAATAGTCTCAAAATTTATTATATAATGTGTCCAATGTTTAGTTCGTAATGTGCTCAAAGTGTCCACCGTTGTGTCACACACATAACTGAAGACGCAGTCTGCACTGTGACAGCATTCTCGCAGAAATTTGTTGACACAGTCTAGATGCATGTTATTGAATTCTTTGGCCACTTCCCAGTGACTGCAAGTCCCGATCAGCAAAATAACTTGAACTCTTCTCTCTCTAGTCGGTGTCATGGGTTACCTGCAACATAGTAAAAATATTAGAAATCCCTGTGGGTCCAGATTTATGAGACACCCTGTAGATCTTGGTCTTGGGAGATTGGTCTAGGTCTGGTCTGGACTACAACACGAAATGTGGTGAGATGAGACAAAAATAGATTTTTTTTTCTGTTATACTCATTGTTGGGCAACTTACTAAAATAGTAACTAATTACAGTTACTAGATCATCATCATCATCATAGCAGTCTGTTGTGGGCGACAATGACTGTTTCATTTAGGTCTGATCAGATTCCTCCACACAGCTCTGTCCTTAGCCTTCCGCTGCCAGAAACTCCTATGTCCAACTCCTTCAAGTTTCTTTTTACAGCATCTTTAAATCTGAGCCTTGGTCTATCCTGATTGCGTTTGCCTTTGCATAACTGTGAGTAGAGTAACTGCTGAGGGAGACGCTGGTGGTCCATCCTCTCAACATGTCCGAGCCATCTCAGGTTCATCTGTATTAGCATGTCCTCCATTGATGGTAGACCAGCTCGTTTCAACACTTCTGTGTTGGTTATCTTGTCTTTCCATGAGATGTTCATTATGGCTCGAAGGTGTCTCATCATGTATGCGTGGAGTTTCTTCACCTGCACTCTGTAAACAGTCCAAGTTTCAGCACCGTATAACAGAGCAGCCAGTACTGTCGCTCTGTACACTTTGCATTTCACACGGATAGACACATGTTGATTGTTCCACAGTCTCTCCCTCAAGTTTCCAAACACAGCGCTCGCTCTTCCCATTCTGAGAGATAGTTCATCCTCAGCCTAGCATTCTCTGAAACAGTACTCCCTAGGTACTTGAAAGTCTTGCACTTGACTAGTGGCTCTGTACCAATGCTGATCTCTTCTGGTAGTGATGTTGATAACTGGAACTTTGATGGTTGATAAAGGCACTCTGTCTTGTTGATGTTGATTTAGAGGCTGAATTGGCTAGCTGCTCTTGCAAATTTCTCCACTAAAGATTGCATATCTTCCACACTGTGTGCAACTAGAGCACTGTCGTCGGCAAAGAGCATTTCTCTTACTACCTTTATCGATGTCTTACTCTTGGCTTTAAACTGTGCCACATTGAACAAGTCTGCTTCTTTCCTTGTTTGAGTGTATACTCCTTCTGAAGTGTCTCTGAAGGCCACCTCAAGCATGGCTGCCAGATATAGTGAGAAGAGTGTGGGTGCCAGCACACACCCTTGTTTCACCCCGTTGCTTACTGAAAAGTCTTTAGATACTGAACCACTCATTGCCACGTTTGCTTGCATACCTGTATGGAGTGCCTCGATCAGGCTGACAAACTTCTCTGTACAACCATATTTCTTGAGTACCTGCCAAAGTCCTTGTCGTGAAACAGTATCGAAGGTTTTGCTGAAGTCTATGAAGACTACATAAAGCGGCATGTTCTGTTTGATACACTTTTCTTGAACCTGTTTCAAGCAGAAAATCATGTCCATTGTGCTTCTTCCACTTCTAAAGCTGCACTGGGTTTCCGGTAGTACATTCTGTGAGATGTGTTCACCGAGTCTGTTTAGTAGTACACGTGAGAGAATCTTACCAACAGTGGCTAGCAGTGATATACCTCGGTAATTTCCACAATCTTTCCTGTCACCTTTCTTGAACAAAGGCACAATACTTGCATCCTTCCAGTCCTGAGGTACTTTCTGGGCATCCCATATCTCTTGGATGAGCTTGTGCAGGCAGTTGTTCAGCTGAACACCACCAAATTTCCACACTTCTGCTGGAATTCCATCCCTTCCTGGAGCTTTACCATCCTGTGTTGTCCTGATAGCTGCCATTAGTTCATCAGAATTTGGTGGTTCATCCAGACTTGATACAGCTGGTCGCTGCACTAGAGCTTCTTTAGCCTCTTCAGTGAGATCTCCAGGGTTGCTTAGTAGTTGGTCAAAATGGTCTGCAAATCTGTCCAGGATCTTGTCTTTCTCCTGCAAAACCATTTCACCATCCATAGCCTTTAGTTGGTTCAATCCTCTTGGTTTAGAGCCTTAGATTTCTCTCAAACCTGTGAAGAATGTTTTCATGTCCTTCCTGTCTGCTGCAGTTTGAAGTTTCTCCGCTTTTTCATCCCACCAGTTGGACTTCATCTCTCTGGTGTACTTTTGTAGCTCACTCTGAGCCTTTGAGTATTTCATCTTCTTCGACCTTGTGTTACACTGTAGGTTTTCCTGCCTAGCTGTAGTCCTTGCTTCTAGTAGTTTCTTCAGGTGTTCATCATGCTCATCAAACCAATCTTGATGTTTCCTCTCAGGGTAGCCTAATACATCACTCGCAGTCTGATACACCATATCCTTCAGTGTTGCCCATTTCTCTTCTATGTCATTCTCTGAGTTGTTGCTGTCCCAGTCTTTCAAGTTTTCATCCATTTCCTGAGTAAGTTCTTCCTACTTCTTCTGGCCTTTCAGTGCACTAGTGTTTAGCTTCCATGGTGGCTTCGCACCCGTCCTGCAGTGCTGTTTTCGTCTGCAAATCCTTAATCTAGATCTCAGCATAACATGATCAGTACCACAGTCTGCGCCTCTCATTGCTCTGGTGTCCAATACATCCCTTATGTCTCTCTGCCTGACTATGATGTAGTCTAATTAAGTGCCAGTGCTTGGATCTTGGGTGCATCCATGTCTTCTTGTGTGTGTCCTTGTGCTTAAATAGAGTGTTGGTTATCACAAGGTTGTACTCTGAACATAGTGCAAGTAGAAGTTCTCCATTAGCATTGCACTTGCCTACTCCATGACTGCCTAGCACTCCTTTCCATTTCTCAGTGTCCGAACCAACTCTGGCATTAAAATCTCCAACGAGTATCAGCCTGTCATCAGTCGGTACACGCCTAATAGTCTCACATAAATCACTGTAGAACTCTTCCTTCAGCTCCTCTGTGTTGGTCATTGTTGGGGCATATACACTGATGAGTGTGGCATACATCTTCCGCTGTAGTGGGAGTCTCAGTCATTATCCTGTCGTTGATTGGCACCGGTTCCTCATCAAGCATTGCTGCTATCTCTTTTCTAACTGCAAAGCCCACTCCTGCTTTTCTCCTTTCTTGAGTTGATCTCCCACTCCAAAAGAAGATGTACCCATGGTCTTCCAAGCTGTCATATCCAGGCAATCTTGTTTCACTAAGTGCAGCTATGTCTACATTGTACCTGTTCATTTCCAGGGCCACAAGCGTGGTCTGTCTTTCTGGGCGCTGTGATGTTGTTCTGTCCAGCAAAGTGCGTACATTCCATTCTGCTACCCACAAGGATGCTGTTTTCCTCTTCTTTTGTCTCCTTAGTTACTAGATACATCTTTTCAAAAGTAATTAAGTTACTTTACCAATTACTGCATGATTAAAGTAATTAATTGCTTGGAAAATTAACTTTCACATTACTTTTAAACGCATAAGTAAATCATCTTGCACACATAGCACGATAATTTAATTAATGGATTACATTACGGGCTTAATAATGTCAGGCTGAAAACAGACTGTTTCAGACAGCACTTTTAGAACATGTTCAATCTGCTTTAGCCTGCCTTGAGAGCTCTTATTGTGGGAAAAATCAGAAGAAAATCAACATGATATTGCCGGTAATTTCCTCATTTGGGAGGGAGAAATAGGGTTTATAGAGTGAGGGAAAGGGAAAAAGAGTGAGACTCACTCCAAAAGAGTGAGAGTTGGCAACACTGCATAAAGCTGTCGTTGTTTATCTTCCATTTATGATATGGATTAATCGATGTGCAGTGATCCAAAGAAAATGTCCATTATCCACAGTCCAAATGTCTGCTGTGACAGAGACATGATCCAGTCTCTCAAATTCCTTTTGGAGATCAAAATCCATTTCTCAATAATCTTTATCCACGTAGCAAGTAAAGGCATTTTAATTTCCGTGGATCACAGTCCAGGGTCTGGTGAGTATTTCCACTTTTCATCCAGCCGTGGCTGTTCAGATAGCGTAGATCCACTAACATGGTGTTGTTAGCATAGCATAGCACTAGCTTTGTCGGCGCTTTGTTGCTGTTTTCAAGCGGTTCTGAAGATTGCACTAGGTCTCAACCGGCACTTAGCTTGCAACCCATCAATATGCTTTTGTCCTTATTGTAACAAAGGAAAAATAATCTATTTCCACAAAAACAAAGAAGCTTCATCTTTTCCTCCACTCAGTAGTGAAGACAGGCTCTTTGCAACAGGTCACGTCGACGGATGGCTGCATCAGCTCAGGTAGGGTCAGTTTGTATATTCATTTATATCTATATAAATATAAAAATATAATCTCTCTCTCTCTCTCTCTATATATATATATATATATATATATATATATATATATATATAGATAGATAGATAGATAGATAGATAGATAGATATTATATATATATATATATATATATATATATACACTACCGTTCAAAAGTTTGGGGTCACCCAGACAATTATTTTGTGTTTTCCATGAAAAGTCACACTTATTTACCACCATGAGTTGTAAAATGAATAGAAAATATAGTCAAGACATTGACAAGGATAGAAATAATGATTTGTATTTGAAATAATAATTTTTTCCTTCAAACTTTGCTTTCGTCAAAGAATCCTCCATTTGCAGCAATTGCAGCATTGCAGACCTAACATGATTGCACAAGGGTTTTCTAATCATCCATTAGCCTTCTGACGCAATGAGCAAACACATTGTACCATTAGAACACTGGAGTGATAGTTGCTGGAAATGGGCCTCTATACACCTATGTAGATATTGCACCAAAAACCAGACATTTGCGGCTAGAATAGTCATTTGCCACATTAGCAATGTATAGAGTATATTTCTCATTAGTTTAAAGTTATCTTCATTGAAAAAAGTGCTTTTCTTTCAAAAATAAGGAAATTTCTAAGTGACCCCAAACTTTTGAACGGTAGTGTATATACTGTATATATATACGTATATATATATATATATATATATATATATATATTGGAAAAACTCGACATACCGAGAGAATTGAGGCGAAAGCGTCGCGGCTGCCGGGCTGGAGTAAGGCGGAGGACAAAAAATATAAGGTACAGACCCTCCCTTCCATCTGTTGTCATGGGAAATGTACGGTCGATACTGGGAAAGTTAGATGAGCTAGCGGCTATCTCCCGTTATGATAGCACTTACCGGGAGTGCTCTCTCCTTTTGTTTACTGAGACGTGGCTAACTGAACTAGCAGCAGATGCTAACATTGAGCTGGAGGGTTTTCACATGATACGAGCTGACCGAACACCAGACAGTGGCAAAGCAAGGGGCGGTGGAGTGATAATGTATGTTAACAACAACTGGTGCAGACCGGGACATATCACTGTTAAACAACGACACTGCAGCAAAGACATTGAGTTGCTAGCTGTTAGCATGAGGCCTACATATCTCCCGAGAGAACACTCACACGTGATCTGCATTGTTGTTTATGCAAATCCGACGGCGAACGCTGGGACAGCGCGTGACGTCATCCATTCAGTAACCAGCAGGCTGCAGACAGAACACCCAGATGCTCTTCTCCTCATCTCAGGCGATTTCAACCACGTTTCACTGTCTCCCATTCTACCCACGTTCACCCAGTATGTCACATGCCACACTAGAGACAATAAAACACTGGATTTGTTCTACGCAAACACTAAGGAGGCGTACACCTCATCACAACTCCCCCCACTTGGGAGATCGGATCACAACTTGGTTCATCTCCGGCCGGTGTACAAACCCCTAGTGCACAGACAACCTCCGGCCATGCACACTGTGGAGTTATGGTCTGAGGAGACAATGGACACTCTAAAGGACTGTTTTGAAGCCACCGCCTGGAAGCAGCTCTGCGGTCCACATGGTGAGGACATCGATGGCCTCATTCACACCTTCACGGGCTACCTCAGCTTCTGTGTGGACAAATCCGTTCCCACCAAGACCATACGGCGTCACTCAAACAACAAACCCTGGATCAACCCTGAGATAAAAACACTTCTGAGAGAGAAGAAGAGGATCTTCAGGTCGGGGAACAGGGAGATGCTGAAGTCCGTACAGAGGGAGCTGAGGAGAAAGATCAGAGAAGGCAAGGACAGCTTCAGGAAGAAGATGGAGGACAAGCTGCAACAGAGCGACATCAGCGGGGTCTGGAGAAACCTCAAAACCATCTCGGGGCTCCAGAATACCTCCCCCCAGGCCACGGGGGGCAGGGAGTGGGCGAACAACCTGAATCTGTTTTTCAATAAATTTGACCAACCGCCCTCCCCCCTGTCTGCACAACAACCACTGCTGCCTCTAAGAAATCAAGTCCTGCTGCCCACTCCTCACTCCACCGACACCCCCCCCACTCCCAACACACAGCCCCCCATCCTGACCCTGACCAAGACCCAGGTGAGGACGGAGCTGAGGAAGATCAAGGCGAGGAAGGCGTCGGGACCGGACGGCATCAGCGCAAAGCTCCTCAAGTCCTGTGCAGACCAGCTGTGTGGGATTGTGACGTATATCTTCAACATGAGCCTGAAACTGGGGAGGGTACCACAGCTGTGGAAAACATCTTGTGTGGTACCTGTACCAAAAACTTCCCACCCCAAAGACCTGAACAGCTACAGACCGGTGGCCTTGACGTCCCACTTGATGAAGACCCTGGAGAGACTGCTCCTTGCTCATCTCCGCCCCCTGGTGGAACCAGCGATGGATCCACTCCAGTTCGCCTACCAGCATGGCATTGGGGTGGAGGATGCGGTGATCTTCCTCCTTCACCGTTCTCTGTCCCACCTGGAGAAGCCCGGGAATATGGTGAGGATCATGTTCTTTGACTTCTCCAGTGCTTTCAACACCATCCAACCGATGATCCTGAAGGACAAGCTGCTGCGCGCAGGGGTGGACCAGCACCTGTCATCATGGATCCTGGACTACCTCACGAACCGGCCTCAGTTTGTGAGAACCCGGGACTGTGTTTCCGACACGATCATCAGTAGCACGGGGGCCCCCCAGGGAACGGTGCTGGCTCCCTTCCTGTTCACTCTATATACTGCGGACTTCTCACACAACACAACACATTGCCATCTACAGAAGTTCTCTGATGACTCTGCGATCGTTGGTCTCATCTCCAACGGAGATGAAGCTGAGTACAGAGGGCTTATCCAGGACTTCGTGGACTGGTGCCATCGGAACTGCCTCCAGATCAACGCGAGGAAAACTAAGGAGCTGGTGGTGGACTGCCGCAGGCATGGGCAGCCCCTCACAGCACCAGTAAATATACAGGGAACAGACATCGAGATGGTGACATCCTATAAGTACCTGGGTATTCATCTGAACAATAAACTAGACTGGTCACACAATACTGACGCACTCTACAAGAAGGGACAGCGCAGGCTGTTCCTGCTGAGGAGACTCAGGTCTTTTGGTGTACAAGGGGCGCTGCTGAAGTCATTCTATGACACGGTGGTGGCATCAGCCATCACTTTTGGAGTGGTCTGCTGGGGCAGTGGCATTACTGCAGCCGATAGGAAGAGACTGAACAAACTGATTAAGAAAGCTAGCTCTGTCCTGGGGCAGCGCCTTGATCCGATGGAGGAGATAGGAGAGAGAAGGACGGTGGCTAAACTGTCATCTCTGCTGGAGTCCGAGTTCCACCCTATGCAGGACATACTGGATGCACTGAGGAGCTCATTTAGCAGCAGACTACATCATCCCAGGTGCACAACCGAGAGGTTTCGTAGGTCCTTCCTACCAACGGCTGTCAGACTGTACAACCTAAGCAGGGCTGCTCGCAGAGATAGCAAAAAGACGTAACAAACTAATAGTTTTTTTGAATGCAAAAGATGCAATAGACTTACACAATGGTCCTCTCCGGCATACAACTAGGAACATACCGGTCGCTATGGAGGGTGAGAATATGTATGGGCACATAATCATACCATGTAGGATAACTAAGTAGAGGGTTATGCTGTTTCATCCCACCTAGCAACAATGCTCTGCACTGTGTGTGTTTATATATTTACATATTTATTCCATCTAGCTACAATGCTCAGCACTGTGTTTTTTTATATATCTACATATTCCATCTAGCTACATTGCTCCGCACTGTGTGTGTTTATATACTTGTATATTTATTCCACCTAGCTGCAATGCTCCGTACTGTGGGTGTTTATATATTTACATATTTATTCCATCTAGCTACAATGCTCTGCACTGTGTGTTCATATATTCATATATTTATTCCATCCAGCTACAATGCTCTGCACTGTGTGTCTGTGTGTGTGTGTGTATATATATATTTTATAGTAATATATACATATGTATATTAGCTGCTCTTGCTTGCTTGTTTTTTTTTTCTTGCCTTCTGATTGTTGCTCTGAGTGTTGCTATCCCTGTGCTGTTGCAATCCTGGAATTTCCCCGCTGTGGGACTAATAAAGGCTTATCTTATCTTATCTTATCTTATCTTATATATATATATATATATATATATATATATATATATATATATATATATATATATATATATATATATATATATATATATATATATATATATATATATACGTATATAGATAGATAGATAGATAGATAGATAGATATAGATAGATAGATATAAAAATATCTATCCATATTACTAAAAGGAGTAATGAGTAACACATCTGATCAAATTTCAGTAACTGTAATGCATTACTGAATTTTTAAACAGTAATTTTGTTACACAGCATGTTACTGCAAAAGTAGTGGTGTTACTCCCAACACTGGTCATACTACACACTATGTTTGGAGGAGAAATGGCACTACACATCACCAAAAAACAAACAAACAAAATTCAGCAATAAAGTTTGTAGGTGGAATCATCATGGTGATGGCCTGTTTCTCCTCATGACACTGACAGACTTCACATAATTGAAAGAACAATGAATGGAGAAATGTACCGGGGAATTGCTGAAAATAACGTGCTGCCATCCCCCAGGATGATGAGGATGAGACGGGAGTGGACCTTCCAGAAGGATAATAATCCCAAACATGCAGAGAAGGAAAGTCTCAATCAGTTTATAACAAAGAAAATTAAGTTGTTAGAAAGGCCCAGTCAGTCACCTGACTCATCGGGATTCATAAGAGGTGTCATGAATTGCCCTTCAGGGGCAGAGAGGTGAGACCCACATGCTGAACTGTGAGTTTGTGAGGTTTATTGAAAGTAACAAAACATAAGTCCGAACAGTGTTCTAACACAAAATACAGACAATAAATAAACTTATGGATTGTGCACCAGAACAGGGACTGGATTCTGGTGGAGATGAAGTGAGAGGAAATCACTCAAGACGGCGGCAACAGGAAATGAAAATAACTGCCCTTAAATAGGGTCAAAAACAATTCACATAAGTAACGACAGGTGTGGGTCATATGAGCGGGCAGAAGGAAACAATGATTCATAATTAGACCATCTGGGTCTAATGAGAGAGGAGCAACTGGAACTGACAGCTGACAGGGCGATGCCCACCCTGAGCACAAACCCAGAAATGCCACTGACAGCTGTCAACCCCAAGAAAGAACACAACACCAAAGATATAAAGAATAAAATATCAACAAACAAATACAAATCAATACAAAGTAAGAGTGTAACAAAACAAAAACATAAACAAGAAAACAGCAAACAGTCCAAGAATTACAGAAACCCATAAAAGCACAAATTACCACAAATATATAAATGTAGAGAAAAAGCCATGAGACTGAGCAAGGCGGAAACCTCCAGTGCTCAGCTCATGACAAGAGGACCCTCAGAACCTTCAGGATTCAGGACCAAACTCCCATCTGAGCACTGCTGGAGATTAGTTTCTTCACACAGTAAGGGTCTTCAAACTGTCATTTCACACAAGGGCGTCTCCACTAAGCATTAAATTAATTTCAGTTACCCTCGTCAATACATTTATTCTCTCTCATTCTGCTTTATTATACATATCTTTATTAATGGACAAATGTTTTGATTTCCTTCTACATGTGAATTTTTTTTGAGTTAAAACCAAAATCTAGCAAAAACTTCATGTGAGTAGCCTCATTGGAAATATATGTACTGAAAAAATATTGACTTGTACTTAATTCAACCATTGTATCTGCACTTAGAAGATGAAACAAGATGTTTGAAGGTATTTCTTTCCGCTTAAGTTGTGTTTCAAAAAAGACAGTGAACACCAGTTTGGAGTAATTGGCAATTGACGAAATCTTCAAAAAAGAAAATGAGTGTCTAATTTTGTCCCCATCAGCTGACATCAAATGCGTTTCAAAACCCAAATTAGTGGACTGCAGCTGGTGTTTTTTTTTTCTTTCTTTCACATCTTAAAGCAGAAGGCGGTGACATTCAGTGGTTCCTCACAGCACTTCCTCAGCCCATTGTTATCATCACAGACAAAAGATGGAGACAGGTGTCGCAGAGGCACAGTAGGTGGCTAATTATGAAATAGATATCGCACACGTGCACCCATTCCATCATAATCGCAGCGCGCGTCTCGCCTTTCACTCGGCTGACGGGCTCCTCCGGTCCAGCTTTGTTTTCCCGGTCTTCGGATGACAGCGGCGGGATGTGGGTTCATCTGAGGAGAGGCCACCTGTTGCACAGCAGGGTCCCCATCTGGAGGGAGATTAAGGTGCGAGTGCGGGGGCTGTCTATAATTTGACTTAATTATTTCAGAAGAGACTGGGTGATGGATTAGTGCTGTGTTTCTATTAGCATACGCTCGGTCCCCGGTTCCCAGAGGGGCCTCCTGTGCGGCCCTGTTAAAATCTCAATTGTCTGAAATCATCCATCCATACACCTCCACCCCAGACTCCAAATGAAGATTGGTTTCTATATGGGTTTGTTGTTATATATGGCTGGAATTAACTTTTTTGTCCCTGTTGACTGTGCAGTGTGAGTACAGAAAGACATCTACTGTATATACTACTCACAAAAAGTTAGGGATATTTGGCTTTCAGGTGAAATTTATGGAAAATGTAAAAAGTTCACACTACAGTGATATATTATGAAAGTACGGCATTTAAGTAGAAGCATGCAATGGTGATTTCCTCATCTTAAACAATTTATTGAAACAAAAGCCAACAACAGTGGTGGTTATACCACAACAAAACATGTCAGTGTCTCAATAACTTGTCATGTGCCCTTGAGCATCAATTACAGCTTGACAACGACGTCTCATGCTCTTCACAAGTCGACTTATTGTCTGCTGAGGCATGGCATTCCACTCTTCTTGAAGGGTGGCCCTCAGGTCATTGAGGTTGTGGGGTGCAGGGTTACGAGCCTGCACATGGCCACTCAGCTGATCGCATAGGTTTTCTATGAGATTCAGGTCTGAAGAAAGTGCAGGCTACTCCATTTGAGGTACCCCAGTCTCCAGCAGCCGTTCCTTAATGATGTGACCTCGATGAGCTGGAGCATTGTCGTCCATGAAGATGAAATTAGGCCTGTGTTGTTCATGCAGGGGCACAATGACTGGGTCAATGACATTATTCAGGTAGTAAATGGCATTCACTTATAGTGCTTTTTCTCATCTCTAGATGACCAAAACACTTTACAGATCCTGCTATCCACCCATTCACACACACATTCACACACTGATGGTGGCGGAGCTGCCATACACAGGCACTGACCTGACCCACCAGGAGCAACTGGGGGTTCAGTGTCTTGCTCAAGGACACTTCAACATGCAGACTGCAGACAGAGCGGGAATCGAACTCCTAACCCTCCGATCAGTAGTCGGCCACACTACACCTGCACCACAGTCGCAGGTATTGGCTTGTCACTGTACCATTCACAAAGTATAAGGTAGTTCTGGATTGACTGGACACACCTCCCCAGACTGTAACACCACCACCACCAAAGGCTGGTCTGGTGACAACAGTGGCTGATGCATAGCACTCTGCTTGACATCTCCAACATCGTTGGCGGCCATCATTTCTGCTCATCGTGAATCAACTTTCATCAGAGAACAGCACTGAGGCCCACTGGTCCCTTGTCCAGAATAAATGCTCCCTTGCCCATGCAAGACAATGATGCCTGTGCCTGGTGGTGTGGTCAGGTACCCTTGCAGGTTGTCTAACATGCAGACCACGCTGATGTAAATGGTTTTGAATGGTCTGATGTGACTCTTGGGTGCCTCTCACCTCCCTTAAATGTGCCTGGAGTTGAGTGGCATTCATCATCCGGTTCCACAGGGCACTGTTCACAATGAAGCGGTCATCAGCGTGGGATGTAGCCAAAGGATGTCCACTACTATGCCTTTCTGTGACTTTTCCAGTCTCTCTGTACCTCTGTTGCAACCTGCTGATGACACTCTGTGACACTCTAAGCTCAGTGGCCACTTCCCTCTGAGAACATCCTGTCTGAAGCCTTGCAATGGCGAGGTACTGTTGATCAGTTGTTAGGTGTCGTCTTGGTCTCATGATGTCAAAATGTGAACAGCATGATGAAGACGACTGTTTTAATACCAATTCTTATTGAAGCAGAAAATTTATTGGTCGATTCGTGGATCAAAAACCTGTTGTGAATTTTGGCGTTAAGCACCTTTTTAGAGAACAGCAAGTTATGCAAAAAGTACTGAAATATTGAACAATTGGCCATGTACATTCACAAGGTTAGAGAAGGTCAAATTAAGTTCATCTGTAAAGGTTACAGTGCATTTTAGGTGCATCCTGAAATTTCACCCGAAAGCCGAATATCCCCAACTTTTTCATGTATAGTATAGTCATATATATATATATACTGTATATACAAGCAAGCAAGCAAAGTTTATTTGTATAGCACTTTTCACAAATATATATCACAAAGTGCTTGACAGCAAATTAAAATTTACAAATATACAGAAATTAAAATCAATAGAAATAAGATAAAATATTCATGTTAATAGGAATAAAAACAGAAAACAGTGAAGTGTCATCACCCGCAGCTCACGGGCTTCCACCTCAGCTGCGCGCACACCTGCTCCTCGTTAGGCTCAGCTATTTATTCCATCCTGCCCTGAGCTGCGGCCTGGAGCCGTCTGTCTCCCTGCGTATCTACTCAGCAACTTCCTTCTCATCAGGCCTGCTGACGACTCGTCTGACACGTAAGCTGTCATTGTTGCCTTACCTTTCCCGTTCAGACTTCCCCTGTGCACAGGTGGATTCCTTGGCGGCAGACTCGCTTCCCCTCTTCACGCTGCTCCTCCACTTCGCTGCATCACCCCGGACACACAGCAGGACGCTGTCTCCCAGGCTTGGGACTTGCCACGCCAGCCACCGCGCCGCTACAAGTAAGCACATTACATCTTTACTCTCCCGTGTGGTTGCCCAGCTAATCCCTGCTCTCCTCTCTTATAGGGTTGCCTGGCCGAACGGCGAACTGCTCTGTCCTGACTGCATCCTCCACCCACATCACACTCATATCTCTCATACACGCATCCACACACAAACATTGCTGTAATAAAGCTTTCAAATCTGCCTGAGCCTGCGTGCGTGTTTCCTGGGCCGAATAATATGTCAGTACGGCTCCAGCAAAGCGGCCCAGCGGACAGTGGGCTCGCACGCCGTTTTACCACCCTCGAGGCTCGGGTAGATTTGATAGCTCATCAGCAGCAGGTGATTTTGAACCAACTAACCTCAATTACTAATCGGTTGGACCGCCTGGACCCTCCGTGGCCTTTCCCTCCGGGTCCTCTTGGCGGTGCGGCTCCGGGTGCTTCCACGACCAGCCAGCCTAGCTCGGGAGCGCCTACCTGCCTCACACCTATTCCAACTCCTGCTCGCTTCAGCGGGAAATTCGGTGGAGCGAAGGGGTTTATCCTGCAGTGTGAGTCGGTGTTTCTGTGCGTTCCCGGGGATTTTCCCTCAGACCATAGCCGAATCGGGTACATGGCTAACCTTCTCGAGGGGCGAGCGTTAGCTTGGGCTTACGCTGTAATGACGAAGCCCAGCTACGCAAACCTCTCGTATGACTGGTTCGTGCGGGACTTTCTAGAAGTCTTTGATCATTCCCGACTCGACAGCGTCCTCACGGACCGGCTCCTCAGTCTCCAACAGGGAGTCCGGTCCGCGGCGGAATACGTGGTCGACTTCCGGGTGGCAGCGGAGGAGGTGGGCTGGGGAGAGGCTTCTCTCTGCAGCATTTTCCTCCGTAGCCTCAATTCTGGTCTGAGGGATGAACTAGCTGGTCGGGATCTCCCAGGGCGACTCTCTGAGCTGATCTTGCTCACGATTAGCCTGGACAACAGGCTGCGTGAGCGGGCTGCGGAGCGGAAGTTTGTCAGCCGCTCGCGCAGCGCTTCTCTCTGTCCAGCTCAGTCGCACCCCCTGGCGTTACCAGCTCCGGAGTCCGCCGATGAACCAGAGGACATGGCCATCGGGCGCACTAGGCTCCCTCTAGCGGAGAGACAGCGCCGGCGGGAACGGGGTCTCTGCATGTACTGCAGAGATGACCGGCATCCCGTGGAGCTGTGCCCGGTGAAGCCAAAAGGGGAAGTCCGCGAGTCACAATAGGGGGCCTTGCGGACTCTAACCGATCTAATCCCCTATCACCTTGCACATTACCCATACGTTTCTGCCACAACTCCACCGGGCATTCCACTCACGCACTGGTGGATTCCGGGGCAGAGCAGAACTTTATTTCTAAGAGCCTGGCAACCCGTTTGGGCATACCCTGCCAACTGCTGCCTAACCCCCTGAACTTGGTGACGCTCTCACGCTCTTTTCTGGGCACAGTTACACACCGCACTAAGCCAGTCCCCATCATCGTCTCCGGCAACCACCGGGAGGATCTGACCCTCTACATCCTGCCCTCCTTGTCGGACCGTGTCATTCTGGGTTACCCCTGGCTGCGGCTGCATAACCCTGTCCTGGATTGGAGAACTGGCAGCGTCCTGTCCTGTAGCACCTTGTGCATGGGCACCTGCCTCCAGTCGGCAGCCTGTGCTCCATCTGCCCCTCTGCCGGCCCCGGTCTCTGAGCCCCCGGACCTACCCTGGTGCCGCAGGAGTTCCATGACTTGGGGGCAGCTTTCAGTAAGTCCAGAGCCTTGTCCCTTCCGCCGCATCGACCCTACAACTGTGCAATTAACATCCGCCCGGGGGCGCCCCTGCCATCTGGTCGCCTATACAGTCTCTCTGCACCGGAACACGAGGCGATGGATACTTACATAAAGGAGTCACTCAGTGCTGGGATCATCCGCCCCTCCTCATCCCCGCTTGGCGCGGGTTTCTTCTTCGTGGGTAAGAAGGATGGGTCCCTACGTCCCTGTATTGACTTCAGAGCTTTAAACGACATCACGATTAAGGACCGTTACACCCTGCCGCTCATGGACACCGCTTTCCACTCCCTCCAGGGGGCGACCTGGTTCACCAAGCTTGACCTCCGCAGTGCCTACCATCTCGTTAGGATCCGGGAGGGGGACGAGTGGAAGACGGCCTTTAGGACACCCAGCGGCCACTTCGAGTATCTCGTGATGCCGTTCGGGCTCACCAACGCACCTGCCATCTTCCAACGCCTTATAAACGACGTTCTGCGGGACTTCCTGGGAGTGTTCGTCTTTGTCTATCTCGACGACATTCTCATCTTCTCCAGATCACACGAGGAGCACCAGGCCCATGTGAGGCGGGTCCTGCAACGTCTGTTGGAGAATCGTTTGTTCATTAAGGCAGAGAAGTGTGAATTCTATGCCCAGACCACCTCCTTCCTGGGGTTCGTGATCTCCCACAATCATATCCTCCCTGACCCCGCTAAGGTTAAAGCGGTGGTCGAGTGGCCCACGCCGACCTCAAGGAAGCAGGTGCAGCAATTCATCGGGTTCGCTAATTTCTACCAGCGCTTTGTCCCCAACTACAGCGCCATCGTCTCTCCCCTGACCCGCCTCACGTCATCTAAGGTGCCTTTTCAGTGGTCTGAGGAAGCGGCTACCGCCTTTAAGACTCTCCAGGCGGAGTTCTCGTCCTCCCGGGTCCTGACCCAGGTCGATTCCGCTCTTCAGTGTCTGGTGGAGGTCGACGCGTCCGATACGGGGGTGGGAGCGGTGTTGTCCCAGCAATCACCGGTGGATGGCGTTAAGCGACCCTGCGCCTTCTTCTCCAGGAAGCTATCGGTGGCAGAGTGAAATTATGACGTCAGCGACAGGGAGCTCCTCGCGGTCAAACTCGCCCTACAGGAGTGGCGTCACTGGTTAGAGGGGGCAGCCCAGCCTTTTGTGGTCTGGACGGACCATAAGAACCTCGAGTACCTGAGGGTCAGCGAGGCGCCTGAATGCCCGCCAGGCGCGCTGGTCCCTATTCTTTACTCGATTTAACTTTACCATCACGTACCGTCCAGGCTCAAAGAATGGGTTGCCCGATGCCCTGTCCAGACAATTCGCCCCAGAGGGTCCAGAGAAGTCCGAGCATACCATCCTGCCCGATTCGTGTGTCGTGGGGGCGATTGCATGGTCCATCAAGGACAAGATTCTGAAGGCTCAGGAGGCGGAGCCGGATCCCGGCGGGGGGCCAGAGAGAAGACTGTATGTTCCTTCGGCGGTTCGGGGCGAAGTGATCCACTGGGCCCACACCTCCAAACTCTCCTGTCACCCAGGCATCACCCGCTTGGTAAGTTGGCTGCAGCGCTCGTTTTGGTGGCCGGGTCTTCAGAAGGATGTTACCAACTATGTCCGGGCCTGTCCCCAGTGCGCCACTGGCAAGTCTCCGAATTCTCCACCTGCGGGCCTACTCCAGCCCCTGCCGGTTCCGGGCAGGCCCTGGTCACACATCGCCCTTGTGTCATACCCGGCTCTAGGGAGCCGGGCAATCAGAGCCAGGGACAAGCCAGTGAGTCGAGATGTTTTATTTTGGGTAAAGGATAAGGGATGAGGAGAGCACAGACACTCATACAGACGTACATTCTCAGGCTGCACAGCGCAGGGGTAGGTAGCTCGTACCGGACATGGGGGTAACAAGACGTGCATACTCACAGCGGGATACAAACACAGGAATGCTGCAAGGGGAGTAGAGGCTGACACCAGACGAAGGGGCTTCAGCCTAGCAGTGCTTATGTCGCAGCCCCGAGTCATCGAGGCTGCTCCTATTTATCCTCATTGGCAGCGCCCCAGCTGATGAGGACTAATTGGCCCCAGCCGTCCGTAATGCTGCCAGCTGGGAGCCTGCTGAGACGCTGCTCAATGGGAAGCAGGGATGAGGGAAAACATGGGCTGAGTGCCGAGACGGTATCTCAACCCATGGTGACACCTTGACTTTGTCACCGGACTTCCTGTCTCTAACACCTATGACACGGTTCTGACCATTGTGGACAGGTTCTCCAAGGCCGCTCATTTTGTGCCTCTTCAGGGTCTGCCTTCGGTGCGTGAGACGGCCGATCTCCTGATCCAGCATGTCGTCAGGCTGCATGGAATTCTGCTGGACGTGGTCTCGGTCCGAGGTCTGCAGTTTGTCTCCCAGGTTTGGAGGAGCTTCTGCAGCGCCTTGGGGGCTACTGTCAGTCTCTCTTCTGGTTATCACCCCCAGTCCAACGGGCAGTGCGAGCGCATGAACCAGGAGTTGGAAGCCGCCCTGCGCTGCGTGACATCGTCAAACCCTTCGTCTTGGAGCTCCTACCTGACCTGGGTGGAGTACCCCCATAACTCGGCCTGGTCCACTGCTACTGGGGTGTCACCTTTTCGAGCATCCTTGGGGTATGACCCCCCTGTTTTCCCTGAGCAGGAGGGTGAGCTGGCTGTTCCTTCGATCCAGGCGCACATCAGGCACTGCCGGAGCGTGTGGACCAAGACCAGAGACGCACTTTTACGCACAGCGGCGCGCAACAGCTCCACCGCCAATCGCCACAGAAGGCTGGCTCCTGCCTACCAGGTGGGTCAGCGGGTTTGGCTCTCCTCCCAGGACATCAGCCTAAAAGGTGAGAAGAAGAAGCTGGCACCGAGGTTCCTCCGCCCCTTCACCATATCCAAGATTATCAACCCAGTGGCTGTGCGTTTGGCCCTCCCCCCCTCCCTCCGTGTGTGTCCCACCTTCCACGTCTCTAAGATCAAACCTGTCCTTTCCAATTCACTCTGCCATCCCCCTAGGGTCTCCTCCTGCGCCTAGGATGATCGACGGTGACCCGGCGTGGGGTGTTACCGCCATCCTGGACTCCCGGTGTCGGGGTCGTGGGCTGCAATATCTGGTGGATTGGGAAGGTTATGGTCCGGAGTGGAGATCCTGGGTGCGCTCTTCGTGGGTGTTGGATCCTGACCTCATCGCAGAGCTCCACCGGACACACCCAGGTAAGCCAGCGCCAGGAGGCGCTGGTAGTGGGGGAGTACTGTCATCACCCGCAGCTCACGGGCTTCCACCTCAGCTGCGCGCACACCTGCTCCTCGTTAGGCTCAGCTATTTATTCCATCCTGCCCTGAGCTGCGGCCTGGAGCCATCTGTCTCCCTGCGTATCTACTCAGCAACTTCCTTCTCATCAGGCCTGCTGACGACTCGTCTGGCACGTAAGCTGTCATTGTTGCCTTACCTTTCCCGTTCAGACTTCCCCTGTGCACAGGTGGATTCCTTGGCGGCGGACTCGCTTCCCCTCGTCACGCTGCTCCTCCACTTTGCTGCATCACCCCGGACACACAGCAGGACGCTGTCTCCCAGGCTTGGGACTTGCCACGCCAGCCACCATGCCGCTACAAGTAAGCACATTACATCTTTACTCTCCCGTGTGGATGCCCAGCTAATCCCTGCTCTCCTCTCTTATAGGGTTGCCTGGCCGAACGGCGAACTGCTCTGTCCTGACTGCATCCTCCACCCACATCACACTCATATCTCTCATACACGCATCCACACACAAACATTGCTGTAATAAAGCTTTCAAATCTGCCTGAGCCTGCGTGCGTGTTTCCTGGGCCGAATAATATGTCATGAAGGAATAAAAGCCATTCAATGAGAGCTAAAAGCCTGTCTAAACAAGTTTGTTTTTAACTCCTTCTTAAAGGAGTTAACAGACTCAAGGACAGGGGAAGTGTGTTCCAAAGCCGTGGTGCAGCTGCCTGGAAAGACCAGTCTCCACGGGTTTTGAATTTGGTCTGAGGGTCCACCAGGAGTCTCTGGTCTGAGGATCTTAGTGACCGCGTCGTGGCATAAGGAGTCAAGAGGGCTGAGATGTATGAGGGGGCTTGGCCATTAAGAGTGCCTAAAGTCAAAATTAAAATCTTAACATGAAATCTAAAAGCAACTGGCAGCTAGTGAAGGGATGATAAAACTGGAGAAATGTGTTCCCTTTTCTTCGTTCGGGTTAAAAGCCGAGCTGCTGCATTTTGCACAGTCTGAAGGTGGGCAACAGCAGTTTTATTAAAACACATAAAAAGGACATTACAATAATCTAAGCGAGATGAGATAAAAGCGTGAATGATCATTTCCAGTTCAGTTGTTGAGACCATAGATCTAAGTTTGCTATATTCCTCAGATGAAAAAAGCAATTTCTGACTAGTTGCCGGCCATGGCAGTCCAGTGACATAGCATTGTGAAAAACAACACCCAGTTTACGTAGGCTGGTCTGGACAGAAGAGCCTAGATGACCTAAGTGTTGCCTTATCAGAGGAATTTTACTGTCTGGAGCAATGATCAGTGTTTCTGTCTTGTAAAGACAATTGCAGGATGTTGTTGTTTAACCATTTGTTAATGGCAGACAGGCAAGAAATTAAGTTTGATAAAATGTTCAGCTCATTTTCTTTAAAATCGCAGTAAAGCTGAATGTCGTCTGCATAAAAATGGTAAAAGACACCCTTAAACTGTCTGATAATCTGGCCAAGTGGGGTTAAAGACTATGAAAACAGAGTAGGGCCCAGAACTGAGCCTTGAGGAACCCCACAGGAAAGTCCTTTAACCTCTGACATCTTCTCGTTGAACAACACACAAAACCTTCTGTCAGTTAAATAAGATGAGCACCATTTCAGAACTAATCCTGAAATACCAAGTGTGCCCTTCATCCTATTTATCAATATATTATGGTCCGCCATGTCAAAAGCAGTGGTGAGATCCAACACCAGGACCAAGTACTGACCAAAATCTGCTGCCATCATGATGTCACTGGAGACTTTAATTAGTGCTGTCTCGGTGGAGTGCATTTTACGGAAGCCAGACTAGAAGGTATCTAAGATTTTATTTCTCTCTATGAATGTAGTTAATTGCTCAGCTACTACTTTCTCAAGCATTTTGGATAGGAAGGGAAGCTTTGAAATGGGCCTGTAATTGTTTAATTATGTATGGTCTAAGTTTTGTTTCGTTAATTTGGGTTCAACCACTGCTTGTTTAAAAGATCTGGGAACAGTGCCTGATAAAAGTGACCAATTTATGATTTCGACAATTAAAGGCCCGATAGAGTCAAATATTTTGAAAAGCAGTGACATTGGGAGGATATCTAAGGGGCTTGAAGAGGGCTTCATAGAGGCCAGAAGACCCTTTACATCCAGTAGTCTGACTGGAATGAATAAGGACCACGTGTTAGAGGGGGCCTGATTCAGGCCAAGGTCCTCAGCAGATGGTGTAGTGCTTGCTATAATATCATTCACCTTATTCACCATAAAATTTGTAAAGTCATTACATTCAGCATTAGAACAAGCAGGAACCATGGCTAAATCAGGTGAGATAATGGAGTTATTGGTGTCAGACAAAAACTTGGGATTTACCTTGTTTAAGGATGTAAGCTGAGCAAAGTAGTTTGTTCTCAAATTCTTCATCATATCATTTAGTGAAGTTATGAGGTCTTTGAGGTGGAGTCTGTGCACCTCAAGCTTGGTGGCCTTCCACAAACGTTCCACCTTACGGCAGCTTCTCCTAAGAATACAGATCTCTTCATTTAACCAAGGGCATGGTTTCTTAGGAGAAGTATAGCTATATTTAACAGGAGTCACTTTATCAAGTACCAATCAACACTGTTGGTTAAAGCAATCCACCACAGAATTTATATCCTCACATCCTGCAACAAGGTGAGTGTCAATAGCTGAAATAAATCTATCCACAGTCTGCTGGTTAATAATGGGCCTCTGTCTTAATGTTTTACAGTCATGCTGTTCCACATTAACTGACAGCCCAAAGAAAACACAGCAATGATCACTGACATAAACATCCTCCACTTTAACATTGTTCAGACTCAGTCCCAGTGAAAAGACAAGGTCCAAGGAGCGCCCATTTTTATGTGTAGAGCCAGAGACGTGCTGCCCGAAATTGTGAGCCTCTGTAATAGTTAAAAAGTCAGCAGCAGCATTAGAAGATGTATCATTTACATGTATATTAAAATCACCTAAAATTAAAACTCTTTCTAGTTTAATAATGGAAGATAAGAAGTCTGAGAATTCCGATAAAAACACACCAGCTGGGCTGGGCGGGCGGTAGATTAAAGCACAATAGAAAGCAGTTGAGGCACTTATCTTCGATAACTGAAGTTCAAATGAAGAGAGACGCTCAGAGTTCACAGACTGGCATTTGAAGCGGTTGTGGAAAATAACGGCCAGTCCACCTCCACGTCCACTCAGGCGAGGGGTCGCAATGAAGGCACAGTCTGTGGGGCAGATCTCCTTCAGGTGAGCCAATTCATCCTGTCGTTGCCACGTTTCAGTCAGAAATAGTATGTTGTGGTCGGTGTTTATAAGTATAATTTCTGCTCTTCCATCAGACATGCATGTCATTAGACTTAGTAATATAAGAGTGCCGGTGCTAACTTAATTTATGTGAAAGGACAAATTCTAAACACGAGTGACGTAGCTGTGCTAACATGCACGTCCAGGGCTGGATTCCTGCCAGTTTGCCTCCAATAGAAATACAAATGCCCTTCTGTTCTTTGTCTTCCATGTTAATTTCAACCAGACAGTGAGATATTAATGCAGAATACTGATTAGCCAATTATTGAATATTGCAAGTGAGCAGACAGAACTTGCCTTGATTGGAGCAGCTCACATAGTACTCGATTGGTTGATTCTTTTGTTTCTGTGTCTGACAGGATGTGCCATAATAATAAACTTCATACCTATTTGGTTTATACAGACGGAGTGGGATTACATCAGGGATTGACCCTCAGCCCATTCTTGCTTGTCTTGGTGATGGAAAGGCTGACAGACGAGGTCAGGCAGGAGTCTCCATGGACCGTGATGTTCGCAGATAGCACTGTGGTCTGTAGTAAGGGTAGGGAGCAGGTGGAAGAGAACATGGAGAGGTGGAGATATGCACTTATGAGAAGAGGAATGAAAGTCAGTAGAAGCAAGACAGAATACATGTCTGTGAGCGAGAGAAAGAGGGGTGTAGCGGTAAAGATGCACGAAATAGAGATAAGTGAAGGTAGATGAGTTTAAATACCTGGGGTCAACCATCCAAAGCAATGGAAAATGCACAAGAGAGGTGAAGAAGAGAGTGCAGGCAGGGTGGAGATAAATGTCAGGGGGGATTTGTGACAGAAGGATAGCAGCTATAGCAGGGGTCGGCAACCTGTGCTACAAAAAGAACCACTGTGAGTAATTTTTGTATTAAAAAAAGCTGCATGGAGCCACAAAAACACAGTGGGGAAAATAAGTATTGAACACGTCAACATTTTTTTCATTAAACATATTTCTGATGGAGCCATTGAACTGAGATTTTCACCAGATATTAGTAACAAACCAAGTAATCCATACATACAAAGAAATCAAAGCAACTATGTTCACAAAACAAGTTATATTTAAAAAATGGAACGACACAGGGAATAAGTATTGGACACACTTGGTGAAATTCATTTAATATTTAGCAGAAAAGCCATCCATCCATCCATCCATCTTCTACCGCTTAATCCTTTCGGGTCGCGGGGGGGCTGGAGCCTATCCCAGCATCTTTGGGCGAGAGGCAGGGTACACCCTGGACAGATCGCCAGTCCATCGCAGGGCCAACACAGAGAGACAGACAACCATTCGCTCTCACATCCATACCTAAGGACAATTTAGAATCCCCAGTTTTGATGCCAATTAACCTAACTTGCATGTTTTTGGCATGTGGGAGGAAACCGGAGTGCCCGGGGTAAACCCACGCAGACATGGGGAGAACATGCAAACTCCACACAGAAGGGTCACCGATGGTCTGGGGGTGGGATCTAACCCACAATGGTCAAGGGTGGAATCGATCCCATGACCTTCTTGCTGTGCTGCCACTGTGCTAACCACTGCGCCACCGTGCTGCCTTTGTTGGTAAAAACTAGGCACAGTCATTGCTCAGGAGTGATTTTAGCCCATTCTTCCACACAAACTGTCTTCAAATGTTGAAGGTTCTGTGGGTGTCTTCTATAAACTCTGATCTTCAGTTTGTTCCATAGATTTTCAATTGGATTCAGATCAGGCGACTGACTGGGCCATTCTCGCAGCTTTATTTTCCTTCTCTGGAGTCAGTTGAGAGTTTCCTTGGCTGTGTGTTTGGGATCATTGTCTTGTTTAAATGTCCACCCTCATTTCATCTTCAGCATCTTGGCAGATGGCAACAGGTTCTTATCAAGGATGTCTCTGTACATTTATTCATTCATCTTTCCTTCAATTATATGAAGTCTGCCTGTACCATGTGCTGAACCCCCCCCCCCCCCCACACACACACCATGATACTCCCACCTCCAAACTTCACTGTTGGTATGGTGTTTTTGGATTGATGTGCAGTGCCATTTCTCCTTCAAACATGCTATATGTTGTGACATCCAAAAAGTTCAATTTTGGTCTCATCTGACCAGACTATATTCTTCCAGTATTTTACTGGCTTGCCCCAGTGTTGTACAGCAAACTTTAAACGAACTTCAACATGCTTTTTCTTCAGCAATGGAGTCTTGTGAGGTGAGCAGGCATAAAGCCCATGTCAGTTGAGTTTCATTACTTATTGTTTTCTTTGAAACAGCAGTACCTGCTAACTCCAGGTCTTTCTGGAGCTTTCCACGAGTGGTCTTTGGCTCTTGGATAACTTCTGATAATTCTTTTGGCTTCTCTGTCAGAAATCTTGCGAGGAGCTCCTGGTCGTGGTTGGTTTATGGTAAAATGATGTTCTTTCCAATTCCTAATGATGGCTCCAACTGTGCTCATTGGAACATTCAGCAGTTCAGAAATGCACCTGTAACCAATGCCATCGTTATGTTTTGCAACAATAAGGTTGTGAAGGTCTAGCGAGAGCTCTTTGCTTCTACCCATCATGATTTCTTTGTGGTGTGACAATCTGATATTCACAGACTTTTTAAAGGCTATCAGTCAGGACTTAACCAACTGAAATTAATTTGCACTGATGGGGGATGGGATGGCTTCTTAAATTCTGATGGGGTTTCAGCTGGTTTCTTGGCTTTCTATGCCTTTTTGCACCGCTTTTTCTTCATGTGTTTAATACTTATTCCCTGTGTCATTCCACTTTATTAAATACAACTTGTTTTGTGAACACAGTTGCCTTGATTTCTTTGTATGTATGGATTACTTGGGTTGTTACTGGTATCTGGTGAAAATCTCAGGTCAGTGGCTCCATCAGAAATATGTTTGAGAAAAATGTTGACGTGTTCAATACTTATTTTCCCTGCTGCATCTGAGCCTAAAAATTATAACAGCAGAATTACAACTACATTCTAGCTTGACAACATCAGGATTAAGAGTTTTTTTTCTTATAAATTTGGAGCTTTTTTAATTGTAAATTTGATCCCTTTTGCTCACAGAATTGGTACTGTTGCTTAATTGCACAGAGCAGCTCAGTGGCACAGTGGTTCACTCTGTGGCAGCACAACAAGAAGGTCATGGGTTCAGTCCCACCCCTGATCATTGTGGGTTCGAGCTCATTCCTGACCGTCGGTGACCTTTCTGTGTGAAGTTTGCATATCCTCCCCATGTCTGCGTGGGTTTTCTCTGAATACTCCGGTTTCCTCCCACAGGCCAAAGACATGCACCTTAGGTTAATTGGCATCAACTGGGAATTCTAAATTGTCCTTGGGTATGAATGTGAGAGTGAATGGTTATCTGTCTCTCCGTGTTGGCCCTGTGATGGACTGGCGATCTGTCCAGGATGTACTCTGCCTCTGGCCCAAAGATACTGGGATAGGCTCCACCCCCCCCCCCCAACCCAAAAAGGATTAAGCAGTAGAAGATGAATGAATGATTATTTGCATAAAGTTTGGGTTTTTTTCTTGCAAAACTGTGTGTATATTTTCCTTATTACACTGTAATTTTTTTTCAAAATTTGTTATATTTTTGGCTTAAATATGTTTTGCTTTTTTCATGAATTTAGCATATTTTTCTTTGGAAATGTAATGCCCTTTTCAAGTCACATTTTCCCGGTAAAGTTATAAGCCTTTCCTAGATTTTGATATTTTTTGGCAGAATCCTCTGCTTTGTCATAAGATTGTCTTACCTTTGTAATAGGTCTTTTTTCATATAAATTTGCAACCATTTTCTAATAAAATTGTAGCTTTTTCTGGCTAATTTGTGGCTTTTTTCTTGCCAATTTGTAGTTTTTTTTCCTCAAAAAATTGCAACATTTTTCCTAAATTTTAAGTATTTTTGGCACAAATTTTCAGCTATTCTCATAAGTATATTTTTCTTTGTAAATGTATTACCTTTCATGGGTAAAACTGCAGCACTTCTTATATAAATTTGTTACATTTTTCTCAGAAGACTTCAACTTCTTCCAGTAAAATTTGTGATTTCTTTGCTGGAAATTTTGTGACTTTTTTCTTGCAAATTTGTGGGTAGGTTTTTCTCAGAAAATTTCACAGTTTTTCCACAGATTTGTGAGTCTTTTTGTGTAAATTTTCAGGTTTTCTCATTTTCTGCTTTTTAGGATATTTTTCTCATGAATGTACAACCTTTTTTCTTGTAAAGTTATTGCTTCCTTTCTTTGAAATTTATGATTTTTTTTCCCCCCCAAGGGCTTGGGGAACCACTGTCTTTGAGTAAAAGATCCACATGTGGCCCGAGAGATGCAGGTTGTAGACCTTTGAGCAAACGTTAAGGGCAAGTTTTACAAGAGACCTGGGAGAGACCTGCTATGATGTCTGGTTTGGAGACGGTGGCTTTGACAAAAAGACAAGAGGCAGAGCTGGAGGTGGCAGAGTTGAAGATGCTAAGATTCTCATTGGGAGTGACTAGGAGGGATGGGATTAAAAATGAGTATATCAGTTGGAAAGCTCAGGTTGAGGCATTTGGAGACAAAGTAAGAGACGCAAGGCTGAGATGGTCTGGACATGTAAAATGCTTGAAAAAAAATCTCTTCATTATAATGTAAAAAAATCAAAGAGGCATGATCTAATAGGGCTGATGCTGGATTTTCATCTTTTTAAAACTACTCCTGTTCTGAGTTTTCAGTGTAAAGCATTTAAACTCTAGTGCCTTCCTGTTTTGCGTTTTAGTCATGCTCTTTGCTCACTAAAGCAGTCTGAATAACCATGAATATTTCACGGTTAAATCCCATTTGAAAGGCACACAGGATAATAATAAGAAGAATTCAGCCTGTGGTTCTTAACGAGATGCTGTTTGGTGACTTTAGGCAAAAGAGGCAACTTTAAACCACTCGGCTCTGCAACAAACAGGTCACCAGAGCTTTGTACGGTTTCACAGTGGTGAGCAATTTTCAAGCCGGAAACCGTTTCACACTTTGTTGTTATTTTTAGACTGACTCCTTATCTTGTAAATGTGGGACAGACTGGTGGAGCCTTTTAAAGTAAATCATATACTCTATATACTGTAGCTTCACATCCAGGGTTAAGATGTGCTTAATTCATCACCCTTGAAACCTTTTGCTCTTTGCCCTCAAGTGCTCCGATGGGATAAGTAGGAAAAGAAAGACTTACATGTCAGAGGAAAGTGTGATTTTGACAGGTGAGCAAATTCCCAGATGTTTGCCTGAATAAAGATCACACTACCTCTACCGTCAAAACATAACATCAAAAGCTCCCTCTGACACTCCTGCTTGCACCCACACCCCTTGTCACCACCCTCCACCGACACTGACTCTCTCTCAGCTGAGTAGTGTGGACAGGCTTTCAGTGGGCATCTGAGGATGTGAAGTGACACGTCGCCGCCGTCTCCTCCGTCAGGACTTGGGTAGTAATTGAGGAGGTGAACGGGGCTCTCACTGCGGACGCTTCAGTGGCTGAGCTGGAGGACTGTCAAGGGCTTGGGACTGGGTGTAGGAGCATTTTGAAGAGTGCATGTGAGTGTGAAGCCAAGTGTGAGTGCCTTTTCCCCTGTGTTGACTAAATGTTCCCCACTACATCAGAAACGGTGACTCTGCAACATTTGTATGCTAGGTATAATTGTAAGTTACTTATCAGGTTATGTATCATGTTTTGAAGACTGTATTAAGCATATAAAAGGATATCACACTCTTGCATGTAATATATAGAATTGCTAAAATTGATAACATTGAAAATTTTGGAAAAATAAAAGGATGGATAAACAAAATGCAACAGTTAAAACCAGGAGTGGAATAGCAGTGGTCCTAGTATTGAACCCTGATTCACCCCACACTTCACCCCATCAGATAAGATTTAATATTTTCAAATTACTTAAACTGATAGTTGTTCTTTCAGTAACTGGGTATTGAGACCAAGTCCTGACCAGACCTATCTTAGTTATCACAACTGGTACGCTACTCCAGTTTAATTTTTTTGCATTTTTGATATTCCGATTCAACAAAAAAAAAAAAAAACTTCTGTGTTTTCAGATCTGTTTCAGTGCAGGCTAACTATCCCCACAAGGTTAGCCTAAACCAGGGGTTGGCAACATCTACTCCCAACAGAGCCACTTTTGAGAGATTTTTGACCTGCAAAATCCTCATGGAGCCACAAAAACATCTGAGCCTGAAAAGTGAAGTAAAACAGTCATGTTTCAAGTACAAACTGGCCTGACACCATCAATGTTAATAAGAGGTTTTTGCTCAAAAAATTACAACTTTTTTCCAAGATTTATGAGATTTTTCAGATATCCAACTTTTCCCCCTAAATTTGTCATATTTCTGGCATAAATTTTCTGCCTTTTTCACAATTTTTCAAAATTTTTCACATAAATTTGTAACATTATTCTCAAAAAAATTTGCATCTTTTCCAATAAATTTGTGTTTTTTCCCCAGAAATCTTGTGACCGTTTCTTGCACATTTTGTTATGTCATATTCCCTATAAAATTGCAACCTTTTTTCCTAAAATTTTGCATAAATTTTTAGCCTTTCTTGCTATTTTTTTTTAGTAGTTTTTCTAAGCTTTGATTTTTTTTTGGCAAGGTCTTAAGGAGCCATTGGCTATGGTAATGGTAAATGTACTTGAGTGGTGGCTCAGTTGGTACAGCATCCGCCCCACACCCGGGAGGCAGGGGTTCAAATCCCGGCCGGGTCATGCCGAAGACCATATAAAAGTGGAACTTCCTGCCGTCCAGCTTGGTGCTCAGCAATAATGGAATGGAGGAGGGAAATTTGTGGTGGCGCCTTGCATGGCAGCGGCCCTCTGATTCTACACTTGGGGTGTGTGTGATTAACACTGTAGATAGGTAAAACACAATCTTGTTCTACTGTACATGATTGGATGTACAGTTGAATGACAATAAAGGGTGATTTAATTTATGTAGCACATTTCTTATGCAAGGAAGCTCAATGTGCTTTACAAAATAAAAAGAATAAAATGACAAAAGTCAGTATACAGATTAACATGACATCACAACACAGTAAAAGATATAAAAAATCAACCATACGCACAAGAAAATAAAAATGTTTTCACTTTAGCTTTAAAAAGTTTAAAAAGTGCTCTGAGTGTGGCTAGCTTTGCCTGCCTGGAGTTAACCTGCTGCCCTTCTGAGTGTGGCTTGCTTAGGCTCCCTGGACTCAACCTGCTGCTGCTCTGAATGTGACTAGCTTTGCCTGTCTGGAGTCAACCTGCTGCTCTTCTGAGTGTGGCTAGCTTAGCCTCCCTGGAGTTAACCTTCTGCTGCTCTGAGTGTGTCTAACTGGGCCTACCCAGAGTTAACCTGCTACTTCTCAACCTAGCCTACCTGGAGTAGCCTACCTGGAGTCCAAATGCTACTGTTGCTCTGAGTGTGTCAAGGTAACGTTTGGAGAAGGGTGAGCATTGGATTGCAGATAATGGTCCACAGCAAGACTGCTTAACTCCACAAAGGTACTGTGCAGATATGATGGGCATTTGGTTCAAATGGTGGCAACAGCAGACAAGCTAATGAGTTAGAGCAGGGGTGTCAAACTCATTCCATGGAGGGCCAAGACCCCTCATGTTTTACTTCCACCCAGTGTCTTCAGCAGGTGTTTTCACTGATCAGCAATCAGTGGGAAGAAATTCAGTGAAATCACCTGTTGAAGACACTGGGTGGAGGTAAAACCTGCAGGGTCTTGGCCCTCCATGGAATGAGTTTGACACCCTTGAGTTAGAGTGATCCATATTAACCAGAATCTGTTTGAATCAATTGGCACCAATAACAACACAATGCCACCCAAAAGGAATGTAACATATGATGAGGTTGAGGAATTTAAAAAATCACTTGACTTTCTCTCAGAAGAGGTAACTGTGGTGAGAAAACAACAAAAACAGATAACTGATTTGGTGGAAGAGGTCAAAGCCTTGAAGCTGAAAAATGAGGAGAAAGACAAAAAGATTGCTTTTCTGGAAAATAGGGTGGACAACCTGGAACAGTACACTCGAATGAATGACATTAATGTTTCAGGATTAGAAATGCAGTCCAGATCCTATGCCCAGGCTGTGGCAAGAATGGATGATACAGACCTTTGTGAACTGGACGCCAGTTTGGTGGAAGAACAGGTGACAACCTTCCTCCATTCTAAAGGCATAGAGATAGACAGTAACAACATAGAGACTTGTCATCCTCTTCCTAAAAGAAGGAAGGGTGAAAAATCGGCAATAGTCATCTGTCTTACAAACAAAGTATAAAATGGATCTGCTGAAACAGAGAAGGAAGCTGAAGGGGACAGAAGTTTATCTGAATGAGCACCTGACCAAGAGAAATGGAGACATCGCCAAAAAGGCACGTTTCTTGTGAAAACAGAAGAAAATCCAATCAACATGGACTTTCAACTGCAAAGTCTTTATCAAACTGAATGGAACACCAAAGGAGTCCAAAGTGCTGGTAATCAGAAATGTGGAGGAGCTGGATAAATATATGTAAAGAAGTAAATCACAGATAGTACAAATGTTTACTTTAAAAAACAAAACAAAACAAAAAACTTATGACTGACTTTAGTAGACATCAATCATCCCCAGTTGGAGGAAGTCATCAGACAGAGTGAGGAAATTCAGACTCTGAAAATATGCCATTATGCTGAACATAAACCACAAGAGATGGAGAATGATATTGATCTTGATAACCACTTCTTCAACAATATTCATATTCACTGTGAATATTATACTGAAAAGCAATTCAAAAGTCAAGTGCAATTAGATGGTAAACTATCAATAATACACTTCAACAGCAGAAGTCTTAACAAAAACTTTCCACAGATTCAGGACTATTCAAAACAGGTAGATAGAAAATTTACAGCTACCGCAGTCTGAAACTTAGCTCAATGAAGAGCAGGCTTCTCTGATGACAATAGAGGGATATCAGATGTTTTATATTAATAGATCTCATAGAAAGGGTGGTGGTGTTGCACTGTATATTGATAACCTGTATAGGTGTAAACTTGTAAATGGAATGTCCTTTGCACTACCAGGGATTCTAGAATGTGTTACTGTTGAGATTGACCAAGATAAAACAAAAAAATCTAATTATAAGTTGTATATATAGAATGCCGGGAACTTGCGTTGAGACATTCAGAGATAGGTTAGTCGAGCTGTACAATAATATAACTAGTAAGAAAATGGTTGTAATTTGCGGAGACTTCAATATTGATTTACTAAATCCATTTCAACAGAATGTAATTTCAGAGTTCATGAATTCTATGTACAGTATGAGTCTATATCCCACAATAACACATGCCAGTAGAATCACAGTTCACACTGCTACACTTATTGACAACCTGTTTGTTAATATTATTGATAAGAAAATAGAAAGTGGATTATTGATAAATGACATAAGTGACCATTTGCCAGTCTTTGCACTTATCCATGGCCACACTGGGGCCAGTACAGAAAAAAAACTTTAAAATCTTTCAGATACAAAACACAAAATGCAGTCAGCTCTTTTAAAGAAGACCTGCTGAAGCAAGACTGGACAAAAGTCTATATATCAGATGTAAATGAAGTCTATGACACATTCATGAACATTGTAACCACTCTTTATGAAAAAAAAATTGTCCATTAGTAAAGAAAAAGCTTAAACAGAAATTTGTCAACAAGCCATGGTTAACCAAAGGATTACAAAAAGCGTGTAAAAAGAAAAATTCATTTTATAAAGCTTTTCTAAAGAAAAGGACAAAAGAAGCAGAGCAGCAGAATAAACCATACAAAAATAAGTTAATATATATAATGAGATGTAGTAAAAGAGTCAGAGTAAAGAGTTGGAGAAAAACAGAGATACCATTAAAAATACATGGACAATACTTACCAATATTCTTGGAAATAAAAACAGAAATACAAGCTACCCAACCAATCTTTCAAAAAACAAAAAACAAAAAACAACCCGACTCAGAGTGTGAATGCAGTCTCACCTGCAGATGAATTTAATACATTTTTTGTTAACATTGGTACTAATTTGGCTCGAGAAATACCCATTACGGCATCTACAGGTGATATAATAAGCAAAAACATTGCTATAAAAGACTCCTTTTTCATAAAGAACACAGATGAGAGAGAGGTCATTGAAATTGTTAAATCGCTTAAAAATAAAACTTCTACGGATTGTGATGGTATTGATGTGCTTTTAGTCAAAACTACCATTGAATGCTTAGTGAAGCCACTGACGTATATCTGTAACCTGTCTCTCCAAACAGGTATATTTCCCAATGCAATGAAAATAGCTAAAGTAATTCAGATATACAGTGGGGTAAAAAAGTATTTAGTCAGCCACCAATTGTGCAAGTTCTCCCGCTTAAAAGATGAGAGAGGTCTCCAATTTTCATCATAGGTATACCTCAACTATGAGAGACAAAATGAGAAAAAAAAAAATCCAGAAAATCACATTGAAGGATTTTTAATGAATTAATTGGTAAATTCCTCAGTAAAATAAGTATTTGGTCACCTACAAACAAGCAAGATTTCTGGCTCTCACAGACCTGTAACTTCTTCTTTAAGAGGCTCCTCTGTCCTCCACTCGTTACCTGTATTAATGGCACCTGTTTGAACTCATTATCAGTATAAAAGACACCTGTCCACAACCTCAGACAGTCAGACTCCAAACTCCACTACGGCCAAGACCAAAGAGCTGTCAAAGGACACCAGAAACAAAATTGTAGACCTGCACCAGGCTGGGAAGACTGAATCTGCAATAGGTAAGCAGCTTGGTGTGAAGAAATCAACTGTGGGAGCAATTATTAGAAAATGGAAGACATACAACACCACTGATAATCTCCCTCGATCTGGGGCTCCACGCAGGATCTCACCCCGTGGGGTCAAAATGATCACGAGAACGGTGAGCAAAAATCCCAGAACCACACAGGGGGACCTAGTGAATGACCTGCAGAGAGCTGGGACCAAAGTAACAAAGGCTACATCAGAAACACACTACGCCACCAGGGACTCAAATCCTGCAGTGCCAGACATGTCCCCCTGCTTAAGCCAGTATATGTCCAGGCCCGTCTGAAGTTTGCTAGAGAGCATTTGGGTGATCCAGAAGAGGATTGGGAGAATGTCCTATGGTCAGATGAAACCAAAATAGAACTTTTTGGTAAAAACTCAACTTGTTGTGTTTGGAGGAGAAAGAACACCATACCTACTGTGAAGCATGGGGGTGGAAACATCATACTTTGGGGCTGTTTTTCTGCAAAGGGACCAGGACGACTGATCCGTGTAAAGGAAAGAATGAATGGGGCCATGTATCGTGAGATTCTGAGTGAAAACCTCCTTCCACCAGCAAGGGCATTGAAGATGAAACGTGGCTGGGTCTTTCAGCATGACAATGATCCCAAACACACCACCCGGGCAACGAAGGAGTGGCTTCGTAAGAAGCATTTCAAGGTCCTGGATTGGCCTAGCCAGTCTCCAGATCTCAACCCCATAAAAAATCTTTGGAGGGAGTTGAAAGTCCGTGTTGCCCAGCGACAGCCCCAAAACATCACTGCTCTAGAGGAGATCTGCGTGGAGGAATGGGCCAAAATACCAGCAACAGTGTGTGAAAACCTTGTGAAAACTTACAGAAAACGTTTAACCTCTGTCATTGCCAACAAAGGGTATATAACAAAGTATTGAGGTGAACTTTTGTTATTGACCAAATACTTATTTTACCGAGGAATTTACCAATTAATTCATTAAAAATCCTTCAATGTGATTTTCTGGATTTTTTTTTCTTATTTTGCCTCTCATAGTTGAGGTATACCTATGATGAAAATTGGAGACCTCTCTCATCTTTTAAGTGGGAAAACTTGCACAATTGGTGGCTGACTAAATACTTTTTTACCCCACTGTACAAGACGGGTGACAGAGGGGAATTTTCAAACTACAGACCTATTTCACTATTGCCACAATTTTCCAAGATACTTGAAAAAATATTCTGTGAGAGAATTGACAACTTCATAATGAAGAATAATTTATTGTGTGAGCAGCATCACGGGTTCAGACATAAGAGGACAACTGCATTTGCTCTAATGGAATTTATAGAAAAAATATCAACTGCTGTCGAAAATAAAGAGTATTCATTTGGGGGTATTTCTGGATCTTAAAAAAGCATTTGATACAGTGGATCATAAATTATTATTATTAAAGAAACTACAAAATTATGGTATTGGGGGGGTAGCACTGTCCTGGTTATGTAGTTACTTAAAGAACAGATATAAGATCAGATAAGATAAGCCTTTATTAGTCCCACAATGAGGAAATTCCGGGATTGCAACAGCACAGGGATAGCAACACTCAGAGCAATAATTAAGAAGATACAAAAAAAATATAAATAAGAGCAGTGGATATACATACGTACACATAAATGTATAAATATATATACAAAGTGCGGAGCATTGTAGCAAGATGGAATAAGCAGCATAACTGTCTACTTAGTTATCCTACATAGTATGAATATGTACCCATACATATTGTCACCCTCCGTAGCGACTGATATTGTCCTAGTTGTATACTGGAGGGGACCATTTGTGTAAGTCTGTTGCATCTTTTGCATTCAATACTACTAGGTCGTCACGTTTCTTTGCTATCTCTGCGAGCAGCCCTGCTTAGGTTATACAGTCTGACAGCTGTAGGTAGGAAGGACCTGCGAAACCTCTCGGTTGCGCACCTAGGATGATGTAGTCTACTGCTAAATGAGCTCCTCAGTGCGTTCAATATGTCCTGCATAGGGTGGGACTTGGATTCCAGCAGAGATGACAGTTTAGCCACCATCTTTCTCTCTCCTATCTCATCCACTGGGTCAAAGCGTTGCCCCAGGACAGAGCTAGCTTTCTTGATCAGTTTGTACAGTCTCTTCCTATCGGCTGCTGTAATGCCGTTGCCCCAGCAGACCACTCCAAAAGTGATGGCTGATGCCACCACTGTGTCGTAGAATGTCTTCAGCAGCACCCCTTGTACACCAAAAGACCTGAGCCTCCTCAGTAGGAACAGCCTGCGCTGTCCTTTCTTGTAGAGTGCGTCGGTATTGTGTGACCAGTCTAGTTTATTGTTCAGATGAACACCAAGGTACTTGTAGGATGTTACCATCTCAATGTCTGTTCCCTGTACGTTTACTGGTGCTGTGAGGGGTTGTCCTTGCCTGTGGCAGTCCACCACCAGCTCCTTAGTTTTCCTCGCGTTGATCTGGAGGCAGTTCCAATGGCACCAGTCCACGAAGTCCTGGATAAGTCCTCTGTACTCAGCTTCATCTCCGTTGGAGATGAGGCCGACGATCGCAGAGTCGTCAGAGAACTTCTGTAGATGGCAGTGTGTTGTGTTGTGTGAGAAGTCCGCAGTATAAAGGGTGAACAGGAAGGGAGCCAAAACTGTTCCCTGGGGGGCCCCCGTGCTACCAATGATCGTGTCAGACACACAATCTTGGGTTCTCACAAACTGTGGCCGGTTAGTGAGGTAGTCCAGGATCCATGATGACAGGTGCTGGTCCACCCCTGCCCACAGCAGCTTGTCCTTCAGGATCATTGGTTGAATGGTGTTGAAAGCACTGGAGAAGTCAAAGAACATGATCCTCACTGCATTCCCGGGCTTCTCCAGGTGGGACAGAGGACGGTGAAGGAGGAAGATCACTACATCCTCCACCCCAATGCCATGCTGATAGGCGAACTGGAGTGGATCCATCGCTGGTTCCACCAGGGGGCGGAGGTGAGCAAGGAGCAGTCTCTCCAGGGTCTTCATTATGTGAGACGTCAGGGCCTCTGGTCTGTAGCTGTTCAGATCTTTGGGGTGGGAAGTCTTTGGTACAGGTACCACACAAGATGTTTTCCACAACTGTGGTACCCTTCCCAGCTTCAGGCTCAGGTTGAAGATATGCTCCACAATCCCACACAGCTGGTCTGCACAGGACTTGAGGAGCTTTGCGCTGATGCCGTCCGGTCCCGACGCCTTCCTCGCCTTGATCTTCCTCAGCTCCGTCCTCACCTGGGTCTTAGTGAGGGTCAGGTTGGGGGGCTGTGTGCTGGGAGTGGGGGGGTGTTGGTGGAGTGGGGTGTGGACAGCAGGTCTCGATGACTTTAGAGGCAGTAGTGGTTGTTGCACAGTCGGGTGGGAGGGCGTACATATCAGTATGTATGTGTTGGTAGCAAAAACTCAGTTACTGAAGGTTACTTGCGGAGTCCCACAGGGTTCAGTTTTGGGGCCATTGTTATTCAATATGTATATAAAGGACATATGTAAAGTTTTGGAAAAAAATGGATTTAATATTGTTTGCAGATGACACTAATTTATTATGCAGTGGAAGCAATTTGGAACAACTTTTGGATACACTCGGAAAGGAATTAGGAAAGCTTAAACTGTGATTTGATTCAAACAAATTAACGCTCAGTTTAAGTAAGACAAAATTTATAATTTTTAGCAACCATCACAACAACACTGTCATGCGGTGATCCTCGCGGATCACCATAAGACACCAAGAGTCCACCGATGAGTTTGCAATGATGGTGATTTATTTACAAGACACAAGACACACATACAAGACTATGACTGTGGCGAAGAAACACTGAACACAGAGCATGGGACTGTAAGGCTAACCCCAGCCACTTACGGTCTAAAACATGACATGACATGAACGAGCAAAAGCACGAGAATATACACACGAACCTGACAAGACCAGAACGATGAATGTCTGACGATACTCCTGCAATCTAACTGCCGTCAGCGTCCGCCTAATAAAGCCGAATGCTAACGAGCAGTAATGACAGCCAGCTGGCCGACCCTGACAGCCGGGAGCCCCACCGAGCGCCTTCACAGTAAGAGCCCGGTGCAGCCAGAATATAACCCACAGCTGTCAAAGCCGGCAGCGAGCTATACGTAGCCTGAGCGCGGACAAGACCGGCGCTCGGGTCACAGCAAACTCAGTATCTGAACTCAGTGTAAATGGTGTAGAGATTGAAAGGGTATCCAAAATTAAATTTCTTGGGGTAATTATTGATAATAAACTGTGTTGGAAGTCACATATTAATTATGTTAAAGGTAAAATATCCAAATCAATCGAAATACTACACAGAGTGAAATATTTGCTAAATCAACCCACACTATATACTATGTATCATTCATTAATACTCCCATACATGACATATTGTACTGAAGTATGGGGAAATGCATATAAAACAAATATATATTCAATATTTATGCTTCAGAAGAGAACTATTAGAATAATAAAGCTGCTTACAGGGAACCAACAAACCCACTTTTTCTTAAATTAAAAGCTCTCAAGTTGAAAGATCTGGTTGACTTTAAAAATGCAGTAATAATGCTTAAAGTGAAGAATCTATCACTGCCTGCAAATATCTAAAAGTTGTTTCAAAAAAGGGAGAAACAATATCATTTCGGAGGAACATGTATATTTCAAAAACCTTCAGTGAGAACTACCACCAAGCAACACTGTGTCTCAGTGCAAGGACTCAGATTATGGAACGATTTTGGAGCTGAATTAAAATCATGCACAACGCTTGGACAATTTAAACAAAAACTAAAGGAAGAAATACTCCAAACATATATACAAGATGACATGTAAAATCACATAAGAATTATCATATTCAGTCTGTGTTGTGCTGTTGCTTAGTTTTGTTTTTTTTTTGTCACGTTTTGTCTTAGCTTTGTTCTGAATTGTAATCACTCCTGTTTTGTTTTTCTTTTGAATTCTTGGATGGAATATGGGTGGGCAATATGAGCTGCGGCTTCAGCCATCATCCATTTCGGTTCATTTTTTTGTTTAATTTGACCTTGTTAGATTTTTTCCCCCTTTGTTATATTATTCTGCTCTTTTCTTTTAATCTTTACTTTTAATCTATCCGAAATAAAGATTCATTCATTCATTCAAAAAAAAAAAAGTTTAAATTTGGAGCACACTTAAGATCAACTGGTAGTTTATTCCAGCAATGGGCAGCATATATAAATAAATACTGTCATAAACTCTCCGTGCGCATTTCCACAGCGCATGGAGGAGGAGAAGGAGGAGAAGGATGGAAGGATTTAAACTCAGGGGTTCAACACACACATACTTATTGACATATACTGTTCACAAATAAAGACGAACAAATAGGTTACAATACAATATGAATGTGCTCGGGAGAGCGGGGAAGACTACGGGGAGTTCAACTTACTCAGGGGGAATGCAAACTGGGCAACAGCCTAAGCATAGCAGTTATGCTGCGAGAAGAAACACCACCAGAAGCGTAGCAGAATCACTGCAAGAGGAAACACTTCTGGTCCAGCGTAGCAGCAACCGCACAGAGAAACGCAACAATTTACTCACAAGTAGGAACAGTCCAGAAAGTCCAATTCTCTCGGCGAGCATAATCCAGAAGTCCTTCCTGACATGACGGTCACACCACGGAGAACTAGAGTCTGACTCGTATAATGGCCCAGCGGCGTTTGTCTAGCTAAGAGCCGCTTAAATACAAACGCTGCAGGCCACACAAATTGGGCAGACCTGGGCGAGGCGCAGGAAAGATAATTACTGGGGCTGGGAACAGCTGATGGAACTAAGCAGAGCGAGGGGGCGTGGTTGGACTGGCAAACTGTCAGCAGCGTGGGAGAAAATAGATCACAGATGCTGGCTAACAGCTGCCGGTCAGGCAGTGGCTATGGTAATGGAATACATACACAAAACGCACATAAATAGTGAAACCAAAACCCACAGAGAGGTCGAGCCCGAGCCGGGGAAAGCCAAGCCGGAGCGGCTCGTGACAAATACTGCTTCATGTTTAGAATTGGTCCTCTGTTTCACAAGCTTTCCTGAGTTAGTAGATCTGAGTACTCTAGTAGGCTCATATTTTTCGACATCTCTAAAATATATGCTGGGCCTAAACCATGTAGTGATTTATAAACTGATAATAAAATTTAAAAATCTATTCTGTAGGAGACTGGAAGCCAGTGCAGAGTTTTTAAAACTGGGTTAAACCTTTTTATTCTTTTACATCCTGTTAAAAGTCTTGCAGCTGTATTTTGTATAGACTGCAACTGTTTAATAGTTGTTTGTTTTTTTTTGGTGGGGGGCTCCTGTTAAAAGACCATTACAATAATCCAATCTACTAGTTATAAACTCATGTACAAGTTTTTCTTATCCTTGATGGCGATGTAGTTCTTTATTCTAGCAATGTTTTTTAAATTAAAAAAAAGCTGATTTGGTAATTGCTTTTATATGACTAGTAAATGTAAGATCTTTATCTAATATAACACCCAAGTTTCTAACATATTTGTTGCTTAAGTTAAGGGAATTCAAGCATGTGCAAATTTGAGCTCTTTTCTCTTTATTTCCAAAAACAATAATCTCACTTTTGTCTTTGTTCAGCTGGAGAAAATTGAGGTTCATCCATTGATTTGTCTGGGCTAAACACTGATTTAGTTTGTCAACTAGACTGAGGTGGTCTGGTGATAGAGCCAGATATATCTGGATGTCATCTGCATATGTATGGTAGTTACTGTTATATCCTTTAATAATTTGACTAAGCTGTGGGTAAAAAGAGCCAAAGGTTGCAGACCCCTGGTCTAAACAAACTTGTGTAACAATAGGGGTTGGAATCCCCAAAGGGCCCATGATATAATATTATTCCTATACTTGGGCCACAATACAATATTATGAATAATATCAAGTTGTTGGTAGAAAGATCTTATGCCTTTCGGCACATTTTGTCAGCACAAATGTTGCATGAATGACGTACTTCCACCTTATGAGCGTCTCACTACTGCCTTACACACACTGTATAAATCTCCGTCCGAATGGGTATTCATATGGCATTTCCTACGACCTCTGTAAGGGGCAATCAAGAACAACTTAAGGTGTTCTTGAGGCATACTTATGGCCAACATCTTGTGTAATTCTTATATTGTTCCTATGGGATTTGTACGGCCGCCCTATGATGAGGGGTTTTCGTGGGGCATTCGTAGAAATCTTGGACAAGACCTGGCCACAAACTTACGAATGGTCTACGAATGCTGGATTCTCCTACAGCCACCTTAAGAAGGCCGTACGAAATGGTCCAAACATTGTTTGTAGGGAGTTATCAGCCATTCATAAGGGTACAGTGGTTGAAAAGTGTTTGCCCCCTTCCTGACTGCTCATTTTTTTTGTATGTTTGTCACACTTAAATGCTTCAGATCATCAAACAAATTTAAATATTAGACAAAGACAAAATGCAGTTTTTAAATGAAGGTGTTTATTATTAAGGGTAAAAAAAATTCCAAACCTACATGGCCCAGTGTGAAAAAAGTGACTGCCCCCCGTTAAAACATAAATTAACTGTGGTTTATCACATTTTTGGAAAGCTGAGTTCAATTTCTCTAGCCACACCCAGGCCTGATTACTGCCACATCTGTTCTCAATCAAGAAATCACATGCCTGATGAAGTGAAGTAGAACAAAAGCTAGACATCATGCTGCGATCCAAAGAAATTCAGGAACAAATGAGAAATAAAGTAATTGAGATCTATCAGTCTGGAAAAGGTTATAAAGCCATTTCTAAAGTTTTGGGACTCCAGCGAACCACAGTGAGAGCCATTATCCACAAATGGCAAAAACAAGGAACAGTGGTGTATCTTCCCAGGAGTGGCGGGCCAACCAAAATTACCCCAAGAGCACAGCGATGACTCATCTAAGAGGTCACAAAAGACCCCACAACAACATTCAAAGAAATGCAGGCCTCACTTGCCTCAGTTAAGGTCAGTGTTCATGATTCCACCATAAGAAAGAGACTGGGCAAAAATGGCCTGCATGGCAGAGTTCCAAGACGAAAAGACAACTTGCTGTGGTAAATGGAACCATGAATTCTTCTGTCTGCCAAAAAATCCTGAAGGAGAATGTCCGGCCATCTGTTCATGACCTAAAGCTGAAGTGCACTTAGGTTCTGCAGCAGGACAGTGATCCAAAACACGCCAGCAAGTCCACCTCTGAATGGCTTAAGACAAACAAAATGAAGACTTTGGAGTGGCCTAGTCAAAGTCCTGACCGGAATCTGATTGAGATGCTGTGGCATGACCTTAAAAAGACAGTTCATGTTCAAAAACCCTCCAATGTGGCTGAATTACAACAATTCTGCAAAGATGAGTGGGTCAAAGTTCCTCCACAGCGCTGTAAAAGACTCATTGGCAGTTATCACAAACGCTTGATTGCAGTTGTTGCTACTAAGGGTGGCCCAACCAGTTATTAGGTTTAGGGGGCAATCACTTTTTCACACAGGGCCATGTAGGTTTGTTTTTTTTTACCCTTAATAATAAACACCTTCAATTAAAAACTGCATTTTGTGTTTACTTGTGTTATCTTTGTCTAATGTTTAAATTTGTTTGATGATCTGAAACATTTAAGTGTGACAAACATACAAAAAAATGAGAAATCAGAAAGGGGGCAAACACTTTTTCACACTGCTGTATATGTGACCATAGCTTTAAATGACTAAGATATTTTATTTCTTTTAAAATCATAATGGAAAACGGGAAAGTTTAACTTTTTGTCCTCCCATCTCCCGATGACATTAAAAGAATAATGAATTTAAAAAAAACTAAATCATTCAGTTAATCTTGATGTTGATTCAAAGTCATATCTCTCAGCCCTAACATGAACAAAGTATTTAAAATCCATTTTCAATTTTTTTTTTTTTTTTAATAACAGAGCAAATCAATAGTCCAACTCTGTGGCACATAGTATCTAAAAACTGCTTCTCTGATTATTTTTCATTGTGGGATCAGTTAGTCCCTCTGCCTGATAACCTGTGAGGCTGAGAGGGTTAACAGACGGTTGCTGCTGACAGATTCTGAGACAAGAAGCAGCGGCGGCAGCGGCACAGACAGGAGCCATTGTGCCTGCATAATGAGTGCTTTCTGGGTTTGATATGGAAGGGTAAAAGGACTGCATTTCCATATAGAGCTTTTATTGAAGGAGCTTGACAATTTTCCTCCCATTCAAGAAATTACCTCAGAGGAAAAGACAGGGGTCATGTACTGTGCAATATATGAAAAATGGCCATTTTTCCCCCATCGAATATTTGTAATAATAACCAGTCATTAGTCGTCTGCAATATCTAGAAGGCTGGAATTACCTACAAGTTAACTTTCAGATTTTACCTGCTATTTGTCTGTCACAGTTTCTTCTCTTTTTTCTTAAATGTGCTCTTGCCACTATGTTTCTATTGTTTATTAATATTGCAAAACCTATACATTTTTAAGTCTGTTTTGTAAATGCAGTAATGACAAGATTAGCATAAGGTTTAGATACTGTAAACTTGGCTTTTATGTTTTCATTTTCTCCAGGTTTGCCCAATTCAAACCAATAGCTTGTGATGCACATTGATTTCCAGTTGGGGCTTTTTAACCGAAAACACCCAAAAAACAACTTTCGGGACATTTAACCGATGTAACCTCGCTCATGTTTTGTTTTTTGTTTTTTTTTTTGGTTTATTTTTGTTTTTTTCCTCTCTCCGTGTTGTGTGTGTGTCTGTATATGAGAACTTTCATGTACTGCCCCTTTAAAACGTATCTTGAATGTGTGGTCATACAACCCGGAAGCAGCACAATCATATTACACAGTGCTGCTCAGAAGCAGGAGAACAGCGGGAAAATTAAAGTGGCTGGTATTGAAAAGAAATGTGGTGCTCGTCCACATAGTATATGACAATTGGGTCTTTATTTCATCTGAAGATGCCAAGAAAAAATGAGCGAAGTGTGTAGAAACTAACACAGAAAAGCACCAAAGCTAAATTACTTTTAGCCTCTAACCACTGTCTGCGTCAGTTTTACTGTTTTACAGTGGTGACAAAATGGACAGTAGCGACAAAATGGACAAGCTAATGGGAACATAATCATGGCTGCATAAAGAGCGCGACCCACAAAACCGCAAGAGGTATGCATGTGAATATTGACTGCACAGGGCAATGTTTAATTTGGTTCCATGCATGTGAAATGAAAATGGGTCTAATCTTTATTATATTATGCTCATTTACCACTGAATCACTGCAGTGATGTACAGTATTTATTGCTATCACGCTCTTGTGTAATATTGTTTAATTACAAGCCTTGCCAGTGAACTATAAGGGAGAAGAAGAAAGGAAAAAAAAAATTGAAACCGACATGAAAGGTTCAATTAACCATGATGCTGTGATTTAAGGTCAAATCGTCCAGGCTTGTTTCCACTCAGCACTTACGTAAATAGAAAGAAAACATTCAGTTGAGCTGAAATGGAGGAAGCAGGAGCTGCTGCAACAATCATATCAGTGAAAAGAAGGAAAAAAGGAATTCTTGTCTCAGTAGCCACAGTTACATGGGCAAAATTTCTTCAATCTGATTACAATTCAGATCAGAATTTTACTGTTTACATGGATCCTGAAAAAGCTGATCTGATTAGGACGTGCGTTTCCATGTGTCATACGTTTGAACGGAATAAATCATTTTGACATGCACACGACAACATTTCGACATTCCGAAAATAGTAGAAGAAGAAGCAACTTCCGGTGTTAGCAAGCCCCGCTTCGTGTCGAAATTGACCTGTATTGTGTTATTCAGACTGTACTTTTGTTTCTGCTGGTCTCCGTAATGAAGCTACAAGTACATACAGTACTTCTGCATATGACGAACAGAGGGAGACAGCAGGACGATGCAGACCAGTTTTGTTTTACTCCCGCTATGTTTCCCGCTAGCTGCTGCTAAGGCGGAAATACGTCACGTCGACGTGCGACTGGTGTACAGACATGCACAGTAAACATATTTTCTGCCCTACGTTCAGAATAAGTGTTTATATGCGCACCATTCAGATTAACAATCGGTATAACCCACCCCTCTCAACTGCAATGAAATTTGATCCAAATGAACGTGATCGGGTTAGAATATTCAGATTGCCATGTATATATGAAGCATTTTTATTCCGATCAGGCTTTTAATCTGGTTACTTGTGTCCATGTAAACATAGCCATTTTATTGTTAACACTAGTCTCAGAGAAAGAGTACCCATACACTGGTCATTGCTGGACCGGGAAAAGCTGACTGTGATGCCTTTAACAAATTATGTCGAATGCTGCTGAATATATTACAGTGAAGCTGACCTTTGCTGCTGAAAAATTAAGTAATCATGTGAGCTCTAAAAAGAACAAGTACACTTCCTCTAATGAACTCTTGAGTGAGTCAGCCCCTTAACACTTATGTTAAAATGGTCAAAATTAGCACATAATTGATGTCACGGTTTGGTACAGAAAGCATATTGCACTCATTTTTTTTCTCCCTACTTCTACCTTAAAACTGGAGGCATTAGGGGACACTGTGAGCCCTTTAACTGGACCTCGTAACCATAATTGTTGTGCTTAGGCCTAATGGAGCATTCTTAATTAAAATACAATATCTGCTAAGTAATATATCCAATACCGGTTCCTATGTTGCACCCAAACTGGTTGCAGTGAAGTTTGTTAATCAAACTTACTGTTAGACGATAACTAGCTGCTCTTCAAAAGCAACAATGGTGATGACTAAAACTGTTTAATTATAAAAATATTTTCTTTTGTGTCAGACAGTGAGAAAGGTTGTTTTTATCTTAACATGTTTCGGCCACTTCTTGTAGCTTTCGTCAGAACGGTCACATGATGTTGTTCCAGCTGCTTCATCGGCTGTTTTATCCAGGTTTATCAGACGGCAGAGGACGACAATGCCCCCTGCTGTCTGGTATCCTGTGGAGGACAGCATCCCAGGTGTGGGACAGTGTATAGGATTGCTCATCCCGTTTTCTGATCTCGATGGCTTCCCTGTCTGGTAAACCTTGATAAAATAGCAGATGAAACATCTGATTGTCACAATATGACGTGACCCTTCTGGTGAAGGCTGCAAGAAGTGGCCGAAACAGGTTAAGGTAAAAACAACCTTTTTCACCGTCTGATAGAAAAGAAAATATTTTTATAATTATTTTAGAAGACAGTATGAACCCTTTTGGATTAAAACTCTTTAATGCTGAGAGTTCAAAATGTAGAGTTAAAAAAAAAAAAAACCCAACAGCCAGTGGTAGTAGTCTGTACTAAACTGGCATCACTTCAGCATTTGGTCATGAAAGACATTTATGAGATATTTACTGACAATAAGCTTAAAAATAAGTTTACATTTAAATTTTTGTCCAAAATGTATTCAGGTGATTGGTCAGTATACTGTAAGTTAAAGTGGAAATTTGAACAATTTCCTCATTGTGAACAGACCCATGATATGAAATGCTATGATATGATAAGATATGATAGGAGGGGGTGGCTGTGGCGCAGGTGTAGTGTGGCCAACTTCTGATCGGAGGGTCAGTGGTTTGATTCCCACACTGTCTGCATGTCGAAGTGTCCTTGAGCAAGACACTGAACCCCCAGTGGCTCCTGGTGGGTCAAGCCAACACCTGTGCATGGCAGCTCTGCCGCCATCAGTGTGTGAATGGGTGGATAGTAGGATCTGTAAAGCGCTTTTGTCATCCAAAGATGACTAAAAAGCACTATAGAAGTGAACGCCATATACCATTTATGATGTGATATGATGTCAAACATGATAGATTAGTATGTGGACTGAATACTTTGTCACAGAAGAGAGGCTTGTCATTTAAAATCTTCAGTCTGACAGCATAATATGCCTCCGCCGTGCACCACATCCACACCAGCCATGCAGCAGCTCTAATGGTCAGCTGAGCACCTTCACTCCTGGTTAAAAATGAAATGCACACACACACACACACACACACACAAACACACACACTCCTCATTCATTCATTCATTCCCCTCAAAGAATAAATACATTAATGCCTAAACTATAGGCTATATCCTCCTGTAAGTATGCAACTAAAATGAAAATGCAGATGGAATAAAAAACTATTAAGTGTGTCATCATGACTAAAATGATAGGTGATTAGATTAAAAGTGTTACAACTCTGTCCATTAAAATAACAGAAAATCCCAGTGCAAGCTGTATTTCCTCATGTGGTCCTGCCAGAAGGAGCTGCGTAATTTCAAAACACGCCACTGAAATAGTATTGACAATTCACTTCTGATGACAGACTTTGTTTTTCCTGATCAAAAGTGCATTGTCATAAAATGCACCAAAATACCAATGTGCCAAGATTGTGCCACTGCCACACCATTTTTAAACGAGTCCTCTCCTTGCAGCGCAAAGTGGGTGCACAGTCCACAGGTAGATAGATGCCGTGATGCAAAGCATGAAAAACAGACTTTGCCTTGGCAAAAACAACAACAGCATTGGTGCAAGCTGCAAAGCGTGGTGCAAAAGCTTGTTGTAGACTGTTGTAATATGGCCTGTTGTGTCAGTGTTGCTCAAAGTCACGTGAAGCAGATTCAAGTTGTTTTTTTAGTGCCAGTGGAGGGGCACAGAGATGCAAAAATATACCACCCTCACCCTCTATTTTTCACCCCTCTTTTGAATTGTTTCAACATCTTGTTGCAGTGCATGTTTCTTTAAATGTGCACAAGCCTCATTTCACTTCAACCTTCCTTTTTCATCACCTCAGGAAGTTTGGTCAAGGTGGGCAGGTGCCATTTTGAGGCTAATATTAGCTGGTTAGCTGTTAGCTGAGCTTTCACCTTGATCCTCCCACTGTCGTTACAATGGGTGGAGATGAAGCTGAGAGGGTGGTATCCTTCCAGTGAGCTCCGGTTCTCACATCACAACTGAGGCAAAATTAAAACCGCTCGTTAAGTAACAAAGTGACAGGATCGTGTTCCTTCAGAGTCTACCATAGCATTCCACACAACCAATGCATTTGGATGTGATCTGGACTATTTTGGGCCCACACTGCATTGATTGCTATGAGCTCTGTAGGTCAGATGTGACCTGAGAGTCGTGAGCGGCACTTTGTTTGGGTTGCAGCAAGCATTGGATGGGCCAGATGTCAGAACACAACACATATCTGGCCCATATATGCTGAACCTGTGGCTAAACTCACCTGGAGATGGCCCAAATGTTTGCTGCTGCCCTTTGGGATCACTGAACTACTGTTGGCCATTATGCATACACTGCTGACTTAATGCAGATTGCTAGCAGACGCAATGGCACATGTGCTTTTATTTTGCTTTTACTGATTAATGCAGGACTCTGTTAAATTCTAAGAAGGTAATACCAGAGGTAAGACCAGAATTTCTATTCCACCACTACGGCGCATACATGATCATCTGTAGCATAAAACATCGGTTGGTAGCCTTCTCCTCCCCAGCAGTAACTTCAGTTTTCGTACCCTGATGGTGACAGCATCGGCAGTGCCGGTTGTTTGCCCCGGTTGCCGCCTTCCGAGGATAGAGCAAATTATGCACCACAATCAATAGCTCAAAGCATCTAATGGCAGACCCACGGCGCTACCAAAACATCCCCACAGCCTGTCGGAGAGCTTAATCATCCCAGAGTCTAATGTTTTAAAATTCAAATTTGCCCTCTTTTGCATTGCTAATAGAGGAAACCCCCCTCTCAATCAAGCCAGGATGTCTTGGAGGCAAATAAAAATGCTTCAAATGTGGTTTTCGACAGGAGGCTAATGTCAGGGTGTACTGTGGGGGGAGTGGGGGGGTGGAGGAACACCCTCCATAAAGTGTAGTTTGAACAGGAAGTGCTGTTTGGCGCCTGAGCTGCACGCCGCTGAGAGCACAGTGGTGGAGCCGGCGTGGACTTTGATCAACAACCTGCTCGTTTGCCACGTCCTGTCTCTCAGGCGACGTCTCCAGGCAACTGAGGGGCTGTCAGCGGAGGAGGTGGCGTCGCGCGGACAAAACACACTCTGGAGGCCTCCTGTCAGCCGCGGGGCTGGTGACGGAGGCGCACTTGAATTCCTGAGAGAGATAGAGAGAAACAGAGGGAAAGGATACAGATCTTTTTTCCTTTCTATATATAAACCTTTTTACCGGCTGAACAAATTACAGGTAGTTTTCCTCCCATCAAGATATCCGGTGCCTTTTCATTTAGCTGCACGGCCTCGAAATGCGGCGTTCCAGTCATTTACGGAAGGGAACAGTAGATGAATTTGACTTCCCATCTCCAGTAAAAGCTTCCGTCGGAGCAGATTGCGAGATGCTTATGTATTTAGAACTTCACTCAAGCAGCCTTAACTGCGCTGTCTAGACAAAGAGAAAGCAATTGCATTAGCATTTAGCTTTCCATCCAGGCTATTTATTTTTATGTTTATTTACCCAGTACAGACCCACTGTGCACTCTTGCTCAGCAACGCCCTTCACACTTGCTCGGTTGCGGTAGCTGCCCGGGCACAACCACGGCATCATCAGCAGCAGCACTATCAGGGCAGCGGCCCGTTAAGCACCTCGCTGAAGGGCATCTTAACAGGAGCTGCTGAGGGAGAAAGAAAGTGTGTCTCATTTGTTTCCCCGAGTCCAGATTTTCTCCACTCCTCCAGCCAGGAGTTTGAATTTCACCCCAGGGTAGATGCTCCACCAATTTTCCAGTGACTGTTTTTTTCTACTGTTTATTCTCAGAGGATGGAAGGCTGAGTTTTGTATTTTTTTTTCACCTTTATGGATCTGTGAGAAGTGCGAGCATTTTTGTGCCAACGTCTTACAGCGGCGTATGTGTCAGAAATATAAATCTGTCAGATCTATTACTCTCAAACAACACTGTTCATTAAAAGCAAAAGGTCAAAGGAAGCTGCTAAGCACCTCCCCAGGACTTCATTTTCATCCTGCCAATGATTTCATTAGAGCCGGAAACCCTTTTTTTGAATAATGCCAGACTGATATGAGCAATGTAGAAATCAATACGACTCTGGAAACATGATTATTTTTTTTTTTTTGTGTGTGTGTCTGTTTTCTGTTTAATATTTGTGGCAAAACGGGTTTAATAAAGAGCTTTGTGGCTTTGGGATTCGACCCCTAGATGCGGTTCGGTCCCACGTCATTATCACAGCCGTGTCCGCTCGCAGCACTGGGGACGCGGACAGGAGCAGACTGTTCTGCTCTCCATGCAGGTGTGATCCCATCAGTTTGAGTGTTAGCGTGAGAATGTGAGGCGGGAAAGTGAAGGAGGTGCGAAGGCGCGGGATGAGAGTGTGCCTTGAATCTGTATGTGCTCACTGATATATTACAGTAACTGGAGTCTAGTTTGTGGTTCTGGTCCTTAATGTGTTTCATTAGTTGTGAGTGACTTGTTAGAAAGGAAGTGGAAGATAGAGAAGCAGAGGTTGCGTTAACTGAAAATTGTTCTTCATTGACAATTTTTTTTTTTTCCGGCAATGACAGAAAAATCTGCAAGCTGTCTGTCATTTTGACAAGTTACACTGATGGTGATCTAATTTAAATCAATTAAAATGTCAAATAATAATAGATTGTGATAGAATTTTTACAACCCTGTCTGTCAAAATGATAGATAACAAAAAAGTCTGGGGCAACCTCTGTAGAGACGGTATTAAAGAGGGAACATTATGTCCAGGGAAGAGTTGGGTTCAGACCAAGTGTGTGTGTGTGTGTGTGTGTGGGGGGGGTGCATTAGAGTATCCACGGGGCGGCACAAACTGCCATTCAGAACTTAATACTTAAAAACTTGATAATGTGTTTTCCTGCTACCAGTCAGACAGAGACAAGCAAATGGCAGTGATCACATTATTTCTTTTCAGAGGTAATTAAGACCCCAGGGAACTGTGTCATCATGTGAAAAATGGCAAAACACAGTATATCCTGTTCAAAAACTGTGAAGTTCGTAAAGCAGTGTGATAACAAAAGTAAACACATTCAGATTGTATTGATGTGATGTGGTAACACTGATGCTAAAAGGAATACATTCCACAAACTCTGGGCTACTTTGAAAACCCTTGTTTCATCTAAAAGAAGCAATATTATTTGTTGTTATTGTTTGTTAGAAATAATTTCTTGGCTTCACAGTGGCTTCACTTAGAATATTCCATTTATTATCAGAACAGAACAGCTGAATGTAATAGCAGATTTTCTTCATGCGGTCTTTGTCGTATTTCCAAAGTGGCCACTCAAGCTGAAAAATGAAGTGCCCAAAACTGCAGTTCCTTAAATGGATACTAAAGAGTGGCTCCAAAAGCAAGTTAATCCCATAAATCGAGTATAAATGCTTGACATAGCCAGTGTGACATCAACTGTGATTTACAAGTTGCACTTTTAAGCTGTCGTCATCTTTGTTGTCCAAAGACAAAAGTAACCAAACTGAGATGAGAGTGAAGTGGTAGATGTTTAGTAAATATTTTGTTAGCAAGCTGCATCCATATATTATACAGTATGGGTATAGTACCTGAAAATTAGTGCCAATTAACAAACGGGGCCCTGTTACAGTGATCCAGTCAACAGTCTATTGTCTCAGGTGCAGGGTGCATTTATGGTGTGTCCGAGTCCATTTTGCTATTACAGCAGTGGACAAACAGCTTTTTAACGTTCTCCACAGCTCTGCTGGCACTGGGGAGACTTGAACATAATTACACACTAATGAGAATATAGAATTCAGAGATTATGCCAGGGTTTCTCTTTGCCTGTCATTTTGACAGACAGCATTATAAAAAGTCCTTCAGTTAAATTATCACAAACGTCATCTGATCTTTTCGTTTAAACTGAGAAAGAGCATGCCATTCATCTCGGCCTGAGGTTTGTTCCCTCCTCTGCTGAGTACAAACTTGTGTTTTAACTAAGAACAACTGTCAGGATACTTTCATTTTGAATCATTCTGTTAAAAGAATGATGGTGAACAAGGTTAAAAAAAGTGTTTAAAAAAATGTCAAATTAGATAATGATGAATGTCAGTTATGGCGCACCTGCCCTCTTTTCTCTAGGTCTACTGTGACAGCTCTTTTCACGGTAAAGGGCAGACTGGTCCTACTGCATGACAGCATGGTAGTCTGGTAGTTAAATTTAGAAAAAAAAAAGTGACCCACATTCCATTCACTTAAGGAGAGCATAGATAGGTAGATGCTTACTATGTATAGGCTACTTGTCTGTAAGTTAACAATTCATTCATTCATCTTCTTACCAGTCCTTTATGGGTTGCGGGAGCTGGAGCTTATTCCAGCCTCCGCAACCCATAAGGGTTGCAGGACATCACCAAACACGATCATGGCAGGAGATTACTAAAACCTCACCTCCTGTTTCCTAACTGATGAAAGAAGGATCCAAAGAGGAGAAAATGAGTGACGGTATTGTGATGAGTGTAACGTGTTATGATAATCGCGCCACACATTTCCTTTGTTCATACCAATGCATAATGTGCCAGCCCCAGTTTCTATGCGGAGTCAATAAAGCTATATAAAGAGAACGCAGAGAAACTGGGGAGGCTCTTCTACAGAGATACGGCCCCAGCGCCCACACTGGGGGCGACAGTCTGTACATATATGTTAGAGGGAATAAAAATTCTGTGTCGTCCTACGCTCGTGCCTTGCCTTCACATCCTTCCTGTTTACCCTCTACAATATATACACTACCGTTCAAAAGTTTGGGGTCACCCAGACAATTATTTTGTGTTTTCCATGAAAAGTCACACTTTTTTACCACCATGAGTTGTAAAATGAATAGAAAATATAGTCAAGACATTGACAAGGTTAGAAATAATGATTCGTATTTGAAATAATAATTTTTTCCAGATACTCAACCTGCTCAAAGGAAGGTCAGTTTTATAGCTTCTCTAACCAGCTAAACTGTTTTCAGCTGTGCTAACATGATTGCACAAGGGTTTTCTAATCATCCATTAGCCTTCTGATGCAATGAGCAAACACATTGTACCATTAGAACACTGGAGTGATAGTTGCTGGAAATGGGCCTCTATACACCTATGTAGATATTGCACCAAAAACCAGACATTTGCAGCTAGAATAGTCATTTACCACATTAGCAATGTATATTAGATATTAGAGTGTATTTCTGATTAGTTTAAAGTTATCTTCATTGAAAAAAACAGTGCTTTTCTTTCAAAAATAAGGAAATTTCTATGTGACCCCAAAGGTAGTGTGTGTGTATATACTGTATATACTGTATATATATATATATATATATATATATATATATATATATATATATATATATATATATATATATATATATATACTGTATATATATATACAGTATATACAGTATATATATATATATATATATATATATATGTATGAACTTAGACTTAGAAATTTCCTTATTTTTGAAAGAAAAGCACTTTTTTTCCAATGAAGATAACTTTAAACTAATCAGAAATACACTCTATACATTGCTAATATATATGTACAGCCGTGGACAAAATTGTTGGTACCCCTCTGTTAATGAAAGAAAAACCTCACAATGGTGACAGAAATAACTTGAATCTGGCAAAAGTGGTAATACTGTAAATAAAAATTCTATGAAAATTAACCAATGAAAATCAGACAATGCTTTTGAATTGTGGTTCAACAGAATTACTTTAAAAAACAAACTCATGAAACAGGCCTGGACAAAAATGATGGTACCCCTAGAAAAGATTGAAAATAATGTGACCATAGGGACATGTTCAACCAAGATGTGTCCTCTTATTAACATCACAGGTGTCTACAAACTTGTAATCAGTCAGTCGGCCTATTTAAAGGGTGACAAGTAGTCACTGTGCTGTTTGGTGACATGGTGTGTACCACACTAAACATGGACCAGAGGAAGCAAAAGAGAGAATTGTCTCAGGAGATTAGAAAGAAAATTATACACAAGCATGTTAAAGGTAAAGGCTATAAGACCATCTCCAAGCAGCTTGATGTTCCTGTGACTACAGTTGCACATATTATTCAGAAATTTAAGAGCCACGGGACTGTAGCCAACCTCCCTGGATGTGGCCGCAGGAGGAGACAGATAATACGAATGGTAACAAAAGAGCCCAGAACAACCTCTAAACACATTCAAGGTGAACTCCAAGGTCAAGGTACATCAGTGTCAGATCGCACCATCCATCGTTGTTTGAGCCAAAGTGGACTTCATGGGAGACGACCAAGGAGGACACCACTGTTGAAAAGAAATCATAAAAAAGCCAGACTGGAATTTGCCAAACTGCATGTTGACAAGCCACAAAGCTTCTGGGAGAATGTCCTATGGACAGACGAGACAAAACTGGAACTTTTTGGCAAGGCACATCAGCTCTATGTTGACAGACGCAAAAATGAAGCATACCAAGAAAAGAACACTGTCCCTACTGTGAAACATGGAGGAGGTTCTGTCATGTTCTGGGGCTGCTTTGCTGCATCTGGCACAGGGTGTCTTGAATCTGTGCAGGGTACAATGAAATCTCAAGACCATCAAGGTATTCTAGAGAGAAATGTGCTGCCCAGTGTCAGACAGCTTGGTCTCAGTCACAGGTCATGGGTCTGGCAACAGGATAATGACCCAAAACACACAGCTAAAAACACCCAAGAATGGCTAAGAGCGAAACATTGGACTATTCTAAAGTGGCCTTCTATGAGCTCTGATCTAAATCCTATTGAACATCTGTGGAAGGAGCTGAAACATGCCGTCTGGAGAAGGCACCCTTCAAACCTGAGACAACTGGAGCAGTTTGCTCATGAGGAGTGGGCCAAAATACCTGCTGAGAGGTGCAGAAGTCTCATTGACAGTTACAGAAATCGTTTGATTGCAGTGATTGCCTCAAAAGATTGTGCAACAAAATATTAAGTTAAGGGTACCATCATTTTTGTCCAGGCCTGTTTTATGAGTTTCTTTTTTAAAATAATTCTGTTGAATCACAATTCAAAAGCATTGTCTGATTTTCATTGGTTAATTTTCATAGAATTTTTATTTATTACCACTTTTGTCAGATTCAAGTTATTTCTGTGACCATCGTGGGTTTTTCTTTCATTAACAGAGGGGTACCAACAATTTTGTCCACGTGTGTATATATTCATAACCTTATATCTCAACAGTTAGACAACAACCTACATCATTATTTACATGGAAAATTATCTTTTAAATTGACAAACATGATATGTGTAACTCATGGCTAAATGCGATCAGGATCAAAAGATAATTTCGCTCTAGCCTTTCATTTCAAAGGAGAATTTTTCCGATTTAAGGTCCCATGTGCAGAAGTAGAGGGGGTGTGACTTAGGCTCTCTATAGGGCTTGATAATGTGCTGTTGATTTCACACTTGCTGTCTAATAGTCAAAGGCGCATTGACAGAGTATTCCTCTTAATACTGTACCAACGCACTGAACTTTGTGCCGAGCCTCACCCTTTAAATCAGTCTTATCCTACAAGCACAAGGTGCACTCACAGTTATTTCCTAATTAGGTGGCAAGGGCACACAGTGGAAAACTAGACAATGCACTGACAGAAAATAACCATAGTACTTGTGCAATATGCAAAGCAAGGCACAAGAGCACATTTCAGCCTGCTGAAATAGGGCCCATGGTGTTCAGAAAGCTTCTATTCAAATAATTCCCTCAATAGTCCATATTCAAATAATTATGCAACAAACCAAGTTTTTATTCTTTGGAATATGTGGGGATTTACTCACCTTTGAAGCCAGCCTTTACAGGCCACTTATAGCACTGCAGTTTTTGACAGCTAACCCTCATGGATACCTTCATTAAAATCATCATCATCATAGCAGTCTGTCGGGGGCGACAATGACTGTTTCATTTAGGTCTGATCAGATTCCTCCACGCAGCTCTGTCCTTCACCCTCCGCTGCCAGGATCTCCTGACGTTAATCTAGGCGACATCCGAGCTGGTATGAGTTGCTTTCTGACTGACCATTTCATGAAACTGCTTGCAGAGTATTTGAATACCGCTAGCTTTTGCTGGGCTAGTGGCACATTCTTGGCAGGTAGAGGTATGATCAGTGGCAAGGACGGGCCAAGACAAACTGACTCCAGTATCTGATGCAGTGACTGACCAGATGATAGGTTTGTTTATCTCTGCTCTTTGTGTAGTGCATGTCACGATGCACCGACTGGCAAAAGTCCACCATAGACCTTGCGACAGATGTGCTTATCTGTCAGGATGTCCAGTCTCATACCGTGTAACTTGGAGTGGTCCACTACAGACCTGTGGCAGATATTGTTTTAAGTTCTGCCAGGATGTCCAGTTTCACCCTCTACACCCTCGGAAGTGCGGGGTTGCCGGTTGAGTGGCCGACAGCCTGACCCATGAGACAAGTAGTACCGGTTTTCATGGTTATCCGATAGCAAGCACTATACTACACAATTACACAACAGTCACACAACAGAAGGGTCAGGACATGGGACACAACCACACAATTACAGTTACACTACACTACACAATTACAAGGCAAGCACAACTTTACCAAAAATACTAGCCATTATGGCTTAAAAGTAAAGATGACAACCAACTAACTAGCATAGTATCACCTGGGACTGTGAGACGTAGTGCTTCCCACCTCATGAAAGCTTTTTTAAAGTTTGAGTTTTATCTCATTGCTTCAAATTTTAGTTTTGAATAGAGTAAGCTAGTGACCAAAGCAAAAAAAAAAACAAAACATGATGAGTGAGCGGGGTCTGGCAAAACCACCCCAATTCTCGCTTGAGTTATGACTGCTGTAGACACATTTCTATTACACTGACGTCTCATTTGCTAGATTCTGGGTTTATTTAATTAAGAACTAGATCTAATGTAATTATTAAATTAGATAACTGGAAAGCACCTGGAGAGTGCAGACCTCTGGCAAGGCATTGCTGTTCCACATGCAGTATAATGCAATTACTCTTAAATGCATTATATTTGCACAAGCCAAAATGCTAAATCAAACTTTGGTGAGTGGTAGCCCCTACCACTATTTTATCCTTGGAATTTTTTACCAAGCATCTTGTATATTTTTTATAGTGTTATAATCTAAAATACCTAAATTATCGCCATAGCAAAATCGAATTGATTGGTGCTTGGTCCTTTTCCCAAATTCTCCTCAAATGTTCAACAAAATCTGTATATAAATTTTTTGAGTCGTGCTGTTAACAGTACAATCACACACAGATGAGCACGGGCAAAAACAAAGTCCCCTTGGTTGAGGTAATATCCGTTGTGCTATCAGCCTATTTTTTGATTAACACAATACCATTGTACTGTATGAATACCAATAGACCGTGCCTGAGCCCTGTCAACTTCATAACAACTGGCCTGAGCAGAAGTCGTTCTTACAATACTATAAATTCTTTATATTTTTCCTTTTATTTAACATGTTTGACCTAAAATGCCAAAGAAAGCTGTAATAATATTATTTTTATTTATTTATTTAACCTTTATTGATACAGGGGCGTTCCATTGAGAGGCAACCTGCCTTTTTCAAGGACGCGCTGTTTACAGTCACTCAGTTACACATTCACACCTGGAAGCATGCCCAGTACAGCTACAGAGTGACCTGTGGCCACTGAGCAGCTCCAGTAGAGCAGTTAGGGTTAAGGGCCTTGCTCAAGGGCATGTGTGCAACTGCAGTGGCAAACTTATACTTTGGGAAAAAAAAAAAAAAAAAACTGAATCCAAAATCCGCAAGCCTTCACTGAACCAAGTGTTGTCTGTCTGAGATTGGCATTTCTGAAAATGCCAAGAAAAAGTGAGCAAAGTGCGGAGAAGATGCCTGAATTGCTAACAACAAATTAGCCACCACCATGACTCAGCATGACCCACAAAATGTACTCAAAAGGTTTATTGGTATATATTTAAACACTGACTTCTGCACTGGACAAAATTTAATTTGGTTACGTGTGTGAAATGACAATAGACCCATGCCTTTCTATATTATGCTCACTGACGCACTTGGCAACAGTTAACTAGATACATTCAGAAGGGATTATTTTTCTCAGCGGAGCAAAATAACCGGTTAAACAAACAAAAATCTGAATATTTTGGCCTGTATTGCTGCCATATAATAAACTATGCCTATCAAACTGTTGTATAAAAGCAATATTACACTCGAGGTTCTACAGTATCATGAATATATCACTACAGTTGTCTTCGGCCCAATGCAAAGCGGAGGGCCTATGACGAATCACTGCAGTTATGCATTTATTGATATCATACTCCCTCTTGTGTAATATTGTATAATTCTGTGATATTGATTGATTGATGCCTTTACTTCAAACTTGTAAAATTACATAAAAAATCAAAGTTAACAACAACAAAGTAGAGAGAAAAAAAAGTAGTTGCAGAGCAATTCCATTCACAATACCCATTTTCACCATTCTCATGTCCGAAATGGAGTAATAAGAAGTCAATACTTACACAAACCTACTCCATAATTTATTACAGTTATTTCAGTGTTATCTACCCATATGCAATCCCAGACAGTGATCCCTTAATTCTTTTCCTTTTTTTTGTCAACAGCTCATGTTTTTTCAATGCAAGTAGCAGTATTATAATTATGTCTCAATTTACAAACTATATCCATGGCACCATGAATTCAAACACCCAGGTGATAAGATAAGATAAGATAAGATAAGCCTTTATTAGTCCCACAACGGGGAAATTCCAGGATTGCAACAGCACAGGGATAGCAACACTCAGAGCAACAATCAGAAGGCAAGAAAAAAACAAGCAAGCAAGAGCAGCTAATAAACATATGTACGTATTACTATAAAATATATATATATACACACACACACAGACACACAGTGCAGAGCATTGTAGCTGGATGGAATAAATATATGAATATATGAACACACAGTGCAGAGCATTGTAGCTAGATGGAATAAATATGTAAATATATAAACACCCACAGTACGGAGCATTGCAGCTAGGTGGAATAAATATGCAAGTATATAAACACACACAGTGCGGAGCAATGTAGCTAGATGGAATAATATGTAGATATATAAATATATAAACACACCCAGTGCTGAGCATTGTAGCTAGATGGAATAAATATGTAAATATATAAACACACACAGTGCAGAGCATTGTTGCTAGATGGAATGAAACAGCATAACCGTCTACTTAGTTATCCTACATGGTATGATTATGTGCCCATACATATTCTCACCCTCCATAGCGACCGGTATGTTCCTAGTTGTATGCCGGAGGGGACCATTGTGTAAGTCTATTGCATCTTTTGCATTCAAAAAACTATTAGTTTGTTACGTCTTTTTGCTATCTCTGCGAGCAGCCCTGCTTAGGTTGTACAGTCTGACAGCCGTTGGTAGGAAGGACCTACGAAACCTCTCGGTTGTGCACCTGGGATGATGTAGTCTGCTGCTAAATGAGCTCCTCAGTGCATTCAGTATGTCCTGCATAGGGTGGAACTCGGACTCCAGCAGAGATGACAGTTTAGCCACCGTCCTTCTCTCTCCTATCTCCTCCATCGGATCAAGGCGCTGCCCCAGGACAGAGCTAGCTTTCTTAATCAGTTTGTTCAGTCTCTTCCTATCGGCTGCAGTAATACCACTGCCCCAGCAGACCACTCCAAAAGTGATGGCTGATGCCACCACCGTGTCATAGAATGACTTCAGCAGCGCCCCTTGTACACCAAAAGACCTGAGTCTCCTCAGCAGGAACAGCCTGTGCTGTCCCTTCTTGTAGAGTGCATCAGTATTGTGTGACCAGTCTAGTTTATTGTTCAGATGAATACCCAGGTACTTATAGGATGTCACCATCTCGATGTCTGTTCCCTGTATATTTACTGGTACTGTGAGGGGCTGCCCATGCCTGCGGCAGTCCACCACCAGCTCCTTAGTTTTCCTCGCGTTGATCTGGAGGCAGTTCCGATGGCACCAGTCCACGAAGTCCTGGATAAGCCCTCTGTACTCAGCTTCATCTCCATTGGAGATGAGGCCAACGATCGCAGAGTCATCAGAGAACTTCTGTAGATGGCAGTGTGTTGTGTTGTGTGAGAAGTCCACAGTATAAAGAGTGAACAGGAAGGGAGCCAGCACCGTTCCCTGGGGGGCCCCCGTGCTACTGATGATCGTGTCGGACACACAGTCTCGGGTTCTCACAAACTGAGGCCGGTTCGTGAGGTAGTCCAGGATCCATGATGACAGGTGCTGGTCCACCCCTGCGCGCAGCAGCTTGTCCTTCAGGATCATCGGTTGGATGGTGTTGAAAGCACTGGAGAAGTCAAAGAACATGATCCTCACCATATTCCCAGGCTTCTCCAGGTGGGACAGAGAACGGTGAAGGAGGAAGATCACCGCATCCTCCACCCCAATGCCATGCTGGTAGGCGAACTGGAGTGGATCCTTCGCTGGTTCCACCAGGGGGCGGAGGTGAGCAAGGAGCAGTCTCTCCAGGGTCTTCATCAAGTGGGACGTCAAGGCCACCGGTCTGTAGCTGTTCAGGTCTTTGGGGTGGGAAGTTTTTGGTACAGGTACCACACAAGATGTTTTCCACAGCTGTGGTACCCTCCCCAGTTTCAGGCTCATGTTGAAGATATACGTCACAATCCCACACAGCTGGTCTGCACAGGACTTGAGGAGCTTTGCGCTGATGCCGTCCGGTCCCGGCGCCTTCCTCGCCTTGATCTTCCTCAGCTCCGTCCTCACCTGGGTCCTGGTCAGGGTCAGGATGGGGGGTTGTGTGTTGGGAGTGGGGGGGTGTTGGTGGAGTGGGGAGTGGGCAGCAGGACTTGATTTCTTTAGAGGCAGTAGTGGTTGTTGTGCAGTCAGGGGGGAGGGCGGTTGGTCAAATCTATTGAAAAACAGATTCAGGTTGTTCGCCCACTCCCTGCCCCCTGTGGCCTGGGGGGAGGTATTCTGGAGCCCCGAGATGGTTTTGAGGTTTCTCCAGACCCCGCTGATGTCGCTCTGTTGCAGCTTGTCCTCCATCTTCTTCCTGAAGCTGTCCTTGCCTTCTCTGATCTTTCTCCTCAGCTCCCTCTGTACGGACTTCAGCATCTCCCTGTTCCCTGACCTGAAGATCCTCTTCTTCTCTCTCAGAAGTGTTTTTATCTCAGGGTTGATCCAGGGTTTGTTGTTTGAGTGACGCCGTATGGTCTTGGTGGGAACGGATTTGTCCACACAGAAGCTGAGGTAGCCCGTGAAGGTGTGAATGAGGCCATCGATGTCCTCACCATGTGGATCGCAGAGCTGCTTCCAGGTGGTGGCTTCAAAACAGCCCTTTAGGGTGTCCATTGTCTCCTCAGACCATAACTCCACAGTGTGCATGGCCGGAGGTTGTCTGTGCACTAGGGGTTTGTACACCGGCCGGAGATGAACCAAGTTGTGATCCGATCTCCCGAGTGGGGGGAGTTGTGATGAGGTGTACGCCTCCTTAGTGTTTGCGTAGAATAAATCCAGTGTTTTATTGTCTCTAGTGTGGCATGTGACATACTGGGTGAACGTGGGTAGAATGGGAGACAGTGAAACATGGTTGAAATCGCCTGAGATGAGGAGAAGAGCATCTGGGTGTTCTGTCTGCAGCCTGCTGGTTACTGAATGGATGACGTCACGTGCTGTCCCAGCGTTCGCCGTCGGATTTGCATAAACAACAATGCAGATCACGTGTGAGTGTTCTCTCGGGAGATATGTAGGCCTCATGCTAACAGCTAGCAACTCAATGTCTTTGCTGCAGTGTCGTTGTTTAACAGTGATATGTCCCGGTCTGCACCAGTTGTTGTTAACATACATTATCACTCCACCGCCCCTAGCCTTGCCACTGTCTGGTGTTCGGTCAGCTCGTATCATGTGAAAACCCTCCAGCTCAATGTTAGCATCTGCTGCTAGTTCAGTTAGCCACGTCTCAGTAAACAAAAGGAGAGAGCACTCCCGGTATGTGCTATCATAACGGGAGATAGCCGCTAGCTCATCTAACTTTCCCAGTATCGACCGTACATTTCCCATGACAACAGATGGAAGGGAGGGTCTGTACCTTAATCACTGAATTCCTGAAACTCGACCAACCCTAGTGATTAACAAAGTCTTCTTCCTCCATGCATTTAGCCAATTTCTCCTTTTTGTATTTTTTTTTTCTAAACTCGGAATGTTTGGACATTGTTTTAACTCTATATTTAATCCATTTCATAATTTGACCTCACAGATGGAAATACAAAATCCTCTCCTTGTTGTTCGTGCGCCCAATGTCTTTAAAAGCAACTCCCCCCTTAAGTGATAACCCTTTTGTCTTTCAAAGAACATGTTTTGGATGTTGACTGGCTGTAAACTGTTCCTTACTTTGTACATTATTATTGCAGTTTTAAATTCCACCAGATCAAATTATTTCAAACTTTTAGACTGTAAAAAAAAAAAAAAAATGTGTGATCACGGAAACCAGCAGTATGGATAATTCTTACTGCTCTTTTTTTGTAAAATAACAAGTGGCTGTAATGGACTTTTATATGTATTTCCCCAAACTTCTAAACAGTAATTTAAATATGGTAAAACCAGTGAACAATACAAAGTGTAGAGTGATTTCTGATCCAGTACATGTTTTGTTCTGCTCATGACTGAAATACTTCTAGACAGTTTAGCTTGTACGTATTTAATGAGGTTTCCAGCAATTTTTTTCATCTATAATCACACCTAGAAATTTATTGTCTTGAACTCTTTTAATATTGATATTATCTATCTGTATCTTTGCTTGAATATTTGGCTTACCATTTCCAAATAACATGAATTTTGTTATGCTCAACTTTAATATTTTTTTTTTTTTTGTTAAACCATCCTTTTATTTTACTGAATTCGGTAGTGATTATGTTTAAAAGTTGCTGTAGATTCTCACCAGTACCCAGAACAGTTGTGTCATCTGCAAACATCACAATTTTCAACAGCTCAGAAACATTACAAATATCATTGATATACAGTATAAAATGAAAAGTTTAGGTTCCAATACTGACTCCTGGGGAACACCACAAACAATGTCCAAACACTCAGATTTATATTGTCCCATCTTCACAAACTGTTGCCTGTTTTTTGAATGGTTTCTGATCCAATTCAGTACTACCCCCCTGAGTTCATACCATTCCAATTTATTAAGCACTATTTCATGATTTAATGTATCGAATCGTCGTCGGCCTCCGTCGGTCTATGATGACCATGGAAGAGAATCCTAAACGTCTACTCTGCTGGAACAGCACCGCCTGTGGCTGAACAGGCTGGTGCGCACTGGTGTTCTACCTTCCAGTGTTGGGTGTTGGTAGGATTCAAGCCTGGGCAGGAAGATATGGGGGACAAGATGTTACCCATGCAGCATGTCCCCCATCTCTACGTCACTGATGAATCCAAAGGAACAGCAGGGCTGCTATAGTTTGGCACCAGCGCCATCGCAGGAGCTGCCAGAACGATGTTGAGCACAACAGAGAACTGCCTTAGGGGCTCCGACTCCGGATTTTTCCTCAGGGTTGACTCCCGAAGCCTTTCCTGTGACCGGGTGTGCCGCAAGGCAGCGGAGGTTTGAAATCAGGGTTTACCTTCCCCTAGATGGGCTACCTTCCCAGGTTGACGAGCCACCATCTACCCGAAGCATCTGGTTTTAAGGCGCCAGAGATCTGCCCTCGCCCCTTCTCCTATTAGTAAAAGCAGTTCCGCCGGGCTTAGAGACTAAACCAAACAGGCAGGCTAGGAGTTGGACTTAGTTGTCAGAGGCTTTTCGAGACGCACGCCGTAAGGAGCATTTTATGAGCACTGGGAGCTTAACTCCAGTGCCGCTCCTGGCTATGACAACCTTGGAACCAATGTGTCGAATGCTTTTTTAAAATCAATAAACACTCCCCAGACTTCCGGTTATGGCTGCCACGTAGGACGGACGTGTCTCGCTCTGCTCTGCTCCTGGAGAAAAAAAATCGGCAAATAACTCTCTCATTTGGGACAGAACGTATCCCAGCATTTGGGCGAGGATATGTCGGCGAAGCCTAAGGCTGGAAAACCAGGAAAAGGAAAAAGCGAGCCGCCGAAACAGTCCAAATTAACGGACTTTCAGGTCTGTGACGCAGCAAACAAAACTCCATATATGGCGGAGGAGGCTGGCAACGGTGCGATATCTGCGGGGAATGGCGCAGATGCGCTGATGGCTGCCATGAGTTCAATGAGAGCGGACTTTTCCTCTAGATTTGATGGGATTATGACAGCGTTGGAAGGAATAAGAAAGGAATTGGGTGACTGTGTAGAACGAACGGCGCAGATGGAGCTCCGTCTCGCTAGTGCTGAAGATGACGTCACCCGTCTTCAATTAAAGGTGCGCACTTTGGAAAAAAAAAATAAATCTCTGGAAGATAATATTTTGGATTTGGAATCTCGGTCGAGACAGAATAATTTGAGGCTGGTGGGTCTTCCAGAGGAATCAGAAGGTCGGGACGTATGTTCCTTTCTGGAAAAGTGGATTCCGGAGGTGCTGGGCAGCGAGGAGTTGCAATCAGCAGTGGTTCTGGAAAAAGCACATCGTATTGGCCCACGGAGAGATAAGGGACCGCCGAGGACCTTAATTATGAAGTTTCTTAGCAACAGAGACAGGATGAAGATCTTCAACGCTGCACGTGCTAAAGGAGAGATTAAACACCAGGACCAGCAGGTGCGGTTCTACCCAGATTTGGCCACAGGAATCCAGCAATTGAGGAAGCAGTTTGATCCCGTACGTAAGGAGCTGCGCAACCTTGGGATTCGTCATGGTGTAATCTATCCTGCGAGACTGCTGACCACGTATGAGGGCAGAACCCACATCTTCAAGACCCCAGAGGAGGCGCAGGAGTTCATCAAGAAGATCAAAGAAGAAGAAGAGACTGGCAGGAGCTAAGCATGAACAAAATATAAGGTAGAATAATTAAGCATTTGCACAGGCATCTGACTGACTTGAAGTAAATAGTAAGTTTACAAAATATAGATTGTATTATATATTAAAAAAACAAAACAAAAACAAAACAAACAAAAAAAAAAACTATGATGTACAAAGTTGTTAAAAATTTTGGAGTTAAGTTGGAAAACTACAGAGGAGAGTTAATGTTACGTCATTAAAAGCAGTAGAGTTAGGGTGATTGGGAGGATGAAGAAGGAGTGGCTTAGGCTGTTCCCCGTGGGTGTGGAACGGTCGATGGCTATATCGGGAGACAGAATTTTTCTTTTGATTTTGGGGGATTTGCCACAAGTGTGGGAAGGGGAAATTTGTTTGTGTGTAGTTTGTAGGATGAATGTTCAACCACTCATGTTTTTGCTTCTCTGTATGAGCATGTTTACACTGCAAGGTAATCCCAAACTCTCTATTGATCATGGACCAAAGTGTTAATCTTAATTTAACTTCATGGAATTGCAGAGGTCTACAAAATTTAAAAAAAACTTAAACAAGTTATGAATAAAATAAAGGACATGGGTTCAAGAATTGTGTTTTTACAAGAAACTCATCTGATAGAGGAGGATGTTAAAAGAATTAGGAGTAGATGGCAGGGAAGTGTATTCACCTCTTCATTTTCATCCCGAGCCAGGGGAGTTATGACTCTCATACATAAATCAGTTCCTTTTCAAGTGAAAAATGTAATTGGAGACAAATTTGGAAGATATGTAATCATTCAAGGTTCTTTGCTATTAGAAAATATAAATCTTGTGAACTTATATGGTCCCAATATAGATGATCAGAAGTTCTTTGCTAATTTATTTCTCATCTTATCATCACTTACAGGGCAACATATAATAGCAGGGGATTTTAATTGTACATTGAATCCAGGTGTGGATAGATCAACAGGACTGGATTGTACGCACATTGGATGTAGGATGACTATTAATCATTTTATGAAAGAATTGAGATTGTTAGATATATGGAGAGAAATGAAACCACAAGTTAAAGCCTATTCTTGTTATTCCAGTACCTACAAGACATTCTCACGTATTGATTATTTTTTGATTTCCACAGAATTAAGGTCCAAGATTCAAAACTGCTTTTATGATAACATCGTGATCTCTGATCATGCACCCTGTTGTCTAATATATGTAGATAAAAAATTGACAAAGGAATCAGGTAGATGGCAATTTCAGCATAAATGGCTTCAGGATGAGGAATTTGTCAAGTATATAGAAAAACAGATAGACGAGTTCTTTGACATCAATACTACACAAACATCAGCATGTGTAAAGTGGGAGGCTTTCAAAGCTTTTATTAGGGGACATATTATTAGTTATACAGGATCAAAATCTAAGAAGACTCGAGAGGAGAGAGCTAAATTGGAACATAAAATAAAAAGTCTTCAGGAAAAAGTGTATGCAGGAAGTGACCCAAGGCTGGAGAATGAATTACTGATTTTGAGAGCTGAATACGACAAAAAATCAGCGAATAGAGCTGCCTCGAGTCTTCTAAGATTGAAACAATCTTTTTATGAACAAGGTGAAAAATCAGGAAAATTATTAGCATGGCAGATTAAACAATTGGAAATTAAAACACCAATTACCAGTATTATAAGTAACGGACAGGTAGTTATAGATCCTTTAGAAATTAATAGAGCCTTTAGAGATTACTATGAAAAATTATATGATACCAAAAATGAACCTGATTTGGACTTCCGGTTATGGCTGCCACGTAGGACGGACGTGTCTCGCTCTGCTCTGCTCCTGGAGAAAAAAAAATCGGCAAATAACTCTCTCATTTGGGACAGAACGTATCCCAGCGTTTGGGCGAGGATATGTCGGCGAAGCCTAAGGCTGGAAAACCAGGAAAAGGAAAAAGCGAGCCGCCGAAACAGTCCAAATTAACGGACTTTCAGGTCTGTGACGCAGCAAACAAGGCTCCATATATGGCGGAGGAGGCTGGCGGCGGTGCGATTTCTGCGGGGAATGGCGCAGATGCGCTGATGGCTGCCATGAGTTCAATGAGAGCGGACTTTTCCTCTAGATTTGATGGGATTATGACAGCGTTGGAAGAAATAAGAAAGGAATTGGGTGACTGTGTAGAACGAACGGCGCAGATGGAGCTCCGTCTCGCTAGTGCTGAAGATGACGTCACCCGTCTTCAATTAAAGGTGCGCACTTTGGAAAAAAAAAATAAATCTCTGGAAGATAATATTTTGGATTTTGAATCTCGGTCGAGACAGAATAATTTGAGGCTGGTGGGTCTTCCAGAGGAATCAGAAGGTCGGGACGTATGTTCCTTTCTGGAAAAGTGGATTCCGGAGGTGCTGGGCAGCGAGGAGTTGCAATCAGCAGTGATTCTGGAAAAAGCACATCGTATTGGCCCACGGAGAGATAAGGGACCGCCGAGGACCTTAATTATGAAGTTTCTTAGCAACAGAGACAGGATGAAGATCTTCAACGCTGCACGTGCTAAAGGAGAGATTAAACACCAGGACCAGCAGGTGCGGTTCTACCCAGATTTGGCCACAGGAATCCAGCAATTGAGGAAGCAGTTTGATCCCGTACGTAAGGAGCTGCGCAACCTTGGGATTCGTCATGGTGTAATCTATCCTGCGAGACTGCTGACCACGTATGAGGGCAGAACCCACATCTTCAAGACCCCAGAGGAGGCGCAGGAGTTCATCAAGAAGATCAAAGAAGAAGAAGAGACGGGTGGGAGCTAAGCATGAACAAAATATAAGGTAGAATAATTAAGCATTTGCACAGGCATCTGACTGACTTGAAGTAAATAGTAAGTTTACAAAATATAGATTGTATTATATATTAAAAAAAACAAAACAAAACAAACAAACAAAAAAAAAACTATGATGTACAAAGTTGTTAAAAATTTTGGAGTTAAGTTGGAAAACTACAGAGGAGAGTTAATGTTACGTCATTAAAAGCAGTAGAGTTAGGGTGATTGGGAGGATGAAGAAGGAGTGGCTTAGGCTGTTCCCCGTGGGTGTGGAACGGTCGATGGCTATATCGGGAGACAGAATTTTTCTTTTGATTTTGGGGGGTTTGCCACAAGTGTGGGAAGGGGAAATTTGTTTGTGTGTAGTTTGTAGGATGAATGTTCAACCACTCATGTTTTTGCTTCTCTGTATGAGCATGTTTACACTGCAAGGTAATCCCAAACTCTCTATTGATCATGGACCAAAGTGTTAACCTTAATTTAACTTCATGGAATTGCAGAGGTCTACAAAATTTAAAAAAACTTAAACAAGTTATGAATAAAATAAAGGACATGGGTTCAAGAATTGTGTTTTTACAAGAAACTCATCTGATAGAGGAGGATGTTAAAAGAATTAGGAGTAGATGGCAGGGAAGTGTATTCACCTCTTCATTTTCATCCCGAGCCAGGGGAGTTATGACTCTCATACATAAATCAGTTCCTTTTCAAGTGAAAAATGTAATTGGAGACAAATTTGGAAGATATGTAATCATTCAAGGTTCTTTGCTATTAGAAAATATAAATCTTGTGAACTTATATGGTCCCAATATAGATGATCAGAAGTTCTTTGCTAATTTATTTCTCATCTTATCATCACTTACAGGGCAACATATAATAGCAGGGGATTTTAATTGTACATTGAATCCAGGTGTGGATAGATCAACAGGACTGGATTGTACGCACATTGGATGTAGGATGACTATTAATCATTTTATGAAAGAATTGAGATTGTTAGATATATGGAGAGAAATGAAACCACAAGTTAAAGCCTATTCTTGTTATTCCAGTACCTACAAGACATTCTCACGTATTGATTATTTTTTGATTTCCACAGAATTAAGGTCCAAGATTCAAAACTGCTTTTATGATAACATCGTGATCTCTGATCATGCACCCTGTTGTCTAATATATGTAGATAAAAAATTGACAAAGGAATCAGGTAGATGGCAATTTCAGCATAAATGGCTTCAGGATGAGGAATTTGTCAAGTATATAGAAAAACAGATAGACGAGTTCTTTGACATCAATACTACACAAACATCAGCATGTGTAAAGTGGGAGGCTTTCAAAGCTTTTATTAGGGGACATATTATTAGTTATACAGGATCAAAATCTAAGAAGACTCGAGAGGAGAGAGCTAAATTGGAACATAAAATAAAAAATCTTCAGGAAAAAGTGTATGCAGGAAGTGACCCAAGGTTGGAGAATGAATTACTGATTTTGAGAGCTGAATACGACAAAAAATCAGCGAATAGAGCTGCCTCGAGTCTTCTAAGATTGAAACAATCTTTTTATGAACAAGGTGAAAAATCGGGAAAATTATTAGCATGGCAGATTAAACAATTGGAAATTAAAACACCAATTACCAGTATTATAAGTAATGGACAGGTAGTTATAGATCCTTTAGAAATTAATAGAGCCTTTAGAGATTACTATGAAAAATTATATGATACCAAAAATGAACCTGATTTAACAAAACTAAATGGGTTTTTGAACGAACTATCTATACCGTGTATTCCAAATGAAAACAGGGAGATATTGGATTCTAAAATTAGTCAAGAAGAAGTTGGGCTAGCCATTGATAATATGAAATCAGGAAAAAGTGCAGGACCAGATGGTCTTCCAGTTGACCTTTATAAAAAATTTAAGAATAAATTAATAAAACCTTTTTTGGAAATGGTTTTAGAAGCATTTCAAAATAATAATTTACCATCATACATAAATAATGCCTTAATTATACTGCTGCCAAAACCAGGTAAGCCCTCTAATAAATGTGAAAATATGAGACCAATAAGCCTATTAAACGCCGACCTTAAGATAATCTGTAAAATTTTAGCAAGACGAATACAAGAAATTTTACCAAATATTATTAATCGAGATCAGAATGGCTTTATAAAGGGTAGACAAGGCTTCCATAATGTAAGAAGACTATTTAATATTATTTATTTTAATAAAGAAGCACCGGATACAGCTCTCCTATCATTGGACGCCGAAAAGGCCTTTGATAGAGTTGAATGGCCCTTTCTTTTTGAAGTCCTACAAAGGTTTGGACTTGGAAATAATTTCATAAAATGGGTTCAAATAATATACAATAATGCTACAGCAGAAATCCTAACAAATAACAATATTTCAAAACCAATAAAAATCAATAGAGGATGTCGACAAGGCTGTCCATTTTCACCTTTACTGTTTACTATGGCAATTGAACCTTTAGCGATAGCGATACGTTTACATTCACAAATATATGGAATTAAAGTTGGACCAACAGAACATAAAATCTCCCTGTACGCCGATGACATAATTTTGTTTATGTCGAATCTAAAAAAATCAATTCCAACCTTGTTGAATTTAATAAAGAATTTTGGGGAAATATCAGGATATAAAATAAATAAAACTAAATCTTCAATATTAATGCTAAATGAGACCCAGAGAAATTACCCAGCCCCTGAGGTAAATCAATTCAATGTTGTAAATCAGTTTAAATATTTAGGAATCCAAATTATGCCTAAGCTAGATTCAGTCGCCAGTGTCAACTATGAAGCCTTAATGTCAGATATCAGTGAGTTAACTCAGAGATGGATGTCACTACCAATGTCGATGATCGGGAGAATCAATATACTTAAAAGTAATATTCTACCTAAAATACTTTATTTATTTCAATACATTCCCTTATCACCACCTTTAGATCTATTCTCAAGAATAAAAAAAAAGTTAGTGGAATTTATATGGAACAACAGGAGGGCTAGATTACGTTTGTCTTTATTATATTTACCATTTGATCGTGGAGGTCTGAAATGTCCAAATTTTATGTTGTATTATTGGTCGGCACAACTGAGGTCTATGACATATTATTTTTCATCAAATGATCTCCCTCACTGGACTGAAATGGAATCATACAATTTACCTTTACCTCTTCCCATATTCATATACTCAGATTCGGCAAAAAAATTACAAAAACAAGTTAAAAATCCATTTGTAAAGCATATGATCAAAATATGGTGTGAAGCTAAAAACTATTTAAAAGAACCACAGTTATTGTCACAATTTAGTCCAATATGGGGTAATCAATATTTTAAACCAGGGAGAGCGGACGCTGTATTTAAAGTATGGAATTTAAAAGGGATACAAAAGATTCAGGATTTATATTTGCCATGTGCAGACAACATAATGTCTTTTGAAGAGCTGAGGATCAAATTTAATCTCAATAGAACACATTTTTTTAAATATCTTCAACTTAGAAACTTTATTCGATCAAATCAAAATAAAGCTCTCACTCGACCTATTTATTCATCCTTGGAAAAAATGATGATGAAAGATAGTAAAAGAAAGGGTATTATTTCAGAGTTTTATAACTCATTGACACTATCTTCAAGTGAAAATTCACTGAAAAGATTAAACTACTGGAAAGAAGATCTGCAAACTGAAATTTCAGAGGAACAATGGGAATTGGCTTGTACAGAAGCTCAAACCAAATCAATAAATGCACGCCTTAAATTGATACATTTCAAATGGTTAATGCGGATGTATGTTACACCGGAGGAGTTAAATAGATATAACAAAAATATACCAGATACATGCACAAAATGCATGGAAAGTAAAGGAACCCTATTTCATTGTTTATGGGAATGTAGATTAATAAGAATGTTTTGGGAAGAGGTGAGGGTAACAATTGAAAAAATAATCTCAAAACAAATCATATTGAATCCTAAACTGTTTTTGTTGGGTCTGTACCCAGAAAAGCATAATTTTAATAAAAGTGAAAGAACATTCATAGACCTCAGTTTGCTTAATGCCAAAAAATGTATTGCACTATTATGGAAAAAGACTCATAGACCAGATGTGACTCAGTGGTTAAGACAGATGTTAACAAACCTTCCATTAGAAAGAATAACATATATACTAAAATCAAAGGAAATTGTGTTTGAGAATATATGGAGACCTTTTATTGATTATGTAAAAAATTTAAACATAACTCTTGAAGAAGAAGGTGAATGATGTGTGTGGACCTTGTAAATTCCAAACTGGTGAACATAATATGTATACTTATGTATTGGATTGTCTAGACTAAACAGAGGAGCATTGTTGAAGACTTGATTTTGTTGGTGGTTGTTGGTGTTTTTAGTGCATTTTTTTTTTTTTTGTAGTACTTTAGTGTTAGTGTTTGATTGTTTGTATCATGTTTGTTAAAAAAAAAAAAAAAGGTTCAATAAAGATATTGTGGAAAAAAAAATGAACCTGATTTAACAAAACTAAATGGGTTTTTGAACGAACTATCTATACCGTGTATTCCAAATGAAAACAGGGAGATATTGGAATCTAAAATTAGTCAAGAAGAAGTTGGGCTAGCCATTGATAATATGAAATCAGGAAAAAGTGCAGGACCAGATGGTCTTCCAGTTGACCTTTATAAAAAATTTAAGAATAAATTAATAAAACCTTTTTTGGAAATGGTTTTAGAAGCATTTCAAAATAATAATTTACCATCATACATAAATAATGCCTTAATTATACTGCTGCCAAAACCAGGTAAGCCCTCTAATAAATGTGAAAATATGAGACCAATAAGCCTATTAAACGCCGACCTTAAGATAATCTGTAAAATTTTAGCAAGACGAATACAAGAAATGTTACCAAATATTATTAATCGAGATCAGAATGGCTTTATAAAGGGTAGACAAGGCTTCCATAATGTAAGAAGACTATTTAATATTATTTATTTTAATAAAGAAGCACCGGATACAGCTCTCCTATCATTGGACGCCGAAAAGGCCTTTGATAGAGTTGAATGGCCCTTTCTTTTTGAAGTCCTACAAAGGTTTGGACTTGGAAATAATTTCATAAAATGGGTTCAAATAATATACAATAATGCTACAGCAGAAATCCTAACAAATAACAATATTTCAAAACCAATAAAAATCAATAGAGGATGTCGACAAGGCTGTCCACTTTCACCTTTACTGTTTACTATGGCAATTGAACCTTTAGCGATAGCGATACGTTTACATTCACAAATATATGGAATTAAAGTTGGACCAACAGAACATAAAATCTCCCTGTACTAACTAACTAACTAACTAACCTGCACTTATATAGCGCTTTTCTAGTCACAAAGACCACTCAAAGCGCTTTCATTAATACTAACCCTCTATTCTAAGGGCCTATAGGAAACAGATATCTAGGGACAATTTAGAACAGCCAATTAACCTAACATGCATGTTTTTGGCATGTGGGAGGAAACCGGAGAAATCCCGGAGTAAACCCACGCAACACGGGGAGAACATACAAACTCCACACAGATCACTGTTGGTCGGGGGCTGGGATCGAACCCACGATCCCACGATCCCCACAATCCCGTGTACGCCGATGATATAATTTTGTTTATGTCGAATCTAAAAAAATCAATTCCAACCTTGTTGAATTTAATAAAGAATTTTGGGGAAATATCAGGATATAAAATAAATAAAACTAAATCTTCAATATTAATGCTAAATGAGACCCAGAGAAATTACCCAGCCCCTGAGGTAAATCAATTCAATGTTGTAAATCAGTTTAAATATTTAGGAATCCAAATTATGCCTAAGCTAGAATCAGTCGCCAGTGTCAACTATGAAGCCTTAATGTCAGATATCAATGAGTTAACTCAGAGATGGATGTCACTACCAATGTCGATGATCGGGAGAATCAATATACTTAAAAGTAATATTTTACCTAAAATACTTTATTTATTTCAATACATTCCCTTATCACCACCTTTAGATCTATTCTCAAGAATAAAAAAAAAGTTAGTGGAATTTATATGGAACAACAGGAGGGCTAGATTACGTTTGTCTTTATTATATTTACCATTTGATCGTGGAGGTCTGAAATGTCCAAATTTTATGTTGTATTATTGGTCGGCACAACTGAGGTCTATGACATATTATTTTTCATCAAATGATCTCCCTCACTGGACTGAAATGGAATCATACAATTTACCTTTACCTCTTCCCATATTCATATACTCAGATTCGGCAAAAAAATTACAAAAACAAGTTAAAAATCCATTTGTAAAGCATATGATCAAAATATGGTGTGAAGCTAAAAACTATTTAAAAGAACCACAGTTATTGTCACAATTTAGTCCAATATGGGGTAATCAATATTTTAAACCAGGGAGAGCGGACGCTGTATTTAAAGTATGGAATTTAAAAGGGATACAAAAGATTCAGGATTTATATTTGCCATGTGCAGACAACATAATGTCTTTTGAAGAGCTGAGGATCAAATTTAATCTCAATAGAACACATTTTTTTTAAATATCTTCAACTTAGAAACTTTATTCGATCAAATCAAAATAAAGCTCTCACTCGACCTATTTATTCATCCTTGGAAAAAATGATGATGAAAGATAGTAAAAGAAAGGGTATTATTTCAGAGTTTTATAACTCATTGACACTATCTTCAAGTGAAAATTCACTGAAAAGATTAAACTACTGGAAAGAAGATCTGCAAATTGAAATTTCAGAGGAACAATGGGAATTGGCTTGTACAGAAGCTCAAACCAAATCAATAAATGCACGCCTTAAATTGATACATTTCAAATGGTTAATGCGGATGTATGTTACACCGGAGGAGTTAAATAGATATAACAAAAATATACCAGATACATGCACAAAATGCATGGAAAGTAAAGGAACCCTATTTCATTGTTTATGGGAATGTAGATTAATAAGAATGTTTTGGGAAGAGGTGAGGGTAACAATTGAAAAAATAATCTCAAAACAAATCATATTGAATCCTAAACTGTTTTTGTTGGGTCTGTACCCAGAAAAGCATAATTTTAATAAAAGTGAAAGAACATTCATAGACCTCAGTTTGCTTAATGCCAAAAAATGTATTGCACTATTATGGAAAAAGACTCATAGACCAGATGTGACTCAGTGGTTAAGACAGATGTTAACAAACCTTCCATTAGAAAGAATAACATATATACTGAAATCAAAGGAAATTGTGTTTGAGAATATATGGAGACCTTTTATTGATTATGTAAAAAATTTAAACATAACTCTTGAAGAAGAAGGTGAATGATGTGTGTGGACCTTGTAAATTCCAAACTGGTGAACATAATATGTATACTTATGTATTGGATTGTCTAGACTAAACAGAGGAGCATTGTTGAAGACTTGATTTTGTTGGTGGTTGTTGGTGTTTTTAGTGCATTTTTTTTTTTTTTGTAGTACTTTAGTGTTAGTGTTTGATTGTTTGTATCATGTTTGTTAAAAAAAAAAAAAAGTTCAATAAAGATATTGTGGAAAAAAAAAATAAACACTCCCACCGCAAATTTCTTTCTGTCCATAGAATTAATGATTTCTTCTATAAGATACATTAAGGCTCATGATGTAGAGTGGTTGGTTCTAAATCCATACTGACTGTCGCTGAATAATTTGTGTTTAGCTATGAATCTGTCTAATCTGCCATTAAAGAGTTTTTCTAGTATTTTTGAGAATTGGGGCAGAAGAGAAACGGGCCTGTAATTTTTGAACTGGTGTTTGTTTCCAGTTTTGTATAGAGGTACAGTATAACTTTAGCTATTTTTGTTTTACTTGGAATTGTACCGGTTTGGAATGGTAAGTTACAAATGTGTTTTAATGGTTTAACAATTTCCTCAGTAACTAACTAACTAACTAACTAACCTGCACTTATATAGCGCTTTTCTAGTCACAAAGACCACTCAAAGCGCTTTCATTAATACTAACCCTCTATTCTAAGGGCCTATAGGAAACAGATATCTAGGGACAATTTAGAACAGCCAATTAACCTAACATGCCTTAACCTTTTTCCCAGCAGGCACAAGATGTTGAATCAGCGTTGAAAGAACAGTCATTGCCAATGTTGAAACTACGTTGAAATTACATTGTATTCGTAAATTGTATCAACGTAGTGTGTTGAAGGTTGTTCCAACGTTGAAAATGCAATGTTGTTCCAACATTGAAAATGCAACGTTGTTCCAACGTTGAACACACTACGTTGATACAATTTACGAATACAATGTAATTTCAATGTAGTTTCAACGTTGGCAATGACTGTTCTTTCAACGTTGATATGCCTCCCCTTTCTTCCAAAGTTTTTCTCTTCTTCTGCTAAGTGCTTTTTCCAACAGTTTGCCGTTTCTAGCTCCAGGAACTTTTTGCAGAGTGTCGCCGTCAGCACTGGAAAGTCATTTGAAAAGCCAATTCTATGCTCAGAAGCTGCTGCCAAGAAAACCTTATACCTTTTAATACGTTGTGTTCTTTCACCTTTCAAAAAAAAAAAAAACCTAACATCAATCTCATGCCACTATAAAAATTTGTACTACAGCCCCCCCCCCCCCCCACACACACACATACACAACAAACTTGTTCCTCCTCCACACTGACACTGTATCTGTAGGACATAAATTTGCAGGATATACTTGTAAACATGATAAAACATGAAGCCAATCAAAGTGTCACACTTTTATTAATTATAACAAAACACTACAAATATGATAGATGTCATACACATACCAAAGAAAGTCCATCCATCCATCCATCCATCCATCCATCCATCCATCTTCTTCCGCTTAATCCTTTTTGGGTCGCGGGGGGCTGGAGCCTATTCTAGCATCTTTGGGCAAGAGGCAGGGTACACTCTGGGCAGATCGCCAGTCCATCGCAGACCAAAGAAAGGCCCACCCCTATATGAGGTCATATAAGGTCATGTTAGAAAAAATACAATATCAGTGTTATATATGATCCAATGGACAAAAAACCATGACAGTAGGTTATCAGACCTAAAAGGTCAGGTAACCCAAAACATATATGCTGGGTTTTCTTATCTATAGATTTGATGACTGCTCCTGGTTCTTCGTGCCACCTCCTCCAGCCCTGTTGAGGGCCTATTTCAGGCAGGATGTACAGGCCGCCTTTACATCTTGTTGTGTTCCTTTATGGTGGTGAAGGACACATTCTGAAAAAAACAAAAAATTATACATAAGATATACATATATCTGTATTTGTATAAATTATATATATAAAAAATTGTATTTATATAAACGCTTGATTTACTCATATGGCATATGTTGTATATAAGTTTATATTTAAACACCTATTAGGTATTACCTTCAATAATTTTATAAAGTTTGGTTCCTCCAAAACCAAACTTTCCCTCTTCCCCTGAAAGTCCATTCTTCTCACATTGTTCATCAGTCTATTTTCCAAATACAAAATTTAAAAAAATGTAAATCTGCATATAGAATGAAATACCTGCATGCACTATTCAATATATGCAAAAAAGACCAAATAATTTATTTCAAAATGCATGTACCTGTGGCATATCCTCCTCGTATTTTCTTGGAGGCTCACCCCTCCTACTTTTATCAGCTGCTGTTTCTGTGAAGTAAAAAAAGGAAAAAGAATTGATAAAACTGCATGTGTTTGTGCACAGATGAATAAGATGATACATTCAGTTCAATTGAAACGGATCACTTTCTAATGTAAAAAAAAGTAAATTGCACTAAAATTATGTAAATAATTTAAATAAATTTAAATAAATTCAACCTGAAGTATTTCAACAAAATAATTATAACTCATTCTCCATTCCCCCAGCCTCCACATACATTAACCATAAAAATAAATAGGCCTATAGGTGGTTTGCCATGCCAAAGGCACTGCCCCCAACCTCCACGCAATGTTGCAGAGGCGTGTCAACCATGACAGCCCTACAACATCCAGGGCCTTGAGGTACTCAGGGTGAATCTTGTCCACCCCTGGGGCCCAGCCACCAAAGAGATTTTTAACCACCTTATCGACCTCAGCCCCTGTGATAGGCGAGTCGTCCCCCTCGTCCACAAGCCCTGCTTCCTCTGTGGAAGGTGTGTCGTGGGATTGAGGAGATTCTTGAAGTATTCCTTCCACGATATCCCCAGTCGAAGCCAGCAGTGCCCCATCCGCACCATATACAGTGTGAACAGGGAGCTGGTCTAGGTTCAAAGTGTGCATGTTAAAAACAGTTTCTTCGGCAGATCCCAGGTCTCTTCAGAAAAGTTTCCAAAATGGCTCTTGTTTGACGAAACGACACAATGAATCATGGGATACATAGAACCAAATGCACAGGTACGGCTGCTTGTTGAGCATCTGACCATGAATTAACGTTGATACAACACTGATTCATCACGTTGTTTAGATGAAACAAATCAACATTGAAACAACATTGATTTTACATTGCACAACGTCACGACATAGATCAACGAGAATACAACATTGAATCAACGTCTTGTGCCTGCTGGGTTAACAGCTACCAAGTCAATATCACAGTCAGTTGAAACTTTATTTTTGAATTTATGTACAATCTCAGTGATTTCCTGCTCTTCCACTGTTGTTAAAAACATTGAGTTTGGATTTCTTTCGATTAACTTACTATTTCCCTTGTCAGGTATGAATAGATGAGTGATTTTTTTTCTGCTAATTTTGGTCTAATAGTTACAAAGAATTCATTGAATCTACTGCCTTCTATCATTTGCGTAATGTTGCCAAGATTAGGAGCATCTTGCCTCAGAGTGATGCTGAGGAACTAATCCACACTTTTGTTAGCTCTAGATTAGATTATTTTAGCACTTTATTATCAGGCTGTCCTAAAACATCTTTAAAAAGTCTTCAGTTGATCCAAAATGCTGCAGCTAGAGTTTTAACAGGTACTAGAAAGAGATATCACATCTCTCCGGTTCGGGCCTCCCTTCACTGACTTCCCATAGAATGTAGAATTAAATTTAAATTCGCCTCATCACTTAAAAACCTCTAAATAATCAGGCCCCTTGTTATTTAAAAGATCTGATAGTACCTTATCATCCTAACAGAGCACTACACTCCCAAAATGCAGGATTACTTGTAATACCTAGAATCTCTAAGAGTACAATGGGAGGCAGAGCTTTCAGTTATCAGGCTCCTCTCCTTTGGAACCAGCTGCCAATCAGGATTTGGGAGTCAGACTCGATTTCTGTTTTTAAGAATAGGGTTAAAACCTTCCTTTTTGACATAGCCTATAGTTGGGGTGGGATCAGGTGACCCTGAGCCCTCCTTTAGTTATGCTGTTCATAGGTTTACCCAGCAAGGGGACCTCCAACAATGCAGTGGGCTTTACTCCTTTCTTCACTCTCAATGAAATATTTTTGCTGGTCATTAACATCTGTTTCTGATTTCCCATAGATTGAGTCCCCATCATGTTGTTGCTCTCTACATGTCTACTCTTTTCTTCTTCTTCTCTATCCCATCAGCCAGTCACAGCAGATGACTGCCCCTTCCTGAGCCTGGTTCTGCGGGAGGTTTCTTTCTGCTAAAAGGAAGTTTTTCCTCTCCACCATCGCCAAGTGCTGCTCACAGGGGATCGCCTGATTGCTGGGGCCTTTCTGCAATTGTGGGTTTTTTCCTTACAGTTGAAAGTGCTATGAGATCATTGTTGTGAAATGGCGCTATATAAATAAAGTTGAATTGAATTTAGATGTCTGATCCTTTCAGCTCAAGTAGGTTCATTTTGTCTTCTTTTAATTATTTACTTTTTGTTCTTATTAAAGACAAAAATAGAAAGGAGATGTTTTTACCTTCTTTTCATGTTTCAACTGTTCACTGCAGCCTTCGTCAGAAGTGACGAAGGCTGCAACAGGAAGTTGAGTGAGCGCTTAATTTCGTCTGCTTCCTCCCTCGTGAGGTGTTTCTTTGGTGTCATTACTCCGGTCGACATTCAGCTTTCCCCCTCCGTGTGAATGATAACAATATGCTGTGGCCACCCTTCAGCCAGCATTATTAAAAGCGATTTAAGTGATGTTAAGTGATGTGAAACAGTTCACTGTAGTGCTGGGTGATACATCATGTCTCTTTGATGTATCCATACATTTGCCCACACATGATACATAAAATGCTCATTTCGCACCTATCGCATATAATTTTTTCCCAGTAACAGCTGCCTTCTTTCTCTATGTCTGTTGTGCTGCAGTCTGGTTGCTGGTTTACGGTAATCCAGTAATGTTGAGTAGTTAAGAACGCTCACTTGACCAGATGCACTGCCTAACATCATCAATCCAACTTCACATCCTGCTGTCAGAAAACAGCCCCAAACCCTAATCATCTACCACCGGTCACCACAGTAATGGCGGCACCACAGAATGATGCAATACACAGATTGGTCACAGGATTGGCGTATATGAATGCAACTGTTAACTGTTTTCCAAGTAAACAAGCAGATTTCAGTGTTATGGATCTTCTGTGCCTGACAGCACAAACATCGTGAACCGTCTGCATTCAGACACACAGAGGTTTACTCAGACTCAGCGGAGGAACCGAGCTGTGTCATACCAGCGCTTCACCATATGCCATCAGTGTTGCTCAGTGTTGCTGTTTGCCAAATTCAAAGTGTAGGAGGTGGATTTAATAGTAACTGTTTAGGTATTCAAATGGGACTGCAGAAATGCTTTATAGGTTCTACACTGTGCATTTGTAAGTGGCAAATTAACGGAAAAAACATAACGGTGTCTCCTCTTGAGACGTTTTTGGGGCATTACTATCAGATTTGAAGGCGGTCTAGTGCAGTCAGCCCAGTAAGTTTGAGACCCCATGATGGTACTGTAAACCCCGCAGCATAAATGATTCACATCTTTTCCATTCTCTCCAACCCCTGCAGTGAATGCCTTACCATCATGAACTCGGATCACTATTAAAAAGCTTCATCATGGAACAAATATGGCCGCTCACAGCAACCATGTATTGATCAGCAGTGACCCTTCCTACTTAGAGGGCAAATAGACCCCAAAACCATGCCAACTAATTTCCTCCACATCATAACAGATCAACCAGATGACCCAAATGTACAAGCCAGGAGTTCAGTATTTTTTTTTTCCATTTAAATTGTCTCCCATCTGCATGTAAGTGTGGGCACTGGGCAATGCCGGAGAAGGTGAGCAAGCGGGCAAGTACAACTGCAGTCATTAGGTGGATGGAGCAAGTGCAAGTGTGAAATTGTGTGTGTGTGTGCTCCGTGAGTGATTAAGCTTGTAAGTCAAAGGGGAATGAAGTGGAATACAGTAAGTTTGTGTGTATATGAGGGAGTAAGAGAGAGAGAGAGATTGAGGGAGGGAGGCAGGCCCAGTGACTTTCCCAGTGACTCATTAGGTGGGTAATTAAGGCACAAAGCTTTGGCCCCAGGGCTCAACGTAGCTGCACTCTGAGCTGAGATTGCTAATGATGGAGAGAGAGAGAGAGATTAAGTCCAAGCACGAGGTGTGCCGATCCTTACTCCAGCTTCACAGGGAGGTCGATACTATTTCTAACCAGCAGGGATGTAATGGCCAGTAAAATAACCCAACTCTTTCTGTTTTCGTCAATATAATCATGTATAGTTAATTCAGTTTTTCATCAATACCAGTGGTCCGCAGCCTCTACTGTGGAAGAGCCATTCTGTCAGTATGCTCGTGTTGATGGTATATTTTGCAGTAAACAATTTAGTGACTAGAAAATTTGCATTCCCTGAAGAAAATGCTGTGAGAATGAGGTTAAAATGTATTTCTGAAATGCCAAAAAAGGCTTAAATATGCTAGTTTTAAAGCAGAGTATCTTAAAGCTGATCAGCTTAGAATCTAAAATACCTTAAAGCGTACCAATGTTGGCTTACAAGCTTAAATTGATAGTTTTCAATCATGTGACTCCTCAGACATGGCTACCGTTTGTTTTCTTTCACAGCGGAGTGAAAAAGTGAGAAAACCTCTGAAACTTAAAGTGAAACTCTTCGGCCTGTGGACGGTGAGGCAGACTACGAGTCTGAGCAGATGCTGTTGAGTGAGAGAAAAAGCCCGAACACGTTGCACAGATCGTTGGGAGGCAGGGTGGGCGAGGTTTGTCTTTTCGGCTGCGGTTGGTCAAAATTATAAGCTGTTAGCTGCTAAAAGTAGCTTCATGAAGCTTGGTTAGAAGGTCGTTTTGCACGGTTACTGTGGGTTAAATGAAGATCCCAGCTTGTCCCTCCTACCAGTGTTCATGCAACCAGCGCCATACAACCAATACTACCAGTCCACCATTTTTACATTTCTTTGCTGAATGCAGCGTCTTCACTTTCAGCGTGGCCAGCATGTGACATCATACTGAAACTATCGATCTTTAAAGTGTACCATTGTTATCTTAAAATCTGAAGTAGCTGAAACTGTACCAGTGTTAGCTTACAAGCTGGAATACTTTGTGTACCAGTGTTGGCACAACAGACGAAATAGTTTACTGTACAAATGCTAGCTTAACAGCTGAAATAGCTGAAAGTGTGCCAGTGTTAGCATAAAAACTGACAAAGCTTAAAGTGTGCCAATGTTGGCTTAAAGTCTGAAATAGTTTAAAGTGTGCCAATGTTGGCTTAAAAGCTTAACTAGCTGAAAGCCAGATGGAGCTTAGAGTTAATAACTTAAAAATGATAAATTAAAGTTTACACTGATAAATGCTCACTTAGAAATGGACTAAAAATAGCCTTTAAAATAGCCTAAATTTACACATTAAGTTAAAGAAAGTTGGCTTAAAATGTTAGCTGTAAACCTAAAATAACTTAACATTGTGCAGCGTAAAAGCTGACACAGTTTAAAGTTCAACAAAGTTACCTTAACAATGCTAAATAAAGCTTAAAAGCTAAAATGGCCCAAATTTACAAAGCACTGAGTGTATAAATAAACACATTTTTCAGAAGTTGGATATTTTTATATTGTAAAGCCTTATTGGTTTAATCTTACGGACTATTCTAATATTTTGAGAAACAAGATTTCTGATTTTAAAAAGCTCTGAATTTTAATAATCAAAATTAAAGCAAAAAAAGACTTGAATGATTTCTCTTTACTTTTAAAGAATATAAAATCAATGAAATTTGCTTTTAGAATTAAATTATTAAAAGTATTTTTTTCATGACATTCTAATTTTATAGATGTATTTTTGGTATTTTTGGTGCTGAAAGATTTCTTCTTTCTGTTTGCATGTCTGAATGCTCTGCCCAATCACATCTCATCTGACCAGTTTAAGATAAGATAAGATAAGATAAGATAAGATAAGCCTTTATTAGTCCCACAATGGGAAAATTCCAGGATTGCAACAGCACAGGGATAGCAACACTCAGAGCAACAATCAGAAGGCAAGAGAAAAACAAGAGCAGCGAGTATACATATGTACATATAAATATAAATATATATATATATAGACACACAGTGCGGAGCATTGTAGCTAGATGGAATAAATATATGAGTATATAAACACACAGTGCGGAGTATTGTAGCTAGATGGAATGAATATTCCTCACAAAAGCACCTCACAAAAGAAAACGCAGGAATAGCCAGAAAAGCAAGATGCCTGAGAAAGCAGAAAAAGATTCAAAACACTTGGACATCAAACTGTAAAATATACATCAAATTAAACGGATCACCTGAAGAAGCCAAGGTCATTAACATCCGTAATATTATGGAACTGGACAAATATCAATGAATATTATGAACTGGAGTCGACAGCAACAAGAGACAATTGTAGGACACTGAAGGATTATACTCATCTGCTACAAGACATTTAACAGCATGAAACAAAAGATCAACAAACAGGAACAACAGGAACTGAAAGTTTTTGACTATACAAATCACAACCCACAGGACTTAGAATATGACATAGACCCTGATAATAATTTATTTAGCTCCATCAATAATAACTGTAGTTACTACATGGATGAACAGTTTAACACAATGGTCACATCTGATTTCAATATTTCTATGATCCACTTCAACAGCAGAAATCGCTATGCCAACTTTAATAACATTAAAGATTATTTACATCAGTTTAAAGAGCCATTCAATATTGTGGCAATATCAGAGACGTGGCTCAGTGAAGAGAAAGGAGTGGATTTTACCACGGATGGCTATGAATTAAATTATATAAATAGAAAAGTGAAAAAAGGAGGAGGAGTTGCAATTTATGTTGACAAGAGCTTGAAATACAAGGTTTTTGAAAATCTGTCAGTAACTGTGGATGATTTATTTGAATGCATTACAATAGAAATCTGTCTGGACAATGTGAAGAATATAGTAGTGAGCTGTGTATATAGAACACCTGGATCAAACATTGACTTATTTAAGGACTGGATGGAAAAAATGTATGTAAATCTAACTCATAAAGTTATGTTCATCTGTGGGGATTTCAATATAGATCTGATGAATTCAAAACAGCATAGTTTGACAGAAGAATATATCAACACAATGTACAGTATGGGCTTACATCCAACAATTACCGGACCGAGCAGAATCACGTCACACAGTGCCACCCTAATAGATAACATATTCACAAACATTATGGAAAATAATATCAGGAGTGGGCTTTTATTGAATGATATCAGTGACCACCTGCCGATTTTTGTTGTCTATCAATGTGATTATAGGAAGAAAAAGTATACCAAAAATATTAAATATAAAAGAATAAGAACCAAAGAATCTATGTATTTACTGACAAAGGAATTATTAATACAAGATTGGAAGATAGTTTATGATGAAAATGATATAAATAAAGCATATGATAAATTTTTGCAAATATTTCAATCATTGTACAATAAAAACTGTCCTATAAAACAATACAGTGACAGACAACAAAAGAAAAATATTCCTTGGGTCACCAAGGGGTTAATAAATGCATGTAAAAAGAAGAATGCATTATATAAACAATTCATTAAGTGCAGAATGGTGGAGGCTGAGATCAAATATAAAAGATATAAAAATAAGCTAACTAATATAATGAGGACCTGTAAGAAAGAATATTACAACAGAATATTAGAGGATAATAAAAATAACTTAAGAGGAATATGGCAAGTACTCAATGGGATTTTTAGTAATCGACCTAAGAATGCTAATTATCCAGAATATTTTATTGAAAATGGCAATTTGATAAATAATATGGAGGATGTGGTCAGTGGTTTCAATAATTTTTTTGTAAATGTTGGTCCTGAATGAGCAAAATCAGTAGTGGCAACAGAAACAAACAACAGTGGTTCTGTAAATGAAATAGAAGATAGAAATCCAAACACAATCTTTTTGGGTGCAGTTACTGAAAAGGAAATTATCAAGACTGTGAGCAAATTTAAGAACAAAAAATCAATGGACTGGAATGAAATTGACATGACAATAGTGAAAAAAGTAATTGAAGGAATTGTTAAGCCACTCACCCACATCTGTAACCTGTCATTTCAAACTGGTAAATTTCCAAACAAAATGAAAATAGCAAAAGTAATACCTCTATACAAAACAGGAGACAGTCATTGTTTCACAAATTACAGGCCAGTCTCTTTACTCTCACAATTCTCCAAAATACTTGAAAAAATCTTCACTAAGAGACTGGATGATTTCATTGAAAAACACAACCTCCTTACAGCCAGCCAGTATGGTTTTAGAGCAGATAAATCTACATCTTTGGCACTGATCGAACTTTATAGAAGAAATTACTAGTTGTATAGATAAAAAAAAGTTTGCTGTAGGAGTATTTATAGATTTAAAGAAAGCTTTTGACACCGTTGACCACAGAATACTACTAAGGAAACTGGAAAGGTATGGGATAAGAGGGGTCGGACTGAGTTGGGTGGAAAGTTATTTAAGTAACAGACAACAATTTGTACAAATTGGTGAGCACAAATCACCCTTCATGGACAACACTTGTGGTGTGCCCCAGGGGTCAGTTTTGGGACCCAAACTCTTTATCTTGTATATAAATGACATATGCCAAGCATCAAAAATTCTGAAATTTATTTTGTTTGCGGATGACACAAATATCTTTTGCACTGGTGAGAATTTGCAGCAGGTTTTAGAGGTGGTCACAACTGAAATGAAAAAGTTAACGCAGTGGTTCAACAAAAATAAATTATCTCTAAATCTAAAAAAAGCAAAGATTATGTTGTTTGGAAATTATAAAATAAATCATGAAATAATGGTAACGATAGATGATACCAGAATAGAAACAGTACAGGAAAATAAGTTTCTGGGGGTGACGCTAGACAATAAAATATGCTGGAAACCTCACATCAGTCACATCCGGGCCAAGCTGGCAAAATGTATAGGCATACTGGGGAAGACAAGACACATCTTGGACTATAAATCATTGGTCTTACTGTACAATTCACTGTTTCTACCTTATCTTAAAGCGTACCTGTGGTGGTCGTCTAAACGCATTCAACTTGAAAACATTAGGCAAAGTATTCGTTATTTGGTTAAATAATTATTTCCAGCCATATACCACCATAGAAATATGCAAATACGACCGCAGGCATGGCCAGCCAATGAAAACTCTGCGAGCAGCCATGACACATGGGGATGTGACGTCATATCGTTGCCAATACTCCACCTGTATGAGCTACTAGGGTGCTGTTGTGAGTGTTTTTATTCTATTATGGCTGAATTGCCGGACTCTGGGGAAGAATTCATCCAACATGGCTACAGGTTTGAGCCAGAAAGGTCTTCTGAGGGTGAAATTGATGAAGTGGTCCTCACACACAACGCATTTTCGTCTGAAAGGATTCGTCTGTGCCCTGTTCGGAGATTGCGCAATCACTTTTCCGCTAAGATCTTCTGACAAGGTGAGCTGGGTTTGGGTACACAAAAGAAGTGTTTATCTTTGTTTTTTCGCTTATTATTGAGACATCCAAAGGCTTTACATTCCACCATGTTGCGATATCCATATCGCATTGTATGTTTTTGTTGTAACAAGAGCGCCGAGTGTCTGCTCCTCTGTATAGCGGTGAGGGAGGAGCCAAATCCTCTGCCGTGTTGCGGCCGTTACGAGCTCAGATCAGACAAGACGACCCGCTGAATTTAAGCATTTATTTATTTATTTTCTACTCGTTTTAGTTCTGCATTTAATATGAACCCTGAGTTTGAAATAAACGTTTGAATTTGAAATTAGAATATCCTGAAAGCCACTGCTCATCCGGGCACTCCAGGCTCAGCCAATATTGATCCGGATCGCGGTGCCAACGATATTTCATCACAGGAAGCGTCCTGGCAGGCCATGTAGCTGCCAGTATGGCTGCTCGCATGTTTTGCTGACATAGCTGAACCAGCACATCAGCAATGGATTTATATCACGTTGCTTTGAACTTGAATTTGAACTTAAACTAGAACTAGAACGTGAGACAGGGGCTCAATATAATATCTTTTTTTTTCATGACCACCACAGGTACCCTTTAACTACTGTGTAGAAGTCTGGGGAAACACCTACAAGACCAACCTACAGTCAATATGCACATTACAAAAAAGAGCTATAAGGATAATAAATAATGTGGGATATAGAGACCATACCAATTCGTTGTTTTTAAAGTCACATGTCATAAAGTTCATGGATTTAGTTAAATTTAAGGCAGCACATGTCATGTACAGGGCAATTAATAATCAACTCCCAACTAATATACAAAAAATATTTAAAAAAAGAGACAATGATCATAATTTGAGAGGAGACTTAAACTTTACAAAAACCAAGATACGAACAACCAAGAAAAGTATGTGCATATCTGTCTGTGGGGTGGATTTGTGGAACAGTCTGGAGCCGGAACTGAAACTATGTACAAACAGAAATCAATTCAAAAAGAGGTACAAACATTATTTGCTGAAAGAATATATGTTAGAAGGGTAGTATTTATATGTACGATTCACTATGCTCACTCTGGGACACTATGGGACACTATGGAATGGTGGGTGGGACAGCACTGTGTATATCTGTGTTGTTTGAGGCTGGTTTTGATGTATGGACATCAATGTATGCTAGGATGGATGGGTGTTAATGTTGATATCTACAAAATACAGTTAATTGTTTACTTGGGGTCTTAAATGTGGTAATTTGTATATAATTCACATGGGTGTATTTATGGAAAAGAGGAGATGGAATTAATAAATGTTCACTTCTTCCTTCTCCCTTTCGAACAGTGTATACTGTTACTTTATTGCATTTGTCATTTGTTTTTGTTATACTTTTTTGTTCGAAATAAAGTATCTATCTATCTATCTATCTATCTATCTATCTATCTATCTATCTATAATATGTAAATATATAAACACACAGTGTGGAGCATTGTAGCTAGATGGAATAAATATGTACACTACCGTTCAAAAGTTTGGGGTCACTTAGAAATTTCCTTATTTTTGAAAGAAAAGCACTTTTTTTCATTGACAATAACTTTAAACTAATCAGAAATACACTCCATACATTGCTAATGTGGTAAATGACTATTCTAGCTGCAAATGTCTGGTTTTTGGTGCAATATCTACATAGGTGTATAGAGGCCCATTTCCAGCAACTATCACTCCAGTGTTCTAATGGTACAGTATTTGCTCATTGCGTCAGAAGGCTAATGGATGATTAGAAAACCCTTGTGCAATCATGTTAGGTCTGCAATGCTGTAATTGCTGCAAATGGAGGATTCTTTGACGAAAGCAAAGTTTGAAGGAAAAAATTATTATTTCAAATACAAATCATTATTTCTAACCTTGTCAATGTCTTGACTATATTTTCTATTCATTTTACAATTCATGGTGGTAAATAAGTGTGACTTTTCATGGAAAACACAAAATAATTGTCTGGGTGACCCCAAACTTTTGAACGGTAGTGTAAATATATAAACACACACAGTGTGGAGCATTGTTGCTAGATGGAATAAATATATAAATATACGTATAAACACACACAGCATGGAGCATTGTTGCTAGATGGAATAAATATATAAATATATAAATACACACAGTGCGGAGCACTGTAGCTAGATGGAATGAAACAGCACAACCGTCTACTTAGTTATCCTACATGGTATGATTATGTTCCCATACATATTCTCACCCTCCATAGCGACCGGTATTTTCCTAGTTGTATACCGGAGGGGACCATTGTGTAAGTCTGTTGCGTCTTTTGCATTCAATACTATTAGGTTGTCACGTCTTTTTGCTATCTCTGCGAGCAGCCCTGCTTAGGTTGTACAGTCTGACAGCCGTAGGTAGGAAGGACCTGCGAAACCTCTCGGTTGTGCACCTAGGATGATGTAGTCTGTTGCTAAATGAGTTCCTCAGTGCATTCAGTATGTCCTGCATAGGGTGGAACTCGGACTCCAGCAGAGATGACAGTTTAGCCACCATCCTTCTCTCTCCCATCTCCTCCACTGGGTCAAGGTGCTGCCCCAGGACAGAGCTAGCTTTCTTGATCAGTTTGTTCAGTCTCTTCCTATCGGCTTTTATTGAACAATAACAGTTTAAGAGGCATTGGATGACTTTTAAAAATACATTTTTAAAGGACTACTTTGTTAGGTCATCTAAAAGCAGATTGAAAATGGACTGGAGAGCAGTGGGGAAAAATACACCAAATATCACACCAGCTGGGAGTCAAACCAAGCACCATGCTTATTATTATTAAGCTGTTTAAACAGTAATCACCCTGACTACCAGGCCACAGGTTGTTCTGGTGTCAGATAACTGTCTTGTTGATGAACGAGTGGCAGAAGGACACTGAACTACCGGCCCCCGACAACTGTTGACTTCACCAAAAGTGCTGGAAAACTGACCCCTGGGAAGAAGTCGCCAGTCCAGCAGATGGGCTTCTTGATTGGATTAAAAGATACTAATTCACTGCAGTGGTTTTGTATGTAAAAAATAATGCTAACACATTGTGTTTTACTACTGGACCAAATGGGTTTATCACAAATTTTTGCCTGTGGTGAACTGGGTGACAGCTGCCTTTCACTTTAACCACGGAAGAACTCGCTACTGAAAGTGAGAAGTAGGAGTAGTTTAGTCCGTTAATGAATTAACGAATCAACACAGAAGGATCTTTGCATGAGCAGCTGAGCAGAAACTAGAAAGTGTCCTTTGTCATATTTTAGTGATCTTACATGAAAGGATGCTATATTTATGATACCACATTACCTTGAGTGTGAAATTGATTTCATACAAGATTTCCACAAACACATTTTATAAGTTGACTGTAATAAGTGGTAACAGATTATGACGACATTGGCATTATCTCTACACAAAAACAACTAAGTCCCAACTAGTATCTCTGAATGTTGTTAAGTTTTGGAAAGATTGACCTGCTCAACTCGAAAGTTTTAAATCTTAATTGGTGCTGAGCCAAAAATATGATACAACTATTGAAAAAATTTCAGCAGTGATAAATAAATTCTTCTGGTTTTATGGTCTCACAGCAACCCCCCCCGCCCCCCGCCCGTTCTTCACTTGCCTTGTTGCTAACTAACTAATATAATAGCTTTATTGTGGGTTGATGTCACAGACTTCTACCGATCAGTTAGTGCAAGAGTCAGTGCAACACCTACTGGCCAGGATGTCAGAATGTTGTCTCTATCACCTTTAATTGAATTATTTAAAAGATATACACTACCGTTCAAAAGTTTGGGGTCACCCGGACAGTTATTTTGTGTTTTCCATGAAAAGTCACACTTATTTACCACCATGAGTGAATAGAAAATATATGAATAGAAAATATAGTCAAGACATTGACAAGGTTAGAAATAATGATTTGTATTTGAAATAATAATTTTTTCCTTCAAACTTTGCTTTCGTCAAAGAATCCTCCATTTGCAGCAATCACAGCATTGCAGACCTAACATGATTGCACAAGGGTTTTCTAATCATCCATTAGCCTTCTGACGCAATGAGCAAACACATTGTACCATTAGAACACTGGAGTGATAGTTGCTGGAAATGGGCCTCTATACACCTATGTAGATATTGCACCAAAAACCAGACATTTGCAGCTAGAATAGTCATTTACCACATTAGCAATGCATGGAGTGTATTTCTGATTAGTTTAAAGTTATCTTCATTGAAAAAAAGTGCTTTTCTTTCAAAAATAAGGAAATTTCTAAGTGACCCCAAACTTTTGAACGGTAGTGTACAGTATATCTTCACAATATTCAAATTTTAGCTCATTCTGGCAAAACCAAAAGAAACTAATGCGATCCATCTGTCCACATTTCATGGGAATTGCTACTCCTCCTAGGCATTTGCCCAAACTCAGATGCAGTGTTCCTCAGATTGGTCTGTCTCCACACTGATCTCGAGGTCATCATTGTCAGAAGTCAGGACATGTGGGCATTTGTGACCCGTGCTGGCAAAATGAGTTGGAATGTGTGCCAGGTAATAAGCGACTTTCACATTACGAGTGCGCATGTGCGGACTATGCAACCCAACATCCGGTTCAAAGGTCAGGACTACCAAACATTCCGCTAGCCACCTTGCTTTTGTATAGAGACAGTACTGTCACACCTGAACAATTGCTGTTTTAAGTCTGCTTCAAGCTTTAAATTGCCGTTATGCCAGGCGCACATTGTACTGTAGTGAAGTGTGGGAACGGCATGTATCATCTAGAGCGGTGGAAAAAGCAAACTTGTAGCATACATGCGTGTAACTTCGGGACCAGCGTGTGCACATGTCTGCCGCCATTCATGTTATATACATTCCCCACAGAGCTGAAGGATCCGGACGGATGTAATTGTTGGATTAAAGCAGTAAGTCTATATTATAACATAATTAAATAGTGTTGTGTATTGTTCAAGTTCTAGCCTAACTGACACGAGTCTAAACCCTGAAGTAGTAAGTACGGACAGGCAGGCCTGGATCTAGGATATAGTTCTTTGTATATTGGTAATGAAGCTTGATATACACACACATGTAATTAAGGCCATTGATAAGTAGGCTGGTATAAAATAAAATTGCAAATCACTGAAAACATGTGGTACTTAAACTATAGTTTGTCTTTTTTTATTTGTCTATAGTTGTCTTTTAGACCCTATTCCTACCAGGTTATTTAAAGAAGTCTTCCCATTTATTGGTAGTTTTATTCTTCAAATAATCAATTCTTCATTAACTTTAGGCCATGTACCGCAGGCTTTTAAAACTGCTGTAATTAAACCCTTACTCAAAAAGCCAACACTGGATCCAGGAGTTTTAGTTAACTACAGACCAATCTTTAATCTCCCTTTCATTTCAAAAATCCTAGAAAGAGCTGTTGCTACGCAATTATTTGACCACTTGCAGAGAAATGGTTTATTTGAAGACTTTCAATTTGAGTTTAGAATCCATCATAGTACTGAAACAGCCTTAGTGAAGGTCACTAAGGCTGTTAACCTCCTGATTGCATCTGATAATGGACTTGTTTCTGTACTTGTCCGTTTAGACCTTAGTGCAGCTTTTGATACTATCAATCATAATATTCTACTTGATAGATTAGAACACTATGTTGGACTTAATGGAACTTCATTGCAGTGGTTTAGATCTTATTTATCTGATAGGTTCCAGTTTGTTCATGTCAATAATTAGTTTTCTTTCAACTCAAAGCTCAGTCATGGAGTTCCACAGGGATCTGTGCTAGGCCCTACTCTTTTTAGTTTATATATGCTTCCGTTAGGCAACATTATTAGGAAGCACTGTATACATTTTCATTGTTATGCAGATGACACACAATTATACCTGTCAATGAAGCCAGATGATAGTAATCAATTAGCCAAGTTAGAAGCCTGTCTTAAGGAAATCAAAGCTTGGATGACTTGTAATTTCCTGCTATTAAATTCAGATAAGACTGAAGTCATTCTTGTTGGTCTAAAAAACCTTAGAAATACCTTTCCAAATCAAACTTTTAGTTTGGATGCAGTTACTCTTTCTCTTAATAGCTCTGTGAGGAACCTTGGAGTTATTTTTGATCAAGATCTGTTTTTCAATTCACATATTAAATTTGTTTCAAAGACTGCCTTCTATCATTTGCGTAATATTGCCAAGATTAGGAGCGTCTTGTCTCAGAGTGATGCTGAGAAACTGATCCACGCTTTTGTTAGCTCTAGATTAGATTATTGTAACTCTTTATTATCAGGTTGTCCTAAAACATCTCTAAAAAGTCTTCAGTTGATCCAAAATGCTGCTGCAAGAGTTTTAATAGGTACTAGAAAGAGAGATCACATCTCTCCAGTTCTGGCCTCCCATCATTGGCTTCCCATAGAGTTTAGAATAGTTTAAAATCCTTTTTCTCACTTTTAAAGCTCTAAACAATCAGGCCTCTTTTTACTTTTTACCCTATTATCCTAACAGAGCACTACGCTCCCAAAATGCAGGATTGCTTGTAATACCTAGAATCTCCAAAAGTACAATGGGGGGCAGAGCCTTCAGTTATCAAGCTCCTCTCTTGTGGAACGAGCAGCCAATCTGGATTCGGGAGTCAGACTCGATCTCTGTTTTTAAGAATAGGGTTAAAACCTTCCTTTTTGATATAACCTACAATTAGAGAGGGATCATGTGTTTCTGAACCCTCCCTTAGTTATGCTGCTATTAGGTTTAGACAGCCGGGGGACCTCCAATAATGCACTGGGCTTCACTCATTTCTTCACTCTCTATTAAATATTTTTTTTTTGCTGGTCATTAACATCTGTTTGTTCTCTCCTATAGATTGAGTCCCCATCATGCTGTTTGCTCTCTGCATGTCTGTTCTTTTCATCTTCTTTATCCCCTCACCCCCCAGCCAGTCGCAGCAGATGACTGCCCCTCCCTGAGCCTGGTTCTGCTGGAGGTTTCTTCCTGTTAAAAGGGAGTTTTTCCTCTCCATTGTCACCAAGCGCTTGCTCATAGGGAATCGCCTGATTGCTGAGGCCTTTCTGCAATTGTGGGGGTTTCCCCTACAGTTGAAAGTGCTATGAGATGACTGTTGTTGTGAAATGGCACTATATAAATAAAGTTGAATTGAATTGAATAGTAATATCGACCTTTAGATCTAAGTAAGCAGGCTATGCCTTGTAGTGAAATTTACTCAAAATGACAAAACCAAAGTTGAGCTGTCAAACCACTCACTTACCTTCTTTGTAGTCGTTTCAGAGTCTTGCCAGTAAGGGTGCTTGGTCCTTTGACAACAAAAAATCTGCTATGTCAGCGTACATACAGGGGGGCATTTTGGCCAATTTCGGCAACGTGGCCATGAATGCAAGTGCAACTAGTTCATCCTTGCGTTTGCGGGTACAACCGGGAAGACCTCTATGCATACAATGTGCTCGTAGATCAGGAACTTTCTATAAATTAAATGTATCGATAAAGCATGTTTGGTAGCCACGTTCCCATGATGCTTTGCATGACCCGAGATGCGAAAGTAGCTTAATACGAGCTACAGGCACTAGAAGTCATAAATCATCATTCTTTCTTTGTTTGCTGGTGGCAAGTCACGGGGAAACCCCTGTCAGTGCCTGGTATCATTGTAAAGCTTGGAACTCCTACTTTCTAAAAATACATGTTTTTCTGGAAGACGTAACTCAGGACCGATCGAATGCAAGTTTTCAAACCAGCCAAGATATAAAAAAAAATTGGCTTGTTGCTGGTCCGTTTTTGCCCAATTCCTACAAATTAAATATCATTTTGAAGGTCTTTCAATACAGAATATGAAAATAACAATACCTCAGTTTTGAAAATTTCCTCATTGCAACTCATTTTGCCAGCACGGGTCACATTTATGATTTTGGGACGTTACTCCTCCTAGGCAATTGCGCCAATGTTTTCTAAACTCATGCACAATAGTCCTCAGGTGGGTCTTCATCTAGGCTGTGCTCAAGCTCAACAGTCTGGACATCTGGGTGCTCTTGGGGTGATTTGATCAGGCCAGAATGAGCTACTCCATCAGTAATGGTCTGGTTTAAGATGTGTTAGTATTCCAGGACATCCAGTTTTCAGCTACAAATTCAAATGAGATTCAGACATGGTGGATGTGAACGGCTCCGACACTGTCGTCAGGTCTACCATTCACAAAAGGTACTTTTTTTTTTATTCAAGTGGAGTGTAAAATGATGATAGACATAACAGATTTTTGAGAATAAATTTGTACTTTATTTCAAAAGACAGAACCGACTTGTTTCAATTGCAGATGGAAATTAGCCATTGGCTAAATCTGGTACAATGCATCTCTTCTCTTATGAGATTAATGTTTTTTGTACATGGTCCCTGACAAATAAAAATCAAACCAAATCTTTACTAACTATGGAGTGTAACTTTTATAACTTGTCCAACCTTCCATGCGTGTCATTGGAAGCATGTGTCTGGCTTCTAGCTCTGGTCCTGGAGTGAGTCAAGCTGATGAGGGTCACATTCTTATTTGGCGTGATGTTTGTTAGTAAAGAAGGTGAGCGGGAGATTCAGTTTAAAAGTGGAACTCTCTTGCCAGAAGCAGGAGAATTGGCAACCCCAAGTACATACTTTTCCAGAGTCCATCATTACAGTCACAAGCTAGATAGCTAGCTAACTAGCTTTAGACAGCTGCTCTCAGTCTTCCTGGATAAATCCACTATTCTCTTATTATCCTCATGCAGCTACAGTAGTTCAGAGGGCTCTCAGCTCACCCATCTAATTGGTACAGGACCTGACACTTGCAACTAAAAGACTGGAGTGCAGTTTAGCCTAACCACTTGGTGCTAAAACTATCATTTTTCCATTCAGTTTGCCGGGTTCTTCTTGGCATCTTCAGATGAAGCAGACTCAGAAGAACGTTTTATGCTGTGGAGCTTTATTTCATACACTGTAAGGCTTTAATAGAAACTGTATGGCAACTCATTTTAAAAGTAACAAAATACAGCTAACTGGGCTGACTCATAGCATGAACGAGGATAAAAAATAAACAAGTTTGTGAAGCCTGTCTCCTGGATGGATACACCCAGTAGGTGATTTATTATTTTTTAACAAGGGAGATAGGGGAATATTCACAAATTTAGCATAAGGTGCAAATGGATAAATTCAAAATTGGTACACATTTGTAAGAATAAAGGTGCAAAAATATGATAAAAGATGCCAATTTAAAAATTCAAAAAGTCACAAATTAGAATTTAATTACATTGAATAAAAATGTAACAAAAATATCCATCCATCCATCCATCTTCTACCGCTTTTCCGGAGGTTCGGGTCGCGGAGGCAGTAGTTCAAGCAGAGAAGCCAAGACTTCCCTCTCCCCAGCCACCTGCTCCAGCTCTCCTGTGGGGATGCCAAAGCATTCCCAGGAAAGCTGGGAGACGTACTCTCCAGCGAGTCCTGGGTATGCCTCGGGATCTCCTCTCAGTGAAACCTGCCTGAAACACCTCAAGTGGGAGGCATCCAGGAGGCATCCTGATCAGATGCCCAAACCACCTCAACTGGCTCCTTTCAGTGTGGAGGAGCAGTGGTTCTACTCTGAGCCTCTCCCGGATGACTGAGCTCCTCACCCTACCTCTGAGGGTGAGTCCAGCAATCCTATGGAGAAAGCTCATTTCAGCCGCTTGTTATGTATGAAATATGTGTGTCTGGGATGCTGTGCCCACCCACAGGGTGACGTCAGGAGGGCACGGCCCACTTTATATAGTTGAGTATTCGGTCTAATAAAGAGGAGTTGGATGTCCCTCAAGAAGCTCTCTGTTGTATGTCATTTCACGATATAACATTTGGCGACGAGGAGACTAATGGGAGCGTGCTGACTTAATCAGCAACTGTTGCCATTTCTGGAGAACCTGGGTGAGCCGTTGATTTCGTGGCCGCAGTGGAGACGTAACTTTGAAGAATATGTCAACTCGCTGGGTCTCCCTTGGCTTGACGGGAGACAGTGGCGGGTCCTCCTGGCCCCTAACCTCGGCGCAGAGGGCCGAAGGATTCTTGACTCGCTGGGCACGAGTGAGGGCTACGTGGAGGCCATCGGACACATGGTAGCACATTTCGCGGAGCAAACGAGGGCCAGAGAGATGCGGGCGAAGAGGCTGGCGGCGCTAGACACGATGGAGCTAGTTAGCACAGTGGACAGGCTAACTGACAGGCTAGTTTTGTGCTGAAACAGAGCTAAGGGCACGGAGCTGGGCCTCGAAGCAGAACCGGGGCCACATGTGGAGGAGCCCCTGGCCACTGGCGACAGCGGACAAGGTGTCAACGTCGCGCGCCCCGAAGAATAGTCGGGACCGCAACGGGTGGTGAAGCTGGACGGTGTGAGGGTGCCCATGCTGATAGCCACCGCCATCACGCGCTCCATCATGAGTTAGGCCTGGGTTCGGAGGCTCACACCCCAGCGCCCGGGTGCGGCGGAACTGTCGGACGGCGAGGACTCCAGTAATGGCAGGAGTATCACGCTGACGATGCAGTATGGTGAGAAAACCCTTCCTGTGTTCAGGTTCCAGGTGGCATGCCAGGGCGAAAATATGATGGGGTGGGACCTGTTTGATGAGCTGGGTTTCACTCTCGAAATTGGTGGACAGATGGTCAGTGGCCCAGGGCCGATTTACACGGGCCTTGCTGACGTGGGTGCGGCCGAGGAGCACAGTGAGAGTGAAACAGACAGCGAATGGAACACGGGTAGTGACTACAGCTCGGATGGTGAAGATGAAATGGAGGATGAGCAGGACCCGGAATTACCCCCACCCCTTGAGCAGCCAGAACCAGAGCAGAGATGGAGAGAGCCCGAGTTAAGTGAGACCAACACCAGCGGAGAGGTGGCACAGCAGCAGTTAGCCCCGCCACTGGAGGCCATACAGAGGGAGAGCACGTTTTGTGCTGTGCAATGCCGCCTCGGGATGGACCCAATGCCGGTTCTCATGCTGCCTTGGAAGAGGGTGCTGGAGGGCATGCCAAGACCCCCGGAGTGGCCTTTAAGGACGAGGTGCCCAAGCCAAAAGCGGGTGAGCGAGGCCGGGCAGGCTGACGGCCCCGGGGAGGAGCAGCAGCCGCAGGACACTGTGACAGCACAGCAGAGCACCAACACCAAGAGCACTAGATGCAGCAGTGAGAAGCCCAGGTTGGTGAGCGGGCCCGACGAGGGTGATGGTTCGTGTCCCGGAGGTGAGCAGCAGCTGAATACAGAGGCTACGCAGCAGACACGTGGAGCGAGGGGGCCAAGAGCAGTGACGATGTGCCCGGGTTGAGAGACATAGCTGACGGGAGTGTCACAGGGAGCCCCGAGGGACAGCAGCTACAGCCAGACGTGGTTGACGGCGTGGTTCAGGACACGAGCTAGTCTGGCGAGCTGGGAGATGATTGTGGCTGGTGTGACCCAGCGAGGGTTGACCCCGATGCCAGTGGCCACATTGCCCTTGGTGTGGGAACCGGACAGCACTGCGGGGTCCCCATGAAGAGGGCTGCCGAGGCTGGAGCACAAGAGAGTGGAGCGGGAAAAATTGGCGCGGTTCTGCAGAGCACCAAACGCCATCGTCGGGGTAGGAGTTTGGACCTGGTCGGCGGGACAGCACGACGCAGGAAGGAGGTTCTGAGACGACGTAGCGGGCACAGGAGACTGGGTCGGGTTCCCCTGCGGGTTGCCGGCAGGGTCCAGCCCAGAGAAGAAAAACAAGTTTTGGCAGTTCGAGACATTTTGGCCAGGGAGGGGTGTTTTGACCCTGGGGGGAGGCAGCGGCTGAACTTAATGATGCTGTGGGGATGCCCAGGCCCTCCGTGGCTGTATAGAAGATTTTGGCGGCAAAAGGACATGTTCGCCAGGGCGGGGGGTTTAGACCCTGGAGGTGGACGGAGGCCAGGGGCACATATGCTGTGGAGGTGCCCGGGGCCTCCAAGGCATTTTAGTGGATGGTGGCTGCCCAGAGACATTGGGGTTACCTGAAATTTTATTTTTCCTTGTGTAAATACCTCTGTGTGTGTGTGTGTGTGTGTGTGTGTGTGTGTGTGTGTGTGTGTATGTGTGTGTGTGTGTGTGTGTGTGTGTGATAATGTGGTGTTTATTTGGAGCTGTTTATGGAATTGTTTTATGTATTTTAAAGAGACGTGGTCCATTTTTTGGTTATTTTGGTGTGAATGTGATAGGTTGTTTTATTACAGTATATTACTCTCCCTGTTCTTAGTGTGTGATTTGGGTTACTAAATTTGGGTAGGCTTCCTGAATGATTGACACTTTTTTGGGGGGGGGGGGTATGTATGAAATATGTGTGTCTGGGATGCCGTGCCCACTCACAGGGTGACGTCAGGCGGGCACGGCCTACTCTGTACATAGTTGAGTGTTTGGTCTAATAAAGAGGAGTTGGATGTCCCTCAAGAAGCTCTCCGTTGTATGTCATTTCATGATATAACACCGCTTGTATCTGTGATCTTGTTCTTTTGGTCATTACCCAAAGCTCATGACCATAGGTGAGGGTAGGAACATAGATTGACAGATAAATCAACAGCTTTGCTTTAGAGCTCAGCTCCCTCTTCACCACAACAGACCAGTACAACGTCCGCATCACTGCGGATACTGCTCCAATCCGTCTGTCAATCTCCCGCTCCATTCTTCCCTCACTCATGAATGAGACCTCGAGGTACTTAAATTCCTCCACTTGGGGCAGGAGCTCATCCCCAATCCAGAGAGGGCAGTCCGCCCTTTTCTGGCTGAGAACCATGGACTCGGACTTGGAGGTGCTGATTCTCATTCCGTCCGCTTATTGCTGGATGAAGCCAACAGGACAACATCATCTGCAAACAACAGAGATGAGCTCCTGTGGTCACTGAACATGAGACCCTCCATTCCCTGGCTGCGCCTAGAAATCCTGTCCATAAAAATTATGAACAGGATCAGTGACAAAGGGCAGCCCTGGCGGAGTCCCGCTCTCACTGGGAATGAGTCCGACTGAGTGCTGACAATATGAACCAAACTCTCGATGGTCGTATAGAGACTGGATAGCTCGTAAAAACAAGCCTGATACCCCATACTCCTGAAGTACCACCCACAAAAAACCACGAGGGACACGGTCGAATACCTTCTCTAAGTCCACAAAACACATGTAAACTGGTTGGGCAAACTCCCATGAACCCTGAGGGATTCTCGAAAAAAAATCCACGAGTGCTGTAAGTTTACAACAAAAAAGTAGAAAATTTACAAGAAAATTGTTTCAAATCTACAAGAAAAAGTTGCAAATTTACAAGTAAAAAGGTACAAATTTTAGGAAAAAGGTGCATATTTTTGAGAAAAAAAGTTGTAAATTTACAAGAAAAAAGGTAAAAATTTTCCAACAAAAAAGTTGCAAACTTTCAGAAAGTTGCAGATTTATAGGAAAAAGTTGTGTTTTTTTTTTTTTTTTTGAGAAAACAGTAACAAATTTATGAGGAAAAAGTTGCAGATTTATGAGAAAAAAGTTTCAAATCTACAAAAAATTGCAAATTTATGAGAAAAAAGTTGCAAATGTAGGAGAAAATTTCAAATCTGAGAAAAAAAAAATGTACATTTTTGAGAAAAAAGTTGCAGATTTATGAGAAGAAAGTTTCAAATCTACAAAAAAAAAGCAAATTTATGATGAAAAAGCTGCAAATTTAGGAGCAAATTTCAAATCTGTGAAAAAAATCAAATTTTTTGAGAAAAAGGTTGCAGATTTATGAGAAAGTTTTGTCTACAAGAAAAAAACTAAAAACTTATGAGGAAAGAAGTTGCAAATTTTGAGAAAAAAGTAGCATATTTATGACTTTTTTTAAGCATTGCTGCTTAGAATTGATGCTTCAAATTCATTTTATTCAGTTGTGTAAGATGATTTAAAAAAAAAAAAGGGTTATGATGATATTGGGGACAATTTACACCTATGGGTCATTTTGGTAACAAGGGGATGGCATCCACCCCTCATCCTCCTTCAAGTCATCCACTGGTTACACACCTAAGAAGATGACCAAGAAACAAGACGTCTCCTTTAAGAGGCAAGCCTGTCTTGTTCAGCATCACAGATTCTGTCAGTATGTATGGATATGTGCACGGTTTATCCATGGTGGCTCATGGGCTGCTTTGTGTGCAGTTTTGTGTGCCTGTGTATAATTGTGGTGTCAGAGACAAGCCGCTGGAGTGCATCTCCTTCCAGTTCGCTCAAGTCGGCAGCCTTGAAGCGTTTTTAAAGCCGAGTGTCCTCTCCGTCCATCGGCAGACGCGGAGCGCTTCGCTGTTCTTTGATCACATAAACCCAGAGAAGTAAAAATCAACCGTTACTGTATGGCAACTACAAAAAATCATTTTTCAGAATAAATGCGGATACTGGAAATACCTTCTAAGAGTGATGCTCTTAACGTTGTGACAAATGAGACATGACACAGGCTTACGTTCTTCAACGAAGATCCATCTTTTGTAAAATGACCCCTCTCATCCTCACAGTGTATACGGAAAGATGGATGTATTGTACAAGGCAGCTTTCAGGTGGCGAAACGGTTCAAGCCTGACTGCCCGCTTGATTTATGCCATTGGGAAACACTTTCCAGATGAGTTTATGGTCCCAGTTGCTACTTCCAGGTCTTATTTAATGCAACATAATGTTTATTGCTTCTAGTAGAATCGAACACAATGATGAAGTAGCAGTGTTTCTCAGAGACAGACTGTATGGAAACTAAATGGCTCATGTGCTGTTAGATGGAGTGTACAGTGATAATGGCAGGCTGCCTTTCAAAGCAGCATGGTAGATACCAGCTTATTTTGTTCCTCTATTTAGTTGTCACATAGCATTTATACTTTTAATTAACATCTCAGTTTTAGGGTTTAAAATGTAAGCGTGCTTCAAGACTAAACTTCTCCGGGCATGTCCATCTTTTATGTGGTCAGAAACATCTTAGCCTTGCACATTCATCCATTTTCCATCTTTTGTCGCTCATCCGGGCACAGATCATGTTGTTAGCGCTCTAAGCAGAGATGCTAACCCGTGGCCAACTCAGACCCACGTGGGAGAGGTGGGCTTCAGCGTGGCACAATTTTTCACGTGTATGCTACATATCTACAGTCTTTGAACACTGTTTACCACTGTACACCAAGATTTGTTATTGGTTGTAGTCGCCTCACCCCTCACTGTGATCTGTACACTAAAGCTGGATGGCCCTCTCTGAGTGTACAGACGTCTACACACTGGATGACTGATTTATAAAGCTCTTCTTGGCCCGGTTCCCTCGTATCTAACCACTTTTCTTCAAAGAACCAAATGCCCCCATGCCTTATGCTCCATGGACATTATTCATCTGAGCGTTCCACGTGTGACTGAATTGGGGAAAAGTGCTGAACATGTTTATATTTAGAAATGCAGCTTCAGGTGGTGGGCTATTCAACAGTTTCTCCCAACTGAGAAAATCCCACCTGATAGAACTCCTGGATTATGCTATCAGTCCTACATGTTAAAGCCTAGAGAGAAAAATGATTTGGGTCAAATAATACAGTAGTAACATGCTATAATGATGAGTTATGACTGTTCCAGTAATATTATAACCTGAGCATAACCTCACAGAGCCAAACAACTAATCTTTTATGCTGCCATGATAGAAAATAAACCCCACTGTTTCACAATGAGCAACAACTCAAACAAACAGAACCAACCTTGAGAAATAGTAAATATTGGTTTTGGCCATACTAGCCAAGTGGAGTTCTTATCTTTGTGGGCTTTTTATTTTTTCTCCATTTCACTATCTCACGGCTGATACCGTGCCCCAGCTCTCACTGCTATCTGGACACTAAGGACAAGAAATGAGAGAAAAATGTAGAAAACAGACTCACTTGTGGAGAGCAGTGGAAAAGGTTAAGAGCACTCAAGACTCTTCAGAGATTTTGCTCTTCTGCACACAGTGGGGACTAGATGGTGGCTTTTTTTTAAGGTTGGGGCCACAGCGGAGAGCAATGGTGGTAGAAGCAAGTGCGAGAAGGCATATAGATGGGAGAGGGGCAGCTTCCCCCCGTCGAGAGAAGAGACAGAAAAATAGGCTAAATGTGCAGAGGAGGCAAGGAGGGAAACTTCCCCTCCGGTGGCAGGGGGATAAGAGAAATCAGAGCACAGGGAGAGGAGGAAGATAATAACGTAGATGGCGGACAGAGGAGTTGCTGGCATTTCCATTTTGAGCCTGTATGAAGGCTAATGACTCTAGGCGGGCTGCTGAGGCTGAGCGAAATGTTCTGCAGGTGGTCCTCACAGGATTGGAGAGCTCCTGAGGAGACTTAGGCCATTTTAATTGGACACTGAATAACGATATGACTGCTTCACAGAGAGAGTAGCAAGGTGGTGCCTTCAGTTCCAAAAGGCCAATTACAGCATATTCTTGTTCTATAGCTTTTATTAAGACTTTGTGAGGGAGCGGAGATTTGAAAGGGTGTGACGGTGGCATAATCGATTTTATTCAAAGAAAAACAAGTTGTGGTGTTACAGGAGAATTTATTTGGCAAAGAAAAGAATGTGTCCTTAGTAATGATCGAAAACAACTTGCATACAGGAATATACCACATCAAAATAGAGTACATGTTTTCTGGAAACTTTGATTTAAGAGCTAGACATTTCCAATTTTGGTAATGTGCAAATACAGTAGCTGTCCAGTGATGAAGTGGCTTTAAACTATCAGGACCTGTTATCTGAATATATGTACTTAAGTAAATGTAATTGACACCAGAGACGATACCAGTAGCTGATACCAAAGATGATCCTGGAACTGATACCAAAAATCAATACCAGAGGCAATACAGGAACTGATACCAGAGACCTATACCAGGAATCAACTATTGACAACACCAATACCAGAGATGATTCAAGAACTGATATGATACTGATATGAGAGCCTGATACCAAAGATGATACAGGAACTGATTAAAAAAATGATCCAGACACTATTAGGAAATCTTACCAGGGACTGATGCTATGGATGATATGGGAACTGACACCAGAGACCAATACCAGAATTTGATTAAAGAGACCGATGCTGGACTGATACTAAAAATGATATAGGAGCTGATAACAGATGCTGATACTGGAACCGCTGTTAGAAATCATTCAGATACTGATTCCAGAGAGTGATACAGGAAGCAATAATAAAGACTGTTAGCATGAAAAGATACCAGGGACGATATAGGAACCGATACTAGAGACTGATACTAGAGACCAATACCAGAGACCGATAACAAACTGATACCATTAGCCAATACCATAGATGGATTCCAGAGACAATGCACAAACTGATATTTGGGACTGATACTAGAGACCCTCCAGTGGGCTCACCACCTGCAGGAGGGACCATAGGGGTCCAGTACTATGTGGATCAGGTGGTGGTTGAAGGTACAGACCTTGGCGGTCTGATCTCAGGCTTCCTAAACTGGCTTTTGAGACGTGGAATGTCACTTCTCTGGTGGGGAAGAAGCCTGAGCTGGTGTATGAGGTTGAGAGATACTGGCTAGATATAGTCAGCCTCACCTCAACACACAGCTCTGGTTCTGGAACCTGTCTCCTGGAGAGGGGCTGGAGCTTGGCCTACTGTGGAGTTGCCCCGGGCGAGAAGTGATGAGCAGGGGTGGGTATTCTTGTATCCCTCCACCTTGCTGCTTCTATATTGGAGTTTTCCCCGGTGGATGAAAGGGTTGTTTCCCTGCACCTTCGGGTTGGGAAATGGGCCTTGACCATCATTTGTGCCTACGCACCAAATGATGGTTCAGAGTACCCTCCCTTTTTGGAGTCTCTGACTGGGGTGCTGGAGGGTGCTCCTCTTGGAGACTCCATTGTCCTATGGCAGACTTCAATGCGCATGTGGGCAACAACAGTGAAACCTAGAGGTAGGTGATTGAGAGGAACGGCCTGCCTGATCTGAACCCGAGTGGTGTTCAGTTATTGGACTTCTGTGCTAGCCACAGTTTGTCCATAACAAACACCATGCTCAAGCATAAGGGTGTCCATATGTGCACCTGGCACCAGAACACCCTAGGTTGCAGGTCGATGATTGATTTTGTTATTGTGTCATCAGACCTGCGACCATATGTCTTGGACACTTGGGTAAAGAGAGGTGCAGAGCTGTCAACTGATCACCACCTGGTGGTGAGTTGGATCCACTGGCAGGGGAGGATGCCATTCAGACCTGGTAGACCCAAACATATAGTTAGGGTGTGCTGGGAACGTCTGGCTGAGGCCTCTGTCCAGGAGGTCTTCAACTCCCACCTTCGGAAGAACTTCAACCACATTCCAAGGGAGTCTGGAGACATGGAGTCTGAATGGGCCATGTTCTCCGCCTCCATTGTTGAAGCCGCTGCCCAGAGCTGTGGCCACAAGGTCGTCGGTGCATCTTGTGGTGGCAACCCCCGAACCAAGTGGTGGACACCAGTGGTGAGGGGGGCCATTAAGCTGAAGAAGGAGTCCTATTGAGCTTGGTTAGCTTGTGGGACTCCCAAAGCAGCTGAGTTGTACCGGCAGGCCAAGTGGAGTGCAGCTTGGGTGGTTGCTGAAGTAAAAACTTGGGTGTTGGAGGAGTTCGGTGAGGCCATGGAACAAGCCTTTCGGTCGGCCTCGAAGAGATTCTGGTAAACTGTCAGCTCAGGAGGGGAAAGCAGCTCCCTGTCCACACTGTGTATGGTGTGGATGGGGCACTGCTGACTTCGACTGGGGACATCGTCGGGCGGTGGAAGGAATACTTCAAGGATCTCCTCAATCCCACTGACACGCTTTCCATAGAGGAAGCAGGGCTTGTGGACGAGGGGGACGACTCATCCATCACAGGGACTGAGGTTGCCAAGGTGGTTAAAAAGCTCCCTGGTGGCCGGGCCCCGGGAGTGGACGAGATTTGACCTGAGTACCTCAAGGCCCTGGATGTTGTAGGGCTGTCATGGTTGACACGCCTCTGTAACATTGCGTGGAGGTCGGGTACAGTGCCTCTGGCATGGCAAACAGTGGTGGTGGTTCCTCTCTTCAAGAAAGGGGACTGGAGGGTGTGCTCCAACTTTAGAGGGATCACACTCCTCAGCCTCCCTGGGAATTTCTATGCCAAAGTACTGGAGAGGGAAGTCCGGCCTTTGGTCGAACCTCGGATTCAGGAGGAGCAATGTGGTTTTTGTCCTGGCCGTAGCACATCAAACCAACTCTTTACCCTCTCGAGAATCCTCGAGGGTTCATGGGAGTTTGCCCAACCAGTTTACATGTGTTTTGTGGACTTGGAGAAGGCATTCGACTGTGTCCCTTGTGGTTTTCTGTAAAAACCACAAGGGATGTTTTTTGGGGTGGTTTTTTGGGGTGTTCGGGAGTATGGGGTATCAGGCTTGTTGTTACAAGCTATCCGGTCTCTATATGACCGTTGGGAGAGTTTGGCTCGTATTGCCAACACTCAGTCGGATTCATTCACAGTGAGAGTCGGACTCCACCAGGGCTGCCCTTTGTCACCGATCCTGTTCATAATTTTTATGGACAGGATTTCTATGTGCAGCCAGGGAACGGAGGGTGTCATGCTTGGTGACCACAGGATCTCATCTCTGTTGTTTGCAGATGATGTTGCCCTGTTGGCTTCATCCAGCAATGACCTACAGTTCTTACTGGGACGGTTTGCCACTGATTGTGAAGTGGCTGGGATGAGAATCAGCACCTCCAAGTCCAAGTCCATGGTCCTCAGCCAGAAAAAAGTGAACTGTCCTCTCCGGGTTGGGGACAAGCTCCTGCCCCAAGTGGAGGAGTTTAAGTATCTCGGGGTCTTATTCATGAGTGAGGAGAGAATGGAGTGAGAGGTTGACAGACAGATCGGAGCAGCATCTGCAGTGATGCAGACATTGTACCAGTCTGTTGTAGCGAAGAGGGAGCTAAGCTCTAAGGCAAAACTGTCTTTTTACCAGTCAATCTACGTTCCTACCCTCACCTCTGGTCACAAGGTTTGGGTAATAAATGAAAGAATGAGATTGCAGATACAAGTGGCTGAAATGAGCTTTCTTCGTAGGATTGCTGGACTGACCCTCAGAAATAGGGTGAGGAACTTAGTCATCCGGGAGAGGCTCAGAGTAGAACTGCTGCTCCTCTACATTGAAAGTGGCAGTTGAGGTGGTTTGGATATCTGATCAGAATGCTTCCTGAATGCCTCCCACTTGAGGTGTTTCAGGCACATCCCACTGGGAGGAGACCCCGGGATAGACCCAGGACTCGCTGGAGAGACTATGTCTCCCAGTTGGTCTGGGAACGCCTTGGTATCCTCTCTTAAGAGCTGCAGCAGGTGACTGGGGAGAGGGAAGTCTGGGCTTCTCTGCTTGAACTGCTACCTCCGCAACTCGGACCTCCGGAAAAGTTGTAGAAGATGGATGGATGGCTGGATGATACTAGAGATGATACAGGAACCGATAAAAGAAACCAATAGAGACATAAATAAATATCAGAGACTGATACAAGGAAACATTACCAGGAGCTGATACCAGATGCTGATACTGGAACCACTATGAGAAATGATACAGAAACTGATACCAGAGACCGATACAGGAACCAATAGCAGAGACTGATAGCATAAAGAGACACCAGAGTCGATATAGGAACCGATGCCAGAGACTAATACTAGAGATGATACATGTTACACGATATGAGGACATGATACCGGAGAAGATACAGGAAGGGATAAACAAAACCGATCCATAAATAAATACTAGAATCTGATACCAGGAAACCTTGCCAGGAACGATACAGTAACTGTCACCAGAGACCAATACCATGAACTGATACCAGAGATTGTTACCAGGAGCCAACACCAGATATGTTATACAAACTGATATGAGAGACTGATACCAGAGATGATACAGGAACTGATAAAAACCAGTCGATTCAAAGATACCAGAAGACATTACTAGGGACCGATACCAGGTACGATAAAGGAAATGATACCAGAGACTGATACCAGAGCTGGCACAGGCACTGATATGTGACCATTATCAAACACTGATATGGAAACCAATGATCGAATGGGTACAGTAACTTATACCAGACACAATAACAGGAACTGATACCAGAGACCAGTACCTGCTGCAGTACGTGGTGTATGCTTAAACAATTTCTTAAGTTTTGAAGCAAAAATCGAGTTTCTAGGACAAATTATGGCCGAGATAGAGGCGTGAACGGGTGATCTTATATAAAAAGAGGAAACTAATCACATTTGTTCTTCTATAAATGATGTATATCTACCTCTAAATTACATTCAAATACATGGCTTCATTTAATTTTATTCCTGTATTGAAAGTCATAAAAATTGTCCTCACAAGTATAGTTTTATTTCCATCTGAAAACACTTATAGGCTCTCTGTCCGGTGTAATTCCAGGCATCAGCGCAAACACATCAGTCACTAATTGAGCTGTTAGCATTAGTAGAAACAAACATCTCTTTTATTTAATAATGATGTTGTGAGGCGATATCATTCAGCTAAAGATGTGGCGGATAGAAGCAGCGGGATCAGAAATCCTGCAGTGGGTGGATAATGTATGCCAGCTATTTTCTCCCCCATGCAAATGTGGTCGGACCACTTCTCCCAGAGGTGCCGCATGGCGCGTGCGTGCGCGGAGCCTCGCTACTCCAATCTTTCAGCTTATTAATTTCATATTTACTCATTTATTTTTAAATGTGGTGACTGATGGAAGTACGGCAGACTGTAGCCCAGAGGTGCTTACATGGCAGATGAGTCTATGAGGGGAAGCAAGCTGGTGTCAAAGGCTGGATTTCAATTCAAAGTTGACAGGTTCTTCTTTAAAAAAAATTCTTTCCTGTATTATTCATAGAAAACTGAGCTTTCACTACAGAAAGTTGAGGGAGAGTACACAAGGTTAGGCTGTGGTATCTATTCAATTCTGAGGTCACATGGACTAGAGAACGCAGTTAAAACATCCTCATGCTCTCACCATTGAAAAGGACTTGTGTTACTACTCTACAAATGGAATCTTTTCAAATAGAATAATGGACCTTTCAGACCCTATTAAACCTTATTACACCAAAGAAAATTATAGGGTGGTATTGCAAATGAGTGATTGTAGTTATTAAAAATACAGTTTTATTATTCCTACTACATTAATGTTAGACTGAAAGCCTGTTTGGTTTCACTTCTTATACAGCACTTTTTTAAAGCAACAGTCCTGCCTTTTGCACTTGTCTCACTGTTTCGGCTGCTTTCTTTAGGCGTCGCCACAGCAGGTCATCTGCCTCCATCTCACCCTATCCCTTCCGTCCTCTTCTGTCACACCAACAACCTCCATGTCCTGCTTCACTTCATTCATGAATCTTCTCTGTCCTGTCCTGCCCTGTAACGTCGAAGCAACTGAAGGCCTCTCGTGCATTGGCTAATGTTAAAAAAATAGTCCTCGAAGTATGTGGAACAGACCCGACATCCTGCCGTAGCTCTAATTTCTGAGATTTCTCAGCTAAGAAGACGTCTAGACTGGTTATCTTCTATAACGAATGAGTTAAGACCAGAAGGATTGAGGATGGCTCCAGAGTCGATCCCTCCTATAGACCGCAATCTCAGCTATGTGAACAATGTGTTTTCATGCATGGTACAGAAACAAGTTTTGTAGCTCATTCCAGCCTGCAGAGAATCACCTTCAGCAGTGAGAGTCAACAAACTAGAGTGTTGTTACACTGAAAGAATTTTTGTTAATTTACTTACGAAACTTGCTATATTTATACAACTTGCTTTGAGATGCATGGTTTCTGTCTATAAAGCAGAGTACGCAAATGCAAGCTTAGCGTCTTTTGGGGGAGAGAATTTAGATTACTCTTAATTTTTTTTCTTTTAAATTTGCACCCTTTTCACCTTTTTCCACACTTTTTTCTCATAAATATGCAAAATTTTTTTGTCACAAATGTTACTGTTTTTTTTCCATCATAAATTTGCAATTTTTTTTCCAAAATTTGTCATTTGAAAATCTTCATATTTTTTCCTGTGAATTTGCCTTTTTTTGGAAAAAAAAATAACTACAACTTTTGTTTGTAGTAAATTTGTGGCTTTTTTGTAAATTTACAACTTTTTCTCATAAATTTGCTACATTTTCTTGTAAATTGGCATTTTTGTCTCATGAATTTGCAACTTTTTTTTTTAAATTTGCCATTTATTTCTTATAAATTTACAGATTTTTCCTATAAACTTTTGTAACTTTTTGTCAGAAATTTTGTGACTTTTTGTCTTGTACATTTGCAGCTTTTTTTCTTCATAAATTTGCAACTCTTGTCCTAAATTCTGACTTTTTTCTTTTAAATTTGTAATTTTTTTTCTCATAAATTTGCAACTTTTACCCCATAAACCTTTTTCCTTCATAAATTTGCAACTTTTTGTCATGAATTTTATGACTTTATCCTCATAAATTTTCATCTTTTTTTCTTGTGAATTTGCTTTTATCTAGGAAATTTACATCTTTTCTTTCTAGTAAATCTTCCACTTTTTTGTAAATTTATATTTTTTTGTCAAAAATTTGCTTGCAAATTTGCAATTTGCATTTTTTTAAAATTTGCCATTTTTGTTTTCTAAATAGACAACTTTTTTCATATAAATTTGCAACTTTTTCATGTAAATGTTGAACTTTTTTCTTGTGCAAGTTTCCAACTTTTCCCCCTATAAAGGTGCAACTTTTTTCCTCATAGATTTGCTTCTTTTTTCTTGAAAATGTGTAACTTTTCTTCTCGCAGATTTGCAGCTTTTGTAAGTATTTAGGAATTTTTTTTATTCTATGTGATGTACTGTATGAACAAAGTTTATTTTTAAAATGTTTTTATTGGGATGGGAGTTTTTCTTTTTTCCACTTCCGTATTATAAAACTAGGGGCTCCTAAGCGCAGTCTTGCATAAGGCCCCCAAAAAACTTTGAAACGGGCCTGTTTATATCTCATAGATTTAATCCCATGTTTGTAAGTGGTGTCAGGAGGGAGCCACTTTCTGGTTATTGACAGCAATAATGACACTCACATCATCAGTACACCCATGTTAGCACGTGCATTAAATGCTAAAATATACCAGATTTATTAAGGGGATGTCCGTGTTAGTCACCCTTTGTGTGGTTGGCAGATTCAGTCGTATTTCTTCCGCATGATCTGCACCGTTTTCTGGGTCCGGCCAGGAAAACACAGGCAGATGCGATCAGATTTGTTAGTGCAAATAAAAGTCTTTTACACTGCGGCTGGAATTCATCCAGATACGAGACCCACGAAGTGCCGATCGGCTGCAGCTCAGCCCAAATGATGAGTCAGTGGAATGTGTTTGGAAGGTCAGCGTCAGACGGAGAGCGGCTCTTTATTATTTATTCCGTTCCTGCTGTGAACTCTCTCATGCATGCATATTCACACTGTTTACATCGGTTCCGTGAACCCTATCTCCCCCTGCTAAACTGTTTATACTACAGCCAATAAAACTTCATTTCTTTATCCTTCTCTGTTTACTGATCTTTTGTCACAAGCTGGGCTGCATTAATAATTTATTTATTTAGTAGTAGGGATGAACGGATGAATGCTTTAAATACCTGATGGTTGGTTTTGATGTCACTACTAATATATCTGATTTTTTTTTTTAAAGCACATACTCTTCTGTCAAAAATAACTCTGTTTCAGCTCTTCATCAAATGTGCACGCATCCACACCTTGATAAGAAGCAGAGCAACGATGGGGGAATTTTTTTGGTTACATTAATGCTTCCTTTAATTATATGAAGTCTTCCTGTGATGCGTCCACCTCCAAACTTAACTATTGTAGTAGGGCTGAGGGCTGGGCAATTTGACCTTAAACCAGCATCACGGTTTTTTGACCCTTTCACATCAGTTTAATTTTTTTTTGTTGTTGTTGTTGTTTTTCCGCCTCTTTCTTCACCCTTATAGTTCATTGGAAAGGCTTGTAATTAAGCAATATTACACAAGAGTGTGGTATCAAGGAATATATCACTACAGTGATTTGGTGGTAAATGAGCATAATATAATAATTTCACACATGTAACAAATTAAATATTGTCCAATACAGAAGTCAGTGTTTACATACGTGCATACCTCTTGAGGGTTTGTGGGTCATGTGACTCATGCTAGCGGCTAATTAATTTGTTAGCTGTGTTGAGGGAGTCTTTTAAGCAGCCAAGATTATATTATCACCACATAGGGACTCTGAGCCTCTGATCGGGTTCTTAAATCCAACCTCAGCTTGTCCATTTTATCATTCATTTTCCACTGTAAAACAGTTCAGCTGATGCAGATACTGTAGCTGTTAGCAGCTAACAATGATTTAACTTTGTGGCAGTCCCTGCAAGTTTAAGTGCATTTCGCTTGTTTTTTATTGGCATCTTCAGTTGAAATAAAGAGTCAGTCATCACATACTATGTCTGTGGACACCACATTTCTCGTTTTATTTTTTTTGCCATGTTTTACTTCTGCCAAGCAGTGCTAACTGCACAGCTTCTGGCATGCAGAGTTACGTGACCATGCATGTTACAGGGGAAGGACATGAAAGCTCTCATATACACATGCACACAACAGGGAGAGGGGAAAAAACTGAAAAAAAAATTGATGGTTCTACACCTGGAACATTGATTTTGGTTTTATTTTGGTTAATCGCCCAACCCTAGATTGCAGTAGTGTTTTTTTTTTTTTTTTTTTTTTTGGATGATGTGATCAGATATCTTGTGAGGCCCTCCTGTGTCTGGCCGGTTGATGGTCGAGTGATGTTCCTCCATTTGTGGATAACATCTGCAGTGGTGCTTACTGGAGATTCAGTTTTGATATGCATATGTAACCAAATCCATCAGTGTGTTTTACAGTAATCAGGTGGTGAAGGTCTTGGGAGAGCTCTTGGCTTTTACCCACCATGAGATGTTTCTTGTATGACACCTCATTAACAAAAAACATTTTTAGCCACTCATGAAATACTTACCTGCTGATATTAATTTCCACAGATAAGAGGTAGAACTCTTTGTAGCGGCTTATAGATTTCAGCTGATTCCTTACCTCTCCATGTCTCGGTGAACTGGTTTTTCTAATGTGTTCAGCACTTTTTTCCTGTTTCATTCTACTTTATTACACATAACTTTACTTATGAACTTAAATGTTTTGATTTCTTTGTATGTGGATTTGAGTTTTTTCTCCTTTAAATGGTTCCACCTTTTCCCTCACCCATCAATAATGATCAGGTGATTATTGTAAAGCTTTTGTCATAACTATTGAACAATTGTGCTTTTTTTTCTTCAAACAGAAGGCCCAGGCATCAATCCCTCTTCATAAATGCGTACATACATCCCTCCGCTGTGTCTCCTCCTTGCTGTCTGCCTAACAGCTTTGTGCAAGCACAATTTTTACACAAAACCAATTTGTTGGTTCCCAGCTAGCAGTCCCGTTTTGTTTTTTTTCCCCTCATTATTTGTCACAGAATGATTTGTTCCTGTGAGTTTGGGGCTCTTCTCTGTTGATATTTGTGAGAACTTTCTTCCAGGGTAAACAAAAAAAGACGGAGCAAAGTAATTGACTGCCAGTTGGCCATGTAAGGCTTACCAGATCAGCTGCCTTCAGAAGGCCCGAACACGAGCAGCACAGAGTCGATGCTGGCACGAGTGGAGCGGCTAGGAGGAGGCTAATTTACTCTCATCTACACAAACAAAGCGATTTTCCGTGGATAACAGGATTTCAGAGCAAAATAAACATCCTTATAACAGCAGGAGATTCTGAGCAACTTAAGCGGAGGGCAACTCATAGCTGCGGGGACAGGATGATAAATAAAGTTTGGGTGAATAAATAAATGTAGAGTTGGTGTATTTAAAGGCCTGTGGATGAGATTATTAGCTGCTCACACAGTGATTAAGGCCATCTTAAGAAGCTGCCCATAGCTGTGTTCACGCTGCCTAATTGAAACTGGTCTTTATTTACTCCTCTCAACTCGGGGGGGATCAGAGAGCAGAAGATTTTCACCTGTTTTCCACCTGGTGAACCACACTGATGAATGATGGCGTCCATCATGAGGGGGAACGGGCGCGCTTTTCACGTTTCACGTTTCAAGATTATGTTTATCAGTTTGGAAGAGTTCAAACCCCTTAAAAACATTTTAGAAAATAAACTTGGGTCATCGGCTAGATGATTAGAAAAGAATAAAATAATAAATAGAATGAGAATTTAATATGCATGCATGTGTAGACTGCAAATTCACAAGAAAAATGTAACAAACTTATGAGAAAAAGTTGCATATTTAGAGGAAAAAAAGCTACAAATTTATCAAAAAAGTTGCAAATTTTTGACGAAAAAGTTGCAAATTTATGAAGAGGGTTACACATTAATGAGAAAAAAAGCTTCAAATTTATAAAGCAAAAAATAATTTTTATATGCAAAATAGTCACAAATGTATGGAAAAAAAACTTACAAATTTGCTAAAAGAATCTGACAAATTTACAAGAAAAATATCTCAAATTTACAAGAAAGAAGGCACAAGTTTAAGAAAAAAAAGGTCTGGATGAGATTAATAACCGCTCCCACACTCGAGAAAAGAGTTGCATTTTTACAATTTATTTTTTTTTTTTGCATATTTAGAAGCAAAAGAGTCAAAAATTTGTTGTAAAAAGTCACAAATTTATGAGATAAAAAGTTGAAAATTTACAAGAAAAAAGATGCAAATTTTCAAGCAAAAAGTTAAGAATTATTAGAAAGTTGCAAATTTATGAGAAAAAAAGTTGCAAATTTACAAGCAAAAAAGGGACAAATTATAAGATAAGATAAGATAAGATAAGATAAGCCTTTATTAGTCCCACAACGGGGAAATTCCAGGATTGCAACAGCACAGGGATAGCAACACTCAGAGCAACAATCAGAAGGCAAGAAAAAAAAAAAAAAAAAAAAAAAAAACAAGCAAGCAAGAGCAGCTAATATACATATGTACGTATTACTATAAAATATATATATATACACACACACACAGACACACAGTACGGAGCATTGCAGCTAGGTGGAATAAATATGCAAGTATATAAACACACACAGTGCGGAGCAATGTAGCTAGATGGAATAATATGTAGATATATAAATATATAAACACACCCAGTGCTGAGCATTGTAGCTAGATGGAATAAATATGTAAATATATAAACACACACAGTGCAGAGCATTGTTGCTAGATGGAATGAAACAGCATAACCGTCTACTTAGTTATCCTACATGGTATGATTATGTGCCCATACATATTCTCACCCTCCATAGCGACCGGTATGTTCCTAGTTGTATGCCGGAGGGGACCATTGTGTAAGTCTATTGCATCTTTTGCATTCAAAAAACTATTAGTTTGTTACGTCTTTTTGCTATCTCTGCGAGCAGCCCTGCTTAGGTTGTACAGTCTGACAGCCGTTGGTAGGAAGGACCTACGAAACCTCTCGGTTGTGCACCTGGGATGATGTAGTCTGCTGCTAAATGAGCTCCTCAGTGCATTCAGTATGTCCTGCATAGGGTGGAACTCGGACTCCAGCAGAGATGACAGTTTAGCCACCGTCCTTCTCTCTCCTATCTCCTCCATCGGATCAAGGCGCTGCCCCAGGACAGAGCTAGCTTTCTTAATCAGTTTGTTCAGTCTCTTCCTATCGGCTGCAGTAATGCCACTGCCCCAGCAGACCACTCCAAAAGTGATGGCTGATGCCACCACCGTGTCATAGAATGACTTCAGCAGCGCCCCTTGTACACCAAAAGACCTGAGTCTCCTCAGCAGGAACAGCCTGCGCTGTCCCTTCTTGTAGAGTGCATCAGTATTGTGTGACCAGTCTAGTTTATTGTTCAGATGAATACCCAGGTACTTATAGGATGTCACCATCTCGATGTCTGTTCCCTGTATATTTACTGGTACTGTGAGGGGCTGCCCATGCCTGCGGCAGTCCACCACCAGCTCCTTAGTTTTCCTCGCGTTGATCTGGAGGCAGTTCCGATGGCACCAGTCCACGAAGTCCTGGATAAGCCCTCTGTACTCAGCTTCATCTCCATTGGAGATGAGGCCAACGATCGCAGAGTCATCAGAGAACTTCTGTAGATGGCAGTGTGTTGTGTTGTGTGAGAAGTCCGCAGTATAAAGAGTGAACAGGAAGGGAGCCAGCACCGTTCCCTGGGGGGCCCCTGTGCTACTGATGATCGTGTCGGACACACAGTCCCGGGTTCTCACAAACTGAGGCCGGTTCGTGAGGTAGTCCAGGATCCATGATGACAGGTGCTGGTCCACCCCTGCGCGCAGCAGCTTGTCCTTCAGGATCATCGGTTGGATGGTGTTGAAAGCACTGGAGAAGTCAAAGAACATGATCCTCACCATATTCCCGGGCTTCTCCAGGTGGGACAGAGAACGGTGAAGGAGGAAGATCACCGCATCCTCCACCCCAATGCCATGCTGGTAGGCGAACTGGAGTGGATCCATCGCTGGTTCCACCAGGGGGCGGAGGTGAGCAAGGAGCAGTCTCTCCAGGGTCTTCATCAAGTGGGACGTCAAGGCCACCGGTCTGTAGCTGTTCAGGTCTTTGGGGTGGGAAGTTTTTGGTACAGGTACCACACAAGATGTTTTCCACAGCTGTGGTACCCTCCCCAGTTTCAGGCTCATGTTGAAGATATACGTCACAATCCCACACAGCTGGTCTGCACAGGACTTGAGGAGCTTTGCGCTGATGCCGTCCGGTCCCGGCGCCTTCCTCGCCTTGATCTTCCTCAGCTCCGTCCTCACCTGGGTCCTGGTCAGGGTCAGGATGGGGGACTGTGTGTTGGGAGTGGGGGGGTGTTGGTGGAGTGGGGAGTGGGCAGCAGGACTTGATTTCTTTAGAGGCAGCAGTGGTTGTTGTGCAGTCAGGGGGGAGGACGGTTGGTCAAATCTATTGAAAAACAGATTCAGGTTGTTCGCCCACTCCCTGCCCCCTGTGGCCTGGGGGGAGGTATTCTGGAGCCCCGAGATGGTTTTGAGGTTTCTCCAGACCCCGCTGATGTCGCTCTGTTGCAGCTTGTCCTCCATCTTCTTCCTGAAGCTGTCCTTGCCTTCTCTGATCTTTCTCCTCAGCTCCCTCTGTACGGACTTCAGCATCTCCCTGTTCCCTGACCTGAAGATCCTCTTCTTCTCTCTCAGAAGTGTTTTTATCTCAGGGTTGATCCAGGGTTTGTTGTTTGAGTGACGCCGTATGGTCTTGGTGGGAACGGATTTGTCCACACAGAAGCTGAGGTAGCCCGTGAAGGTGTGAATGAGGCCATCGATGTCCTCACCATGTGGATCGCAGAGCTGCTTCCAGGTGGTGGCTTCAAAACAGCCCTTTAGGGTGTCCATTGTCTCCTCAGACCATAACTCCACAGTGTGCATGGCCGGAGGTTGTCTGTGCACTAGGGGTTTGTACACCGGCCGGAGATGAACCAAGTTGTGATCCGATCTCCCGAGTGGGGGGAGTTGTGATGAGGTGTACGCCTCCTTAGTGTTTGCGTAGAATAAATCCAGTGTTTTATTGTCTCTAGTGTGGCATGTGACATACTGGGTGAACGTGGGTAGAATGGGAGACAGTGAAACATGGTTGAAATCGCCTGAGATGAGGAGAAGAGCATCTGGGTGTTCTGTCTGCAGCCTGCTGGTTACTGAATGGATGACGTCACGTGCTGTCCCAGCGTTCGCCGTCGGATTTGCATAAACAACAATGCAGATCACGTGTGAGTGTTCTCTCGGGAGATATGTAGGCCTCATGCTAACAGCTAGCAACTCAATGTCTTTGCTGCAGTGTCGTTGTTTAACAGTGATATGTCCCGGTCTGCACCAGTTGTTGTTAACATACATTATCACTCCACCGCCCCTAGCCTTGCCACTGTCTGGTGTTCGGTCAGCTCGTATCATGTGAAAACCCTCCAGCTCAATGTTAGCATCTGCTGCTAGTTCAGTTAGCCACGTCTCAGTAAACAAAAGGAGAGAGCACTCCCGGTATGTGCTATCATAACGGGAGATAGCCGCTAGCTCATCTAACTTTCCCAGTATCGACCGTACATTTCCCATGACAACAGATGGAAGGGAGGGTCTGTACCTTATATTTTTTGTCCTCCGCCTTACTCCAGCCCGGCAGCCGCGGCGTTTTCGCCTCAGTTCTCTCGGTATGTCGAGTTTTTCCAATGGGACCGGGTGGCGGTTGAATGCTAGCAGCTGTTCTCTGCTGTATCGTATCCTGCTATAAACAGTGGCTCCGTCCACCGGCTCAGGAGACATTTAGGACGATCTGTGTGTCCGTGATATAAGTGGGGTGAAAAAAAAAAGACGGATCAAAAGAGAGAGGAAGGGAAAAAGACTCGGAATCGAGCCACTGTTGCAAAAGGCAGCCGACTGGTGTGGCGCCGAGAGAAAAAAAAAAAAAAAAAAAAAAAAAAATGTGAAAAAAGTTATGTGAAAAAAGTTGCTTATTTAGGAGCAAAATTTTTTTTTTAAAAAATGACAAAAAGTTGCAAATTTACAAGAAAAGTTTTCAAATCTAGATGCAAAAGAGTAAAAAATTTACAAGAAAAAAGTAACAAATTGTGAAGAAAAAAGGTGCAAATTTATGAGAAAAAAAACTTGTAAATTTACATGAAAAACGTATATTGACAAGCAAAAAAGTCTAATATTATTTACAGGCAAAAGTTACAAATTTACAAAAACAATCTAACAGATTTACAAGAAAAAAGACTCAAATTCACAAATAAAGATGAAAATTTGTGAGAATGAAGTAATAAATGTACAAAAAAAGTCACAAATTTAAGATGGAAAAATGTCAAATTTAGAAGAAAGTCATAAATTTACAAAAAAGTTCAGAATTTACAAGAAAAAAGTTAGAAATTTACAAGAAACAAGTCACAAATTATGAGAAAAAAATTGCAATTAGAAAAAGTTAACAAGAATATAATTGCAAGTTTAAAAGAAAAACATTGAAAATTTATGGTTAAAATTTAAAGGTCATTTTAATTTTCTCTCTGAAACAGTTTTGGGTGTTAGTTACAGGTCTGTTGAATTCGTAGACTATTTTATAGTCAGAAACGGCTCTGCATGTGTCACACTCCAAATGGGAAGGGGGGAGAAAGAATAAGCAAAATCACAGATTGCTGGGGGATTAAGTCCATTTCTAAAGGCAGTTGGCGGTGGATGGAAGCAGGAACAGATGAGATGTTTTGTGTTTTTTTTGGGGGGGGGGGCATTTTGCCCATTTGTGGCAGCGGCGGCCCATTTCTTCCTGTTAATTCCTCCACGCCTTTTAACTTCTGAAGCTCCCGCATTGTGGCCCAGTAGGACAGAGTGTGATTGAGAAATGTGCAGGGATATTTTTAGCCAAAGCATTCACTTTGCCCTGAGGGGAAAGCATGTGATCCCCCACCCTTCTTCTTCTTCCTCTTCCTCCTCCTCCTCTTCGACTTTAGTGGTCTGAAAATGAACCTCTGGATTTGTAGCCTGGAGGAAGAGTGTGGACTGAATCAGCTCTGTATCTACGTCACAGGAGCTGCCTGTTATGTCCATAACTCGTGGTCACAATGAACAGGCTGGAGGTGCAGTCAAACGTAACTTTATTAATTGAACCAATAATACAATAGGCGCTCCGTTCGGCCAAGAGGGTCGACGGCGCAAGAGACCACGCCCCTTCCGCCCTGGCCCTTTATACCCCGGGTAACGTCACCTCCCACTACACTCAGGGTGCCACAGCCGCCATCTTCCTACATTACACCCCGCCGTAGAAAAATCTGAGCACACCAATTAGGCCCTCCCAAATTTGTAACCCGACTCACACACTAAAACATCCATCTCGTCCATCACGTCGTTTTCTTTTCTCATGGGCCCTCCTCAGCCGAGCCTCTCCTCTGGGCCGAACCTTGTCTGCGACCTGTAGTGGAGCACAACTCGGCTCCAAATGCCCCCAATGTCTAATCCAGACTTCTTCTCTGGGTTGCACTGTTCCTCTGACCCTGTCCGAAGCTCCCGTTGACCTCCAGTGTTGCTGGGTGGTGCGTCGTACTACCGCGCTAGCTGGTCCTGCCCCACTCTCTTTCATTTGACGCACCGGAAAAGCCACTGTAGCTCCTTGTTTCTCGTGATCCTCAGGCCGCACTACGGAAGCAGAGGGGGCTAGCGATTCGGCTCCATCTGTCATCACAGGCATCCTCCCATGCCGTCCAGTTCCCACACCAAGGGCAACGTGGACACTGGCACCGGGACCCTCCCAAGATGATCCATGCTGGGTCTTGTCCTGATCCATTCCCAGACTGCTAGGCCAGTCAGTGTCCCAAACCGCATCATCATCCACATACGGGGCAGGTTGGTTCCACAGACCATAGCCCGACCACTCCTCTCCAACGCCATTGGTGATCTTGAAGCCCAGGCCGTAGAACATGTCACACCACATGATGTCCGACCCTCTAGCTGTTACCACAAATCGGACGTTTGTCATAATTGTCGAATTGTGCCAGACCGTTAAGTCCAGCGAACCCACAATGGCTAGTTTGTTTCCACTGTAGCTGCAGTACGACACTGACAGTTCTCTTATGCAGTAGTACGGGAACAGACTCCTCACAGTGGGCCAGCTCAACACCGAAGCCACCGCTCCCGTGTCCACTAACAACAGCACTTCCACGCCGTCCAGCAACACATTACAATAAATGTACCAATCTGTGCTTGGAGAGACGGTATGAACAACCGTAAGAGTCACGGTGGGGGAATCCGCTCTACGTCTTCTGTCCTCCCGCTCAAAATTCCTGCAGGCCTTGGCGAAATGATGCAGGAGACCACACTTGCCACAACGCTTGCCTTTTGCCGGACACTCTCTTGCCTTGTACTAGTGCCTCGTGGACCCACAGCCATAACATCTTGGCGAACCCAGGGTGGACCTAATTCTTATAGCGGCAGCATACTCTTCTTCATCCTCGCTGTCTTTGCTATCCAGGTCCACAGCCAGCACCTTCATCCGTGCTTCCATGTGCCCCAGCGAACTTCCCTCTCCCGTAGCTTCTCCGCAGCCTTGAACTGTTAGGCTATCTCGACAGCTGTGGCTAACGTCATTTCACCCATGTGTGTCAGGAGCCTTGATTGTGCCACAGAACAGAGGACATGCTCCAGCAGTTGGTCACGGATCATTTCATCCTCTAATGCTCCAGAATGGCACTCCACCGTCAGCTGACGCAGATCTGTGACAAACCGATGTACTGACTCTCCAGTCTGCTGGTGGCACTGCTGAAACCGAATTCTTTTGACTGTAATGTTTTCCGGGGCACGAAAATAGCACACCATTAGCCCCACCACGTCATCAAAGCTATCACTAGTGCCCAGTGTGCTGAGAGTCCGTTGGCCCTCCATGCCAAGACTATGGACTAGAATGACTTGCACGCAGTTCTTCCAACTCACCAAGGTCCAGGTGCCACCAGATAGTTTTGGAAGGCCACGTACCACCTCTCCCAAGGAACAGGCGGCTCGCCCGGGACCTCCAGAAACGGCCGCAAGCCGGAAAAACCCCTCTCCATACCTTTTACCTCATCGCCAAATGTTATGTCCATAACTCATGGTCACAATGAACAGGCTGAAGGTGCAGTCAAACGTAACTTTATTAATGGAACCAATAATACAATAGGCACTCCGTACGGCCAAGAGGGTCGACGGTGAAAGAGGCCGCGTCCCTTCTGCCCTGGCCCTTTATACCCCAGGTGATGCCACCACCGGAAAGGTGGGCCGTCACCTCCCACTACACCCAGGGTGCCACAGCCGCCATCTTCCTACACTACACTGCCCGCTGATTGGTACTGTCGGGGATGTTCCACAAATCTCTTCTGATGCTGACCTGACACTGCGCTGTGGCACACTTGGAGCATGTCGTGCCACTGTGTTGGAGTTTGCAATGTCAGACACAAGTTTTAGGGGAAATTGTTCAGGGGTGTTAAAGCAGAGTGGGATCATGTCTGGTTTGAAGAGAATAAGGAACTGTTGTCGGCTCAGGATACTTTTGAAAGCTTGTGTAATTAGATTATAGCCACACTGTCAAGGATTGTGTAATGTCTAAAAAGAGCCATATTATGAACTTTTTCCACATGTTGAGACCGCTCCTAAAAATATCTGTGACATGATTTGGTCAAAGCACCTCTGGGTTTAGTTGCTGCGGTACCATTTTACACATGGGGAAGGAGATTTCCTCAAACTGGGCTTTTATGCCATATTGCCTTAAATGCTAATAAGCCCAAGTTCACCCCACCCTCCCTCTTTTATCATTTTTCTAAGATTTTTGTTTTGACAGTGATGTCATGTTTAAGGATAATGCTAGCGTTTAGCTTCAGCTGCTGGGCTAAGTAACAACCTAGCAGATACTGGGAAAACGTTAGAGTGTAAAAGCATAAATAAAACATTATCAGAGACAAGGGTGTGTGGTTTGAGTGGTCCCTGCGGTGTAATAAGCACAAAAATAACCCCAAGGGAGTGAATTACTATCTCTGCTTATAGCAGCTAACTGATGCTAATTGAGGAGGCATCTGAAAAGTATAATGAGCTAAAATAATGTTTGCGAAATATAATACATGGTCAAGAGTGTTTACTGGGGATGGATAGAATATATCTAGAAAATACAAATAAATGAATATAGAGTTGAAGGCTAGTGGACTTCTCTCGCAGTTGGACCTGGAAGTTAGCCCGAAATCCTGGTTGTAGTTGCTCAGACCAGTTAGCACAAGCAGCCAAATTTACCCGGCTATTATGGCAAAATATAACAAAATACATCAGAATCCAATCCAACTTTACTAACTAACTAACTAACCTGCACTTATATAGCGCTTTTCTGGTCACAAAGACCACTCAAAGCGCTTTCATTAATACTAACCCTCTATTCTAAGGGCCTACTTCTAAGGCACTTTAAAAACAACTACAGCTGACACAAAGTGCTGTACATCAAGGATAAATAAAATATGAAAGAAATGTAAAGCATAAAAATCAATAAAAGACAATAAAATACAGCTAAAAAAAACTATAACACAAGACAGGTATAAATGAAAATCATATAATAAAATCAATAAAACAAGTAAAATCAATGTCTCATGCTGGGTTGAAGGCTAAGGAGTAAAAATGGGTTTTGAGATGAGTTTTAAAAATGGCCATTGAAGGGAAAGGGACAAGATGAGTAATGGAGTGTGGATTAACTGAGCGAGCTGGTCTGCAGGTTACAACAAAAGGACCTTCGAAATCCTGTCACTAAGCTAGCCATGCTAACGGTCTCAGTACCAGGAAAAAAAAAGAACAAAATAGGCCAGGATGGCGTGAGGTATATTACTGACTGTAGATTAATGACTGAGCGGTCACCACAGTGTCACTGGGCAGACTAGAATTTACAGAGAAGAGCTCAATCGCCAGCTAGCTAGCTCACTAACGAAGCAAGCTGTGAGCTCCGAGGCTCACTGACGAATTTCCGCTTCTCCTTTGAGGAAAGTGTGCACCAGACTATCCAGGAGCAGGTCTGTTAATTAATGACATGATGACCTCACAGAAGAGAACAGCCAATCCAAATGAGGCGTTTCACACAGAGTAATAGTACGAGCTTCTGCGGGAGGAGGGGAACTTTGGGCTGTTTGACTTTGCAGACCATATAATGTCACTAAATCCTCCATAAGCCACTAAAATAAAGAAGAAACCCCAAAATGCACAATTGGAGCACTTTAAAAAAATAGTGAAACTTGTCATATCACTGATGCAGTCAACCACAGCTGTACCCAAATATTCGGTTATCTGGATATTCATTCATTGCACTGGTTTTTGGTGTTCAAATATTTGCTCTTCCCTCCAAAGCTGCTTGATTTTAATAAAGGCAAATTACAAATTTACCCAAAAAGCTACTTGCAAATAATCCGGAATTTATAAGAAAATGGGAGCACCTTGATGATGAAGTCACAAAATTTACCAAAACCCCCACAAATTTACAAAATCAAATGAACAAATTTATAAGGAAAAAAATCTAAATTACATGACAAAAGTTTCAAATTTAACAGAAAAAAGTACTAAAATTTACAAGAAAAGCTGCAAAATTAAGAAAAAAAAAAGCTTAAATTTACAAGGAAATACAAGGGGGGCTAAAAAGCTCCTAGGCTGAAAAGTTCATAGTGGTCAAATCTGGCCAAATGTGGTTTATTTTTCAACATAGTCTGCCCTTCAGGCCACACACTTCTTCCATCGGTGTTGCAGTGCTCGGATCCCTGCGGTAGAAAAATAAAACACACTTGGTCAAATTCGCCACTATAAACTTTTCACCACCACCCCCACGCCATAATTGCATTTTTATAACATTTTTATATATGAGAAAAAAGGTCTCAAATTTACAAGCTACAAATTTAGAAAAGAAAAACTTGCAAGTTTATTTGAAAGAGGTCCAAATTTTAAGAAACGCAACATTTCTGAAAACGTTGTTGCTGATGCAGTTTACCAAGGGATAAAAAGACCACACGGAATATTTGGATATTCGCTCTGGATTGCTCCTGCATATAGAAACCCTCCCAACTGTATTCATGACGGCCCTGCAATTAACACATGAAAAGTGCATCTTTATTTCTGTCCTGCAGCTGTCAGGTGAGGTTCAGTCCGCAGAAGCCACTCAGGGGCAGCTGCATTAAAGGGCTCTGCTAATAGGTGATGAAATACAGTATAACATAAGAAAATATACAAATTCTATATGTATGGTACTATGTTAAGTAATCAAATGACATACAATCTATTTAAAGTATGAAAGAATACTGTTAGAATGGGATAAATGAGATAGAAGTGTTAAAACACAGAGAGAAAAAGTAACCAGTTTTGAAATCATAAAATGTAGAAACGCATCATTAGGAGGCGCCAGAGTGGAAACTGTTAAACTGCTCTTTAATTTATTTTAGCGTCCTGCTTTTGAAAGTGTGAGTATGGAATTGTTCACTAAACATTTAATTGCCTAAATTATTTTTAATCTCTTAAAATTCCTGTGTTTCAAATTTTCTGCTACCTCTCGGTGAATAAAGAATTTGATTTTCTTTGCATATGTTATTTTTTTTGTCATTTTGAGGAAAATTGGCTGGAATGCCAAGGGGTTAGACAATCTCAGTCTTCTGTACTTATCTGTATTTTATTTTACATTCATTTTACCCAGCTCTGGATGGAATTATAATCCCCTAACTGTGAGAAACTAACAATTTCAATCAATTAGGAGAAATTACAGGAAACAGAAAATAGCTCAAAACTATCTGAAGAAAGGAGTTCAACTGCTAATAGCTTGAATTGCTGTGGTGATGAAATGGATGAAGTGTTTGCAAAGTTTAGTCAACCTGTGACTATGATCGCTTCCTTTTGTTTGGTCAAGGACGGAGCAGCTTTGACCCAATTACTGACAGCATACTAAAAAATGTTTCTCAGTTTAGTGTGCTAACAAATTAGATGCTCTCAACATTTCCCCACCATGCTGTGTGCTGCTGTTTCTAGATTTTTATGGAGTCCTGTGCAAGACTGTGTTTGGACCCAGCCAGCACGCCCATGTGGGCCCCACCAAAGGTTAACTCAGGGCTGTCTCCTGGGTCCCATGTGGGTTTGTCTGCAGGTTGCATGTTGGTGTTGGCCCCATCTGTGTTTGCCCACGTGGACTTTACCTGTGGTGCAGGTGATCTGTTTACCCACTTTATCCCCATCTGGGCCCCACATGGGTTTAATGTGGGGGAGCAGCTTTCAGTAACACTGGCGCCACAGGCAAAATTATGAGGAAAAAACTGAAAATTTATGAGAAAAAAAATGTGAAAATTTATTAGAAAAAATGTGAAAATTTATGAGGAAAAAAGTCAAATTTATGAGAAAAATGTGAAAATTTACAAAAATATTAATAACAAATTTATGAGAAAAAAATCACAAATTTACTAGAAAAAAATCACAAATTTATGAAAAGTGAAAATTTAGGAGGAAAAAGTTGCAAATTTTCAAGAAAAAATGGTAAAATTACTTGAGAAAGTTACAAACTTAACATATTTAGCACTTTTAAAAGTTTAGAAAAAGGTCAATGAACAAAAGAGTAGCAAATATGAGTAATTAAATTGAAAATATACAAGAAAAAGTTACAAATTCATGACAACAAGTCACAATTGTATGAGAAAAAAGTGTACAGTAAAAAAAGTTGAATTTTTTTTAGAATCTTCCAAATTTACAAGGAAAAAAGTAACAAATTTTTAGGAAAAAGTTGCAGGATTCCAGTAAAAAAAAAAGTGGCAAATTTACAAGAATGTTCCAAAATTACACGAAAAAAGCACATGAATGGTGCAAATTTACAAGGAAAAAAAGTGAAAATTTAATAGAAAAAAATTGCAAATTTAAGAGAAAAAAATTGCAAATTTAAGAGGAAAAAAATATCAAATTTGCGAGAACAAAATATGCAGATTTACCAAAAATACAGCAAATTTATAACAATGCAGGTTTGTGAGAAAAAGATGTATTTGTGAAAGTTACATCTTTATGATAAAAGTTAAAAGTTTAAAAAAAAAAGTAATAAAATAAGTTTCAAAATTCCAAGAAAAAAACTCAAATTTTTATGAGAAAAAAGCTGAAAATTTAAAAGAAAAAAAATTAAAGGTAATAAACATATATACAGCTCTGGAAAAAAAAAAAAAAAGCAACCACTGCAAAATCTTAGCTAAATTAGCATCTCTACATGTATGGCAGCCATTCAATTTGAGTATCCGTTGAATTCCAACACAAGGACACCTCAGTCTACTTAAGGAGGTACTATTACATGGTCATCTAAGCATGGGGAGATGCATGAAAGCTGTAAATAATAATCAGAGTTATTCCACAAATACACATTTCTGAGTTCTTCCTAAGTAAAACTTAAATATTGTAGTGTTTAAGAATGAACAGGAACTTTTTTCTTTGCATTATTTGATCCAAAAGCAATCTCTTTTTGCTTGTTTTGGTCAGTTGTTATTTTCTGTGTATAAATGCTCTAAAGATGACATTTTGGGGGAATTTGGATGAGTTGTTTTCAGTAGATTAGAGAATAAAACAAAATTGTTCATTTTACTCAAACACATGGGTATTTGTGGCCCCCTAGTGGTTGAAGGGTCCCCTAGCATATGCATACTCCGCTAAATACCTAGAAATGGATCTGAAGCAGGGCACATTCTGCCTCTCGCCCAAAGATACCGGGATAGGCACTAGCCCCCCCCACGACCCGAAAAGGATTAAGCGGTAGAAGATGGATGGATGGATCTGAAGCAGTATACAGAAGTAAGACTCAGTGCTGTGTTGAAGGTACCGGTAGTGTATGATGACCTGGATTTATTTAGGTTTTATTCTGTTTTGTTTATTGTTTACAAAGCACAGAAACATCTTGGACATTATGAGCTGTAAATAAATCATTTTGCTGTAAGATAACACGATTGTTGAAAAATGTGAACAATTATGAAGTGATATTTTTTAAACAGAAGTGTGTTTAGAACAGCAGATCTGGATCTCTGTTGGAGCTTTTCTCAACACAACAGTTTTGCATGAGCGCACACGTTAACAACACTGAGCATGTGCGACAGCGTCAGTGTTGAGGGTTCAAACACGGGATGACTGGCTGGCCTTAATTTTATGTCCGCTGTTCCACTCCCTGCCGACAAAGACTAAAATGTGCACAGTGGAAAATAAACATGAATCATTTTATGCAGCAATGTTTATGACTATTAATAAGATCAGACGATCTCAGGGCCCTGCTGGGGACGTATGGATGTGGGATGGCGCTTTTTGGTGCTTGTCCATGAAGGGCTTTGAAAGTCAAACCCAGGATCTTAAAATGGACCCTTGAGCGAATGGGGAGCCAGTGCAGTGAAATCAACAATGCAGTAATACTGTATGTGCACGTTTGCAAGACTTCGTTAGAAGTCTTGCAGCTTGTTCAGAATACTGCTGCAGACAGACCAAGGAGGCTTTGCTGAGACAGGTGAACAGAGAGTTACAGTGTAATAATCCAATCGTGAAGAAATAAAAGCATGAGTAACAATCTCCACTTTAGAGCGTGACACAGTAGAGCTCAACTTAGCAATAGTTCTTAGGCGATAAAAACAAGAATGGATCAGCAATTTAACAAATCCAAAGTAAACGCTGAATCACGTTGACTACGCTATTTTCTGGCAATGCACTTTTGACCAACAAAAACCACGTCTAAAGTCAGTAGTGTATTATCAATTGCTATTTAAAATCGCATGTGAGCACATGCCTTGATCAGACATGAGTGCATGAGGAAACAGCCTGCACTAGAATGTAGCTGTCTGTTGTTTTAATGGACAGAGCTGCAAAAGTTATAATCTACACATGAAGTATTGTTACCATCGTTTTAATTTTCAAATGATAAGGCACTGAATAGCCTTTGTGTTCATTCACATTAACCCAGAGCTGTCACTGTTGGGCCCGCGCGAGCTAGAGGCTCGGTGAGACGTGGTGGCTGCTAGTCTCGCCTTTTTATGTGCACTTTCCAAGGTTATCCTACCATCAACGATTAATTTGCTGCACCTAGAGGGAGATAAGATTATGCAGTCATGGCTTTATTTTCTTGAATTTTGCCTGTGAAACCCAATCCAAGTCTCGGTGTTGCCTCATAGATGTGAATATCTACCCACAGTGGGAAAATTCAACTGGTCTTTGCTCTATTATAATCAATGTCTGCATCATATCTTTCAAGGCTAAAAGTCAAAGTTAAAGATGATTCCACTTCATCAGTCTACATCAGTGATCGTCAACATCCGGCCTGCCAGAGCTTTCCGTCCGGCTCACAGAATATTACTGTATTTAAGAACTTTGTTTCATTAATTAATTTATATTTATGAAAAGTTCTGATAGGTAGTCAAATTTCTGAGTGTAAGTGAATGCAGCATCGGATTACACACCCCTCCCTTCCCCGACAGTGGGAGAGTGTGTGGAGACGGGCTGTTTTACCTTTACCATAGCGCCACCTATGGATGCAGTGCCTTGATTTTTGGTCTCTGAGTAGCGGGGAGAGTTGCTGATCAGACTTTAAAATTTCAAGCTTCTACGTATTGCCGTTTTTGCTCCCCATGCACTTTGAATGGACGAAAATAAGTATATAACAGCAATCAATCATCGGGTTCCAAGCAGGTGATGACTTCAAGGTCTTTTGTTGCTTAGCAACAACATTTAAAGCATAACATTTTAACATAAAGTTAAGGTTGTCTCTGAGTCGTGGGGAAGGTTTGTGATCATACTGTAAAATTTCAAGTTTATACGAGTATATATTTCTTGTTTTTGCTCCCCATGCACTTTTAGCAGAGAAAATAATAATAATAATAATAATAATAATAATAATAATAATAATAATAATGAGAAGAAGAATCAGAGAAAAAACAATAGGTTTCCCATAGCATGGCTGCTTGGAACCCTAATGAGGACGCTCACAATTTAAGTGACAAAAATCTTTCAAATTTATAACAGAAAAGTCCTTAACTTACAAGAAAACTGTCATAAATTTATGAGAAGAAAATCTTCAAACTGTCAAGAATAAAATCACATCTCAAATAAGTTTCTAAGTACATTTTCTTGGTCTTACTCATACTGATCTAAAAAATAAAGTAAATTTAGAAGGGAAATTAGCATACCAAATAAGATTATATTGCTTCATTACTATATTGTATTGCTTATAGAATATCTTATTTTATTTTATGAGAGCATCCGGCCGTCACAACGTCTGCCGAGAAAAATTCTGGCCCTTGGACCAATGTAGCTGGTGACCGCTGCTCCACAGCCTTTTTCCCAACCTTGGCGTTCAGGAACCCGTGTGGGGAGTTGTGAAGCTTGGTCTGCTCTGGCTTGTCTTGGGCAGAAAACAAAAAAGGTTGGGAACCAGCGGACTCTAGTATACGTGATGTTATTTTTATTCTCAGCTTAAGGCCAAACGGCCAAAACAGCACCACAGGCATCGTTAGCCTGCTTTCCCCACACTCACCCTCACCCTGACCTTCCGCTGAACCTGGACACATTGACTTTTCCCATGGACCGGAACCTTTCGTCCCGCACAGTCTCATTGACTCTAATTAGCCATCGTGGCATTTCCCACGTCTCGTGGCAGCTTGTAAAGACAACCAGACCTCCTCGTCCTCCCTGCCCTCCTCCCCTCGCTCTGCGTCCAGCCCTTTGTCTTGGCGCTCTCCCAAGTGCCCCAGCTGCTTGGCCTGTAGTAAATGTTGCCACATACCACGCACTACAGGGATGTAGGCCACCCCGTGCGTCCGGGCCCAAACCACATCTCAATCACGGTCGGGCTTTCCTTCGTTCTTCCTCTGGCGTTCCCTTCTTCTATCTCCACCTCCCCCATCCTCTGTTTTCTAATCTAATTGGAGGCCGAACCTGAACCCTTCTCCCCTTGCCTCTGCTCATTACCATGCATCCTGATTGGAGATGTTGCCTGACAGACGCTGTGTGTGTGGCTCGTCGTATCACAGCTGGTTGCTCCCTGAGCAGGGGACATTGGCAGTAGATGTCTGCCGGGTCCCTTGAGTGTGTGTGTGTGTGTGTGTGTGTGGGGGGGGGGGAATACAGCTGAGGAGGACCTTTTAGCAGCAGCTCCCTCCGTATCTTTCATCTTCTATCAGACGGCCGCTCACTGATTGCCGCTCATTAATGCCAAGGCCCTGTCCGATCCACTAGGATGGTGGAGTTGAGCTGAAAGGGAATCAAAGCGGGTGTCAGAATATAGGAAGCCGCTGTGATACGGAGCCACGGCGATCGGCTCTGATTGGATTCTGATCCACTCCCATTAAGCATGAGACTGACAGGATTGAGAGGAAAGTTAATTGCCTAAACAAACTGAGAACGGCTCCCGTTAAATCAGCCATGGTGTCTGAACTCCATCTCTTGTCCATCAAGCTGAAACCCCTCCAGAATGATGAAAGAGCCGCCATGAGAGTGTAGTCATTTTCTGGATTAGCTTATGTGACAGACCTTCAGAATTGCAGTTAAAGCCTTTTTCTCATCTCCAGTGTCCATTTGTCAGTTTATATTTGAATATCTTGAGGCCGTGTGCTTTGTGTTCCTGATTTTTTTTTTTTTTTTCAACTGAGCTGCACAGGATTGGACCAGAATGTCAAATCTGTAGGAAAGACAAAAATGAAATTATAATGCAGGAAGCCCCCTTCACAGTGGATGAAGACCACACTGCATCCTAAGAAATCAGCGAGGATGTGGAGGGTCTTTGCAGGGTGTTGGCGAGGTCTTCGGGAACGTATAAGAACGCCGAGGGATGGCCATTACACATGATAGAGTGGGCTAAAGCTGGAGAGTTCTGAGCGTGCAAAACGTCTGTAGTGACGTCATAGTAGTTAATGATCATGGCGGCATCCTATCTGGGTCCTGGGTGAAATTTGAACATTTTTTTTCCTGTAAATTTTCAACTTTTTTTCTCATTTTTTTTTTATGTTTTTCCTGTAAATTTTTGACTTTTCTCATAAATTTGCAACTTTTTTCCTGTAAATTTTTACATTTTTTCTTTAAATTTTCTACTTTTTTCTCATAAATTTGCAATTTTTTTCCTGTAAATCTTAAACATTTTTTCCTGTAAATTTGCAACTTTTTTCTCAAAAATTTCTAATTTTTTTCCTTTAAATTTTCAATTTTTTTCTCATTATTTTTAAAAGTTTTTTCCTGTAAATGACTTTTTTTTCTCATAAATTTGCAGCTTTTTTGGGTACATTTTTTTCCTTGTAAATTTGCAGCTTTTTCCTCAAAAATTTCAGCTTTTTTTATTTACATTTTTTTTTACATTTTTTTCCCAATTTTTTTTCCTGCTTTTTTCCCTGTAAATTTTCAACTTTTTTTCTTATATTTGCAACTTGTTTCTCATATTTTTTTTTAATTTTTCCTATACATTTTTGACTTTTATCATAAATTTGCTACTTTTTCCTGTAAATTTTTACATTTTTTTCTTTAAATTTTCTACTTTTTTCTCATAAATTTGCAATTTTTTTCCTGTAAATCTTAAACATTTTTTCCTGTAAATTTGCAACTTTTTTCTCAAAAATTTCTAATTTTTTCCTTTAAATTTTCAATTTTTTTCTCATTATTTTTAAAAGTTTTTTCCTGTAAATGACTTTTTTTTCTCATAAATTTGCAGCTTTTTTGTGTACATTTTTTTCCTTGTAAATTTGCAGCTTTTTCCTCAAAAATTTCAGCTTTTTTTATTTACATTTTTTTTTACATTTTTTTCCCAATTTTTTTTCCTGCTTTTTTCCCTGTAAATTTTCAATTTTTTTTCTTATATTTGCAACTTGTTTCTCATATTTTTTTTTAATTTTTCCTATACATTTTTGACTTTTATCATAAATTTGCTACTTTTTCCTGTAAATTTTTACATTTTTTTCTTTAAATTTTCAACTTTTTTCTCATAAATTTGCAACTTTTTTCCTGTAAATCTTAAACATTTTTTCCTGTAAATTTGCAACTGTTTTTCTCAAAAATTTCTATTTTTTTCCTTTAAATTTTCATTTTTTTCTCATTATTTTTTAAAAGTTTTTTCCTGTAAATGACTTTTTTTCTCATAAATTTGCAGCTTTTATGTGTACATTTTTTTTTTATTTTTTCCTGTAAATTTACAGCTTTTTTCTCAAAAATTTCAGCTTTTTTATTTACATTTTTTGTACATTTTTTCCCAAATTTTTCCTGCTTTTTTTCTGTAAATTTTCAACTTTTCTTATATTTGCAACTTTTTTCTCATATTTTTTTTACTTTTTCCTATAAATTTTTGACTTTTATCATACATTTGCAACTTTTTCCTGTAAATTTTTACATTTTTTTCTTTAAATTTTCAACTTTTTTCTCATAAATTTTCAACTTTTTTCCTGTAAATCTTAAACATTTTTCCTGTAAATTTGCAACTGTTTTTCTCAAAAATTTCTAATTTTTCCCTTTAAATTTTCAATTTTTTTCTCATTATTTTTAATTTTTTTCCTGTAAATGACTTTTTTTCTCATAAATTTGCAGCTTTTATGTGTACATTTTTTTAAAATTTTTTCCTGTAAATTTACAGCTTTTTTCTCAAAAATTGCAGCTTTTTTATTTACATTTTTTTGTACATTTTTTCCCAAATTTTTCCTGCTTTTTTTCTGTAAATTTTCAACTTTTCTTATATTTGCAACTTTTTTCTCATATTTTTTTTACTTTTTCCTATAAATTTTTGACTTTTATCATACAGTTGCAACTTTTTCCTGTAAATTTTTACATTTTTTTCTTTAAATTTTCAACTTTTTTCTCATAAATTTTCAACTTTTTTCCTGTAAATCTTAAACATTTTTCCTGTAAATTTGCAACTGTTTTTCTCAAAAATTTCTAATTTTTCCCTTTAAATTTTCAATTTTTTTCCTCATTATTTTTAATTTTTTTCCTGTAAATGACTTTTTTTTCATAAATTTGCAGCTTTTTTTGTGTAAATTTTTTTTATTTTTTCCTCTAAATTTTCAACGTTTTTCTCAAAAATTTCTCCTTTTTTAATTTACTTTTTTTTTTTTTACATTTTTCGCAAAAAATTTTTCTGCTTTTTTCCAATAAATTTTCAACCTTTTTTTTCATTCATTTGCAACTTTTTTCTCATAATTCTCTTTTTTACTCTTTCGATCAAGTTTCAACATTTTATTTCTCACAAATTTTTAACTTTTTCCTGCAAATTTTAAAACTTTCTCTGGTGAATTTGCAATGTTCATCTAAATGCTGGTTAAATTTTTATTCTATTTAAATAAACTGTAAATTACAACTTTCCAAATGCTCTCCTGCGACCCGAAACGGATTAAGCGGAAGAAGATGAATGAATGAATGAATGAATGAATAAATTTTAACTTGGCAAATTTTGTCATATTTTTTCTTGCAAATATGTACCTAATTTACACTTATGTGTCTGTACCTTATGTTAAATTTGTGAACACCTCCATCCCCTGTTACAAAATAACACACCGCCTACTGTGCACAACCAGTTGATCGTGATCTGCTGGTTGATCTTAAAATGCTTATAGGTGATGTCAAATCAGTCTGAACCTGAACGCGCACTGGTAATGTGTCCACCAACTTTGCAGCACTGCCAAAGCACCAAACATACATTTATCACATATTACCCTTATTCAAAAATTGCCTCGCCTTACGTGTTTGCTCCCTCTCTGTTCCTTTCTCAGGTGGGACGTCTACGCTGCGTCTGTCATCGGTGCGGGAGCTGCCGGGTCAGCTGCATGAGCTCTACCAGCAGGGCTTCATTCTGGCATCCGTCCACCCGTTCGTCCACCCCTGTGGTCCAGAGTCCAACAGCCCCCAGCACCAGCTCTACCGGGCCATACTGGTCCGACTCAATGACGGGTAAGGGCTGCGTGAGCGAGCCTGTCACTGATCTGATCAAATAAGTTAAAGGGGTCATTGACTGCACCGTTTTCACCTACATTTTAACAGCTCGCACATGCCTTAATGAAATGTTTGTGACATATTTTGTGTGCTCCCTACTGTATAAATTTAGATTACATACTGTATGTATGGTATATAACTGTTTTAGTTATTTGCTTGTGATTTTGACCTAAATTTATTCACCTTCATTTGTTGTTTACAAAACACACACAGTTTTTGTATTGAGATACTGAGTACTTATAGTGAGATATCATTTTTGACCCATATCACCAGTCCGAGGTCATATCCTTTCATCCACTCCCAGCACATAGCCTCATCCTTTCTTCTTCTTCTACTAGCTATCCCCACCTTCTGGTGGGGTCGCTGTGGCAGACAACGATATTTAAGGATAAGGACCTGTACTTATATAGCACTTTTTTCTACTCTCAAAGACCACTCAAAGCGCTTCACTAGTACTAACCCTCTACTCTAAGGGCCTATGGGAGACAGATATCTAGGGACAATTTAGAACAACCAATTAACCTAACATGCATGTCTTTGGATTGTGGGAGGAAACCGGAGCCCCCGGAGTAAACCCACGCAGCACAGGGAGAACATGCAAACTCCACACAGAAAGGTTCCTACCCCTGCCAGCCTGGGGATTCGAACCTGGAATCTTCTAGCTGTTATGCAACAGTGCTAACTGCTGCACCACCGTGCTGCCCGTATCTGCCATATCCATATAGGATATAGGTTGGAGCTGAGTTTTATGCTGGCTGCCCTCGTCCCTGATAATGTTTTAGTTGGACTGTCACATTATTGCATTCAGCCCTTAGTTAGGCTATTTGGCTCAGGCTGTCTTCACCATCTGAAGCTAACCTGCTAGCATTAGCCTCAAAATTTCTCTGGCTCCACCTCAACCAAAGTTCTTGAGGTGACAAAAGAGGGAGGGTTGGGTGAACGGGGTCTGATGAGCATTTTTAAAGAAACATGCTGAAATGAGCTGAAACTGGTTAAAAATGGGCTGAAAATTATGCTGATATAAGTAAAGCCTGCTGTGTTCTGACCAAAGCATGTCGCAGACATTTCATTAAGGCTTCTGGGAACTGTCAGCATTTGAAACTAGAAAAGCACTCAGAGAGCGCATACCTCTACCAAGGCTGCAAGATAAGGACCTTGGTGGAGGTTTGCACTCTTGGATCACCTCCAAAATGTAGTGAGTTCATGTGTAACCCAAGAGCCACCTCGGAACGCATACCTCAGCGGAGCTATGTGTTCTCAGATCATCACCAAGATGTTATGGGCTCCTCTGTAGGACAACGGCCGCCTCTGGTGAAAATTTCACTCGAGTCCATCCAGTTGTTTTTGTGTAATCCTGCGGCAGAAATACAAACAAGGGCCTTGGTGAAGGTATGCACTCTCAGATCATCACCAAGCTCTAATGGGTTCATCCTTAGACCAAGGGCCACCTTTGGTGAAGATTTCATCCGAATCTGTCCAGTAGTTTTTACGTAATCCTGCTGACAGACAAACAAGCCAACATGGATGGAAACACTGCCGCCTTGGCGGAGGAAAAAAGCGCATCAGATGATTTGTGTGCAGTTTGTCTCATTACCTGTGTGTAATCTGCACAAAAAGGATTTCCCGATTAAAGACACAGATGGTTCAGACTAAAACTAAAAATATGTGGGTTCTGTGACTTGCTGCCTATTGAATATTAATAACTCACTTTTATAGCTTTTCTAAGATCAAAAACATTTGAAAAATATGAGGAAAGAATATGCAGCCTGTCAGAGTCTGGGCATACGCATGAAAGTGTTTTTTTTTTATCAGAATAAACCCTGCTTCCTTCAGACAGGCGAAGGGTTGTGACGGATGATGGGAAATGACTCTTATTAGGAGAACTGTACTAAACAAAGATGGGGGGCCTGGCCCCGAGGCAATCATCTTTCAGCGGGCCTCAGACGCTGCAGCCACTCTTCGGGGAATAAGACCTTTGTTTGCTCAAAATGATGAAGCCATTATAGTCACTTAAGAAAGCATGTTAAAATTACTAATGCACCTTAATCGGTGTTATTATGAAGAAAAACACTTGGAGGGAAACTGATTTATCTTATGAAAATTGCATGTTTGCTTGCTGGTGGCTGAAATTAGGCTCTCCGATGATTGATTATGTTTGCAGCCGTTGTGCTACATATATCAGAAATCACCATTTTCGTCATGCAGGCAGGATGACTTCCTAAAAACAAGAAAAAAGCTCGGACAAGCGGTGAAACCTTTCTGTGTTGCTTCATCACCACCGGAGCATCACAACATCTGTTTGCGCCTCAGCAAGCTGTCACGCGGGCCCTCTCAGTGCTCCAGCCAAAACCCGGCCACACGGCACCAAAGTCACCGCCGCCCCCTACATCTGCCCTCCAGCCCCGGGCCCAACAATTTTTTTTCTTTCCTGTCGGGGCGGGACGCCAGGGAACCGCTCCAGTGAAAAGCTGAAGGGCACAGAGAGGCGGTGAATGACAGCAGAGGGTAAAGGTTGTCTTTTCTGTCTCATCAGAATGTGTCTAAATATCACTTTTTTTTTTTGTCAGATATAAAGAGAAAATTCTGGGTTTTTGGATGGGGAGTGGCGGCCCCGTGGGTTATGAAACCTGATCGGCCTTTTACAGAAGTGAGAACTGAAGCCAGTTCAAATGAAAACATGACAGTCAAAAAGGAGCGAAGCTACGACGAGAAGGCTTTCCTCTCCCTGGCAGCGGTGAGATGCAGACAGGCGGAGACCGGCGGCTGAAGCCCCAGTGGCCGCTCTGTCTGGCTCTGAAGCCCAGCGAAGGATCCGGGCCTGTTTACCAAAAACCCTGTTCTCTGGCTGCAGGGCATGGATGCGTGTGGGGGCTGTATGGGTTGAGAGGCAGCAATTGAACCTTTTACCTTTGGTTTAAAGTGCCTCATAAGACTCTGTAGACTTCATAAAAACTTAAAGCTGCATGTAGTGTTTTTTAAAACCACTTTTGATAGCAAGAGTTTATTTGTATTTGGGTATCAAGTGTGGCTACCGACAGGAAAACTTGAAACAAAAACTTGCACGTAAGGCTTTGTTGTCAAGATAAGCAGAAAAACAAGACACGCTCGCTCTCACCGAAGCTGTGAAAGAGTTGCTGTAATATATGCTGGGCCACTTGGTGGCAGCACCACGTATGACTTCCTGTCAGCTGTCGATCACAAGCTGCGCTTTTAACATAGGGGTTGTTACACTGATTCTTTAAAAAGCATGTTTTGCTGATTAGTTTTGAAGATATAGGAGAGTGCTCTGAACGTTTGCCACCATCTTGGATGGAGATAAACGCACTTCAACATACCCAAGCAAAGTTAAATCAATCAGTGTGCCAGGGGTTATCCACATGTGTGAAGAAGAATAAAGAAGGAAGAAAACAGGAAACATCTTTAAAATGTTCAAGCAAGTCGACAGTCTTCAAGGCTTTTGGGTTTGTGGAGTGCTGAATATGTTAAATGTACTACTGCCACTCAACTGTAAATATTTAATGCGATGCACCTCATTTGTGTTGTCATGGTGATGTCAGCGTCATACATGCGTAAACAAATAGCAAAGCATTCAAAAGCTTGCATGGACTGACAACACTAAGCTATCCCATACTACCATGCCACAAACAAGGGGCATCTGCACTTATGGTGCTTTCATTTTGGATTATTTTGGTCGCAATAGGCCGGCACGTTGGCCCACGCCTTAGTAGAGGGCCCAGGTAAGTCTGTGTACAGCAGGGGTGATCAGCCTTTTTACACATGAGATCTACTTTTAGATTTTTCAACATCACAAGATCTACCTGTCATGAAGTCAGAAATTTACAAGCAAAAGTTTCAAATTTAAGATGGAAAAAAGCAGTTAATTTACAAGGAAAAATTATGTGAAAGCTGCAAATTTTAAAGAAAAACATTCATTTATGCTTCAAATACATTTTGTTGAGCTGTGTGGCATGATATGGAAGGGTTTGAGATGATTCAGGGGGGCGGTTCTCGCTTTTTTCCAGGTTACCCCCAATCCCCCATTTGTGAATATGGTACATATGCTGAGAGGGATTCAGGTCACCAGACTGTCCGTGCCATGGGAGAAACTGGTGACTAAAGCAACTTTTTATGGAGCCTGTGCTCACAAGTCAGAGGAAAACACGTTTGGCTTTATGACTTTTCCGTCCGTACACAGCCTGACTGCTCACTGACCCGCGGCACAGTTTGGGTTGGTGGGAGAAATGGCACTGTTTGCTTGTAGCCAGTGCTTTGGACCTATGTATGGGGGTGTGATGGGATGTTTTCGGGTCCTCACCTTGGTGCTATGATGTCCTGTTCAAGATGGCCATGCTTGGTCACATGTTGACATTTTGCATTGGCGGAAAGCAGCTGTAAACCAAACCGAGAAGAAACGGTTGAGCGAATCATGCTCCTGCGGCGGGCCGATCACTTTTACTGGCCGACCATCACTTTTTGTCACAACAGCTGTCAGGTGGCTGTGCGCAACTATTGAGGTTTAGCAGTTGTCTTCACTGTATATGTCATGATCAGGGTGTGGCTTCACGGAAGTGAAAGCAGCAGGAAGACACATAGAGCTATAGCGCAGAAAACGTGTATTTCAGTCATGTTTTTGGGAGAATAAGGCTTAACTGGAAGCTATCACTGGACTATGTATGACTGTAGACCTCAGCTGTGTAGCTGCAGGTTGTCAAAATTACAGAAGAAAGAATGAGGGCCGTCATTTTACAGGTTGCTTGCTGATATCGATCAGACGGAGAAAGATCTCAGCACTGAAAAGAGCTGCCCCCTTCAACAAACAGAAAAATGTAAAAAGCAGTTGAATAGACAATGAACATTTTGTGGGAGGTAAGGATGTTTGTATTATATAATATGTCCTAGTATTCCAGTCCTAGCTTGACATTAAGCATGCACTTGGGTATTTACTAGGAATGAGCTGATACCACTTTTTCAAGACCAATGCCAATACCGATACTGTGACTTTCGGTATCGGGCGATACTGATCCAAACCCGATACCGTCTCTCTTATTTAAAACATGAAAGGACAGAACATACTTTGCCAATCACTAGTTACATTTTGTACACATATAAAAACAGAAATCTAAAAGTCAAAGAATATATTACAAATTTGACTCAGTTCAGCAATGCTGCTGCTTTTTTTATTTTAAACTTTCCAACGTTGGCAGCATTCCGCTGGTCAGCACTTTATAAACATACATTCTGAAGTTTTAAGTGCATGCTTATACAAAACTTTGAAGCTGTGTATTTAACTAAACATTCAGATGAAATTCAAAGTGCCACTTAATGCATGAAGTAAAAAAAAATGCTGTAGATCTGAATCAGAATCAGAATCAGAATCAGAATCAGGTTTATTGCCATTGTTCATGTAGTACACAAACTAGGAATTTGTCTCGGTACAATGCTGCAACATTAAACATGATAAGATAAGAGAAATAAACTATACATGTAATAAAGTGTAAAAAAAGTGTGAAAATAAAGGAACTAACCCTTTAAGTTGTATTTTTGTTATCCATTATTATTATCATCATAAGTATTCTCCTGGTCCTCGGTTTATTTAGTAGTGTTTCTGATATCATTCTCTGTTCATTCTTAGTTTTTCGGTTTGCTCTTATTTTGAAGTCATTCCTGTTCCATTTCATGTTCATGTAGCCTTGCACCCTCTGGGATTAATAAAGTATACAAAATACAAAAAAACCCAATTAATTTGCTAATTTGCTTTTACTCTGGAGGACCCGGATCACTGCCGGAGATGACTTGACTGCAAAACCTCAATAGTCTGCAAGTACACAACGCTGACATGCTTGGTCAAGTTGGTGGGCACAGTGAGACACAGATAACTGTAATTTCCCCATTGTGGGACTAATAAAGGTTTATCTTATCTTATAACTTAAGCTGGGTTTATACTCCACCTCCGCTCTGCACGTCTGCTTCATTGCGAGGCTTTTGTGGCACGCGTTCGGGTCTGGACTGATTTGTGATTGACCTTTAAGAACCTCGATCGACTGGTTGGGCACTGCTTGTATACACCCTTGGAGATTGCCTCAGCCTTACGTTGGCTGTTGGGCACTCACTTCTTCAGGGATGTTTCTGTGCTGTGATACAAAACCACAGCCACAAACTATTGTACTGATTCTTACTCCCATCCCTACCGGCAGGTACGCTGGTTCATCACACTTCTACCATTTGCCTTTCTGAGCCACAATCTAAATTTTCCTTTTATATCCTTCTTCGTTGTTATATTGCCGCCATATTTATGAACACAATCAAATTCAGCACGGATGCCTTACTGTTTTAAACTACCTTCCTGAATTCTGACACAGCGTTCCTGCAATTTCTTAACTACTGAGCATAAACATGACAACACCACCGCTGCTAATCCACGCTGACGTTTCGGTCATTTAGCTGCCTCTGTCACCCACAGCGACAGTGCAATACCCACAGAAAACCAATACCAGATATTACAAGCAACCAAGAGGAAGGAGTGTAATAATCAGAGCTGCTATAGCCTGACAGGTTTGCTGCAAGCACAGACTGATCATGGGAGAAAAACTAGAAGCTTAAGGTGGAAGGAATTTATTTCTGTTTCTTCCACAACAAAAAAATAACAGCATCAAGGGTGACAGATATCAAATAAAATGAGATGAGAATTCAGTACACAAAAAGGGAGGCTGTAAAACAAGCCAAAACAAAACCACAACCAGATAAATAACGTTGCCAAAGAGGAGAAGCAGTTAATTGGCTTGTGCAAATGCATGTTTATGATAAGTTAAATTCTTATGTGGAGGGAATATAAACTTGGAAAAAAAAAAAAAAATCAGTCATCCCCGCTGGAGGTGTTTTTTTTTTTTTTTTTGCTGATATCTGGGCCTGTTTTCCACAGTTGGTTTTCCTTGTCGTACAGTATGAGAAACAGCCTCCGCGGTGTGAGATAATTCATCACAGCCAGCATGACAACTTAATTTGGGTTTGTCAAACTTTCTGTTTTATCATTATTTACTGTAGTTTCACCAGAGTTGAGCAGTGCAAGTCGTTACTGTATGCCCCATTTACTGTCACTCACCTGACAGCTACAGGAAGTTGCTGAAGGCTCTGACAGGGAACAAAAAGTGTGTGTGTGTGGGGGGGGGGGGGGGGCTTGTCTGCTGTACAGTGTTACTCCTCACATCCAGTTGAGTCAAATCTGTTCACTGATTTTATGATAAGTCTTTAAATGAAAATGTTAAGGTCTTTTAATGTGCAAAGTCACCATTGTAAGGAGATGCGTTTGAAGACGAAACCGCAATCACTAATAAACTTAAAGTAACTGTGTGATCCAAACAGTTCCTAAAAGTAAAATCAAAAGTTTTGGGGGGCACAAAACAAAAAATCCCAAACATGATGAAAGCTGGCATCTCATAAGCCTGCAAATTATTAAGTATTGAGAAATCTATGGACTTGTGGGTCTCTAAAATGGGATTGTCTCTTACTTGGTCAGATGACACCTTGTGTGTAATAGAGAGAAGGGAGTGGCCTCTGATAAAACAGCATTACTATATACTGCAGGATGAAAATGTGTTGAATGTTTGTATCTCAATAAGGAATTACTTTAATTCCCCAGACTGCGGTTGCCTTTCCAATAACTACTGTAGAGACTGAAAGCATATTCAGGATGGCATGAGTGGAACTGTGGTATAGTAGAACAGCTGAAGAAGTCAGGAGTGGCAGAGAAGTATGTAAGAGTGGTGCAGGACATGTATGATGGTGGTGAGGTGTGCTGTAGGAGAGACACGTGGTTTCAAGGTGGGGGTTGGATTACATCATGGATCGGCTCTGAGCCCCTTTTTGTTTGTCATGGTGATGGGCAGGCAGCAGATGACATTGTGATCTGTAGTGAGAGTAGTGAGCAGGTGGAAGAGAACCCGGAAAGGTGGTGGTATGCACTGGAAAGAAGAGGAATGAAAGTCAGTTGAGGCATGCCAAGAATACATGTGTGTGGATGAGAGGGAGGCAGGCGTAATGGTGCAGTAGCAAGGAGTAGAGGTAGCGAAGATGGATGGGTTTAAATACCTGGGGTCAACCATCTAAAGCAATTGAAAATGCAGTAGAGAGATGAAGAAGAGAGTGCAGGCAGGGTGAAGTGGGTGTAGACAAGTGTCAAGGGCAAAGTGTTACAGGATAGCAGCTAGAGTGGAAGGGAAGACCTGCTATGATGTATGGTTTAGAGACGGTGGCACTGACAAAAAGACAGGAGGTGGCAGAGTTGAGTGACTAGGAGGAACAGGATTAGAATTGAGTATATCAGAGAGACGGCTCAGGATGAGCAGCTTGGAGACAAAGTAAGAGAGGCAACGCTGGTTTGGACATTCGCAGAAGAGGGATAGAGGAGATATTGGACAAAAGATGTTGAAATGGAGCTAAGAAGAAGACTGCAGAGAAGATTCATGAATGAAGTGAAGGAGGGCATTCCTGACATTCTTTTTTCTGGTGTGACAGAACAGGATCTAGGGGATAGGGTGAGATAGAATCCATAAAGGGAGCAGCTGAAAGGAGAATAAACTAAGCAAAAGTAGGGATCAGGTGGAATAGAACCTGAAGAGGTAGTAGTAGTAGTAGTAGTAGATTAGTTTATTTGACAGGGACAGTGCAATGGAGGTATGCACCGGAGAGAAGAGGAATGAAAGATAGTAGAAACAAGCCAGAATACATGTGTGTGAATGAGAGGGAGGCAGGTGTGATGGTGAAGATGAAAGGAGCAGAGGTGAAGGTTGATGGGTTTAAATACCTGTGGTCACCTATCCAAAGCAATGCTGCTCTGGTGACCCCTAAAGTGAACAGCCAGAAGAAGAAATTTACAGTAACTGTGAGTGGGGAGATAATTCTTTCTGGGACGGAGTGCATGCCAAAGTTTCAGTAATGCAGTTTGGGAGACGCTCCAAAATATCACACAGCCTCCACTGTTCCTGGGGGCTCCAGCCATGAACATGTAGCTGGATTTAGGATGTCACTTGAATGAAAATTACTCGCCTCGCTCAAGACAGTTTTTTTTCAAAAAAAGTGCTAAAAATTTAATCCAAACCGAAGTCATAAAGGGGAAGGCCATCACTGGAGTTAAAAGACCAGGGGCAGATATAAGACTCCCAAATGAGTCTAAAAGGCCAAATAAGAGCATGAGAAACAGACCAAACACACAACGAACATTCTGGAAAAAGAGCAGAACTAATATGAAGAAATTCACATGGCCTGGGAGGAAAACACTGGAAATACAAACAGAAAATAACTGGAAAGGGTGACTGCACAGCATGTCCTGGCAAGTAGTACTACGCACTACTGGCAAGTAGTCGTCGAATGTGTTTCATCACATTGTGTTTTATTTTGTAATTCTCAGTCCTTATCAATGCCTGTCTCTTCTTCTTTTATCTATAGAGCCCTTATTAAATTCACCTGCATTGACTCAGACATTTTTGTCGATAAACCAACAGGCATTCGATGTGGAATGAATGTATTTTACACCCGACGCTCACCATTAGCAGGCATCGCCAGAGCAGAGTTGTTGATCTTTTAATCAGTCTGATGAGGCGGTCGTCATTGAACTGTCTGCCATTATTGTCTATGCGGGTCAATGTTCTCCTGCCTCAACAACTGTTATTAAATTCTGTTAAGCTCAGACATCTGAAATGCTTTTGCTGCGGCCGTTTCAGTCGGCGAGCTGCATTGTTGAAAGTCGTATCTAAAACCGTAAGGTCCCATAGTAATCACCTCCTGCGTTGGTTGTGTAGAACGCTTCAGGCTGTCTTTGGGCATGCACAGCTATTTCTCCAAACAGACCCACGTCTCTCTTTTTTTTGAAAGCCAGGCTACAGAAATATTGACTCCTGAGTGAAAAGGCAACAGCTGAATGGATCCTCAAACCCATAGGCGGACATTTCATCTCACTGAGGAAGGGGGACAATAAACAGAACATTTTCTGAAGTGTAAAGATTGAGGGGGCACTATACGTGTTATTGTAGTCGGGACCCTATGCAAGATTGTGTTTAGTTTCCCCTATAGTTGTAATAGAGAAAGAGGTAAAACCCTTAAAAGCAAAGACATTATAAAAACTTGTGCCGCTGTCTAGATGAGCAAAGAAAATTTAAACCGTTGTGTTGAATAAAGGAGAGTATAAATAAATATAAATATAATAAAGTCGACATTCGCTGTCCACGCCTCATTCTTAAACATAACAAATGGCGACAAGGATAAACCCTAATAACTCTGACATGAAAGTGTGCTTGGCGCCCCAACAGCCGTTCAGGTGAGCCGCTGATCCCCTGGCCCCGCTGGCATGAGATGTTCCAGAGGTATATCACCGCTGCCGGCTTAGACGGTGCTAGTGATGAGAAGCTAAAGAGGATGCTAACCAACCATCTCGGTGCCGAAGGACAGCATATGCTTCACTGTCTGGGCCCTACGGACACATACAAAGACTGTGTGGCCATGATGAACAAGCTTTATGCTGACAAAAGCAGTGTAACGGCATGGAGAGCGATTTTCAACCGGTGATGCCAGTGTGAGGGTGAGTCAGTCCGGCATTATGTAGCAGACCTCCAGGACCAAGCAAGCACCTGTGATTATGGAGGGTTGATAGAAGAGATGATACGCTTAGATAAGCTAGCAGAGAATACTAACAACATAAGGCTGCAGAGTAAGCTGTTTTCAACAGCAGACAAGCTAACACTAGATGAGACTGTGAGATTGGCGTCCTAAATGGAGGCAGAGGACAAGCTATTATCACAGCTAACGCCGCTTAGCCAACAAGCGCTTTGTCCGACCCCACGAACACATATCATCGCTGCTGCCTGATGCGTCGGCCCTGCATTTTTCCACTACAACCAGAAAAAGAAGGGTAGGAAGCAGGACAACACGGACGAGCACTCACCCTGTGACGGCTGTGGTTCATCTTGGCACCAAATCCAGTCTGCCGCCTGTCCAGCTAAAGGGATGAAATGCTACTGCTGTAAGGAAATGAACCATTTTGCTAGAGTCTGTTGCTCAACCATCACAGACACGACAGCCCACTCACCTGGCTCAGCTGCCATTCACGCTGTTGATGTGAAAAACTGGCCATTCAGGTGGCGGAAAGTGGAACTGGATGGCGGTGACATGACACTGCTGCTGGACACGGCGGCTTCGAGGTTCCTCCTGAGCATGTCCATGTTCAGGAAACTGTTCCCTAGGAAGACAATCACAGCGGATGCGGAGGACTTGTTTGGTTATGGCACTGTCAAAATGGGTATAGTCGGGATGGTCAGTTTGGCCGTGCGATACAGCTCCAAGGCCATTCCTTCATTCACTTTCCAGGTGATGCACAAGGGGGCCGATCTGCTGGGCATCGATCTAATCAGCGAGCTGGGTTTCTCCATCACTAACCCAATGAATGCGGCTGTTCTGACAGTCGTCTCATCCTGGCATCACCGTTGGCCAGCGCTTTTTACGGAGCTGGGCTGCCTCACCTCTTTCAGTCACCGACTGCTCATTGATCCGACGGTGTCCCCAAAAGTTCAGCTTCTCCGCCAGTAACCCTTGCACTACGGGGCAATGTCACAGCCGAGCTGCGGAAGCTGTTAGACTCCGGCATCATCCAGCGGGTTGACGCGTCTCCCTGGATCTCAAACTTGGTGGTGGCAAAGAAGAAGACGTGCGGCCTACGACCGTGTATTGACCTCAGAATGATGAACAAGGCGGTCTCCAACAAATATCCCCTGCCCACAATGGAGGAGCTGATGGTGGCGTTCCATGGTTCGAGGATTTTTTCCAAACTGGACCTCCGCCAAGGATACCTACAGGTTCCCCTTCACCCAGACAACCACAACCTAACAGCCTTCATCACCCACATGATAGTATTCAGGTACACCCGCATGCCCTTCGGCCTTAGTTCCACCCCGAGCTGCTTTCGAAAGATCATGGCTACCATCTCCGCCAGTCTCCCAGGGGTGGTGATGTACTTGGACGACATTGTGGTGCATGGCGCAACATCAGCCTCCCACGACGCCCGCCTTGATAAGGGTATGGAAGTGTTAAAGAGACAGCCTCATACTCAAAGGGGAGAAATACATCTTTGGCACAACGACCATCAAGTTTGTGGGGTTTCCGCCTGTCTGCCGAGTGCCTGAGTCCCCTACACTCAAACGCTGAGTTGGTACCGCAGCTACCCGAGCCTTCATGTCCCCCACAGCTCCCATCCTTTTGGGGCATGGCAAATTTTTACGGGCATTTCATTCCCCAGTAGTCGGAGACGATAGAGCCACTACCCGCCCTCCTGAAGCAGGATACACCCTGGGTGTGGATCCCGGCATGCTCCACTGCCATTAGCAAGCTGAAGAAACAGCTTACCTCCCCACCGGTGCTCACCCACTTGGACCCACAAAGCCCCACGTTCATGACATGTGACGTCTCCAACACGTCAGTACTTTGTCGCAACTGCAAGGAGGAACTGAGCGCCCAGTGGCGTTCGCCTCAAGGTCACTCACTTCGGCCGAGCAGAAGCACTCAGTGGGAGAAATGGAGGCACTGGCGTGCGTTTGGGCATGTGAACACTGGCACATGTACCTATATGGACAACACTTCTTGCTGCAGACAGACCTCAGAGCCCTCACAGCACTGCTGGAAACATCGGGGTCGGGGCACAAAGTTCTTTGCATCTGCAGGTGGACAGAAAGACTTCAAGCATACGACTTTAACACCCAGCTCACGTCGGGCAGAGAAAACGTAGTGGTGGACCTCTTGCCCCAGGCCACACCTAACCTCACTCTGAGCCGCGATCAAGACCCCCTGGAGTCGGAACTGATCCACATGCTGCACAGGCAAATTCAAAACGTTGTCTCCCTGCAAGAGCTCCATGCGGCATCCGAACAAGACCCAACTCTGACCCAACTGCGTACTTTTATTCATGAGAGCTGGCCTTCTGATGTGCCAGGGGACCTGCCACCCTTCAAGAGTCCGGAACAATTTGTCATGGTGGAATGACATCTGTATAGCAAGATGCCATTGCATGGTGATTCCAGAGGTGCTAAGGGGCCACATCCTGACCATGATACACGAGAGCCACCTGGGTATTGTTAGTCAAACAGCGGTGTAGAGGTTCGGTCTGGTGGCTAGGCATCGACAAGGACGTTGAGAACATGGTGAAGGACTATATGCCCTGCCTGGCCAGCGGGAAAACTGGCGGGCCACCACCACCACCCCTGCAACCATTACCGTGGCCATTGGCCCCTTGGAAACACGTCCAATTGGACATATGCAGCGAGCTACATAGTGCCCCCCAGCATCAACACTTCCTATTAGTGGCATACGACCTTCACTTGAAATGGCCCGAGGTGTTGCCCACCGGCTCTGTTACCACAGACGTAGTCACCGTGTTCCTCAACTCCCTCTTCGCCCACTGGGGTGTGCCGGATGCTATTACAATGGACAGCAATCAATCAATCAATTAATGCATTAGATTTATATAGCGCTTTATCATAGACACTCAAAGACGCTTTACAGAAATTAAGGGTCATCCACCACCTGGATGATGAAGCAGCCACAATACGGCGCCATCCCTTTAACCATTCACACACACATTCACACCAAGGGCCACTTTAGAGTCTCCAATTAACCTAACGTGCATGTTTTTGGCATGTGGGAGGAAACCGGAGAAATCCCGGGGTAAACCCATGCATACATGGGGAGAACATGCAAACTCCACACAGATCACTGTTGGTCGGGGGCTGGGATCGAACCCACGATCCCACGATCCCCACGATCCCCCGGCCAAGGGTAAACTGTGCTGCCGCAGTGCTAACCACTGCGCCACCATACAGCAATTCACCTCTGTGGATTTTGAGACATTCTTGAGAGAAAGGGACATTAAGCACATTAAAAACCGCCTTCTACCACCCACAGGTGAATGGTGGGTGGAGATATTCAACCAGACCCACAAGAATGGTCTCAGGGCACACCTGGTGGATGGGTCCCCGTTCTCAGCCGTGTTACAGAGCACCCTGCTACATTTCAGAGCGACGCCTCATGCCACAATGGGATGCTCCCCAGCCCTACTAATGCTAGGATACGAAAGGTGTCTTCCCCTGGACCGACTATGCCCCCCATCGGAGGCCATCTGGACAGAAAGACCGTCACCTAGGGGGAGGGTGGTTGAACAGCAACAGCAAATGAAACAGAGGTTTGACAGGAAGTACTGGGTGAAGTGACCCGGACTCGCAGTGCTGGATTGGGTTTGGATCCAGCACCCCAACCTCACCCACAAGCTGCAGTCATTTTGGACAATGCCGATGCAGATCACAGCACAGCTGGGCCCAGCGACCTTTCGCCTCACTGATGGGTCACGGTGGCATGCCAACAGCCTCAGGAAAGTGGCGCTGTCAGGAGATGGCTGCGGACATGATGAGATCAGGATGGGACTTTGGTGACATAGGATCTACAACTCATGAGGAGCATCCGCCGGGGCTGGTGGCAGCAGCACAGCCCAAGCGACATTTGGCCCGGGTTCGGCAGAGACCCCAACACCTGAAGTACTTTGTGATGAACTTTTGAGTGTAGCCAGAACGTGACCGACAATTCAATTCAATTCAATTCAACTTTATTTATATAGCGCCATTTCACAACAACAGTCATCTCATAGCACTATCAACTGTAGGGGGAACCCCCACAGTTGCAGAAAGACCCCAGCAATCAGGTGATCCCCTGTGAGCAAGCACTTGGCGACGGTGGAGAGGAAAAACTCCCTTTTAACAGGAAGAAACCTCCAGCAGAACCAGGCTCAGGGAGGGGCAGTCATGTGCTGTGACTGGCTGGGGGGGTGAGGGGATAGAGAAGAAGAAGAAAAGAACAGACATGTAGAGAGCAAACAGCACGATGGGGACTCAATCTATGGGAGAGAACAAACAAATGTTAATGACCAGCAAAAAAAAAAATATATATATATATTTCATTGAGAGTGAGGAAAGGAGTGAGGCCCAGTGCATTACTGGAGGTCCCCCAGTTGACTAAACCTATTAGCAGCATAACTAAGGGAGGGTTCAGAAACACATGATCCCTCCCTAATTGTAGGCTATATCAAAAAGGTAGGTTTTAGCCCTATTCTTAAAAACAGAGATCGAGTCTGACTCTCGAATCCAGATTGGCAGCTGGATCCACAGGAGAGGAGCTTGATAACTGAAGGCTCTGCCTCCCATTGTACTTTTGGAGATTCTAGGTATTACAAGTAATCCTGCATTTTGGGAGCGTAGTGCTCTGTTAGGATAATACGGTAGTATCAGATCTTTTAAATAAAAAGGAGCCTGATTGTTTAGAGCTTTGTAAGTAAGAAGAAGGATTTTAAACTTAATTCTAAACTCTATGGGAAGCCAATGAAGGGAGGCCAGAACCGGAGAGATATGATCTCTCTTTCTAGTACCTGTTAAAACTCTTGCTGCAGCATTTTGGATCAGCTGAAGACTTTTTAAAGATGTTTTAGGACAGCCTGATAATAAAGAATTACAATAATCTAATCTCAAGCTAACAAAAGCGTGGATCAGTTTCTCAGCATCACTCTGAGACAAGATGCTCCTAATCTTGGCAATATTACGCAAATGATAGAAGGCAGTCTTAGAAACAAATTTAATATGTGAATTGAAGGACAGATCTTGATCAAAAATAATTCCAAGGTTCCTCACAGAGCTATTAAGAGAAAGAGTAACCGCATCCAAACTGAAAGTTTGATTTGGAAAGGAATTTCTAAGGTTTTTTGGACCAACAAGAATGACTTCAGTCTTATCTGAATTTAATAGCAGGAAATTACAAGTCATCCAAGCTTTGATTTCCTTAAGACAGGCTTCTAACTTGGCTAATTGATTACTATCATCTGGCTTCATTGACAGGTATAATTGTGTGTCATCTGCATAACAATGAAAATGTATACAGAGCTTTCTAATAATGTTGCCTAACGGAAGCATATATAAACTAAAAAGAGTAGGGCCTAGCACAGATCCCTGTGGAACTCCATGACTAAGCTTTGAGTTGAAAGAAAACTCATTATTTACATGAACAAACTGGAACCTATCAGATAAATAAGATCTAAACCACTGCAACGAAGTTCCATTAAGTCCAACATAGTGTTCTAATCTATCCAGTAGAATATTATGATCGATAGTATCAAAAGCTGCACTAAGGTCTAAAAGGACAAGTACAGAAACCAGTCCATTATCAGATGCGATGAGGAGGTCGTTAGTGACCTTCGCTAAGGCTGTTTCAGTACTATGATGGATTCTAAACCCAGATTGAAACTCTTCAAGTAAACCATTTCCCTGCAGGTGGTCAAATAATTGCGTAGCAACAACTCTTTCTAAGATTTTTGAAATGAAAGGGAGATTAGAGATTGGTCTATAGTTAGCTAAAGCTCCTGGATCTAGCGTTGGCTTTTTGAGTAAGGGTTTAATTACAGCCGTTTTAAAAGCCTGCGGTACATGGCCTAAAGTTAATGAAGAATTGATTATATGAAGAATAAAGCTACCAATAAGTGGGAAGTCTTCTTTAAATAACCTGGTAGGAATAGGGTCTAAAAGACAAGTTGAAGGTTTGGATGAGGAAACTATTTTGTCTAACTCACAAAGGTCGATTAAAGTAAACTCATCAAGACAGACATCAATAGAAGGAGTTGTAGTAGTTACAGTATTTAAGTTAACTGTGGGGAGAATCTGATTGATTTTATCTCTGATGGATGAAATTTTATTATTGAAAAAGTTCATAAAGTCCTGACTAGTAAGCTCTAAGGGAATGCTAGGATTGACAGAGTCCTGACTCTTTGTCAACCTGGCTACAGTGCTGAAAAGAAACCTGGGATTATTCTTGTTCTCTTCTATTAATGCAGAGCAATAACTCGTTCTAGCTTTTCTAAGCGATTTTTTATAAATTAAAAGATGATTTCTCCAAGCTAAATAGAATTCATCTAAATTAGTGGAGCGCCATTTTCTTTCTAATTGACGAGTCTTCTGTTTTAAGCTACGAGTTTCTGTGTTGAACCAAGGAGTTAGAAATCTCTGATTAGACTTTTTCTTTTTTAAGGGGGCCACCAAGTCTAGAGTCTGATGCAGAGAAGCTGTAACACTATCCACCATGTTATCAATTACAGAAGGAGCAAGCTGTCTATAGCTTATTTCTGTTGTGTTGACACATGGCATAGAGGAAACAATCTGCATAAATTTGGTAACAGCATCATCTGAGAGGCATCTACTGTAATAATGTTTATCTTTAGGAGCCAAATAGTCAGAAATAGTAAAATCAAAGGTTAACAGACAATGGTCTGACAGTACAGGGTTATGAGGAGACACTACAAGATTTTCTATTTCTATGCCATATGTCAGAACAAGGTCCAATGTATGGTGGAGGTAATGAGTAGAATTTCCTACTTTCTGTGAAAACCCAATCGAGTCTAATATTGAATTAAATGCCACATTAAGGCAGTCACTATCTACATCCACATGTATATTAAAGTCCCCTACTATAATTATTCTGTCAGATTTCAGCACTAAATCAGCTAAGAAATCAGCAAATTTGGATAAAAATTCTGAGTAGGTTGATGGGGGACGATAAACTATGGCAAATAAAATTGGGTTTAACCTAAAATTGCTAAAGTGCCCAATACTGAGGACCAGGCCCTCAAAGGAATTATAACGTGCTTTTTGCTTTACATTAACTAGTAATTTGGAATGGTAAATTGTTGCTACTCCTCCTCCACGACCAGAACTTCTGGGATTTTGACAGTTTAAATAACCAGAGGGAGTTGATTCATTTAAACCAACATAATCCTCTTGCCCTAACCAAGTCTCTGTAAGGGAAATTAAATCAATCTGATGATCAATTAACAGATCATGGACTAACAGAGACTTAGGAGTTAGAGATCTAATATTTAATAAACCACATTTAATTTTTAAATTATGAGGAGGAACAGAGGCCAAATCATTCAATTTAGAGGCTTTATGTTTAATTTGAGTTTTACCAATATTGTGCTTAATCACTTTGGGATGCTTATATATTATATTTTTATTTACTTTGGAGGGAGCAGACAACGATTCTCTGATGGGGAAGACAGGGGCTAAGCTGAGGGGTGGCGGATGAAGAGGAGCTGCAGAGAGGCGTGTAAGACTGCGACTCTGCTTCCTGGTCCCAACTCTGAGTAGTCAGGGTTTTGGAAATTTGGATAAAAAAGATGCCAGATTGTTAGATAAATGAGAAGCACCATCCAAAGTGGGATGAATGCCGTCTCGTCTCATAAGACCAGGTTTTCCCCAAAAAGAGCTCCAATTGTCAATGTAGCCCACGTTATTTGCAGGACACCACACAGACAGCCAGCGGTTCAAGGATGACGAGCGGCTAAACATGTCATCACTGGTCAGATTGGGGAGGGGCCCAGAGAATACTACAGTGGCAGACATCGTTTTTGCAAAGTCACACACCGATTCTATATTAAGTTTCGTGACTTCCGACTGCCAGAGACGGATGTCATTAATGCCAGCGTGAATAACAATTGTGGAGTATTTACAGTTACTTTTAGCCAGCATTTTCAAATTTGACTCGATGTTGCCTGCTCTGGCCCCAGGAATGCATTGGACTATGGCCGCTGGAGTCTCTAGGTTCACGTTTCTGACTACAGAGTCGCCAATGATCAGAGTTTTTTCCTCAGCGGGTGTGTCACTGAGCGGGGAAAAACGATTAGAAACGTGAACAGGTTGGTGGTGTACCGGGGCTTTGCGACTAGGCTTCCTTCTCACTGTCACCCACCCAGTCTCCTCGCTGCTGAGGAGAGCTGGGGGACCGCTAACAGGGGGGCCTAAGCTAGCTAGCTCCGCTGCAGCTAAGGGGCGTCCCTCAAGAGTAACTGGCGCAGACGGTGTTTCAATGCAGCGGAGCCGGGATTCCAAATCAGACAACCTCGTCTCGAGCGTCTCAAAAAGACAACATTTATTACATTTACCGTTATCACTAAAAGAGGCAGAGGTGTAGCTAAACATCTGACAGAGAGAGCACACCAGAGGAGGAGAGGAAGGAGAGCTAGTAGCCATCGCTAGTGACTAACCCAAAGCTCAGGAGAGTAAGGAGAGCAAACCACACAGGCAGACAGCAAAACAGGAAGTGACAATATGTTACCACAAGGAAGTGACGATCGAGTGATCCCAGTAACAGTCAACAGTCAACAGTGGGAGAATAACCCACTCGGTCACGCGGGCACACCAGTAGTCTGCCCAGGTATCCGGGGGATGGGGGTGGGTAAATGTGGTGTTTGGACTTGCTGACTCGCCATAGGTGGTGTGATGACGTGGCGAGCTTGCCATGCGCCATAGGGTGCCTATCTTGTGTACATAGTTAGTTGTGTGTTGAATAAAGTAGAATATGGTCAACATTCGCTGTTCGTGCCTCATTCTTAAACATAACCTAGTGCCAATCATATTGTGTGACATTATGGAAAGGCACAGGACCCGAGCTGATTTGAGAACCCGAGCACATCTGTGACCTTCAACGGCAAAGCCAAAAGGAGCAAAATACCAGATTAATGAGGGCAAAAAGTTGCAAATTTACAAGGAAAACATTGGAACATTTCTGAGAAGAAGGTTGCAGATTACAAGAAAAAAGTTGGAGTTATGATAAAAAAAAAGTTGCGGATTTAAAAAAAAAATATGCAGATTTAAAGGAAAAAAGCTGCAAATTTACAAGTAAAAAGCTGTAAATTTATGAGAAAAAAGTTGAAAACTTCCAGTTAAAATGCTGCAGGTTTATGAGAAAAGTTTTAAATATATGAGGAAAAAAATTTTCCACCAAAAATGTTGCAAATTTACAAGAAAAAAATGTTGGTAATGGTATTAAAGGAAAAAAGTGGCAAATTTATGAGAAAAAAATTGCAGATTTTAAAATTGATGCCTCAGCTGCATTTTATTCTGTTATGTAACATGATATAAAAAAGACATGCCCCCCATCCCCCCCCCTTAATTTACACCCATGCTCAAAGCCTCAAAGACATGCCTGCTTTGCTCTGGTGAAAGAAGAGCCGTGAGCGTGTGGAAGTGAAATAAAGAGAATCACAGCTGGAGAGAGAAGAGGAGAGGAGGAGGTTGAATGTGACAGAAAAAGGAGAGAGAGAGTGAGTGAAAAGGGCAGAGGAGTCCACCGTGCTTTGATGGACCCGGCCGAATTCAGGGCCCGGGCTTTGTCTCCGGCGTCTGTTACCGTGGAGACAGCTGCTCACATCAGCACCAGCCCAGGGGAGTCCAGCGGTCCACTGGGGGGGGGGGGGGGGGGATCAGCCAAACCAGAGGGGAAAGCCTCTCCTTCTGCCTGTCAGAACCTAAACTCAAAGGAAGATGAAGAGGAGGATGGGGGAGGCAGGGGGGGTGAATGGGTTACTGTGGATGTGAGTGAAAGCTTGTCAGCGAGCACTCATTCAGCCGTCGCTCCAGAGTGAACAGCTTTGTGCGACTACACAGAAAATGAAGCAAAAGTCAAAACAGAGGCGCTGAGTGATGTGCAGCAGTTGTGCTTATGTCTGACAGGAGCGGTATGTCCGTGGACACAGTCTGTCTGAAGTCTTCATAGCATTAACGTCGGTGTGAAAGCCTCAGTGAATACCGTATGTGAAGGATGTAGCGCTGCAGGACTGCACTCTGGGTATTAGCGTTTGAGTGTTAGTGTTGTATCATCTGGAAATATAAATGGAGCTCAGTCAGTGGATCTGCCAGAAAGCAGTTTATATTATCGGAACTCACAGTTGTTAAAGGTCCCATCCGTAGATGATTTGAGCGGGGGTGAGGGGGGGGATGCTGTCCCCCTTGTTGGCAAAATGACCCCAAACCATCCCTCTTGTTAACCTGTCATCTCCCCATTATCATACAGAGTGTAAGGACAGGTAATACGATTACAGTATGCTTGCATACGTGCAAAAAAGTTGAAATTTTATGGGGAAAAAAGTTTTGAATCTATATGTATATAGTGGTAAATTTGTGTGATTAAAAAGATAACACATTTATCACAAAAAGTGGAAAATTTATAGTAAAAATGGTACAAAATTTATTAGATTGGTCACATTTCCAAGGTGGCATCAGAACATGCAGATTTATCAGAAAATATAAATTTCTAAGAAAAAATGTTACAAGTTTACAAGAAAGAAAAAAAAACCTCACATATCGGCAAAAAAGGGAACAGTCAAAAATTTCTACAAATCTGAACAATTTGTTTTTGTAAATTTGCCATTTTTTCTCACAAATTTGTGACTCCTTTTCTTTGCAAATGTACTGCTTTTCATTTTAATTGTTTTACTTTTTTGTTGTAAATTTGCAACTTTTTCTCATAGATTTTTGAGGGTTTTTTTTTAGAAATTTGTGGATTTTTTTTTTGTAAATTTGCACCTTTTTCTCATAAATTTCTGTTGTCTGGTAAATGTATTACTTTTTTCCTTGGAAATTTATTTTTTTTCCTTCATAAGTTTTTTTCTCACAAATGTTATTTTATATTATTTAATTGTAAATTAACAACTTTTGTCATATTGTTCTACCTATATTCTTGAAAATGTGTACTTATTTTGGGTGTATATGTTTGTAACTAACCCTATTTTAACCATCCCTCTTGTTAAAAAGTTAATCACCTGCTGGGTCCCGTTCACTAAAATATGGCATGTTTGTGGGTTTGAAACTTCTAAAATGATTTGTAAAGTCATATCACTACAATAAACTAAATAAATAACTTCAGAGCTAATAGTGCTACCAGAAAGTTAGCTTAGCCAGCGTGGTTTTTATTGTTAATAGACATCCTTGTTCCCACCTGGTTCACAGTCGATAATATATTTCACATCATTCTGGATTGTTTTGTGATATTTTGGCTGCGATAGTAGATCAAGCCGTTAGTGTCAGCTTGGCCCATCGAACTGCGTCAGTGCTGCTCTCAGAAACGACAGGCTGATCCGACAGGCTGCCTAGCATTAGCTTAACTTAGCTTAACATCTTGTTTTAGTCGTCATTTTTTAATTCTATCCATTTCACTAGACTCCTTGCTCATCTACCAACATTTAACCATATATATCATTCTTATATATTATTTTAGTTTATTTTACTACAGTGTGGCGGAATAAAATCAGGCGAGATGCGACGAGCTGGAAGGTTGCAAAGTTTTATTTTCCTCCAAAATAATGAGACGCACTTTGTAGGTATGTGCGCTACTGTGCTGCTGAGACATGTATCGTAAGCTCGTTTATAGATGTTATACAAACAGAGAGAATGCATGGCACATTAGCATATTGATATACGTATCAGTCAATACATATCATTCGCGTGACCAACTGGCGCCCGGATGTCCACTCCCTCATCCAGGGGATGTATATACAACAGTCCATTGTTCTGATTACCCCCAGGGGCTCTCTGTCCGTATGCAAATTGTCCTCTGTTTCCTCCAGCCCTGCTGAGCGTGAACAGTATCAGTCTGCATTGTGCTGGGTCACCACAACAGTTTATTATACTCTGACTGGCACCAAAGGTGGCTAGCTGCTGTTAGCAGTTTCCCAGTCACTCATTCACAGCTGTTTCTGTGCATATTGTACTCCAGGGACTGGTCATATCCTATCAACCACTGAAACCACACACTTTTGTCTACCCCTGTCATTGATTCTTTAAGATGAATTTACATTATTTAGCTCAGGCTGTGTTTGCTGAAAGGGCTAGGAGTTACACTGACTCCGGATGTAGTCCGTTGCAGATGCCGAGCGGATGGCCCCTTGCGTTCATCCCTACCAGCTCCGTTTGTGTTTTGCAGCAGCACAGCTAAGAACGGAATTCGAAATACAAGACTGCGTGAGAATTATACAAAATAACACAAGATCATGAGAAAGACCTGAGAGTAACTGATATGAACCGATTGCAATCACATGATAACAACAAGGAAGTGTGATGTAGCAGCTCTCCACCTGGATTTTGGGGTGTAACTAAAACATAAGTGACCCATTAATTTTAATTCTATGAAGTGTTTGTATGTTAAGTCAAGTTTTCACCTTCTCTGACGCAGTGGTGGAGGAGCAGACCTCATAAAATAACGGACTATCCTTAAATCATTTTTAATGATCAAACGGCTATTAAACACCGTGTGATACCACAGGATTTTCTTGCTGATTGGATCCGGCATCTGTCAAAAATAGACTCGTTGTGTTTCATAAGTGTGAACCGAATTTGACAAGCCAGGTTCATTCCGCAGTTGTCCAGACCAGGTGGGGATTAGAAAATTGACGAGAATGGGAACTATTTGCTGCGGAGACTGGATCGCAGCCGTAATGTACTGCATCCAGAGTAGGTGTAAATCCAGGGTTAGCATGCTAACATTAGCGATATGGAGTCAACAGCTGACCTTGTAGGTGATGAAAGATGGAGGGCGGGGTGAGCTGGTGCTCATGATCAAAAAAACAAAAAGATAGGTCAACATGGTGCTCCTAAACTTGCAGCTTTTTTCTCATAAATGTGTAACTTTTTTAGCTCATTCCGCTAATGTGATGACGCATCGTCCATCGTTTGTCCGTCTGTCTACATTTCATGGGAAATGCTTCTCCTTCTAGGCATATATTATCTTTCATGAACTCCCCCCCCAAAAAAAAAAACTACAAACAGCGCTGGTCTTGTATATCATGTTAAAGGTGTTACAAGTTTAATAACCTTAGATTTTAATTTGTCCCTGGTTGCATTCATTCCCGCTACGGCCTGCTGCACGATATACGGAGAAAAAAAAGAATGCAGGCAGAATGGATTGGACGTTTGAAAATTTAAAATGTCAACTGTCAAATTTCCCAGTGTTCAATTTGGTCACGATGGAATAGGGTTACAGTTCAGCAGGCAATGTCTGATGGGATATATTCATCATTATTGGGTAATTGCGGGGAGCTCGGGCAGAGAAAGTGAAGGATGAAAGAAAGATGAGTTGAGAGGGAGGAGAAGGGCGGAGAGAGCGCAAGGGAGGGGCAGAACGGGGAAAATGAAGAGGTGCACTCCGAAAGCCATTACAGTGGGGGATTCGCTCTGGTGAAACTATTCACCAACGTGTGAAAATGTGACATTAGAAGAGCCGTTCTGTATTATTAAAGCGCCACAGTGGCGCAGCACTAAACACGGGTTCAGATGCTCCCTGACTGTGTCGTCATAGCAATAGATGAGCAGCGGGGTGGTGGAGGTGGCGCAGAGGGTCGGCACAACTTTGATTCCGGCACAGAGGGCCAGGAGGAGATTCCTATTTTTAAATCATTTGCTGACTTCTCTGTGATGTGAAATGGTTTTACACAGCCTCGGGTTTCTTTCCGCAATATGAGCAGAAAGACTTTAATGTGTACCAGTAAGTGAAACCGAACTCCTGAAAATGGCTACATCAGAGTAATAATTTCAAACATTTTCTTCAATGCGAGTAAGGGCACTCATGGGAAATAACTGATTCAGACAGTGTTTAACCTATTTTAATGTCTTAGTTTACTATGTTTAAAGTGTAAAAGGACCATTCAGTAAAGCATGGTGTGTTTGTGGGTTTTTAATCATATGATTACAATGAAAATGTTAAAATCTTTCTTGACTTTGCCTTTAAACAACCTGGGAAAGCCCAGATGATGATGTCATGGCTTTGGAAGCTTCTGATAGGTTAGTTGACAACATTTGAATTAATTGGAGGCACACAAGTGGATGTGTTTTAAGGCACACCTCAAGCACACTGCTTCCTTGTATGACATCATGGGAAAATCAAAAGACATCAGTAAAGATATCAGGAAGAGAACTGTGGACCTCCACAAGTCTGGTTCATCCTTGGGTGCAATTTCCAGATGCCTGAAGGTGCCACGTTCATCTGTTCAAACAATTATGCACAAGTATAAACACCGTGGGAATGTCCAGCCATCATACCGCTCATGAAGGAGACGTGTTCTGTGTCCCAGAGATGAATGCGTTTTGGTGTGAAATCTGCATACCAACCCCAGATCAAAAGCAAAAGACCTGGTGAAGCTGTTAGCTGAAGCTGGTAAAATAGTCATTATCCCCAGTGAAACGAGTCCTGCACCAACATGGGCTGAAAGGCCACTCAGCAAAGAAGAAGCCATTACTCCAAAACCAACATAAAAAAGCCAGATTACAGTTTGCAAATGCACACAGGGACAAAGACCTTAATTTTTGGAGACATCTCCTGTGGTCTGATGAAACTAAAATTGAACTGTTTGGCCACAATGACCATTGTTACATTTGAAGGAAAAAGAGGGAAGCTTGTAAGTCTGAGCACACCATCCCAGTTGTGAAGTATGGGGGTGGCAGCATCATGTTGTGGGGGTGTTTTGCTGCAGGAGGGACTGGTGCACTTCACAGAATACAGTAGATGGCATCATGAGGAAAGAACATTATGTGGAAATATTGAAGCAACTTCTCAAGACATCAGCCAGGAAGTTAAAGCTTGGGCGCAAATGGACAGTAACCTTAAGCGTACCACCAAATTAGTCACAAAGTGGCCTAAGGACAACAAAGTCAATGTTTTGGAGTGGCTATCGCAAAGCCCTGATCTCAGTCCCATAGAAAATTTGTAGGCAGAGTGGAAAAGATGTGTGTGAGCAAGGCGGCCTACAAACCTGACTCAGTTCAGCCAGTTCTATTAGGAGGAATGAGCCAAAATTCCAGAAAGCTATTGTGAGAAGCTTGTGGAAGAATACCCAAAATGTTTGACCCAAGTCATATAGTTTAAAGGCAATGCTACCAGATACTAAGGAAAGGTATGTAAACTTCTGACTTTGAAGAAAGTGATAAAAAAAATTCTCCAAAAAATTATTTAGCAAATATATAAACTATTTAGCAAATAGAAATAACTTTGGTAATCCTAACTGACCTAAAACAGGAAAGGTTTAGTCTGATTTAATGTCAGACAGTGAGAAAAAAAAGGTTATATGTCTCTTTATACAGTGCATGTAAACTTCTGGTTTCAACTGTATCATCACGTCACTCTGGTTTATCATGTCATTCTCACTGTGATAGTCAGTAGGTCAGACCATTAGCATTAGCTTGGCTAGGGGGTCAGAGACGGTCTGCCTAACCGCATTAGAGCTCCCCTCAAAGCGGATCGGCTGATACAGCAGGCAGCCTAGTGCTAGCTTAAGCTGGATTTATTCTTTGTAGGCCTATGTGGCATAAATTTCATCATTGTCTCTATTCCGTTAGGTTCCACGTGGTCCCTCCACAGCCGTGCACGTATAGCCGTAATTTTCAGACCGCACTGACTATGCATACGCAAAGATCCAACCTCCCAGTCAAAAGGTGGCAGTATGACATAGCATGCAGAGACGATGAGGAAGAATTACAAAGAAATGTGACCAGAGAAAGAAAAAGAAAAGACCATCAGCGGTAAAAGTAAACACAGGAGTTCCTTTTCTCACTTTCACGCAAGCAAAGTATAGTTGTTAAAAGAAGAAAAAATTAAACCATTACAAAGAATAAAAACGGCATCCATATGAACGGCATAAATTTACAAGAAAAAAGTTGCAAATTTATGAGAAAAAGTTGCAATTTTACAAAAACAGAAGTTGCAAATTTATGAGATACTGTAAAATGAGCTCAAAGTAACTTTAATTCTCCCTGAAAATTGTTGAGGATGAACTTGTTGCTTGGAGGACCCTAGTGGCCGAAGGGGTCTGGTGTATTTGCGTACTCTGCTTTATAGAAAGAAACGGCTCTGCTGCCCTCCTCTGATAATTATGAAAGAAAATGTTTTAAAAAGATAAAAGTTAGTGGACATTTTGTTTGCAGATTAGCGTCCACTGAAAACCAATCCCGTATCACCACAGTCACTTTCCATCCTTGAGTGAACGCCGTGTAATTGGAAACCGTCGATTTACGGATGATGCTGCCACCGCCACGCTAAAACAAATCCCAAAGCAAGCCATTACCAGGTAATGCGCAATTAGTTTCCATGTGAACGCTCAGCTCCAGCGACAGTGATTAGTCCAACAAAAGATGTTTCACGGCAAAACAAAGCATGTGACCCATCTGTGAGGAGAAGAGGAGAAGCGGGAAGGGGAGCAGGTGTACTCACCCCGGGGACTGGGGGGGGGGGGTCTCAGGGTATGTGGGCAGGGGGAGCAGGCAGGCATTTGACACCCGTCTAACTGCGTGGGGCCTCAGGGTTTGACAGGCGGCACCGCACGCTGCATGAAAAGTTGTCATTTCACAGGGAGAAGATGGACAGCAGGTGATACGGCTGCTATTTTTAACCCAGTGCCTCCCAACCAGGACAGAATTGTTGCTCTTTTCTCCTCTCCCCTTCCCCTCTTTCATGCGCTGCATGCTGAACTCTCCTTCCAGTCGGGATTTATTCCTGGACAGGAGAGCCTCAGAGAGCTCACACCTCAGCCAATACGTAGGTGCTCTGATCACCTGCCAGCCTTCCCACAATGTCTAGAGCTTCATCATATTGGGAAATCTGAAGTTTTACTGTTTTCATCAAGAGCCAAGCATTATTATCCCTTGCCGATTGAAGACCAAAGGGGTCTTCACCCCCTTTGGGCCAAGACCGAAGGGGGATTTTGTTATGGGGCAGTCCGTCCCACTTTTTGAAATCACCTCCTCCTAAGGTTTTGTTCTGATTGTTTTGCAACACTGTTCCAGGGTTTGATATACACTGATGATGCGCGTATTGCAATTTGGCTCTAATTGGCTGACCTTGAGGTCAAAGGTCAGAGGTAATTTTTTTCCCTAAATCTTGTACATGCAATAACTACTGAAAAAAATGATGTAGGTTTTTGAAATTGATACAGTAGGTGTAGCTAAGACACATCTTGGTCGACTTACACCAGTCACTTACGACTTACACCCTGACCTGACTGTGGGTTTTGGGATCAAAAGGTCAGAGGTCAAAATTAACATTCCATTTGCACTATTACTGTACAACAAGTAAAGTTAGGGTCACCAAACTTGGTACACAGGTTCAACCTGTGACCCTGAAGGGTGATTATGGATTTGGGATCGCAAGGTCAAAGGTCAACATTAAAATGGGATATAAATGATATCTCAACAATAAAGAAAGCTAAGGTCACCAAACCTGGTAGACAGGTTTACTCTGAGACCCTGACCTCTGACTACAGGTTTGGGGTCAAAAGGTCAAAGGTCAAGGTTAGCATTCCCTATGCTCTCTTACTATAGAATGTTTAAACCCCTCTAGGGTCACCAAACTTGCTACACAGGTTCACCTCGGGATTCTACAACTATGGCTTGTACACTTTGTGGTGTTTTCATGGATGATGGGTTTATCATTATCATAATTTGGTTCTACCACAGTAGTCACATTGAAGAGTTGAAAATTGCTCTCCGTCAGTCAGTATTGGCATCTTCAAAGAAAACAGAGGTGGGGGATACTGCACTCACCCCAAAGTGCTCTTGTATTTCATGCCACAATGCAATGTTTGCTATGGTGATGGACAGGCTGATAGTTGAGGTCAGGCAGGAGTCTCTGCAGACTGTGATGTTTGCAGATGACATTGTGGTCTGCAGTGAGAGTAGGGAGCAGGTGGAAGAGAGCCTGGAGAGGTGGAGGCATGCCGGAGAGAAGGGGAATGAAAGTCAGTGCATGTGTGTTAATCAGAGGGAGGCAGGTGTAATGTGAGGAATCGAAAAGAACGTCAGAAATTGTCCAGTCTTAAAGTTTAAAACCTGTTAAGCCCCAGAGGTCCCAAATTTGGGGCCTTGCATCAGTGCCCAAAAAAAGCTCACATAACATAAAACATGCTTGGCACAGTCCACCTAAATATTTCTTCACTAATGCCTCACTAAAATATCTATTGTTCATTATTTCTGCATGAATTTTGGTATAGGTAATGGTTGCATGTTCTGTTTTGATTTGCTGTGGTTTCTTGGCTGCTCCGGTATCATTCTAAAAGAATATTTATTTTTGATATTTTTTTTGATTTTGTATACTTTATTGATCCCCAGAGGGGAAATTGAGGGCAACCACCTGGATGGATGAAGCAGCCACGGTACGGCACTATCCCTTTACCATTCACACACATATTCACACCTAGGGCCACTTTTAGAGTCTCCAATTAACCTAACCTGCATGTTTTTGGCCTGTGGGAGGAAACCGGAGAAATCCCGGAGTAAACCCATGCAGACACGGGGAGAACATGCAAACTCCACACAGATCACTGTTGGTCAGGGGCTGGGATCAAACCAGGGATCCCATGGCCAAGGGTGAGTTGCTGTGCTGCCGCATGCTAACCACTGTGCCCCGCACCGCATTTAGTGTAAGAATGTTAATTTTTCTTAGGCAAGAGTGAAATTTCTCATTTTCTGCTATGTGCCATCGTCATTTCCTCTGACCCAGCTGCATATTCAGTAATTCTTACACCTCTGAAATAACCTCACAAGTGTTACCCTTTGTCATGAATGCCCCTTCGGGGCAGAAAGAGAAAGGCACCACACGCCGGCCGTGAGTTTGCAACATTTATTAAACAAACATAAAGACATACACAACACTTACAGAAAAGGGAATACAGGTTGGCAAAAATAGTAAAGACTAAGGTGAGCGTGATTGCCGGCTAACCTGGGAGCAAAAACAAAGGAACAGGCAGCAAAATAGCCTAACTAAGGTGAGAGTGATCGCCAGCCAGCCTGCAAATAACCAGTAATGCATGCAGCGAAAGTCAGAGCACTTACATGTTGGGAATGGAGCTGAGAGTAGGAGGCTACACCATATAATAGTGCAGTCCCCTTAAAATAGGCAGCAACACAATTAACACAATCAATCACAGATGTGAGCACCTGAGTGAGCAGGAGAAGGTGACCTATTTAGATGATCACCCACAGCTGAGAACTGGGGAACAGACTGTGGGTGAAAGGTGAGTGTGCCTGGAAGAAAAGGCAGGAGGCTCCAGTCATAAAACCAAAATAAACTGACAAGAAAATAACAACAGACAGAAAATACACAAAAATACATAGAGTCTGAGCACAGGCTCAGACTCATGACAGAGCCACCCAGGAAACACCAAAAGGAACCCCCCCCCCCCCAGGAGAATGAAATGACAAAAAACTACCCCAGGTGGGAGGTGGGGGGAAAACAGGTAGGAGGGAACAAAACAAACCCCGCTCAGGACCCACATCAGTCAAAATAATAATGAATTAGACCCCCCCCCCCCCCGGCCCAAGGAGTCAAAGAGTTCAGGAGGCTGCCCAGAGTCCCAGGCCCGGCGAATGGCAAGAAGAACCCAGTCAGCTGACCTGCCGAAGTCCCAGGCCAGCCAGACGTCCAGGTGGTATAAGTCAGGTGGCTTGCCGGAGAATATGGACCACCCGACCCAGTGACTCAGTTTTCCAGGCGGCCGGCCCGAGTTCTTATGCCACCAGGACTGGAGGGGTGACCCAGGAGGTGGCTTCCCCATTGGAAGGCCCAATAACGGGAAGCAGGGCCGGGGAAGGGGAACAATGATGGTGTCTGGTGGAGGAGGAAGGGGGACCATGATGCCCTAGGTGGTCTGAGGCTGGGATAAAGTAGCACCCGCGGTGGCTCCGGGCTGGATCATAGCAGCATCCGCGGTGGCTCCAGGCTGGACCAAGGCTGCGCCATCGGTGGCTTCTGGCTGAAGCAAGGCTGCACCCGCAGTGGCTCCAGGCTGGAGCATAGCGGCACCCGCGGTGGCTTTGGACAGAAGCAACGCTGCACCCTCGGTGACCTCAGCCGGAGGGGGGGCAGAACCCATGGAGGCTCTGGGCTGAAGCTTTGCAGCATCTGCGGTGGGCCCCGGCTAGGCCAATGTTGCATCCTCAGTGGGCCCCGGGCTGGGGCACGGTGCCCATTGCAGACCCAAAATGGAGCACAGCACCCACATGAGGCTGATGCTGGGGCGCAGCACCCATGGAGACTCAGCGTGAGGAGGGACCCACACGATGGCCCCGGGCAGAGGGGAAGCTACACCCACTGGGGCTCCAGGCTGGAGCATAGCCGCACCCTTAGTGGCCCCAGGCAGAAGCGGAGCCGGACCCACGGCTATCTTGGGCAACGAATCTGGATCTACAGAGACCTCTGGTGCTGGTGGACCATCCTCGGTGACCCTGGGAGGAAGCTCAGACACAACAAGCATAGATACAGAGTCAAGGTCGCCGGTGGTGGCGGAGCCTGGCGAGGTGAGCTCAGGTGCAGCTGATGGCTGCACTTGGCTCTCCCCAGCAAGAGCCAGGCAAAATTCCTCCAAAACGGAAAGAGAGAAAAAGGAGTGAACTTGCCTGTTCTGAAGCTCCACCGCCGTCCAGGACTGCGACGGTCCAGGCGACAATGCCTCAGGTGTGGTCCTCCAGGGGTCTGACTTAAATTCTGCTGCGGCAGCCCTAGCAGCAGACATGGTGGTTAAGGAAGCTGGCGACCCTCCAAGCATGACAGCTGCTGCTAGCGGGAGCCCAGGGAACACCACGGGTTCTGGTGGACCTCCAGGCATGGGGACTACCATTGAGGATCCCAGGACTCGCCTTACAGATGGTATTGGGTACCGTGATGCCAAAATCAGGAGACTCCTTATCGGTTCTGATTTCGGCAGACAGGATTCACTCCTCTCCCTTCCATGGTATGACTGCACGGTAATCACCAGGGTCTTCAGGACCACTGGCCTCCTCTTGGCTCAACGCCTCCCTCCCGGAACCAGCAGACCAACAGAGAGAGCAGAGGAAAAAACAGGAGAGGCTGGTGAAGGAGAAGGGATAGCTGCAGCAGCAGGCAGGGAAGGCTCAGCAAAAATGGGTGACTGCTGCTGAGCCCCCCCACTGGACACAAGGCAAGACAATTCATCTTTTGATGTAATAGAATGAAAAGACATTTGCCTGTGCTCCTTAAGCATGATGGTGGCTGCTGCAGACAACCCAGAAGTTTCTAAACAATTGACTGTGGGCATGTCGACGAGTGGAGCTGAATGTCCTCCCTTTATCTCAGTCATGAATTCAGGGAGGAGCCATGGCTTATACTCCAACAGAATGTCTGTTTCTGCTGCCAAGACCCACTGACACTCCTCCCGCTCCTCCGCTGATGGTTCTGGCCAGTGCTTTGGAGGAGAAGGCAGGGCTGCTGCAGCTGGACTTCCATGCTCGGGACCTCTTCCTGGTTGACACGGACAGGGGTTCTGAGACGATTTCTTCCAGCCCGTGGAGCATAAACGAGGGGTTGATGGAGGTGAGGAGGTCAGTTAGGTCTGGATGGTTCCACAGGCTGGGGCACGCGTCCAGAACCTGTGCGGCTCCTTCCAAACGCTCCCGGGCTGCCTCGGGAGTGTGGGAGGCACAAGCCCCCGACAAGATGTTATTTATTATGTTCAGAGCAAAGCAATCCTCCTTTCTGAGCCCACACAAATGGAAATCAGGAAGCACTGCCATACCAGCGGGATAACAGGTCTTTTAAAGAAAACTAATATGGGAGGGAAAGAAAAAATGGCAAAACTCACTGCTGCTGGTGCCCACACTGGTAGCCTCCTTCTGTCATGAATGCCCCTTCAGGGCAGAGAGAGAAAGGCACCATATGCCGGCCGTGAGTTTGCAACATTTATTAAACAAACATGAAGACATACACAACACTTACGGAAAAGGGAATACAGGTCGGAAAAAATAGTAAAGGCTAAGGTGAGTGTGATCGCCGGCTAACCTGGGAACAAACACAAAGGAAAAAGGAACAGGCAGCAAAATAGCCTAACTAAGGCGAGAGTGATCGCCAGCCAACCTGCAAATAACCAGTAATGCATGCAGCGAAAGTCAGAGCACTTACATGTTGGGAATGGAGTTGAGAGTAGGAGGCTACACCATACAATGGTGCAGCCCCCTTAAAATAGGCAGCAACACAATTAACACAATCAATCACAGATGTGAGCACCTGAGAGAGCAGGAGAAGGTGACCTAATTAGATAATCACCCACAGCTGAGAACTGGGGAACAGACTGTGGGTGAAAGGTGAGTGTGCCTGGGAGAGAAGGCAGGAAGCTCCAGCCGTAAAACCAAAATAAACTGACAAGAAAATAACAACAAAAAGAAAATGCACAAAATACATAGAGGGTCTGAGCACAGGCTCAGACTCATGACACCTTTATTATGATACCAAGATTATACAAATAAACCATGTGGTTTCTGAGATATACTCAATTAATTTCGGGCATGCTATTTTCAAGCAGGATCTACAAAAATAGGCCTGGAGCTTAACAGGTTAATTCATATCTGCCCCCAAAGCTAATGGTTTCTTTTGTGCCTCAACTTCCATGTCTATTCCAGATTTCAATGAAATTATGTCAGTGGTTTTTGCATAATCCCGCTAACCCTGCACCAAAAACATAACCTCCACGGAAGATGTTAAAAGAGACTATTACAGTAAAGAACTGGAAAAAAACAAAGACAATATTAAAAATACATGGACAATAATCAACAGTATCCTTGGAAATAAAAGCAGAAATACCAGCTACCCAACTAACATTCCAAAAAATAATAAATCGACTCCGAATGTGAATATAGCTTCACCTGCAGATGAATTTAATAATTTTTTTGTTAACATTGGACCTAAACTGGCCCGAGAAATACCCACTATGGTGCCTACAGGTGATTCAATATGCAATAACACTGCTGTAAAAGACACCATCTTCATAAAGAACACAGACGAAAGAGAGGTCATTGAAATTGTTAAATCGTTCAAAAGTAAAACATCTACTGACTGCGATGGTATTGATATGCTACTAGTCAAAACTGTTATCGAATGCATAGTGAAACCACTGACGTATATCTGTAACCTGTCTCTCCAATCAGGTATATTTCCCAATGCAATGAAAATAGCTAAAGTAATTCCGATTTACAAGACAGGCGACAGAGGGGAACTCTCCAACTACAGACCAATTTCACTATTACCGCAATTTTCCAAGATACTTGAAAAAATATTCTATGAGAGAATTGACAACTTCATACTGAAGAATGATTTATTGTGTGAGCAGCAATATGGGTTCAGACACAAAAGGACAACAGCATATGCCTTAATGGAATTTACAGAAAAAATATCAACAGCCATTGAAAATAAAGAGTATTCAGTTGGAGTATTCCTGGATCTTAAAAAAGCATTTGATACAGTAGATCACAATCTATTATTAAAGAAACTACAAAATTGTGGTATTAGAGGGGTAGCACTGTCCTGGTTAAGAAGTTACTTAAAGAATAGATATCAGTTTGCATGTGTTAACAACAAAAACTCAGAGCTACTGAAGGTCACCTGTGGAATCCCACAGGGTTCAGTTTTGGGACCATTATTATTCAATATGTATATAAATGATATATGTAAAGTCTCAGAAAAAATGGACTTAATATTGTTTGCTGATGACACTAATCTGCTATGCAGTGGAAACAATTTGGAACAACTTCTGGATACACTTGGAAAGGAATTAGGAAAGCTGAAACTGTGGTTTGATTCAAACAAATTAACACTCAATTTAAGCAAGACAAAATTTATAGTCTTTAACAACCATCACAACTACCCAGTACCCAAACTCAGTGTAAATGGTGTAGAGATTGAAAGGGTATCCAAAACTAAATTCCTTGGAGTAATAATTGATAACAAACTGTGTTGGAAGCCACATATTAATTATATAAAAGGTAAAGTATCCAAATCAATTGCAGTATTACACAGAGTGAAAAATTTGCTGAATCAACCCACACTATACACCTTGTATCATTCATTAATACTCCCATACATGACATATTGTAATGAAGTATGGGGAAATACATATAAAACAAACATATATCCACTCTTTATGCTTCAAAAGAGAGCTATTAGAATAATAAACAAAGCAGCTTACAGGGAACCAACAAACCCACTTTTTCTTAAACAAAAAACTCTCAAGTTGAAAGATCTGATCGACTTTAAAACCGCAATAATAATGTTCAAAGTGAAGAATCTATCACTGCCCGCAAATATCCAAAAGTTGTTCCAAACAAGGGAGAAACGATATCACTTCAGAGGAACATGTATATTTCAAAAGCCTACAGTGAGAACAACTACCAAGCAACACTGTATTTCAGTGCAAGGAGTCAGATTATGGAACGATTTTGGACCTGAATTAAAATCATGTACAAAGCTTGGACAATTTAAACAAAAACTAAAGGAAGAAATACTCCAAACATATTTACAAGACGACATGTAAACTCACATAAGGATTGACATTTCCAGCCTGTGTTGTGTTGTAGCTTAGTTTTTCTTTTTTTCTTTTTTCTCTGTGACACTATGTCTTAGATTTGTTTTTGAATAGTAACCGCTTAACTTAGACTAGCTCAGTTTTCTTTTCTCTCAGTCACATTTTGTCTTAGCCTTGTTTTAAATTGTAATCGCTCTTGTCTTGTTTTCTCTTTTTTCTCCTTTGAATTCTTAGATGGAATATGGGTGGGCAATATAAGCTGCGGCTTCAGCCATCACCCATTTCAGATAACTCACGTGGAATTGTATAGTAGAAGGAGTCTTTGTCTAATTTGACCTTGTTGTTATATTATACAGTTTCTTTTAACCTGTAATGTACTATCCGAAATAAATAAATTCATTCAAATAAATAAATAAATGTAATAGCATGAAAAGAAGTGACACCCCTCTCTCTGCAAAAAAGCAAAAGAATGAATATCACAGAAAGAATGAAATTATAGAGTTTGAAAGCCAGCTCCACACTCAAAACAGTCTCTGAATCACTTTTAATGTATCAGCAGATATTGAGTCTGAAGTTATTATTTAAATCATTATGAAAACAGCCCTTTCCTCACAGCTTTTAAAGCTGCTCACACGGCCGAAGACACGCCTGTAACGTGGAAATAAACAGGGCTGTTTCTAGTTTTTGTGGGGCCCTGTGCAAGACTGTTTGTGGGGCCAAACAAAAAATAACTTTAGCTCCACATGTTACAACCGTTTGCAAACGCTTACAACAATTTTGCAAACTTTTGCAACTGTTTGTGAAAATGTACATTTGACTGTTTTCAAAACTTTTTTGCAATAAAATTAAAAAAAACTGTTTGGGACCTTAAAAACTGTTAGTGAACTATTTGGTAACTTTTTACAAACTTAAACCCCCAAATCATCACGTATCCGAGCATTCGCCGCTGCATCAGAAATCGGGGGTCAGAGATAGGGTGAGGAGCCCAGTCATCTGTGAGAGGCTCAGGGTCGAGCCGCTGCTCCTCCAGTGACAGGACAGTTGCCCACCAGATATTTGCCCACCATATGGAATAAAAAATATGAAGGAACAGAAATCTAAATATTTTCATACTTGACAAAGTTAACTTCTGCAGAGCTTATCAAATGCAACTGAGAAGAGGTTTAAAAACATTAAGCGAAAGTTTTGATATGTACTAACTGTGATTAACTTTGTGCATTCGTTTTTTTGACAGCAGCAATTCATATTGAGAAAAAAAAAGGATAAGATGATGCTGATGATTATGATTAGCGGTGGGTAAATGTCCGATGAGCAACTGTCCTACAGCCGCTCCTCCACATTGAAAGGAGCCAGCTGAGGTGGTTTGTGCATCTGGAAAGGATGCCTCCTGGAAGCCTCCCATGTGATGTGTTTTGCCTTGGTATCCTCCCTGAAGAGCTGGAGGATGTGGCTGGGGAGACGGTGTTATGTCCGTAATGTAGGAATGACGAGTGAGTCTCACCTTGGTTAACAGGGTTCATTCAGGATTACACACAGACTATGTACAGAAGCTTACAGCTCTCTCCTGCTGGCCAGGTGGCTTCTCGACGAAAGAGGCAGAGCCTCTTCCACCCACTCTTTTATACCGTGTCACCACCGGAAACCGGCAGTAGCCACCCCGGTCTGTCCCATGACCAACCCGGCCGCCATCTTGGTCGTAGCGGCCTATTTACTTACTACTACTTCGCTGCGCTCTTTGTTTGTTTTTGTTTGTCAATTGTGTGTCTGCTTGCACTTATACCCGTGAAGAACTTCTAAATATCAGGACTTTCACCCCCACGGACCTCCTCCCAGTTTTTCTAGCCCCTGCCGCCGATCTGGTTTATTGTTTGGCTCGGAAAGTGAGACGGCGGAAGAGAGGAAGACGAGCGGGCGCTCTCGTACGACTTCGCAGGAGAGGCTCGCGAACGGCGCTGCCTGGCATATTTCTGTCCAATACCAACTCTCTCTCTAACAAGGTGGATGAACTGAGACTGCTGATGCGTTTTAAGGACCTCGCCTCCTCAGCTGTCCTCTGCTTTACTGAGACCTGGCTCCGGGAAAATATACCGGACAGCGCGCTGCGCCTCGACGGCTTTCAGCTCTTCCGTGCTGATCGTGACACAGAGCTTTCCGGCAAGACCACAGGAGGCGGTGTCTGCTTCTACATCAACTGCAGCTGGTGCTCTGATGTAACGGAAATTTCCAAACACTGTTCTCCTGCCTTGGAATTTCTTGTTATCAATTGCAAGCCCTTCTATTCCCCGCGGGAGTTTGCTTCTTTCATAATGATCGCTGTGTACGCCCCTCCCGACGCGGACACGCGCGAAGCTCAGCGCGTGCTCGCGGATCACATTCAACACACAGAGCGGAGTTTTCCAGACTCGCTGATTATTGTGGCTGGCGACTTTAATCAGTGCAATCTGAGCCACGATCTCCCCCGCTACAAACAGTTTATTAAATGCCCCACCAGAGGATTAAACACACTGGATCACTGTTACACCACAGTGAAAGACGCATATCGCGCTGTCCCTCGAGCTGCGCTGGGATTATCTGATCACGTGATGGTTCACCTCATTCCCACATACAGACAGAGATTGAAGCTCACTAAACCTGTTGTGAGCACTACGAAGATACGGACCAGTGATGCTGAGGAGAAGCTGGAAACGTGCATGGAAATATCTGACTGGGGCATGCTTAAAGGAGCCACGCATGATCTGGATGAGTACACGGACACTGTGAACTCATATATCCACTTTTGTGAAGAGAACATTCTTCCATCACGCACCAGGGTGAGTTACTTTAATGACAAACCCTGGTTCACAGCTAAGCTCAGACAGATCAGGAAGGAGAAGGAAGCAGCGCTGAAAAGTGGAGACAGGGACTGCTACAGGGAGGTTAAATACCGGTTTAACAGAGAGCTGAAGAGGGCTAAATCTCTCTACTCAGAGAGACTCCAGCAGCAGTTCACTGCTAATGATTCGGCTTCCGTGTGGAGAGGACTGAGGCAAATCACCAACTATCGACCTAAGGCTCCTAAAGGTCAGGATGACAAAGCCCTTTGTCAAAGACTGTCCCAACACTATGCCCGTTTTGACACCTCGTCTGTGTCCAACTCCCCCCCTCCCTCCAGCTCCACAGCCTCCACATTCCCTACTTCATTTAAGGCACCCCCCCTCCTCCCCCCCTCCCCTTATCATCAGTGAGCAGGATGTGCTCAAACAGTTCTCCAGACTGAACCCGCGCAAGGCCCCCGGCCCAGACGGCGTGTCTCCCTCCACCCTGAGACTCTGTGCGAAACAGCTGGCTCCTGTATTCACAGACATTTTTAACACCTCCCTTAAGTTATGCCACGTGCCGTCCTGCCTCAAATCCTCCACCATCATCCCTGTCCCCAAGAAGCCACGGATCACTGGACTTAATGACTACAGACCTGTAGCGCTCACCTCTGTAGTCATGAAGTCCTTTGAGCGCCTGGTCCTGTCCCACCTCAAGTCCATCACCACCCCTCTCCTGGACCCGCTGCAGTTTGCCTATCGAGCCAACAGGTCTGTAGACGATGCAGTCAACCTGGCCCTCCACTCCATCCTGCAGCACCTGGACTCCCCGGGAACCTACGCCAGGATCCTGTTTGTGGACTTCAGCTCCGCATTCAACACCATCCGCCCCGCTCTGCTCCGGGACAAGCTGTCCCTGCTCAACGTGCCTGACTCCCTCTGCAGGTGGATCATCGACTTCCTGACGGACCGGAGGCAGCATGTGCGGCTGGGAAAGACTGTCTCAGACTATGCTAGCATCAGCACCGGATCACCCCAGGGCTGTGTACTTTCCCCCCTACTCTTCTCCCTTTACACCAACTCCTGCACCTCCAGCCACCAGTCTGTCAAGTTGATCAAGTTTGCGGACGACACCACCCTCATCGGGCTCATCTCCAACGGCGACGAGTCCGCCTACAGGAGAGAGGTGGCCCAGCTGGCGTCCTGGTGCAGCAATAACAACCTGCAGCTGAACGCTCTGAAGACAGTGGAGATGATTGTAGACTTCAGGAAAGTCACTACTCCTCTGCCCCCCCTCACCCTCTCAGGCTCTCCCATCACCACTGCTGATTCCTTCCGCTTCCTAGGCACTACCATCACCAGGGACCTCAAATGGGAGCTGACCATCAGCTCACTCATCAAAAAAGCCCAGCAGAGGATGTTCTTCCTGCGGCAGCTGAGGAAGCTCAAGCTACCCACCAAGATGTTAGTGCAGTTCTACACAGCCATCATCGAGTCCATCCTCACCACCTCCATAACCGTGTGGTACGCAGGAGCCACTGCCAGGGACAGACTAAGGCTGCAGCGCGTCGTGCGCACTGCTGAGAAGGTGATCGGCTGCAAGCTCCCATCTCTCCAGGATCTGTACATCTCCAGGACCCGGAGGCGTGCTGGCCGGATCATAGCCGATCCCTCACACCCTGGTCACGTACTGTTTGCCCCCCTCCCCTCTGGTAGAAGACTTCGGTCCATCCAGACTAAAACCTCCCGTCACATGAACAGCTTCTTCCCCTCTGCCATTAGACTGCTGAACACTAAGTGACTTATTGACTCTCGTGCGCCATGTACAGCAGCTCAACCAGACTCATGTCAATCATCACTGTTTTCTTCCTGCATTACCGACTGCACTATATAGTTCTCCACAGTATCTGCTGCTGGCTAATATATATTTTAACTGTTGACCAGTATCACTTAATCTTATCCTACACTTTATTACATGTATAGTTTATTTCTCTTATCTTATCATGTTTAATGTTGCAGCATTGCACCGAGACAAATTCCTAGTTTGTGTACTACATGAACAATGGCAATAAACCTGATTCTGATTCTGATTCTGATTCTGATTCTGATTCTGATTTATATACATAACACCCCCCCCCCTCAAAAAAATGCCAAGCACACAAATAACCCACCCAAATTTATCACCCGACACACGCACTAATCCAAAAATATGTATAGAAAATAAACAAAACACCTGTCCACTCACACAACTAAGGCTGAGGGGCTGGGTAGACCACCAGCACCCCCTACACGGCTGAGCGGCTTATTCTGCCGCTTGGAATGGGGAACATACAAACAAAATAATAAGCCATGTTTCTAACTTAAAATAATCCCTTATATCAAATAACACACACACCATAAAGCACAAGACATTTCCTATAGGCGGCCCCCCCCACCTCAACTCCCACCCCACAATGGGCACACAGAGTAAAATGCACAAAAAGGGGCAACACAAATAAAAACAATTCAATCTGACCAAATTCTTACGAATACTCAATCATTATAAGTCACTCAAACCAGGCAAACTCTAGAAAATTACTCCCGTAAATTCACACAGAGAAGCCACCGGCCAGACCACCGAAATCTGACACAGAACCAGTTCTCCAAAATAACCAGAAGTACAGTGCATATTACAGGCTTCAACACATGACGGGTAAAATAGACAAAATGCTATCAAACATCAAACGGACGCCTCCCACACTCCTTCTCACTCTGAATTTGACACCTTTTACCCCTTCTTCTTCTTCTTTTTTTTTTTAATTTACCGGGGCACCAAATAGGAAAACCAACATTAAAACAGGACTGAAGAAACGACTCAAACATGCAAAATAAAACCCTCAGTCCCCAGATGGATCCCTTTCAAGGCGTCTCCGTCTCTTCACATCAGGGCTCGTGCTGCGCCGTCTCCTCTCCACCTCCGGCAGCCGCAGATCCCTCTGGTGTCTCCAGACATGAATAGACCTGCGCCCATCTTCTTCCATCCTTATCCTACACTTTATTACATGTATAGTTTATTTCTCTTATCTTATCATGTTTAATGTTGCAGCATTGTACCGAGACAAATTCCTAGTTTGTGTACTACATGAACAATGGCAATAAACCTGATTCTGATTCTGATTCTGATTCTGATTCCATCCAACCGGGCTCCACCTGGAACGCCTCTGGTTGCCCCGCTGTTGGTGTGGACTGTGATCTCTACGTACTTGAGCCTCAACCTTGGTCTTCAAGGGAGCCCACTTCCTTTTTATCAGATCACCAGTCCTGCGACTGGCCCCCAACTCCAGCTGCTCCGACACGCGGGCTCTCCTGGGTCTCCTCTTGCCAGGTCGTTGCTGGGAGCGCTTTACGATAACCACACTCCACGGTCTAGCCCCGTTTTCTCCCGGTGTTGGCACCTCGTCCTGATGAGCCTCATTGGGGGTCCCGCCGTGCCGTCCGGCACCCTCGTCCAGGGCAGCCTGTGTGACGGCATCGGGTCCATCCCGAGAGGTCTCCACGTGGCACGGTGTGTGCAGTCCCAAAGTCACATTGACCATCCAGTCCAAATCCCACACCTCAGCACCCTCCATGGCAGGAACAGGTCGGCCCCACAGTCCACATCCAGACCATTCTTCACCGGAGACGTTCATAATGCAGAACCCAAGGCTGTAAAATAGGTTGCAACCCATAACGTTAACACCAGATGCAAAAACGTTAATGCGAACGCTGGGCGCCACACTGTCCTTATATCGGGCCTTCATCTCAACGTAGCCCAATATAGCCAACCTGTTCCGCCCGTAGCCATAAAACTCCACTTGTTGCCTTCTTGTCTGTCGGTGGGGAAACAGCCTGTCCATGGTTTCAAGATTCAGGACAGAAATCACCGCCCCTGTGTCCACTAGGAGCGGGACCTCGACTCCATCCAACGTGACGGTGCAACCGATCCTCCCTGTTGTCTCCAGGGAGACGGTGTGCACAACTGTCGGAGTCTTCTGCGCAGCACCTGGTTCTCTCCCACGGCTCCTGCTTACGAAGTTTTCGCACACCCTGGCAAAATGGTTTAAAAGACCGCATTTGCCACAACGCTTTCCTTTGGCCGGGCACACCCTGGACTTATAGCGGTTCTCAGTGGACCCACATCCATAACATTTTGGCGTACCAGGGGCAGACCTTATCCTGACCACGGAGGCAAAATCATCCTCTCCGCATTCGCCATCACAAGGGTCCAGGCTCAGTGCCTTAGCGCAAGAGTCATTCTTCTCCAGAGAAGCCCCTTCAGTAAGGCCTCTCACGATGGTCTCTGCTGCCTCATACTGTTGGGCAAGCTCGACAGCCTCAGCTAACGTCATCTCTCCTGGGTGCGTCAACAATCTGGACCGGGCTGCCGTGCAACAGACGTGCTCCGCCAACTGGTCCCGAATCATCTCGTCCTCCAGGGCCCCGAATCTGCATTCCCTCGCCAGCTCTCGGAGGTCCGCCACAAATCTTCGCACTGGCTGTCCCGACTGCTGGCGGCGCTGTCGGAATTGAATGCATCTCACAATGACGTTCTCCGGCGCCTTAAAGTATTGCACCATTAGCTGCACCACTTCGTCAAAACTGTCCGCACCTCCAAGATTCTCCAGAATCCCTTGACCTTCTCATTCCTAAATTATGGACTAACACAGCTCACGCACGGAGCTTCTCCATATCTCCCAAACCCAGGACAACAAGATAGTTGGTAGAGGCAGTGAACCACCTAGGCCACGTCATGAGCGGCTTGCCCGGAGCCTCGAGGAACGGCCGAAAGCTAGCAACAGAGTGTTCCATTACCGTTTTTACCTCGTCGCCATATGTTATGTCCATAATGTAGGAATGATGAGTGAGTCTCACCTCGGTTAACAGGGTTTATTCAGGATAACACTCAGACTATGTACAGAAGCTTACAGCTCTCTCCTGCTGGCCAGGTGGCTTCACGATGAAAGAGGCAGAGCCTCTTCCGCCGACTCTTTTATACCCTGGGTGGCGTCACCACCGGAAACCAGCAGTAGCCACCCCGGTCTGTCCCATGACCAGCCCGGCTGCCATCTTGGTCGTACCGGCCTATTTACATACATAACAGAAGGAATTATGGGCTCCTCTGCTTAGACTGCTGCCTCAACGATCCGGATCCCCGGATAAGTGGAAGATGATGGATGGATGGATGGATGGATGGATGGATGTTAAAATGGTTTGAACTCTTCCCTGTCACAAAGATAGGGCAACCAAAAAGTGAGAAACAGTCATTAAATCATGCCTTTCAGTTCAACAAGAAAAAAAAGCAGACCAGTAAACCCCACTACATCCCTCTTCTTCTGTCCCTGACACCCGCTGCTCTGTGGATTCCGCCGCTGCAGCACACAGCCGAGCAGAAACGGGTTCGGACTGACTTGTTAACGTCACACCCTCCGTGAAACATTCATTACGAAGCAGCACTGAGCGCCAGCTCCAGTTTTTCTTTCTTTCTTTTTTTTTTTTTTTTGTAGCATCATAACATTCAAAGGCACGACGGCAGAAGCCTGGTGGCACCGCCAGAGAAGGTACACGTATCCCCCTGTTGGTTACGACATGAATCAAAGCAAACCTGATCAGTGGGGCTCCAGGCACGTCTGCAGGAAACAAAACTGAGTGGAAAAAGAGAGACACCGGATTTATTCCTCCTCTCTAAAGGCTAAAATTTCCTCTCAGAGCAGTTTCTGGATATAAGGCACAGTAGGGCCCCCCTCAGCCACTAGGGGACCCCGAAGCTACACGTTCACCCTCAAGATGTTTTTGGGGGGAGAATTAAAATGACCTTTTTCATCTTAAAGTTGCATCTTTTTCCTTATTTATATGTAACTTTTTATCTAAATTTGCAACATTTTTCTCATGAATTGCCTTTTATTTCAAAAATTAGTAACATTTTTGGTCAATTTTGCAGCATTTGTCATGAAATTATTACTTTTTCTTTCAATTTTTGTTGTAAAATTTATGAGAAAAAGTTTATTTTTATTTATTTGTTTAAATTTAATGGGAAAAGTTGCATATCTATGAGAAAAAAAGTTGCAAATTCATGATAAAAAAAGTTGCAAATTGCTAAGAAAAAAGTTGCAAATGTATGAGAAAATGTTGTAAATAAATGATTAAAATATGCAAATTTATGAAAAATGCAAATTAATAAGAAAAAAATTGCAAATTAATGAGAAAAAAGTTGTGAATTTAGAGAGAAAAAGTTGAAATTTTATGCGAAAAATGTTGAAAATGTATGAGAAAAAAGTTGTAAATCTATAAGAAAGCAATTGCTTATTTGAGAAAAAGTTGCAAATTTATAAGAAAGAAGTTGCAAATAAATGGGAAAAAGCTGCAAATTTACGAGAAAAAGCTGCAAATTAATAAGAAAAAAGTTTCAAATTTATGAGGAAAAAGTTGCAAATTATTAAGAAAAAGTTTGCAAATTCAGGATGAAAATGTTGCAAATTTATTAGAAAAAAGTGTCAAGAATCGCCCGTTTCGCGGGAAGAACAAGACACCAAATGCCTTCTGTGAGTTTGTAACATTTATTAAAGTAAAGACGCACATAACAAGCAACACAGCACTAATAAATAAAAGGGGAAACACTGGTGCCGGAGGAGAGCGGAGCTCGCGACCAGGGGAGCAGAACAGCCCGGGGGAATGACGGCTGAGGCGCTCGGGGACGCCGGGGAAACAGAGACAAAGCCGGAGCTCACCTGAAGAGCAGCGGGGCTCACGGCTGACGCGATGTAGGGAAAGGACGAATTACCTGGTCGGAGCTGAACGCGATCTCCTCAACGGCTACGGCCGACAACACACTCAGATTCTTGATGATCATCGAGGACGTCTCAGTAGGGCACGACAACGGCGGGCGCCACGCCCAGGATCATGACAAAAAGTTGCAATTTAACGAGGAAAAAGTACCAGATTTATGAGAGAAAAGTTGTAAATCAATAAGGAAAAAAGCTGCAAATTTATGAGGAAAAAAAGGAAAGGTAATTTTAATTTTTCCCCCAAAAATGTTCAGGGTGAACTTGTAACTTGGGGGCCCCTGGATGGCTGAGGGGCCCGTAAGCATTTGCATTCTGTGCTTTATACTGAGAAAGAGCTGTGTGGCGAACACTGACAGGGTTACGGTGCTGTCGGTTCGGGTATAAACCGGGACGTATGACTTCACTCTGCACCATCTGACAGCAGAATTACCCGTCAAATAAATACGGGCTCTTGTTTTGGAGAAAGGGAAAACCATTTCACTCTTGGAATAAATGCCATAAAAGAAGGTGAATGAGAGTAAAATGAGAGAAAGATTGAGCCTCTGCTCTCTGGTCTCCTGCCACTGTAAAAGTCTCTTTTATGCCTACAGACTCTGGCAGTTTGGACAAAGGGGGCCTATTATACTCCGTTTCAGCTCCATATTTGTATTCTGGGACTTCACGAGAGCAGCGCTGCACACTTCACCGTTTGAATAAATAAAAAAAGTAATTTACTAGCTCCCCCATGACGCCTGTGGGCTCATTTTTGTGCTCAGACAGGTTTAGTTCCTGTTCCTGTAATGCTGTCTTAAAAGCTGACATTTTCTAATGGCGTCCTTAAAGAGCTGTAAATGTACTGTATCAAAAATCCTTTCCCTTTGTTGGGAGAGAGTTCAAATCCTCCCAGCAAAAAACAAACATACTTTAGGCTAAAGTCTGAGTCCCGGACATAGAATAAGTTTATTTCTCCCAAAGGTGTCCTTGTGCCCCGTTTAAATCTGTATCCAGCAGGGGCGTGACTGAGAAATGACTGCGATAAGGCATTAGGAGTGCACACTGGGGGACACACACACACACACACACACACACACACACACACACCCTGACAGGCAAGGACTGACGCTTCCGCTCACAGCGAGTCTGCGTGAAGTGTGAAGCTCCGACGGCGGAACTTTAATGCGTGCACCAGCTTGCAGCTTGCGCGCATCGGGTGTCCGTGCACAGTCTGAGCCCCCCCACAGAGTGTCGGGCGCGTGTACGGCTTCCTCTTCTTCTTCTTCTGCTGCTGCTGCTCCGCCTCGTCAACAGGATGAGAAGCAGAGATAGAAGCCTGGGCACTCGTCTCCTCGGGGCTGGCTCCGGGATTTCCTCCGGAGGGGCAGGGGAGGGAAATGCAAAATCATATAAATAGATTCTCCCCGCTCAAAAATACTGATAGGGCCTCGGCGGCGGAGGGGGGAGGGGGGGCAGATCGGATTTGCATTGAATTTATTTCTCTCTCTGTGTGTTTTTCTTTCATCCAAGCGGGTCTTTGTCTCACCGAAGTGCTGTTGTATTTTTGTCTTGCCTCCCACTGGGGCAGCGCTAGCATTAGCAGCGCTGCCTTATGCAGCGTAATTCACTGATGGGTTTTCGGTGTTTAATTCCTGGGTCTGTCAATAGGACCCAGTTTAATGACGTGTTGTGACCGTAGTCACGGCTGTTTCTGGCTGTAGAGCAGAGTATGCCGGTGCCGCAGGCCCGCTCAGCCACTAACGGCCAAGCAACTTTTTTTCTCCGAAATTTGCAACTTTTTTTCTTGTAAATGATGAGTTTTTTCCTCATAAAATTTCATTCATTTCACATAAACTTGTGCCTTTTGTCTCATAAATTTTCAACATTTTTCCTTTTGTTTCTTGTTAATTTGCAGGAAGTTTGCTACTTTTATGTGTTAATTTGCAACTTTTTTCTGATTAAATTGCAACTTTGTTTCTGGTAATGTTGCAAGTTTTTTTCTCATAAAATTTAGCACTTTTTGACAAAAACTGGCATCTTTTTTCTCAATTTTTCACAGTGTTTTCTTTGTGTATTTTTTTTCCCTGCAAATTTGTGAGACGTTTCCTATTTTTTTCATGTAATTTTCAGCAGTTTTGTTGTAAATTTGCAACTTTCTTTCTGGTAATATTGCTACTTTTGGCTCATAAATTTTCATGTTTTTTCACATAAACCTGCACCTTTTTTTTCCTCATAAATGTTCACCATTTTGTTTTAGTGATTTTGTTTCTTGTAAATTTTCAACTTTTTTCTGGTAATTTTGCAAGTTTTTTTCTCATAAATTAAACATTTTTTGTGTGAATTTTTTCTCGTAAATTTGCATGAAGTTTGCTACCATTTTCTTATTAATTTGCAACTTTTTTCTTGTAATTTTCCAACCTTTCTTCTTGGAAATGTGCATTTTTTTTTCTTGTTAATTTGCAACTTTATTTCTGGTAATGTTGCAGTTTTTTTTCCTCATAAAATTTTGCCTTTATTTCACATAAACGAGCCATTTTTCTCCTGGTAGCAGTCTGGGCTACCCCACTTGGACTCCTGCCCCCACAGCCCAGACAACTGTATGAGCAGTAGAAGATGAATGGATGGATGGAAGTTTGTGACTCTTTTTCTTATAAAATTGCATCTTTTTTTTCCTGATAAACAATTTTTTCTTTGTATAATTTTTTCCCCGTAAATTGGTATTTTTTCCCCTGGTAGATCTGCAACATTTTTTTTTTCACAAAAATTTGCAATTTTGCTTCTTGTAAATTTGCAACTTTTTTTCTGGTAATTTTTGCAAGTATTTTCCCATAAATTTGTGACTTTTTTCTTTTAAATTTCCATCTTTTTTCTCATACATTTTCAACTTTTTTTCTTTGTAAATGTTTTCCTGTAAATTTGCTACTTTTTTCTCATAAACTTTCTTGTAAATTTTCAACAATTTTGTTGTAAATTTGCAACTTTTTTTCTGGTAATTTTGCAACTTTTTTCTCATAAAACTTCATGGTTTTTTTCACGCAAGCATGCACCTTTTTTCCTTATAAATTTTCTTTTTTTTTTCTTTGTGAATTTTTTTCTTGTAAATTTTCAACTTTTTTGTAAATATGCAACTTCTTTTCTTGTAAATTTGCAGTTTTTTCCTGGGAAATCTGCAACATTTTTTTCTCATACACGTGCAAGGTTTTTGTGATTTTGTAACTTTTTCTCATAAACCTGTAACTTTTTTCTTGTGAATTTTCATATGGATGCTGTTTAAATTTGTAGTCCATATAATGGTTTGTTTTTTTCCCTCTTCATCTAGGTGTGACACAAGTTGATTTTTTAAATTGTTTTTGCTTGGAGGGATGAGATTTTTGTCCTTTTTTAACGGGTTTCCCCTTTACAAACATCGGGCTGTCCTGAAAAATTAGAAATGGCCCTGACTGTTTGGACATTTTCATGCTGTGTGCCCTAATGAACCAAGGCCCAGAATCCTCATCCTCTTCCCCCACTGTGGTCTCTGCAGGGTGGAGAGGAGCCAGCCAGTGTGCTCACCGTACAAGCTGCAGCTAGAAGAGTGTCTGTCGGCGGAGCAGGTGCCCACTCCAGAGCTCATCCAGGGCTATGTCAAAAAGGTAGGGGCAGCTGGATCTTTTGGAAAAGGCAAAAATGTCTGTGCCTACCTCCAAGGAGCTTTTCAGATGGTGTCAGGAACTCAGTAATCAACACTTCCTCTCATGCTTCACAAACATTTAGCTTGTAATTCAGCATTTACACTCAGTTTGCAAATTTATCAATTAAGAAACCCACCCATTTCATTTGTCTCAAGTGTAAATTAGCACTTTAGCTTTAGCTAATTTTCCACCACAGAAAACATTCAGAGGACCAGGGACTATGTGGCAGCAGCTCCCATTTTTCTGCTAATTCCCCATAAGAGATCAGGTTCGAGTCTTTGCTCTAAAACCGTTTTAGCACCCACTCAAGAGAAGGGACTCGAAGAAAATGCTGGTCCCTTCTGATGATGCTTGTGCCTCTGATTGGTCCAAACGTAAATGAGCATTGATTTTTGTATTCCTTTTTATGCACTAATTGACACTTAAATGTTGATTATATTTTATGTCCCCTGTTTGATGACGTCTGTGTTGCTCATAGGTTAAATCTGGGCTGTCTTCTTCATTTCGTGTGGGTTAGTCCACAGTTTCCATGTGGGTCCCGTCTGTGTTTGCCCGCAGGGACTTTAGAATAAGATAGGCTTTATTGTCACTGTGCAGTTGTACAGTACAGTGAAACTGTGGGTTCTCCAGCAGGCTACTGCGCAATGAAGTATGAGAGAAGGATTAAATAAAATGCAGTTACAGAACACACGATTAAACGCACGACTGAAATAAAAATAGTCCAGGATTATAGGCATATATTCACAGGTATGGTAGTGGCTTCACGGATAGAACTGCCTAAGGATCTGTTACCCGCTTCAGGAATTCAAAAGTTATAAATTTCTTTTTTAATATAAACAGATGTTAATATATACAGATGTCAGAAAAAATTATGTCATGTAGATGTTACTGTTTTTGGAGTCATTAGTGTTTTAATGTTGAAACTGCAGCGTAATTCAAGCACAGAGCTTACATTGAACTGGTTTACAACTCTGCTTCTGGCTGAGCCAAAAATGAAAAAAAAAAAGGCAAGCTGAGCCACACACTGAATGGGTTTGAAGGCTGCATTTGGCAGCCACATTTGAAGGATCTCTCAGAATGGGACAGCCTTTGGCCAGCGCAGTGACTTAGCCGGCCTCCAAATGTGCACTTGGAGGATGCAGAACCTGAATTGAGACACAGCCATTGTCTTGATTAGCAAACTGCAATACCTTTATGGTGATGGGCTCTTTATATCATCTGAAATGCCAAGAAAAAGTGAGGGAAGTGGGCCAAAGCCAAATCGCTAGCATGCTAACTAGCCATCTGTGCTATGTCACGGTGACTACAAACCCTACTCAACAGGTGACCATTGTGTATTCCAAACACTGACTTGTGCACTGGACAATATTTAGCATGTTTACATGAGTGGGAAATGACAGTGGGCCTATTGTTTTCTATATTATGCTCATTGAGGTGCTTAGCAGCAGTTAACTGGGTACATTTAGAAGGGACTATGTTTTTCGGCGGAGCAAAATAACCAAAAGCATCAACAAAAATCATAATATTTTGTCCTGTATTGTTGTCATTTAACAAACTGCTTGTGGAACCGTTGTATAAAAGCAATATTGCACTCAAGGTCCTGTGGTATCATGATTTTAGTAACTGCAGTGATTTGTCGATGCTCCCACACAAATATAAGGAATACAATAAAGCTTTACATTATTTTTATTTCTAATGAAATGAGAGTATAGAATAAGATAACATGCTTCACCTTTTGAATGAGTGAATGAAGAAAACTTTATTTCGAACGTGTGAGAGTAGAAAAGGATAAATAAAAACTAGTAAAGCACTCAGAGAGTGCATACCTCTGCTAAGGTTCCTTCCCTCCCTTTGTTCATCCATCTGTCCATACTTCCCTGTCTCCATCCCACCATACATTGCAAGATAGGGCCTTGGTAGAGGTATGCGCTCATAGATCAGCTCCAAAATCTAATGGGTTCGTCTGTAACTCAAAGACCTCCTCTGGGGAAAATTTGATCAAAATCAAAAGTTTAAGAAAAGATAAGCCTTTATTAGTCCCACAATGAGGAAATTCCAGGAAAATTCCAGTTTTTGAGTAATCCTGCTAAGCCACTGCTAGAAGATTGAGCCTTGGTGAAGGTATGCACTCATGGATCACCTCCAAAATGTAATGGGTTTGTGTGTAGGCCAAGAGCCACCTCTGAAAAGTTAATCAAAACCCATCCATTCGTTTTTGAGTAATCTTGCTAAAATATTGTGAGAAGACAGAGCCTTGGCGGAGGTATGTGCTCTTGGATCATCAACAAAATCACCATCTCTGGTGAAAATTTCACCAAAATCCATCCATTCTTTTTTGCTTAATCCTGCTAAACGACTGCTGGAAGATTGAGCCTTGGTAGAGGTATGCACTCATGGATTACTTGCAAAATGTAATGGGTTCATGTGTATCCCAAGGACCTCCTCTGGTGAAAATTTCATCCAAATCCATCCGGTAGTTTTGGAATATTCTTGCTAACGTGCTGTGAGAAGAAAAGAGCCTTGGTGGAGGTATACATTCTCAGATCACCAAAATGTAGTAGGTTCCTCTGCTGCTCAAGAACCACCTCAGGTGAAAGTTTCATCCAAATACATCCAGTAGTTTTTGTGTAATCGTGCTGCACAAATACAAACAAAGCCCTTGGTGGAGGTATGCACTCTCAGATCATCACCAAAATCTAATCATCTGTTCCCCGTGCCATTAACACACCTTTCCTGACAATTTCATCAAAATCCATTTATAACTTTCTGAGTTATGTTGCTAACAGACAGATAAACCAACCAACCAACAAACCAACCAACGCCACTAAAATCATTACCTCCTCCCTTGGCGGAGGTAATGAAAGAGAGCTTGACCGTCTCCAAGTTGTTCAAAATTCTGCTGCAAGGCCTTTAACTAACACCAGTAGAAGAGCACACAGTACTCCAGTTTTATCTTCTCTTCACTGGTTGCCAGTTTATTTTAGAGTTAATTTTAAAGTCTTAGTTCTTTTAGAGCCTTACACGGTCAAGCTCCCTCATACACCTGTGATCTGATCGTCTCTCACATCCCTGCACGAAGCCTAAGGTCATCAAATTTGATGCTCCTGAAGGTTACACACACATTTTAAAACCTGAGGTGATCGATCATCTTAGTCTGTTGCACCAAAATTGTGGAATGAACTCCCACTTTCTTTATTGTTTAAATTGTGTTGATTCCTTTAAAAACAGCTGAAGACTCTGCTTTTCAAACAGGCTTTTAGTTAGACTCAGGATGTGTGTTTGTTTTTAATTCTTTTATGGTATCTGTTTTAATATCATTTTTATGTTTTTACTTTGATGTTTTTTTTATCCTTTTGTGTGAAGCACTTTATGATTTCTGTCTGGGAAAGGTGCTATATAAATAAATTTTGCTTGCTTGCAAACTCCAAAAGGAGTTTTTTTTAGTTTGGTTCTCGGTGGGAATAGCACAGGGTAAACTATTTCTAGGGGAAAATGACCTGGGGGGAAGGGGGAGGGAATCACCCATAGAGAGATAGGTCTACATCTGACTAGAAGGGGTGTAACGGTATGCCTTAAATCATGGTTCGGTACGTACCTTCATTTTAAGGTCACGGTTCGGTTCATTTTCAGTACAGTAACGAAACAAAATGCAAAACGTAAAACTGCTTATCTTTTGTATAAGCGGGAACAGCTTTATTGACCAAAAAACTGCAAACTGCCAGCAGTAAATTCTCCAATAAATAAAATATTCTCAAATAAACAAAATTAAAACGTATTCATTCATCCATCCATCCATCTTCTTCCACTTAATCCTTTTCGGGTCGCGGGGGGGCTGGAGCCTATCCCAGCATCTTAGGGCGAGAGGCAGGGTCCACCCTGGACAGATCGCCAGTCCATCGCAGGGCCAACACAGAGAGACAGACAACCATTCACTCTCACAGTCATACCTAAGGACAATTTAGAATCCCCAGTTTGATTGCCAGTTAACCTAGCTTGCATGTTTTTGGCATGTGGGAGGAAACCGGAGAAATCCCGGAGTAAACCCACACAGACACGGGAAGAACATGCAAACTCCACACAGGTCACTGTTGGTCGGGGGCTGGGATCGAACCCAGGATCCCCCGGCCAAGGGTGAGTTGCTGTGCTGCCGCAGTGCTAACCACTCCGCCACCGCGCTGCCCGTAAATGTATACAAAATGTATACAATAAATAAATTCTCTTTTTAGGAAATAAACGACGCAGACAAGTGCAACAATCGAAGTTTGAACAGCATATTATAAAAAGTTCCCCTAGCTAAATAAAATGACCCATGAAACATGAGCTGGAAACCTGAACTTCACAGCTTAATCAGAAGTGTTTGTAACAACACAATTAAATAACAGACATTAAAGTTCGGTCTTTTAACCCAAAAACTAAAGAAATAAAACTTAAATATCAGCTTCTACTGCACCATACAGGGCTGTTGTAACTCTACTGTTCAAAACAAACTGGAGTAATAATATTCAACTCCATTAAAGTCAAAAAGAAAATAACAAACTAGTCCATCCTGACTGAAACCTTGCTGGGTCTAGAAGTTTCAAAGTTTAATAATTAGGCTTCACATGAAAATTAAAATAACTTCTTCCAGTCCAAAATAAATTTACAAACACTTTAAATATCAGTGCGGTGCAGGAATGTGAGTCTTGACTATACATACAATGAAATATTTATCAAGCCATTTTAATTTATTTGTCATGATTATAGTTATCTTTTTTAATTAAATTACAAATCATGGTATTCTATTTTACAGAGATGCACTAATATTCAGAATGAAGGCTTATTCATCATCATCATCATCATCATCATAGCAGTCTGTCGGGAGCGACAATGACTGTTTCATTTAGGTCTGATCAGATTCCTCCACGCAGCTCTGTCCTTCGCCCTCCGCTGCCAGGAATTCCTGACCTTGTTAACCCAGGCTACGTCCGAGCCGGTATGGGTTGCTTTTTGATTGACCATTTCATGAAACTGCTTGCAAAGTATTTGAGTACCGCTAGCTTTTGCTATACTAGCGGCACATTCTTGGCAGATAGAGGTATTATCAGTGGCAAGGACAGGCCAAGACAAACTGACTCTAGTATCTGTTGCAGTGACTGACCAGATGATAGGTTTGTTTATCTCTGCTCTTTGTGTAGTGCATGTCACAATGCACCGACTGGCAAAAGTCCACCACAGACCTTGCGACAGATGTGCTTATCTGCCAGGATGTCCAGTCTCACCCCGTGTAACTGGGAGTGATCCACCACAGACCTGTGACAGATATTGTTTTTAGTTCTGCCAGGATGCCCAGTTTTACCCTCCACATCCTTAGAAGGGCGGGGTTGCCGGTTGAGTTGCCGACGGCCCAACCCATGAGACAGGTAGTACCGGTTTTCATGGTTATCTGGTAGCAAGCAAACCAATGTGGCAGCACAGTTTTACCCTCGGCCGGGGGATCGCGGAGATCGTGAGTTCGATCCCTGCCCCCGGCCAACAGTGATCTGTGTGGCGTTTGCATGTTCTCCCCGTGTTTGCGTGGGTTTACTCCGGGATTTCTCTGGTTTCCTCCCACATGTCAAAGACATGCAGGTTAGGGAGTTAAGGGGCGCTTGCGCACGCAGCGACCGGCAGCTGGTGGTTTGTCACCAGACTGCAAAACAAATCTACCTACGGGTACAAAATAAGTCCAAAAAAAAAAAATGCTGACCTATTACCCTAGGGCTTATTACCGCAACAATAATGGAGAAGATGAAAAAGAGTAAGCTACTCATGTAATTCACTCATTTACTGGCAGTTAACACGTTACCAGCAGAAATGAAATAGCTCAGCTGTCAGCAAACATCATTCAAGAGAGATTATTGTCAGACAGGAAATGTTAGCACATGTGAAACAGTTTAATCAGTTTTCTAAAGTTGAGACAGTCGCTCATTGAAAATAAGAAGCGCTAACTTTACTTGCTAAAAACTCACTAACCTTACCGGTGTTGTGTTTACAAGTAGCTCAATTTCAGTCATTCTTCTCTGGGGTGGAGCGCTACAGAAGTCCGCTAACAGGCGGCTGGAGAGGGGAAACGGAGAGAAGGAGGGGGCATGATGTGACAGTTACACTTTCTGTCCATCACTCAATATAGTCTGTGTCGTACCGCTGTAGTGTCTGTACCATACCGTGGGTGGCATACCGAAAAATACGAATACAAGTACCGTTACACCCCAACTGACTAGCATGGCACTGCTAGTGATTTATTGGATTAGACACTCCCTCGACTGGCCATTAGCATTCCTAGCCTGACAAATAAGCAAAAGGTAATAGGAAGTTACTCCATATTTCGTTCTATAGTGATTAACAGAGTGAAAACTTGGTTATTCAAAAGAAGGTATATCATAGTTTTCTTCATTGTTGGCATTTACATCAGAATTCTAGCACTTTTTTTTTTTTGATGAATTATGAAAGGACATAAACAAATCACTCCAGAAACTGGTGTACATAGTGATCACATTTAAACCTGACATACATACCTTTGTTTGTTTGTTTTTTCTGTAGTTACAGTAAAATCTGCCCAACTTAATTAGACACAGTCCAAAAAGAGAAAAACTTAACCAACCTGAATACAAGGATCACAGACAATTGCAGGAACCAGCGATTAATGAGCACACTGCAGTAATCTTTACCTGCCCCTCATACCCTCCGTCTCACCTCTGAAGAACACATTTGTGTCCGTCTGTAATTATAAAATGCGGTGAGCTGATTGCAGGCCCACTCTGATCCACTTGAGTATCATTACGCAAAAACCCGCTAATAAAACAGGACCTCGACTGATTAGGTTCACTGTGGAGCTCAGTCAGCTATCAAACACTGAGGACCTGTTAAAACCGTCAGTTTTATGATTAGCATGAAGTGGCAATGCAGAAATGTAACCACACACCCATAAAGGTTAGCCCTCTTTACTTTATGATATGTGTCATGGTGAAGAGGGGGTCATAAACAAGCAATGATTGACGGTGAAAATATTCTGTGGGATTTACAGGTGATCTAGTTCCCTTCTCATTCACTTAAGAAACAGCATGCTATCCCTGCACACATGCTAGACAGAGATGAGGAATAAAGAAGTACATATACACTGGGGAAAATAAGTATTGAACACATCAACATTTTTCTCATTAAACATATTTCTAATGGAAGCCATTGACCTGAGATTTTCACCAGATATCAGTAACAACCCATGTAATCCATACATACAAAGAAATCAAGGCATTTGCGTTCACAAAACAAGTTATTAATAAAGTGGAATTACACAATGAATAAGTATTGAACACTTGAAGAAAAAGAGGTGCAAAAAGGCATAGAAAGCCAAGAAACCAGCTGAAATCCATCAGAAGTTATGAAGCCATCCCATCCCCCATCAGTGCAAATTAATTTCAGCTGGTTAAGTCCTGACTGATAGCTTTTAAAAACATCTGTGAATATCAGATTGTCACACCACAAAGAGCTCATGATGAGTAGAAGCAAAGAGCTCTCTCCTTTTGCAACCTTGTTGTTGCAAAACATACTGATGGTTATTGGTGCATTTCTGAACTGCTGAATGTTCCAGTGAGCACAGTTGGAGCCATCATTCAGAAGTGGAAAGAACATCATTTTACCATAAACCGGCCATGACCAGGATCTCCTTGCAAGATTTCTGGCAATGGAGTCAAAAGAATTATCAGAAGAGTTATCCAAGCGCCAAAGACCACTCGTGGAGAGCTCCAGAAATACTTGGAGTTAGCAGGTACTGCTGTTTCAAAAAAAAAAAAAAAAATAAGTCATGCATTCTATGCCCATTCACCTCGCAAGGCTCCATTGCATTGAAGAAAAACCGTGTTGAAGCTCTTTTAAAGTTTGCTGCACAACATTGGGGCAAGCCAGTAAAATACTAGAAGAATACGGTGTGGTCAAATGAGACCAAAACTGAACTTTTTGGATGCCACAACACACAGCATGTTTGGAGGAGAAATGGCACTGCACATCAACCCCAAAACACCATACCAACAGTGAAGTTTGCAGGTGGGAGCATCATGGTGTGGGATGTTTTTCATCACATGATACAGGCAGACTTAATATGAATGAATGAATGAATTTATTTATTTATTTATTTGAATGAATGAATTTATTTATTTCGGATAATACAGTACAGGTTAAAGAAACTGTATAATATAACAACAAGGTCAAATTAGACAAAGACTCCTTCTACTAAACAATTCCACGTGAGTTATCCGAAATGGGTGATGGCTGAAGCCGCAGCTTATATTGCCCACCCATATTCCATCCAAGAATTCAAAGAAAAAAGAGTAAACAAGACAAGAGTGATTACAATTTAGAACAAAGCTAAGACAAAGTGTGACTGAGAGAGGAAAAAAAAAAAAAAAGAAAAAGAAAACTAAGCTAAGCTAAGTTAAGCAGTTACTATTCAAGACAAATCTAAGACAGAATGTCACAGAGAGAAAAAAAAAAACTAAGCTACAACACAACACAGGCTGGATATGTCAATCCTTATGTGATTTTACATGTCGTCTTGTAAATATGTTTGGAGTATTTCTTCCTTTAGTTTTTGTTTAAATTGTCCAAGCGTTGTACATGATTTTAATTCAGGTCCATAATCGTTCCATAATCTGACTCCTTGCACTGAAATACAGTGTTGCTTGGTGGTGTTCTCACTGTAGGCTTTTGAAATATACATGTTCCTCTGAAGTGATATCGTTTCTCCCTTGTTTGGAACAACTTTTGGATATTTGCAGGCAGTGATAAATTCTTCACTTTGAACATTATTATTGCGGTTTTAAAGTCAACCAGATCTTTCAACTTGAGGGTTTTTTGTTTAAGAAAAAGTGGGTTTGTTGGTTCCCTGTAAGCTGCTCTGTTTATTATTCTAATAGCTCTCTTTTGAAGCATAAAGAGTGGATATATGTTTGTTTTATATGTATTTCCCCATACTTCATTACAATATGTCATGTATGGGAGTATTAATGAATGATACAAGGTGTATAGTGTGGGTTGATTCAGCAAATATTTCACTCTGTGTAATATTGCAATTGATTTGGAGACTTTACCTTTAATATAATTAATATGTGACTTCCAACACAGTTTGTTATCAATTATTACTCCAAGAAATTTGGTTTCAGATACCCTTTCAATCTCTACACCATTTACACTGAGTTTGGGTACTGGATTGTTGTGATGGTTGTTAAAGACTATAAATTTTGTCTTACTTAAATTGAGCGTTAATTTGTTTGAATCAAACCACAGTTTAAGCTTTCCTAATTCCTTCCAAGCTGTATCCAGAAGTTGTTCCAAAGTGTTTCCACTGCATAGCAGATTAGTGTCATTGGCAACAATATTAAGTCCATTTTTTCTGAGACTTTCTTTTTCTTCTATTCTTCTATAATATAATTGAAGGAAAGATGAATGAACAAATTTACAGAAACTCCTTGATAAGAACCTGTTTGCCATCTGCCAGGATGCTGAAGATGAAACAAGGGTGGACATTTCAGCAAGACAATGATCCCAAACACACAGCCAAGGAAACTCTCAACTGGCTCTAGAGAAGGAAAATAAAGCTGCTAGAATGGCCTAGTCAGTCACCTGACCTGAATCCAACTGAAAATCTATGGAACAAACTGAAGATCAGAGTTCATAGAAGACACCCATGATTCTTCAAGATTTGAAGACAATTTGTGTGGAAGAACGGGCTAAATATCGCTCCTGAGCAATGCCCTGTGCCTAGTTTCTCCATTCAGGGAGGTGTCTGTAAGCTGTAATTTCCAACAAAGGTTTTTCTACTAGATATTAAATGAATTTCACCAAGTGTGTTCAATACTTTTTCCCTGTGTCATTCCACTTTATTAAATATAACTTGTTTTGTGAACAGTTGCCTTGATTTCTTTGTATGTATGATTACTTGGGTTGTTACTGATATCTGGTGAAAATCTCAGGTCTAATGGCTCCATTGTGATGATCCAGCACACTGCGGACGGACACTAGCTCACTCACACTCATCAGGGCTTGGAGGGAAACGGAGGACAATTTACATACGACAGAGAGCCCCAGGGGCAATCAGATGGGACTATCTATGTGTTGCGTCCTCGGAGGGAGGACGTCCAAGGCCTGGGCGCCTTAGCTGGATGTCATGCTAATGGATGTGTATTGGACTGGATGTGTTTTAGATGACAGTCACTATGCTAATGTGCATGCATCTCCCTGTCTGTATAACGTGTATAAAAGAGCTTGTTATACATGCCTCAGCAACGCAAAAACTCTCCTACCAAACACACGGCCCACCCAGCGGCAACACTGGAGGTCCCACCGGCTGTATTTATGTTCGAGGGTCAATAAAAGAACCTGTGTCGACCTACGCTCGTGCCTCCACATCCTTTCCTTACACCCTCTACACCATCAGAAATATGCTTAATGAGAAAAAGTGTTGACGTGGGGTTCAATACTTATTTTCCCTGCTGTACTTTGTTACCAGGACTTGAATTGACAGCACTGACCCACCAGACAAATCTAGGGCACACATTTGTGAGCTCTTTTAGCACTAGTAGTCTGGTGTTTTTTGGCAGTGCATAGTTGTTTTTCATGCTTTGCGCCCTTGTCCTTGAAATAGTTGAGTGTGTACATGCTTTACCACTTGGAGCAGTGGACTTATTTAAAAGGGGTGTGACTGGGCGTAAAGATGGCACTTTGTTATATTCTGGCATGGTGGATGATGGAGAAGTAGAGATAAAGTCAGAAGGAGTTGCAGGAGTTGTGGATTCTATAGAAAGCATATGATCAGGTGCCAAGAGGGCAACTGTGGTACCGTATGAGGAAGTCAGGATTGGCAGAGAAGTATGAGAGGTAGGGCTGGGCGATTAACTGTAATTAAACTGAGACATCCGGAGTGTAAAACCGATATAAACTTGCTCATGTTGGTTTTTTCCCCTTTTCCTGTTGAGTGCATGTGTATAGAGAGCTCTTCATGTACTGCCCCTTTAAGACCACACTTAACTCCACACTCTGGAAGTAGCACATTTAGCACTGTTCAGAAGCCACAGAATGGCTAAAAAATTAAAATGGCTTTTAATGAAAAGAAATTTGGTGTCCATCCAAATGGTAGGTGATAATTGACTATTTCTTCTGAAGATGCCAAGAAAAAGGGAGCAAAGTCTGTGGAAGTTAACACATAGATGCCTGAAACTAAGTTACATTTGCCTCTGATGGTGGTCCACGTCATCTCAACCATTTTACAGAGGGAATGGAGGAAAAGAAGGGACAAGCTAAGGCTGTACTGTATTTAAGAGACTCATAATCACTATGTCATGGTAATGCAATCATGGCTGTATAAAGGACTCCCCCAGTACAGCTAACAAGCTAATTAGCCACCATCACGAGTCATGTGTCCCACAAACCCTCAAGAGGTACACTACCATTCAAAAGTTTGGGGTCACTTAGAAATTTCCTTATTTTTGAAAGAAAAGCACTGTTTTTTTCAATGAAGATAACTTTAAACTAATCAGAAATACACTCTAATATCTAATATACATTGCTAATGTGGTAAATGACTATTCTAGCTGCAAATGTCTTGTTTTTGGTGCAATATCTACATAGGTGTATAGAGGTCCATTCCCAGCAACTATCACTCCAGTGTTCTAATGGTACAACGTGTTTGCTCATTGCATCAGAAGGCTAATGGATGATTAGAAAACCCTTGTGCAATCATGTTAGCACAGCTGAAAACAGTTTAGCTGGTTAGAGAAGCTATAAAACTGACCTTCCTTTGAGCAGGTTGAGTATCTGGAAAAAATTATTTCAAATACAAATCATTATTTCTAACCTTGTCAATGTCGTGACTATATTTTCTATTCATTTTACAACTCATGGTGGTAAATAAGTGTGACTTTTCATGGAAAACACAAAATAATTGTCTGAGTGACCCCAAACTTTTGAACGGTAGTGTATGTAAACAAACACTGACTTCTGTACTGGACAATTTTTAACTTGTGTATGAAATTGTAGTGTCTGCGCTTCTCTCCTGGCCATGCCCAGCATTTTCTGTGATTTCATGTGTTCTTGGTTGTCATTATGATCTTTATCATCATCATCATCATTATTATTATTATTATTATTAGTACATACCCGTACATACCCGTCCATGCCCGTAGAAACCAAGTATAAGCAAGTATTTCTGCATGCCCGTCACTGAAGGGTCTCCTCCTGTCTCAGACGGCTGTGTTGTTCACAGTCATGCCTGCGGCATACTGCTGGAACCTGAGGTGTTTCATGTTCACGGCATCTTTTCTGACGTGCAGCAGTTCCCCTCATTCTCTTGCTCTCCATCTGGTGGGTCGTCTTCTTCTTCGTTCAGACCATTGGTTGAGGGACAGGTGCGTCGTAATTCCAGTTCATGGGCAGGATCATGAAAATAGATCTGAGCGAAAAGTGGCTTTCGACCCTGTTCAGAAAGGCCCATGCATGCCCATAGAAACCAAGAAACCGGAGCACCCAGAAAAAATCAGCGTTTTGCTTGGCATTTTACACATTTGTAGTGTAGACTGGCACTGGACACTGGTGCATGCACACGCAGCGACCGGCAGCTGGTGAGAAAAGTCCGTTGTCTGTCTGTTTTTACGCACTTTAATGTGTTTTAATGAAATTCTCTGTGTTGTTTTTGTCCTGGAATGTTTGTGGACTGCATAACGAAGAGCTCCCTGGTTCCATCAATATGGATTTCCTCCCCATTTTTGCACTGCTGCTTCTTTCCCACCGGCTCTGTGTCTCTGAGGTAAGCGCGATCGTGATCATGCCGGGGAGAATACAATATTCCAGGGACATGTTACTGCATTTAAACACGGATAATGCAGCATCTGTGATTGAGTCTATGCCGCAACTGCCAGACTTTATTTTAAGAGACGTTCATGGACACAGCGATGAAAAGAGAGACAAGAAGAGAAAACGCGGAAGGCATGGAGGCGTGAAATTACGCCTGAGGAGACGTCAGTTTAATAGCATTCCTCTCCCTTCCATGATTTTGGGGAACGTACAATGTCTGAGGAATAAGGTAGATGAAATTCAAGGGAATGTACGCTACCAGAAGGACTTCAAGAACTGCTGTGTCATGGCTTACACGGAGACGTGACTTACTGCGCATGACCGGGACGCGGACCTGTGGATTGACGACTTTGGAGCCCCACTTCGCTCGGATCGGCAGGAAGAGGTAACGGGGAAACGTCAGGGGGGCGGCGTATGTTTATATATTAATAAACAGTACTGCACATCTGTCACGGTCAAAGAGCACATCTGTACACCCGATGTGGAGCTTCTGTCCGTATCGCTACGCCCCTTTTATCTGCCTCGCGAGTTCCCCCAACTTTTCATAACGACTGTGTACATTCACCCGAGGGCAGACGCTGACTCCGCCTCCAGCACCGTCTTTGATGTAGTGCAGCTGCTGCAGTCAATTTCTCCAGAGGCTCCAAACTTTATTCTTGGGGATTTTAACCATGTTTTTAACCATGTTTCTTTAAAGAAGACACTTAAAAACTTGTATCAGTATGTCTCCTGCCCAACCAGGCGAAAAAAGATATTGGACCTGTGCTATGGATCCATTGAGAGGGCCTATAAATCACTCCCCCTTCCTCCTTTAGGATCCTCAGATCACAACTGTGTACATTTGCTGCCCACATATAAAACTGCTCTCAGAAGAGGCAAGGTGGAGACCAGAGACATAGATGTGTGGACACAGGATTCAGTGCACTGCCTCCAGGAATGCTTTAACTGTACGGACTGGGAGGTGTTCACACTGTCCTGCGGGGATGATTTGGACTCTTTGGTGGACGTCACATGCTCATACATGGCTTTCTGTAAAAATATGATCGTTCCACGTAAACGTGTCAAAATATATCCCAACAACAAGCCATGGGTTACAAAATCAGTTAAATCTTGCTTACAGAGGAAAGCACTTGCCTTTAAACAGGGGTCTGTTTCTGAGCTACAGGTTGCCACAAAAGAGCTGAAGTCCGAAATTTTAAGAGCAAAACAGAATTATAAATCAGAGTTGGAAAGCAAGATGGCAACAAAGAAACTTGGTTCAGCCTGGGCCAGTATGAAAACTATTGCAGGCCTTCAGAGCACAGAGCGCAGTAATCTTGTGTTTTTAGATGGTTTTAATTCAGACACAGAGCTGGCTAATGCTCTTAATTGTTTTTATGGTCATTTTGACTCCTTTGATTTTAGCACAGAAACCCAAGATTTGAAACAGAAACTCAAAGACAATCAGCACTTTAATGTTGAGGTGCAGGATATTAAAAGGGAGTTCTGCACTGTAAAAGTAAACAAAAGTCAGGGCCCTGATAATATATGTGGGCGCGTGGTAAAGTCCTGTGCACATGAACTGAGTCCTGTATTTCATTACGTTTTCAATAAGTCCTTACAGACACAACATGTGCCTAAGATCTGGAAAGATGCCGTGGTTGTTCCTGTTCCAAAATCCAGCTGTTCTAAAACGGTAAACGACTTTAGACCAGTTTCTTTGACTTCAATTTTAATGAAAATTTTTGAAAAACTGGTCAGATGTGAGGTCCTAAAGCAGACTGAACATGCATTGGATCCTTTGTAGTTTGCATATATGCCTCACAAAGGAGTGGAGGATGCCACTGTCACTCTGTTTAACATGCTTTTTAAACATCTGGATTTTAATGGGACACACGCCAGGCTTTTATTTGTGGACTTTTCCTCCGCCTTTAATACAATCCAACCTCATATTTTAGTTGAAAGGCTCCTGCAACAATTTGATTTGAGCAATAATCTGGTGGGTTGGATTCTGGATTTCTTAACCAACAGGATGCAGAGAGTAAGGGTCAATGGTACATTGTCTGACCTAAAGTGCTCTTCTACTGGCTCTCCTCAGGGGGGGGTGTTGTCACCATTACTCTTCATCCTGTACATAAACATGTGTCGGAGCAGACATGACAACAGACACATTATAAAGTATGCGGATGATTCAGTTATTGTCAGTCTCCTCCAGGATGGTGAGAGTGGCCTCGGCCCAGTAGTTGATGATTTTGTTCACTGGTGTGAGGATTCCTACCTGCAGCTGAATACGACAAAAACTAAAGATATGATTATTGACTTTAGGAGGAAGACTCCCAGGCACAAAGTCACCGTACTAAAAGGTCAGACCACTGAATGTGTACAATCCTACAAATATATTGGGACGATTGATAGTAATTTAAACTTTGAAGAGAACTGTGAAAGGGTGTGCAAAAAGGGTCAGCAACATTTGCATTGTTTGAGGAAACTTGCACGCTTCCAAATTGACCGAACCATAATGACAATGTTTTATCGGGCTTTTATTGAATCTGTTTTATCCTTTTCTTTAGTGTCATGGTTTGGTCAGATAAAACTGAAACAGAGGAAATCCTTGGATCAGGTAGTTAGATGGTCCAGTCGTTTGCTTGGTGAGCCACAGCTGAGCCTGACATCCCTGTACACCAGACAGGTACAGAGGATGGCTACCTCCATTTTAAATGATGACTCCCACCTTTTGCACTGCAACTTTCAGCTTCTTCCCTCAAGACGAAGGTTTGCTGTCCCAAAAAGTAAAACCCAGCGCTACAAAAACAGCTTTGTCCCTGCTGCTGTCAAAGAGTTGAACAAGCTGTAAAAATATATTGCACATAATTTAGGTACCTATTTATTAACTCCATTTTATATTTACTTATTTTTGTAGGATTTTATTTGGGTTCTAAATCTGTTATTGGGTTTTAGACCTTTGAGTTTTTAACCTCTTTGATTAGTCTTTAACTTTTTAATATGACCCTTCTCTCTTATCTCTGGTTTTTCTCTCATCTCTTTGTCTTTATATCCTGATTGATGGAGCCTTGAGTATTTTTATCATGTTTATAGTCAGCTTCATGTGTGCCTGTGTTTGTGTCTATGTTGAATGTAATTGTGGCTTGTAAATATGGGTGTCACCAGACTGCAAAACAAATCTACCTACGGGTACAAATAAAGTAACCTGAACCTGAACCTGAACCTGATTCTTCAAGGTTGCACATTTTTACTGTGTCAGCACCTCTTTAAAAACGACATTGCTGAGAAAGCAATGCTTAGTTTCTTCATCTTGAGCAAGAAAACGAAGACTGCTTGATCTGGTAACTCTGCTCGCGGCAACGTAGAATTGGCCATGGCTGCAGAAATCTGTTGTGCAGAAAACATGAATGCACTGTAAAGACTGGCCCTGTGACTTATTCCCCTTGCCAATTTTGAGCCTTATGACAGCATAAAGACACATTACTCTAGGCATCGTGAGTGATGGTCTATATGACATCATAAAGACACATTTGTTTATGTGCCATCATGTAGACATCATATCTTTATGATGGCATCACGAGTCCTATGATGCCTTAGTTCATAGGCCGTCCAATGATGTACTATAAACGTGACAGACACACAGACAGACACACAGAGATTTCTTGCTTTAAAAGAGTGATAGAGTGATGATGAAGTGATGATTATTTTCACTGTTTAGCTATTCCTGGTTCCTGTGTTTGGTTTTATTTTGAAATTATTCCGGTTCCATTTCCTGTTGTCTTATTGTTGTAGTCCTCCTTCTGGTTCACCGTCATGATTTGCTATTTATGTTTCTTTCCTTAATCCTACTTCAGCTGTTTCTCATGTACTCCCATTAGTGTTGGTATATAGCTCCCCTCATTCCTTTGTTTCCCCGCTGAGAGATAAACCATTGTTATGATTGTCATTCCGCTGCTTTTCACCACACTTCTGGTTCAAAATCCATTTTTAGTTATTACCTCCACCAGGCCGAAAGGCCAGGAGAAGGTAATGTTTTTGCCGGGGTTTGTCTGTGTGTTTGTCTGTGTGTTTGTCTGTTTGTCTGTCTGTCTGTCTGTTTGTCTGTTGGTTAGCAAGATAACTCAAAAACTTTTGGACGGATTTCAATGAAACTTTCAGGCATTGTTGGAAATGGTACAAGGAAGAACTGATTAAATTTTGGGGATGATCCGCATCACCGTCTGCATACAGGAATTTTTTAAAGCATTTTTCCACACTGTGACATACGGCCATTTTCAACATGTGCGCAGGCGCAATGGAGGGCGCTGGGCGTCGTGTCTGACCAACACAAACTCCGCCTTCTTCAACGTTTTAGCCACAAAAGCATGCGGAAAACACTGGTGGCCTGGGCCCCCCAGCGTGCCTGTGCCAGCCATAGGCGCTGCGCACATTGCGCTGGTCGTCGTGTCTGACCAACACAAACTCCGCGTTCTTCAACGTTTTAGGCACAAAAGCACACGGAAAACACTGCTGGCCTGGGCCCGCCAGCGTGCCTGTTTTTGCGCCACGCTGCAAAACCTGACACGGCCACCTGTCCGCCGCCCGATTATTTGCCACAAATTCCCCGCCCAGCTATAGGCGCTGCGTAAAAACGACCTCTCTGCCGGGGAAGACTCTAAATTCTGTTTTGCCGCAGAGCGCAACCCCAATATAATATAAAACCCACGGCAACCTGTCTAACCAATCTGCATCCGTCAGTGGAGGACATGGACACACCAACACTTCAGTTTATTACCTCCGCCAAGGAGGCGATGCTTTTACAACCGTAAAACGGGGCTATAAGGGACGGCGGGGTAATATGGGACACTTTTCTAAATGTAATTCTGCTTTTTTAATTTTGCTTCCGCCTAGATTTGATGAAGGATTCATGGATATTTGACAATAACAACACAACTCAGCGTCCTGCTCAAAATAAAAAAAGCAGAATTACATTTAAAACATTTCCCAGAAAAGTGTCCCTTATTAACCCGCCGTCCCTTATAGCCCCGTTTTACACTACTGAACCACTAATCCTATCACTATCACATTGATTGTCATTCATTAATTGTCTGTTTATTGCACTGTCCATGTCAAATAAACAAATAATCATTGTGAATCCAATTGCTAGTCATATCTTTTCATGCTCAGGGAATCTGAAAACGTACACACAAACACTGTATGGGGGGAACTGTGCCGCTTGGCGGAGGTCTGCGCTCTCCGAGTGCTTTTCTAGTTGTTCTTGTATTTGAGTTTAGTTGTGTGTTTTCCAGCCCCTGAGCTGCGCCCTTGGTTTGCGAATAAACATTGCTGAACTCTTGCCTGTGTTTGGGTCCATCTTCTCTGCTGCCACGGCAGCAAAACATGACAGAAATAACAGTGGGCCGTTCTTTATTATATTGAGCTGCTGTGATATGAGACCACACTCTTGTGTAATATTGCTTAATTACAAGCCTTGCCAGTGAATTATAAGGGAGAAGAAAGGAGCAAACCCCTCTGATTTAAGGTTAAATTGCCCAGCCCTAATATGAGGGTTGTGCAGGACATGTGTGAGGACAGTAAGAGGGCAGTGAGGTGAGTCCCATAGACTATAATGTTCACAGATGACATTGTGATCTGTAGTGATAGTAGGGAGCATGTGGAGGAGAACCTGGAGAACTGGAGGCATGCACTGGAGAGAAGTGGAATGAAAGACAGTTGAAGCAAAACAGAATACGTGTGTGAAAGATACAAGGAGTAGAGCTAGTGGTAGATGAGTTTAAAGACCTGGGGTCAATCATCCAAAGCAATCATCAGTGCACAGAAGAAGTGGAGCAAAGAGTGTAGGCAGTGTGTGGAGATCACTGTTGGGAGGGGGGGGGGGGGGTTGTGACAGAAAGTTAGCACTAAGCATGAGTAATTAACATCATAAGGTGCCTCTACCTGAGCACAATTTCTAGCTACTCTATATACATGCTTGTTTGAAATACTGATTGTCATTCAGTAGCCGTGCTTTCCAGTATGTAATTATGTCTTTGTGAAATACTAAAACTCAGTGTCCCCAGCAGTTCAAAGCCAGTCTTAATTAGCAAACCGAATAGCTTGACATATCACTGAGGAGATGAAAGCAGCCACAGATTTGCTGATTTAATAATGAATCGGCTCTGGAGCGTGTGTCACAGTTATGAATTTGGTGCTGCAGAAATGGCATTTCCGTTAATATATACACATGGTTCACCCACGCCTTTTTTTTTTTTTTTTTGAGCATATAGTGCTGCATCATCATGATTCATCCATCGTTGGGCATAATCTGTGCATTTCCTCCCATGATGGCGGGCCTTTCGAGCCTTGCTCCTGAACCTTCTTGTGCATTTTTTTTTTTTTTTGCCCTTTGATTAGTCATGCAACCGCAGCCCTGCAGGACCTCATTACTGTTGGTTATCATTCTAATCTACTGAGCCATGCCGGAGCTGGAGCAGGAGGCCGTGCTACAAATCTATTAAATGGGAAGTGGACATGGATGAGTGACGGAGGAGGGAGCAGAGAGGGTCCTTTTCTTTACCTGCTCTCTTGGATTCTTTTTTTGTGTTAATTTTTCTGTCATCATCTCCTTTTTAGTCTCTTTCCCTCGTCATATCTGTAGTCTCTTGCTCTCTCCATCTCTCTCTTGACCTTCAGACACCTCCTCCCGGTGCCACTTTAATAACTTACAGGGGGAAATAGAAAATGTGTTCTCGAGTCAAAATTGAAATGGGTTTCTCGCTGCGGGCTGTTGATATTCCGGTTGCGGCAGCGGGGAGGCTACTCCTGGAATATTTTTCCATCAAGTTTGCGCTCAGCATCATTTTGGTTAATGAAGAGAAATGATGCGATTTGGACCTTAAAACCCCATTTTCTTGACCCGAGCGACTTGACTCCTGATTTAAAATGAGAAGTCCAGAGGAATGTTAATTTTTAATTTCATCCTTCATTTGATCTTTTATCCCCCAAACAGTATAAACAGGACACGACTCCAGCGAGAACAGTTACTGTGAAATATTCAAAATGTGTCCAAGCCTTCAGACCTGGGATTTTGATGCCAACTTAGTCAAATGAGTTAGCGTAACTCATCAAAATTTGCACAGGCATCAATGTAATTTTCATGAAAACAATCTAAAAGCTTAAAACTTTCAGAAAAGTGCAGAATGATAGTCCATATTTACTTAAATTTTCATAATTGTGCATTCAAAATATGATCATATTCCAACAACACACATACATCTGCCCAATGTATAAAGTTTACATTGGAAATACATCTTATAGAAGTCGTTTGCACATTGGCAAGACATTGGCTAGACGTCGGCGTAATTATAATAATAAGGAAAACAAAGACTAGAATGAACATAAAGCGTGGGCACGGCCCCTGACCGTGCTCAGATCATAACATTACGCGCCCTTTTTAAGGGGTGGAGTCCCGACACCCCTAAAAAAAAACAAAACAAAGGAACACCAAAACGGGTGGGAGGAGGGGGAAAGGCACAGTGGGGAAAAACAAAATACAGGAATCTCACAGAACAAGAAAACCCCCAAAAGTCCAACAGGAGGTCACAATGTTCACATGTCCCCTGGGCTGCAAAACAAGGTGGGTCAGGGGGCCTGTCCAAGGGCCCCCACAACTTGAGACGTGGGGAGTCAGGTGGCCTCCCAGAGTCTCTGGACCACCCGACCAGGGAGCACAGCAAGTCTGGTGACCTACCACAGTCCAGGGCCCACCTGACCTGAAAGCACAGCAGGTCGGGGGACTGTCCAGAGTCCAAGGACTCCCAAACCACAGAACACGAGGAGTCTGGTGGTCTCCCAAAATCCACTGGGCACCAGATAGATGAGCATGACGCAGCAAAAGTATTGAGTTCAGGAAGCAGCAACTGGGGCGCTCTGTGCTTAGGCAATGGTAACTGGGGCACTTTGACCACGGAGAGGAGCTGCTGCTGGGGAACGTCGACCATAGAGAGGATCTGCTGCTGGGAAATGTCGACCACGGGGAGCGCTGGAGCTGAGTTGTGCACCTCGGAGACTGCTGGAGCAGCGGCGTGCACCTTGGAGACTGCTAGAGCTGGAACGTGCACCCCAGAGGAAACAGGCATTGAGGAGTGCTCCTCCATCCCATGAAGAGCCACCTCAGACAGGGAGAAGAAACACGTATGGGGTGAAAGGTCCACAGCACAACCACCAGCAGAAGAGCTCAGCAGGGAGAACTCAGAAGCAGATGGAAGCTGCAACTGGGTCTCCTGCCAGAGCAAGACAAATCCCTCTAAATACTGATGTTAAAAAGACAAAAAGGAGGACTTGCCTTAGCTCCTGCTCTTCCGCTGGTGAGGACCCCAGCAGCTCTGATGCTGGAGAGGTGACCTTCTCCTCTGGGGATGCTGGAGGGGCAGTAGATGAGGCACTCTGGCATACGGCAGTGAGCGGGGACACCAGTGTAGCAGAGGTGGGAGCCGACACTGCAGGTGTAATGACAAGCAAAAACCTCAGACATGATGACCGGCGAAAATACAGCCAAGGGACGACGTTTAGCTGGTACTCGAGGTACAAGGTGATGTGGGAGTGGTGCTGAAAGCTTAGAGCAATGTGAAGCTGGCACTGAAGGCAGACAGAGACATGGAGCTGGCACTGCAGCTGCCATGGGAACCGATGTTGCAGCCGCCGTGGGAGCCGGCGTTGGAGAGTGCTCCAGATCTGATGGACTCTGTAGCGCTGGAGCGAATGCTGAAGAGCGGTAAGGTGATGTTCTCTCCTCCAGCCCATGGGGTGGCTGTGGAACTTGGCAGAAGCGTGGTGAGAAAGGCACCGGAGCAAGGGTACACTTCTTGTCGGCACAATCTCTGGCGTCTTGGGCAAGCACCTCCCTTGTCCTGAGTGTGGCTGTGAGGTAGGTGAGTGGTGAGGAGAAGGGGATGCTAGAGTCAGGGGACGCTGGGTTGTCGACACAAACTCCGCTGCCCCAATTAAATTCATCACCAGCCCGTGATAAGTCCTGCAAAGGCTGGAGACGGTGGGCAGTTGTCCCGCCAGATCATGGTAGCACCGCAGACCGGGGTGCACCTCCACTATCCCAGCCGCAGTGTCCAGGTTTTTCAGGGCTTCCTTCGGCGTGTGGGAGGCGCAGGCTTAAGAGACAAAGTCCTGGATAAACTGGTCTGCCCACAGCTCATCCACACTGGGAGCACTGGCTGCCAACCTCCTTCTGCCTGCTGAGTCCAGGTATGGTGGCGTCATTCTGTTATAACTTCTGCCTACAGCAGATGTAGGTTGGATAAAAGGACTCAAGGGTGCAGGCAGGACTTGTTGCAAAATGATGATTTATTAATGCAAAACTCAGGAACAAAACAACAGCAGCACGAGGGCTGAAAACAAAGCTAATCATTGAGGCAAACAAACTCAGGGAGGAAACAAGGCACAGGAGCACATGACCAGGAATATATGGATAACATTAATGACGCCACAGAGAACTGAAACAGACACAGATAATAAATAGAGTAGCTGATAATCACAGACGCAGGACAGCTGGGAGAACAATCAAGGGCTAAACAGTACACATGTGAGAAAATGGCTATGGTATGGAAACATGAGGAGCTGGGGACAGTAGGGAGACAAGTACACACACCAGACCACAATAATGACAATGAGGACAAACAGGGAATGAGCACAGCAGACAGGGGAAACATGGTAGACACATAATACAAATAATAGCAATCATAATAAGGAAAACAATGACTAGAATGAATATAAAGCATGGGCATCGTCCCTGACCATGCTCAAATCATAACATAATTATTTGCCTATGGTTCCCATGCCTTGTTTTTTTAACTTATAATTCACCGCTTATCATTTTTTGTCATTTGCAGACCCGACAGACATCATGGTGTCGGTCTATTGTCAGAGACGTCTACTGAAGAAGAAATCTAATCTGAGTGCTCTGACAATGTCACCCAGCAGATTTAATGAAACGATGATGATAACAATAATATTAATAATAACAGCACCAAAAATAAATTCAATCAGCGCAGCCCGCTGTTTGGATCTACTGTTCCATCAACATTAGAGGGCCCGAGCCATTCATTCCTCCCTCCGACCGCCTGCATTACCATTAAATGAAATACAACAGTTGCTCCCCTTTTATCTCGCCAATTCCATTTGGACATATTGGGGTGTGTGTGTGTGTGTGTGTGTGTGTGTGTGTGTGTGGGCGGTGGGAGGGGAAGTACGATGCAGAATCACCCGCAGAGCATTCGGCTGATATTAAACAATACGGCTGGAAACAATGTGACTGTTTTCCAATTTAATTTCATAGTGAATAAACCTGCAATTTGATTTTTATTCCCCCCACCACCACCATGTGGAGATGGAGACGGGTGCCGCCTTGGCGTGGGGAAGGTGCTGTGGGGTGGGGGTTGGGGGGTAGGTAGGGGGGGGCAGAAATGGAGAATGGCATCATTAACATTCCCTGACAGTTAACGTTTCAATCTCGCGCCACAGCCGAGCCCCCAATATTGACATAAAAAGGGCCAGATGACAACAAGACAAGAAAAGAAAAGAAAACATGGCGGCAGATGATTTGGGATGTGGCCCCGGTCTGATGGGGGGGCCATAGCTGCTCCCATCTAATCAAAACTGTGTGATTGGAGAAGCTGCTGGGAAGAAATGAAGAGAAACAAGTGAGATGGGGAGAAAAACAAAGATCTCACCGATGCAGAGGAATCCCAGAAAGCAAGAAAACAATTTCAAGTTAACTGGTTTTTCAAATAACTTTGAAACTTTTGGTTTCAGATTGAGTTCTCCTGGGAAATAAGATGTTTATCATCTTCTGATTGCCTCTGGTTTTAATTGTGATTTAGTTTCAGGGCATTGTATTCATCACTTCAGACCTATTGACCACAAAAGAAGGTCACAGTCTTTCATGTAACTAATGATTAGTCTGCACATGACTTTCTGATTTAATTAGAAAATAGAAAAGATTAATTTGTTCATTTGGTCTGTTGGTTATCGCTGTGATGTTACTCTGTAGTGTCTGGAGTCTTGCAGCCTGTCAGAAATCCCTAAATCCCTAAAATATGTCCTTAAATTGATAACTAACCTGAGTGTTGCTATCCCTATGCTGTTGCAATCCTGGAATTTCCCCATTGTGGGACTAATAAAGGCTTATCTTATCTTATCTTATCTTAACCAGCAATTGTTTCCAACTTTATGTGCAAGTCACGGTCAGGCTAAACAATCTGTAGACATGGCTGCATCTGGTTATAAAGCAGAGTACGCAACTGCATCGGGTTTCTCTGCTATTGGGTGGCTGCAAAGCTACAAGTTCATCCTCAACATTTTTGGGGGGAGAATTAAAATTATCTTTAACTTTCATTCTTTTAAATTTACTACTGTTTTTCTCTCATTCTAGTGAAGCCGTCCGTGTGTCTCTTCATCCACATTTCACGGGAACTGCTCCTCCTTCTAGGCCCTGATGGTCACCAAACTCATTCACTATGATCCAAGTTATGCTAAAGGTCAAAGGTCAGGAGATCTGGGCTCTTAGGTGATTTTATGAAAACTGCTACTCCTTCCAGGCTGTTGCCCCAGTGGTCACCAAATTCACTGACCTCATTAATTCTGAACTTTTTCTCGTAAATTAGCAATTTTTTTTCTTGCAAAATTGCATATTTTTTCTTGTAAATTTGCTGGGTTTTTTTTTGTAAATTTGCTACTTTTTCCTTGCAAATTTTATTTTTTTTTCAGTTTTCTCATAAATTTGCTACTTTTTTCTTGTAAATATGTAAAATTTTTCTTGTAAATTTTCACCTTTTTTCTTGTAAATTTGCAGTTTTTGCCTTGTAAATCTGAAACTTTTTAAAATAAATCGGCACCTTTATTCTTATAAATTATTAACTTTTTCCCTAGTAAAATGGCAGTTTTCATGTACATTTGGGACTTTTTTCCTTTAAATTTACTTTTTCTTTTAAGTGTTCTTTTTTCTTGTTAAACAAACTTTTTTCTTGTAAATTTGCAGAGTTCATAATGATGCTGGTTAAACCTTTATTCTATGGACTAGGATCAGACTAACAATTGGGAGAAAAATAAAACTATCATTTAGATAGCCCAAAACAATTTCTATCTTATCAGATATCAGCTTCATGCAGGATTTCACCCCTTCTCAAATCGATGCTGGCTTCAAAAAATGGTCGGAGCATGGTCTTGCCAAACTATACCAACTTCAAAATAATGGAATCATTAAATCATTTGAACAGCTGAAAGAAGAATTTAAACTAAGAAATACAGACTTTTTCCATTATCTCCAATTAAGGAGTTTCTTGATGAAACATAAAGAATGAGGAAGTTTCAGAACCAAATCCAATTGAAGTGTACTTACTGGAAATCTATAAAGGGAAAGGAGGCAAGAAATTTTTTTTAAGTCGTTTATTTAATATCTTTTTATCTACAAATGATAATAGTACACCAAACACAAAAAGAAACTGGGAAGCCGAAATGAGTACAGAAATTCCGCTGGACAGATGGAAAGAGATATGCAGTACAGCACATATGGTTACAAGCTCAAATTCATGGAGGGAATTCAAATGGAAGGTAATAAATAGATTCTTTAGAACACCAGAAATAGTGGCAAAAATTTGCCCAATATATCAAAATGTCTGTTGGAGAAAATGTGGTCCGTATATCGGGAACCATACCTATATATTTTGGTCATGTCCAAAATTAGGTACAATCTGGAATGACGTCTTTGATGCCCTCTAGAAGATATTTAACCATAACTTGTCAAAAGACCCCAAGGTTGTACTACTGGGATTAACACCAGTGAGTTTTGAGGGGACTGCTAGGAAATACCTCTTGCATATATTATTGACAGCAGCAATTAAATGTATCACAATTACATGGTTAAATCCTGCCCCTCCAGCATGCCAGTTGTGGGTAGATAAGGTACGGGAAATCTATCTGTCATGGTTTGTTTAGCGGGAGGCTCACATGCGCGGCAGCTAGTACTAGAGGAAGCACTCAGACACAGGGAAGGACGTTTACGCATAATTTATTGAAAACACACAACAGTACAGAAAACGGCATACGCCGGGGGAACACATAGCCTGTAAGAGAGAGAACGAAAGCTGGTTAGCTGTGTGGAAACAGCTGGGAATAAAGGGGCGTGTGTTGAGGATATGTTACGAGAGTTGAGCAGAGAACCCAGCAGTGAAACCCAGCGGGGAGTTGGAGGAGCCAGCAGGGCAGAGCTGGTGGAAGCAGAGGTGGAGGAGTGGAGCTGGGGAGAGTCTGACTGGGTGGAGTAGGTGATCTTCGGAGGACACGATGAGGAGGGCAGGTGAGCGCACTGCAATCCCAGAGACACATCGCTGAGATGGCGGCAACCTGGGAAGAGAGGAAGAGAAGGGAGGTCAGGCTAGAGTTTCAGTAAAATACTTTAAACCTTGATTAAGGCAGCAGTACCCAAAGGTCCAGCGCTGAACCATTCACACACTTATCCTTATAAGCACTGGCAGTGAAGAGGCAGCAGGTGCGTTCACTCATGCAGGTGCGTTGATGACCTGTGGAGCCAGGAAACAGGTGAAGAACCTCTCATAGAAAGGGAGGGGGAGCGCGCTCACCTGATCATCACACTATCAGATGGAACAAATAACATACTGCTTAAGACTTCAGAAAGACCTATTTACGAAAAGGTGGAAATCAGTCAAAATAACACTTCAACAATGAGGGGACAGGTTGCAGACCTGAGAATGGAGGGGGCTACCAAATTATTTTATTTATTTATATTTTCTCTTTTATTTTATTTTATTATTTTTATTTGAGGGAGTGTTTGTTTTGTTTTGTGTTCCCATTTTTGAGAAGTTAATCACTAGCAATGTTATAAATGTGAACTTAACAAGGAATGTGAAACTGACAGGTTTTAAGTGTAATGTGCAAACCACTGAATGTCAATAAAAACATAAGTTAAAAAAAACTTTATTCTATGTAATTTTTTTCCATCTAGACATATACTCAAGTAAATGGTTTTTGTTGAGGGGGACAAGAATTATTTTCCTTCATCTCAAAGGGTTTGAACTCTTCTCCATGACAAAAATGGGGACCCCCAAACACCGGGACCCTAAAAAGAAAGAAACAGCCCTGCATGCAGTGGTAAGAAACATCTGGTCCTCCAGCATGCTGACTTCATACATCTAGCATCAGTGACACTATGTAGGACTGAATGAAACTGTCTTAACGAGGAAGAAGCTGGAAAATAAGCATTGCAGCACACATGAAGGTGGAGACACTAACATGGCTCACCTGTACACCCTGTTCATTGTTTTATATGGTTGTAGAGCAGTGATATTAAACCTTGCCCGACTCAGGAGCCACAATCTAGAAACTCCCTTTCCTCCCTGAAGTCATATTAGGCTTTTATCCATTGCAAGGCTGACAAACTCTGTGGAGGCCAGTTTGCCCTTGAAAGCATTTGGAATATTCTCTGAAATATTAGATGCCCTCCAAACCACAGTGGAATCTGACAGTTGATTTTTTTTTTTTTCTTGCTACAGTGCGCTTGCTGCACAGTAGATACGTGAGTTCTTAGGTTGGGTAGGAAACATCGCTCCATCTTGTCTGAGGAGAGGGCGTGCATCAGGTCTGAGGGATGATGTGGTAACTCCATGGAAGAGAGCAGCAAATCCAGACGAGGCATTTCAGGCAGAGTTGTAGTCCTAGTTTCCACGGGAGAGAAGAACTGTGCAGACCAAATAACGTTACGAAAATCCCACACAATGCCAAAACGTAAAATAGGGACACTTTAAACACTCAAAGTTAATACCCATCCCAATTGTAAGCATGCTCATTTGATCTGTTGAGTGAACATTATAAGAAGAATGTCTATGGTGATGGACTCACGTTTGTAGCAGCTCTCTAGTGGTCATTGGGGGAACTGCAAATTTTGACTCTTAATTACTGACTTTTGTTTGTAGGTAAATCTACCCTATGTTCTACATTTGAGAATATTTCCTCTCATTTTAAGCTCTAATCAAACTAAAGCAACTAATGTGGAATAAAAGAAAAACAATTCTGACTTTAATTTCTGTTGTTTTTTGCTCCCAACAGCAGATACAGGATGCTGCCGACCAGGGGGTGATGTTTGTGGGGTTCGTCCAGGAGCCGTACGGGGCCCCATGTACCGGGATCAGAGAACCTGACACCCCCTCCCTCTCCTTACACTCCAGCCCCTGCTCTGTGCTTGATTCGCTGGGCAGCTGCAGCCCCTCAAACCCTTCAAGTCCCACGAACCAGGCGGACCCCGGAGGTAGATTGGACACCGTGGACAAAGAGGACGCGCCGTGCAGAGCTCAGGAAGAGCCACCCACGGGGAAGAAGAATCAGAGCGAGGACACTGGAAACCACTCGAGAGAGAATGAGGAAGTTTCACCTGCAACCTCTCCTGTGTCAGAGGTAGATCTGGAGCACAGTGAAGCGCTGACGGAGGAGGACTCGCCGTATCACAATAACAACAAAGACAGCGCAACAGAGGCAAAGGAGAGGCCAAAATACCGACGGAGGAGAGGTGATGGTGAGTGTCTAATAACAGTCATTCTAAGGAATTAAAAACCTACAGGAAAAAAATACCATTGTACTTCGAATTTATACACAATTTTCAAATTTAAATTTGTTAAAGGGCCCATAATGTGCATTTTCCTGAGATTAATTTTAAGTGTTGACGCTCACGACCAAAAACAACTTATGTTGTTTTTCTGCTCCTCAAAAGCTCCTGTCCAAAACAGTCTGTTTCCCGACTGCTCATTACTAACTAACTAACCTGCACTTATATAGCGCTTTTCTAGTCACAAAGACCACTCAAAGCGCTTTCATTAATACTAACCCTCTATTCTAAGGGCCTATAGGAAACAGATATCTAGGGACAATTTAGAACAGCCAATTAACCTAACATGCATGTTTTTGGCATGTGGGAGGAAACCGGAGAAATCCCGGAGTAAACCCACGCAACACGGGGAGAACATGCAAACTCCACACAGATCACTGTTGGTCGGGGGCTGGGATCGAACCCACGATCCCACGATCTCCACAATCCCCCGGCCAAGGGTAAACTGTGCTGCCGCAGTGCTAACCAATGCGCCACCGTGCAGCCCAAAATATTAATGAGTCCCTAATCTGATTGGGTACAGCCTTCCTGCAACTTAGCAACTGTTAAACTGATGCTAATGGATGCTAACTGTTGCTAAGTTAGCATCAATTAACTATCAATTAACTTAAATCAGTTAACCTAACTAAGTGCTAAGTTAGGCTGCATGTCCACAGAAAGTGTGTTTTTTCCCCTCACAGAAAGCACTGTAGACCTATTTTTCAGGGGGCTTCACAGGTGCTATAACAAGAGTCCACCCGGTATCCTAGCAACAGCTTGACCTGTTACTCACAGCTCGGCATCACCATTTTCCGAGACTGCAACAAACTGATAAGAAAACATCCATCCTTCCGAGCTTTTGCTTTCAAATGTTGATCATTTTTAGCCTAATTATGATTGACTGTTTAGAGCAGTGTGCCACTGATGAGCAGCGCAGTGTTCCAAAATTTGAACTTTTTTTTAAACTTTCATTGCCCTGAATGCAGCAATAAAAACCATTGACCGATCCGAGTGTTTTTGGGCTGAGGGCATTGTGCACATTAATGCTGGACTGTGTAGAAAATTAACAGAAAATATATGGTGGTGTGAAAAAGTGTTTGCCCCCTTCCTGATTTCTCATTTTTTTGTATGTTTGTCACACTTAAATGTTTTAGATCGTCAAACAAATTTAAATATTAGACAAAGATAACACAAGTAAACACAAAATGCAGTTTTTAAATGAAGGTGTTTATTATTAAGGGAAAAACAAATCCAAACCTGCATGGCCCTGTGTGAAAAAGTGATTGCCCCTAAACCTAATAACTGGTTGGGCCACCCTTAGCTGCAGCAACTGCAATCAAGCGTTTGTGGAGGAATTTTGGCCCACTCATCTTTGCAGAATTGTTGAAATTCAGCCACATTGGAGGGTTTTTGAGCAACAACCGCCTTTTTAAGGTCATGCCACAGCATCTCAATTGGATTCAGGTCAGGACTTTGACTAGGCCACTCCAAAGTCTTCATTTTGTTTTTCTTAAGCCATTCACAGGTGGACTTGCTGGTGTGTTTTGGATCATTGTCCTACTGCAGAACCCAAGTGCGCTTCAGCTTGAGGCTACGAACAGATGGCTGGACATTCTCCTGCAGGATTTTTTGGTAGACAGCAGAATTCATGGTTCCATTTACCATAGCAAGTCTTCCAGGTCCTGAAGCAGCAAAACAGCCCCAGACCATCATACTACCACCACCATATTTTACTGTTGGTACGATGTTCCTTTTCTGAAATACTGTGTTACTTTTATGCCAGATGTAATGGGACACACACCTTTCAAAAAGTTCAGCTTGTGTCTCGTCAGTCCACAGAATATTTTCCCAAAAGTCTTGGGGATCATCAAGATGTTTTCTGGCAAAACTGAGACAAGCCTTTATGTTCTTTTTGCTCAGCAGTGGTTTTCCATCTTGGAATTCTGCCATGCAGGCCATTTTTACCCAGTCTCTTTCTTATGGTGGAGTCATGAACACTGACCTTAACTGAGACAAGTGAGGCCTGCTATTCTTTGGATGTTGTTGGGGGGTCTTTTGTGACCTCTTGGATGAGTTGTCGCTGCGCTCTTGAGGTAATTTTGGTCGGCCGGCCACTCCTGGGAAGGTTCACCACTGTTCCATGTTTTTGCCATTTGTGAATAATGGCTCTCACTGTGGTTCGCTAGAGTCCCAAAGCTTCAGAAATGGCTTTATAACCTTTTTCCAGACTGATAGATCTCAATTAATTTGTTTCTCATTTGTACCTGAATTTCTTTGGATCGCAGCATGATGTCTAGCTTTTGAGCATCTTTCGGTCTACTTCACTTTGTCAGACAGGTCCTATTTAAGTGATTTCTTGATTGAGAACAGGTGTGGCAGTAATTAGGCCCGAGTGTGGCTAGAGAAATTGAACTCAGCTTTCCAAAGATGTGATAAACAGCAGTTAATTTATGTTTTAGCGGGGGGGGGGGGGGGGTAATCACTTTTTCACACAGGATCATGTAGGTTTGGATTTTTTTCCCCTTAATAATAAACACCTTCATTTAAAAACTGCATTTTGTGTTTACTTGTGTTATCTTTGTCTAATATTTAAATTTGTTTGGTGATCTGAAACATTTAAATGACAAACATACAAAAAAATGAGAAATCAGGAAGGGGGCAAACACTTTTTTACACCACTGTATGCTTCCAGTGGGGGGAAAAAAGTTCTCTGTGAACATGTGGCCTTACACTGTTATGGCCATGGGTGTTACAGTGCAACTTAGCATGGCCAGCAGCAAGACCAAGACTGTAAGAGGTCAGGACCAAGTTGGGATAAAGTCAAGACCAAGACTCACACACACAATGGTCTTGGTTTGGACTTGGTCTTTACTACAATGCTAGCAAATAATCTTGTACATATACATACCACTAAAGCACCAAATAAAGGGTAAACATTTCATAGGAAGAACCTTCATCAAAAAGAGGAGCTCAAATTTTGTTTTAGTTTACCAGAGATTTTATGCATTCACACTTGTAAACATCCCAGTGGCAGATACCCCAAAATGACTGACTGTTTGCATGGGTGTTTGTCAAATTGTGTAAATATATGTTGTTGTTATTTGGGTGAATGGAGCCTTTAAAGGAAACCAGACTAATTGGTCCAGTGGGGAAGCGATAATTAAAGGTCAGAGTATCAAAGCTTTACTAAGATTTGGTACTTTACAAGACTCTTAAATCCAAATGGCAGAAGACCAGTTACACATCTATCTTTACAGATCACACAAAAAGGCCTAATGAGGGAATGATAATTAAGGTAATTAAAGGTCAGAACACTGCCACAGTCACACACTCTTCATCGTCCACTGTGGCTCATTTAACTATTCAAATATTCACCAAGGAGATTGCATCATTGGTTTGTTTGTTTGTTGGCAGTATCCCCCAGAAGGTTATAGGCATTTTCGTGTGGCTTTGCTTCCACTTGTAAAAGATTTGATCTTGAACCAGATAGTATGGGTCCAGGACATGTTTTTGGAGATTCTTCACTATTGTTAGAATACATTTGTCCTCTCTTCAGCAATACGTCTAAAATCTGAAGAGCTCAAATTTAGAGACACGATCTTCTTTTTTTCCTTAACTTATATGGATCAAGCATCTTTTTAGCTCATTGCAGTGAAACTGATAAGAGCTAATGTGATGGCGTGGCATCCATCCACGTTTCACAGAAATTGCTACATGTTGTGCTCAAGGTCAGTCTCAAAGGTCAGGAGATCTAGACACTGAATGTGATTTCAGAAAAGTCAATGTTCCTCCTAGGCAATTGCCCTCATTCTCAACAAACTCATGCACAATGATCATTAGGTGGGTTTGTATCTAGATTGTGCTCGAGGTCAGGGTCAGCAGTCAGGAGATCTGAGCACTCATGGGGGGATTTCATCAGGCTGGAATGAGCTACTCCGTCACTGATGGTCTGATTTTTTGTTTTGTTTTTTAGTCCTACTATTTTTTCTTGTGGGGTAAAGTGGGGATATAATTGTATTAAGAACATTTTCTGGTTTGATATTAGCACATGTTAGCTGTTTTTAGCTCATTGTGGTGAAGGCGAAATGAGCTATTGCCATAGCGCTGCATCTATTATCCGTCCACATTTCAGAAGCATTGCTACCTGTCCTTGGCAATTACCCCAGTGCTCCCCAAATTCATGCACGTTGAACCTCTTCAGGGCCTACATCCAGGCTGGGATCAGGATCAAGGTATAGGTAAAGGTCACACAAGTTATGATTATGTGCCACTTCAACTTTCAGTAGGCCTAAGCTATGCACATGTGAAGATATGGCCTAGATTGTTATGTCAGAATAAGCTACTCTGTCAGTGACGGACCAGTTTAAGCTTATAATGAACTGCTTATCTCAGAATAGTAAAACTTACTTTGGATTAGACCTGTCAAGATAGCTACTATATAAACTTGTGTAAAAATGTTATCTAGTTAGGTTTACCATTGCTTTAATAGAAATTAACTGCCTTTGTGTTCTTCCTCCTCATTTTCTTTGGTTCTGTGCTTTCAAATCAATTTGGTAAACAGCAATTTTTTTTTTAACATTTTCACTTCCATTGTTGAATCTTGTTCATAAATTAAAGGTTGGTGCTTTTTGAAAGGTACATGGATTATTATCATCATATCAGTATGTCAGCAGCATAAAATGGTCTTTGTGACTAAAACAATAATATCATTTATTGTGATATTTTCTGGGACAGTTTATCATCCAACAGAATTTGCTATTGTTACAGGCTTGGAAAGGGAAAAAAGCACTAATGGATTTTGTCCTTGTGGGTATAAATGGTTTGAAGTATGCCCTCGTCTTTGTGTAGTACATTCCCATTTCCAACTGCTGTTGTGGGGCTAAATAATGGTCATACAGTGGTGGTCCAGATTTGACATCTGCACATACTGTACATGTCTGGTACCTGGTGTTTAGTACTTTCAGTCTTTTTGTCGTTATCTACCTGCATGTCTGTAACTTTGTTCCGGTTTCATCTGAAGATATGAATTCCTTGCCGTTTGACTAAAGACTCCCTGATACCATCGATCCCTTCTGAAACACTTGGCAACTTGCAGATGTGTCATTTCCCCCCGATTGCCTCGACGTTACGCAATTGTGTTGCTGCCTTGGGAAATAATCCTCTCTATCTGCTACACACAAAGGTAGTCGTCTTATATCTGCACTCCCTACATATTCACACTCACACTTAGCTGATGAAGCGAAGACTCTGTGAAATTCAGCTTTGCATTTCTCGCTTTTGTTTTCTGTCTTCCCAGAAAGTGAGCCATACGTACAGTAGCTACACCTTTATGAGTTATTCATGATGCCCCCCCCCCCACTGTTCCTCTGTGAGACATTTATAGTTTCGGCTTTATTTGAGCATCCCGGATTAACAGATGGAGACACCCACCACCATCACCGTCACCCCCCTCCTACAGTCTCTCATCTTCTTTCAGAACCTATTTGCGATATGTGGTGATGCATTGTGCAAACGGTGCATTAGACACAAGTCCCAGCGGGAGTGTTAATGTATATGGCTATATGTTGCAATGCAATTGAGATCAAAGCACCTAGTATGAAGTGTTGTGTGTGTCGTGTAATGAATATTCTGCTTTTTCATGTATGTGTCTGCAAGTAACACACACACTTGGCACCGCAGCAGACCACAGCCCACTGGTCCATCTGGGCCTCCCTACAGTGCATTTTGCTGTGAGATAATCCCCCACTGCCTCGTCCTCTGCCTCCCTCAGCTTTGCAGCTCACACTCTCTATCCCCACCTTCATCGCCCTGAATATAGGCGACAGCACCCGCAGCCAAGCCGGAATGGTAAGGGGGGGAAGCCTGCCAAGCTCCCATGTTACTCTCTGCTAATGCCCAGTCTGCCGAGGACGCCCGGGAGTCTCTGCTACTGCTGGCTTGTCCACTCTAATCCTGGGATCTTGGGGTTAAGCCTGTGCAAGTGCTGCCGGTGATGCCGGCAAGCATCTGTGGATTATGGTCGAAAAGAGGGGACACCATTCACAAGTCCGAGGTGGTGGGCGAAAACCAAGCTGAGAATCAAATGCTTGAAAGTGAAAATTGAAATTGTAATAAGGAAGTTACAGCTGAGTGAAAATCTTTTAAATACAGTTTAATAACATTAATGGACAAGAAATTAAAAAGCACAATATGAGTGTGTTAAAGAAACATACTGTATTCATTCTCATTTTTTACCTACCTGGTAGTAGGGGTGGGAATCACCAGAGGCCGCATGATATTATCACAATTTTGTGATACTCTGAGCACTGTGATATCGTATGTTGTGATTTCCCATCCCGATCTTTTCCTTGTCCAACTCCTGACTTGATTTCACAAGTCACTCCTTTGCTGTGCTAATCTAACCAAACAGTCACTTGTTTTTTTATTACTCTGATACCTAAATAGGTAAGTTTGTGTTTGCCGAATTTATTAATAGTTAAGCAAAATTACAGTCAAGGTCGTGCGGTATTATGAATATAATAACTGCGGTGAGTCATCATAGGCCCGACGCAAAGCGGACTCTGTCCACTCAATCAGTGGCCTCTTATGTGAGAACTGTAATACTGTCTTGGATACCTTAATGTCCACAGTGAGGTGCTGTTTGAAACAGAGTCATCTCCATGACCAGGAAGTCCTACCTTTGGAAACATCTGCAAGATATTTCATGTCTGTTAGAAAAATAAATTGGCCAGAGTTGGATGTATTGTCTTGATTAGCAAACTACAAAACCCTTGTTGGGATGGACGCTTCATTTCATCTGAAAATGGCAAGAAAAAGAGAGCAAAGTGTGCCAAAGCCAAATTGCTAGCATGCTAACTAGCCACTGGCATGATATCACAGTGGCCACAAACCCGACTGAACAGGTGACTGGCATGACTTCTGCACTAGACAATATTTAATTTGTTTACACATGTGTGAAATGACAATAGTCTTATTCTTTTTTTATATTATACTCATTGAGGTGTTCAGCTACAGGTAACTGGGTACATTTAGAAGGGACTATTTTCCTTGGCGGAGCAAAATATCTGGTTAAACACATCATTCATGTAGTAACTCATGTAATATTGCTTTAGTATAGTCTGGAACCATTTCTGTGTTTATTGTAGTCCAAAGATCAGTCATATCTATTAGTCACTGAAGGCACAAACCCCTGTCCACCAGTGATTCTTTATTTCATTGAATTCTTTAAGGTGGATTTATGTTAGTTAGCTCAGACTGTGTTTGCTGCCCAAGCTAGGAGCTAGCCAGCTAACATTAACAATATGTTATCAACAATTGACATCATGCGTGACAAAATAGGGAGTGTAGAATGAACTGGGACTCATGGGGCTCTTTTGCTCAAACTCATGAACGAAAGAACATATATTCTTGGACTTGAATATATTTTGTGGCTGCATGCAGCTTCATTTAGGGACCAAAACAAATCTGTAGTAGAGGTTGCTGACCCCTCCTTTATACCCATATCAGTTTGAAGTGGCAAGAAAACATCCTTCAGCTTGGCTTCATCAGTGAGATCAGTCGTGTTTTGGCTCTGAAGGGATCAGTGTCCATCTTCTCAGCATCAAATGATGGCATGTCATGCTGATCAGCAACACGGGTTAAAATCACGCCGCTGTTTCTCCAGCTGACGCCATCATCTGGACAGCGGCTCTCCTGTCAGATAAGCCTTTGTAGCAATATGCTTCCAAAGACCTAACAACATTTCTTTTTCTCCTTAGCCAGGTCACGCCATAAACATTACTCTGAAAGGCTTAGCTGTTTTTTGTTGATGTGATGAATTCATGTGATTAGGATCAAAGGGATTAGTCTGTGTGATATAATGTTAACCACTCTGAAGCATAAAGAAACAGCACAATAACGATCAGAAACATTATTAACCCCTTGCACTCCGGTCAATTTTCCTAAAAACGCCAAAAAAAAATGTGCCCAAAGTAAATCGAAAGCTGTTCTTCAACCCTTTACAGCATCTTCATGGGGTTGGTCTTATTTAAAAGAAAACACTTTGAATTTTTTGGCAAAAAAAAAAACATGATCTCTCTAAGTGCTCCGGCCACTGACTTACAGTCATCTAAACATAGTGAACTTGAAGAAAATAAATTTGGCCTGGGTGTTTTTTTGGATACAAATGCTTGCAAATAACATACAGCTTCAGATCCGGGCTGGAAAATGCAACAGAAATGTAGAACCAAGTGTTATCCAGCTGAGGTCCAAATTTTGTAACAATACCACAAAAAATGAATATATTACACAGCTTTGTTCTCAGGCTGTTCCCAGGCATTTTGGAACTGTGCCAAATTGTGCCAAATGGCACAGTTTGGAAAAACTAACTAACTAACTAACTAACCTGCACTTATATAGCGCTTTTCTAGTCACAAAGACCACTCAAAGCGCTTTCATTAATACTAACCCTCTATTCTAAGGGCCTATAGGAAACAAATATCTAGGGACAATTTAGAACAGCCAATTAACCTAACATGCATGTTTTTGGCATGTGGGAGGAAACCGGAGAAATCCCGGAGTAAACCCACGCAACACGGGGAGAACATGCAAACTCCACACAGATCACTGTTGGTCGGGGGCTGGGATCGAACCCACGATCCCCACAATCCCCCGGCCAAAGGTAAACTGTGCTGCCGCAGTGCTAACCACTGCGCCACCGTGCAGCCCAAAACGTCTGTAACTTTTGAATGATTCAATGTAGAAGCTTCATCTTGGGCTCAAATGAAAGGTCACACTCAGGGCTGTGTCTGTGTGTGTGTGTGGGGGGGGGTTGTCCCCCCACCTCCCCGCTACAGAGGACGGAAATCGGCCCTCGCTACAAGACGGATTACACTCGGATGTGGCATGTTTCCACAGCAACGCTGTCACCGCAGCTCCCCCCACCCCCCCGCTACAAAATCGTAGCGGCGGGGGGGACGTTCATGGTTCGGAGGCGGCGAAGAACCGTGTAACGCGGCGCACGCACTTCGTACTTCGTGTGCCGTACAGTTGTAATTTACCGATCGGTCAAAAGTCATTTTTTGATTACAATTTTCAGGGATAAATAATGATTTAGCTTATAACACCTTACCTCTTCACAGCCACATTGTCCTGGCGAACTTCTCTTCCCCATTATCAGACGAACGTGACGCTGGTCCGCTCGTGGATCCCGGTCAAAACATAATTCCATTAGTGCGGTTTTGGCGAATGATTTACGACCTTTGTCGTCGGCCTCCGTCGGTCTGTGATGATGGAAGAGAATCCTAAACGTCTATGCTGCTGGAATGAGTGCAGGTCACACTTGTGGGTGGTCTCCGTGCTGCTGGGTCTGTAGCAGGTTCTTCCAGCGTCCTTTTTTTCATCTGTTGCAGCAGTAATGTCTCTCTTCACCCAGCCCAAACTTCTGTGCTTCAATTGGCTCCTGCATTCACAGTAGGCGGGTCCTCCTTCCTAGGTTTTCATTCATTGGTTCTTCAAGGTTTCAGAAACCCAATTCAAGGCTCTTATTAGTCGAATGAGAGGTCAATCAGATGAACTAATCTGTTCGCGGCTGTGTCTGCGGCTTTTGTTTTCAGTGCGTGCTTGGACGCCATACACCACCTACATCACAATCTCCATCAGGATCTCCATCATGCGTCCGAGAGCGCACAAGGGCGCTCTCGTGCGCCCTTGTGCACCCTAGGACGCAGAGACTTGCCCGCCCGCGGTACTACGGAGCGCAAGAGGTTAAACATCTCAGTTGAGACCATTTATTTCAGCATAATGTGGCATTTCTCCCTTAAAAATTTTCCCAAATAAAAATTATACTGCAGTATTGCTTTTTCATTAAAATTTGTTGTATTCTCCCTTGAAAACTGTTACTTTTTTCAGGAAAATTTGTAGCACTTTTCAAATAAATTTGTTACATTATTTTCAGAAAATTGCAACTTTTCCGGTAATTTTTCCCCAGAAATTTTATGACTATTTCTTGCAAATTTGTTGTTGTTTTCCTCATAAAATTGCACCAGCCAGCCAGCCATCTTCTACCACTTTTCCAGAGGTCCGGGTTGCAGAGGCAGCAGTTCAAGGCGAGAGGGCCAGACTTCCCTCTCCCCAGCCACCTGCTCCAGCTCTTCAGAGAGGATACCAAGACGTTCCCAGACCAACTGGGAGACATAGTCTCTCCAGTGAGTCCTGGGTCTGTTCCGGGGTCTCCTCCCAATGGGATTTGCCCGAAACACCTCAAGTAGGAGGCGTCCAGGAGGCATCCTGATCAAATGCCCAAACCACCTCAACTGGCTCCTTTCAATGTGGAGGAGCAGCAGTTCTACTCTGAGCCTCTCCTGAATGACTGAGCTCATCACCCCATCTCTAAGGGTGAGTCCAGCAATCCTACAAAGAAAGCTCATTTCAGCCGCTTGTATCCGCAATCTCATTCTTTCGGTTATTACCCAAAGCTCGTGACCATAGATGAGGGTAGGCATGTAGATTGACCAGTAAATCAACAGCTTTGACTTAGAGCTCAGCGCCCTCTTCACCACAACAGACCGGTGCAACATCTGCATCACTGCAGATGCTGCTCCGATCCGTCTGTCAATCTCTCGCTCCATTCTTCCCTCACTCGTGAATAAGACTCAGAGATACTCAAACTCCTCCACTTGGGGCAGGAGCTTGTCCCCAACCCAGAGAGGACAATCCACCTTTGTCTGGCTGAGGACCATGGATTCGGACTTGGAGGTGCTGATTCTTATCCCAGCCGCTTCACACTCAGCAGCAAACCGTCCCAGTAAGACCTGTAGGTCATTGCTGGATGAAGCCAACAGGACAACATCATCTGCCAAAAACAGAGATGAGAACCTGTGGTCACCAAGCATGACATCCTCCGTTCCCTGGCTGCAGCTAGAAATCCTGTCCATAAAAATTATGAGTAGGATTGGTGACAAAGGGCAGCCCTGGCGGAGTCCAACTCTCACTGGGAATGAGTCCGACCGAATGTTGGCAGTACGAACCAAACTCTCACAATGGTCGTATAGAGACTGAATAGCTCGTAACAACAAGCCCAATACCCCATACTCCCAAAGCACCCCCCACAAACAAAGTTTTCCCTAAATTTGTGAGAATTTTTCACATACTCTTTTTTTCTTTCCGGTTCAGTTTGTAATTACACCTCCTTGTTTGGCATGGGGTTGTTGGCATACATTTTCTGGCTGCTGGCAAAAGAGCCACATGCAACTCCAGAGCCGCAATTGTCAGACCCCTGTCCTAGGAGATACAGAAGTTTACAAAAGGTAAGGGCTTGAAATGTTTGCTTTGCTTGTGAGTTCCAGCTTTGGAGGAAAAGGTGAGGAGGAAGGCACAATAACTCTTCAGGTAGGCACACAGGAGAGCAGATCACACCATGCAGCTGGCACGTAGAGTCTAACATTCGCATGCTGAGGTGGGAGAACCGCCCCCTTATAAGGGCTGCAGCTCGATGAGAAACAGGTGTGATCAGAGCAGCTGGACAAGCTCAGGTAATCACCAGAGAAAATGTGTGCGCAAACCTGAGACACAACAAATGCTTTATTTGAGCTTTTAAGCTCAACATTCAGCCAGTATTTATTAGTACTGTATGTTACAAAGCTAAAAGCCAACGTTATCTTCAAACATAGTGTTGCTATCCAAACATGTATAAATCTCAGAGAAATGAGAAAAGAGGAAGGGCCAGTGAACTGGGACTCATTAACATTTAAAGCAATACACTTTCAAAGAAGCCAGTTTTGAGGATAGCTCCTTCCCCATCTATAAAAAAATGTTCTGCAATAATTATACCCTGAGGTGTTTTTGAAAGCGGATGACACTCATTTCATTAAAGGGTCATTGACTGAAAAATGGTCTGTTTGTAAGTTTTAACTGTCTATTGGTCATGTAATTATCCCCCAAAAAATATCAAAAAAGTCAATTCTCTTAAATAAACACACAACCTTTATCTCGTTTTTCTCTCCCAGAAATGCCAGAAACATTTTTGACTCTTCCGGGTAAACTGTATATGTCATGATTTGACAAAGCCATCCCACTGCCGTCCTTGAGACCCGACCACTACTGTGTTATTGACCCGTCTAGCTGTCTGTCATGTAGATGGAAGGGGTGGTAAAGGTAGCCTATTAGCCCCAGAGCTAACACTGGTACCAGGAAGCTCACACCAAGCGCATCTTATATTGTTATTTTCCTCAGATCTTAGTCACACTAATAGCCACCACTGTTAATTCAATTCAGTTCAATTCAACTTTATTTATATAGCGCCATTTCACAACAACAGTCATCTCATAGCACTATCAACTGTAGGGGAGACCCCCACAGTTGCAGAAAGACCCCAGCAATCAGGCGATCCCCTGTGAGCAAGCACTTGGCGACGGTGGAGAGGAAAAACTCCCTTTTAACAGGAAGAAACCTCCAGCAGAACCAGGCTCAGGGAGGGGCAGTCATCTGCTGCGACTGGCTGGGGGGTGAGGGGATAGAGAAGAAGAAAAGAACAGACATGTAGAGAGCAAACAGCACGATGGGGACTCAATCTATGGGAGAGAACAAACAAATGTTAATGACCAGCAAAAAAAAAATATTTCATAGAGAGTGAGGAAAGGAGTGTTACCACCTGGTTCACCAGTCCACAGTCGACAATACACCTCATGTCACTCTGGCCCATCTCACAATAATTTTGCTGTGATTCCACAGCAAATCACCAGCACCAGCACACAGATAGCGGCAACTGACCTGGCCCGGTGTAGGTGGTACCTACATCGGGACCTGAGGCTACTGGCTCTCATGGCCAGCTCACCCAGCGTCCTCCAGGGCTCCATGCGACTCCGCTCCGCTCTGGTGGGCAGCATAGGGGAGCTGCCTTGTGATGGGACATCCCCCAGCTGGCTGTTGGAGCAGAGTCCTGCAGAGCAGGACACTGCCTTTTGAGATCCCGTGGCTCAGCAGCTTGGCTCAGCCAGCAGCCTCAGGTCCCGACCCAGGTCAGTAGTGGTTATGGGGGGCCGCCCAGTGCACAGTGCTAGTAATTTGTTGTGGAATCATGGCAAAATTATTGGGCGATGGGCCGAAGTGACTCAAGATACACCATCGACTGTGGACCAGTGAACCAGTGCTGCTAGAAGGAGGCTAGAAGCTAGTCAGGTAATGGCTAACTGATGTAAGAGGGAGGGCAGAGTTGAATAGGTGAAGGATGTTTCTTTAATAGGCTTTAAATCAGAACATTTCAAGAAAGCCAGGAAAAATACAAAACAAATTTGCTTCAATAATTAAAAAAAAATAAAGAAAATGTGAACAAAATATGTCACAAACACTTCATTAAGACATGAGTGAGCTGTTAAAATGTGGAAAAAGTGCAGTCAGTGACCACTTTAACACCTCTAGAAACTGTGTCAACATGTGAAAAAAAAGAGCACGATGGCACTCTTTAATAGACTATCTTACAAGAGCAAACTCTCCCTCACCTTGTCTTCCTCCTCATGATCTTCTCCAGTTTAGACTTCTCTTGTAGAAAACATTTAACAGGCATTTCACTGGTCTCACTCACAGGCCAATGTCCAGTATTTATCACCAGTCACTGAGACGCAAACTTTTTCTATTTTGTTCTATCACATCCAGTGAGTTTTGCTGGTATAAAGCAATGCCACAAAAGCTAAATGCATAATTCAGTGCACATTGCAGGCTGCACACAAGAACGCAAGTCCCATTTGAAATGAGGAAAAAAAAATGCTTACTGTGCAGTGTGGCCCCTGCAAAAATCAGCCACTTTAACATTATTCTCTTTATAATGCACTGCAGCAACGCAAGTAGCCAATCACGAACCACCGTCAGGGCATCAAGCGCATATTGCTCGAGACGCTTCAAATGCTCGGCAGTGCATTTCAGTCGCCAAGTGTCTATTACAATTACTTATGAAAGACTGAAAAGGCTTTTATCTGACAGTCCAGTAAGATGGATATCAGAAGCCAGTCTTCATATCGTTTATAGGCCTGCCCTGTCTGGCTGAAACTGCCCTCAGGCTGTGGTGTCTGTATATTTCCAGTCAATAAAGCCTAAGCCTTAAAAGACCCCCCCAAAATGAGCCGCCATTCCCTCTGCCTGAATTAGTCTGACTTTGTTGCTAATTGAAGCATATTTAGTCTGAAATGAAGCATAATGCATAGGAAAAATGCTCCGTTATTACAGAGAATCGGCTGATATTGTGACCTGGCACCGTGTTTCCCGCTACTGACTGTTGTGAGAGTCAAGCTGTTGTGAACGACGCGTCCAACCTCTGTCTACGGGAGTCGCTCAGAGGAGTCCCACTGTGTTCACTGCGGTTTTAATGTCACTTATCTAATTACACTGAGGTTACACACATTTGTGGAGCGGTAACCCAAAGCGATTTTAAATCAGGCAGAAATTTTCAAACATAATCCTCGTGTTTATGACCCGCCCAAAGCCCGTGACATAGGCAGGTGAAACTGCAGCGATAAATCATCTCAGGCCTGGTGCAAAACTGGGGAGATTTTTATAATATAGGCTGCAAATTACAGGGTAAGTACAGAATTAGACCTGGGAAAAACAGGGTAATTTTTCCAGTTTTTACGCTTTAATTTGACTGTTTTCAGCCTTTTTTTTTAAAATCTTTTTTAAATCACTCTTTTTTCCCTTTTTGCCTCTTGTTTTCTCCAGTTTTTTTTTACAATTTTTCCTGTATTTACCCAGTAATTTGCCATTACCCTGTTTTTAACCATGGTTTTACCCCTTTTTCCCCTTTTCATCCTCTATTAAACAGATTTTTCACACTTTTTTGCCATTTTATCCTTGTTTTTACCATGTTTATTCCCTTTTTATTATCTGTGGGGTGGTGTACTTACCTTTTTTTTAACCCTGTTTTTACTCATAGTTACATGGAAATTATGTCAGATGAAAATCGAGGCCCCACACCAGAGTACTTACCCCTGACTTATTACAGCAGAGAAAATAAGTATTGAACACATCAACATTTTTCTCATTAAACATATTTTTGATGGAGCCATTGGCCTGAGATTTTCACCAGATATCAGTAACAACCCAAGTAATCCATCCATACAAAGAAATCAAGGCAACTGTGTTCACATAATATATTTAATAAAGTGGAATGACACGAATGACACAGGTAATAAGTATTGAACATGCTTTGTGAACTTCATTTAATATTAAGAAAAAAAAAAAAAAAACCTTTGTTGGTAATAACAGCTTCCAGATGCCTCCTGTATGGAGAAACTAGGCACAGGTATTGTTCAGGAGTGATTTTAGTCCATTCTTCCACACAAACTTTCTTCAGACCTTGAAGGTTCTATGGGTGTCTTCTATGAACTCTGATCTTCAGTTTGTTCCATAGATTTTCAGTTAGATTCAGGTCAGGTGACTGACTGGGCCATTCTAGCAGCTATATTTTCCTTCTCTGGAGCCAGTTGAGAGTTTCCTTGGCTGTGTGTTTGGGATCATTGTCTTGCTGCAATGTCCACCCTCATTTCATCTTCAGCGTCTTAGCAGATGGCAACAGTTTCTTATCAAGGATGTCTCTGTACATTAGTCCAGTCATCTTTCCTTCAATTATATGAAGTCTGCTTGTACCATGTGCTAGAAAACACCCCCACACCATGATGCTCCCACCTCCAAATGTCACTGTTGGTATGACGTTTTTGGGCTGATGTGGAGTGCCATTTCTCCTCCAAACATGCTGTGTGTTGTGGCATCCAAAAAGTTCAATTTTGGTCTCATCTGACCAGACTATATTCTCCCAGCATTTTACTGGCTTGCCCAAATGTTGTGTCGCAAACTTTAAATGAGCTTTAACATGATTTTTCTTCAGCAATGGAGTCTTGAGAGATGAGTGGGCATAGAACCCATGTCGGTTGAGTGCATTACTTATTGTTTTCTTTGAAACAGCAGCACCTGCTAACTCCAGGTCTTTCTGGAGCTCTCTGAGAATGGTCTTTTTCTCTTGGATAACTCTTCTGATAATTCTTTTGACTCCTCTGTCAGAAATCTTGTGAAGAGCTCCTGGTCGTGGCCAGTTTATGGTAAAATGATGTTCTTTCCATTTCCAAATGATGGCTCCAACAGTGCTCACTTGAACATTCAGCAGTTTAAAAATGCGCCTGTAACCAATGCCATCATTGTGTTTTGCAACAATAAGGTTGTGAAGGTCTAGAGAGAGCTTATTTGTTCTTCCCATCATGACTTGTTTGTGGTGTGACAATCTGATATTCACAGACCTTTTTAAAGGCTATCAGTCAGGACTTAACCAGCTGAAATTAATTTGCACTGATGGGGGATGGGATGGCTTTATAAATTCTGATGGATTTCAGCTGGTTTCTTGGCTTTCTATGCATTTTTGCACCTCTTTTTCTTCATGTGTTCAATTCTTATTCCCTGTGTCATTCCACTTTATTAAATATGACTTGTTTTGTGAACACAGTTGCCTTGATTTCTTTGTATATATGGATTACTTGGATTGTTACTGATATCTGGTGAAAATCTCAGGTCCATGGTGCCATCAGAAATATGTTTAATGAAAAAAATGTTGATGAGTTCAGTACTTATTTTCCTCGCTGCATGTCATTGTTTTTAACCAGTTTTATCATGTTTATTCACTGGTTTCACCCTGTTTGCTTGATTATGATTTTTGCAGATGACATTGTGGTTTGTAGTGAAAGTAAGGAGCAGGTGGAAGAGAACCTGAAGAGGTGGAGGTATGTAGTGGAGCGAAGAGGAATGAAAGTCAGTAGAAGCAAGTCAGAATTCGTGTGAATGAGAGGGAGGCAGGTGTAATGGTAGAAGTAGTGAAGGTAGATGAGTTTAAATACCTGGAGTCAGCTATCCAAAGCATTGGAAAATGCACAACAAAAGTGAAGAAGAGAGTACAGGCAGGGCGGAGTGGGTGGAGACGAGTGTCAGGGGGGATTTGTGACAGAAGGATAGCAGCTAGAGTGAAACAGAAGATTTACAAGACGGTAGTGAGACCTGCTATGATGTATGGTTTGGAGATGGTGGTGCTGACAAAAAGACAGGAGGTGGAGCTGGAGGTTGCAGAGTTGAAGATGCTAAGGTTTTCATTGGGAGTGACTAGGAGAGACAAGATTAGAAATGAATATATCAGAGGAACAGTTCAGGTTGAGCCATTTTTTTTACAACATCACAGCAATTTTTGCCCAGAAGCACAGGCAAATTTACTTCATTTACAAGTAAAGGTAAGACCATGCATGTATAGTAGTTGTAAATACTAATAATAACTTGTAATGAGTGTAAATTGTGGCTGTAACACACACTCACGCTCACGCGCACACACAGACAGATGCAGCTCTCTGAACCACTATAATTTACATTATTCCTTGGCCAAAAACAAAGTATAGTGAATTTTGTGCCCCAAAAACTTGCTTGTAAGATAACTTAATGCATTATAGTTGTGTAAGGGTATTTGCATGTTGTCTATACTCAAGGAGAGTTATGAAATGAAAACATGGACTTTTATTACTGTGTTTTCTGTGTATTCCTTTGAGAGGTAATTCAGCAAAATACTTTACACTTGTTTTGTTAAAATTATTTATAAATTCCAGTTCTTAAATCTGACTCTGAAGGCATCATAGCCTCACCGGCTATGAACCTCACCGCAGGTAACGGATTTGCTGACAGCAGATATCAGTCATTAAGGTGAATATCTTCTGATACTGATGTACAGTCATGTGAAAAAATTAGGACACCCTATGAAAGCCTCTGTGTGTGGTGTTGTTGTGTGGTTTTTTTTTTTTCATATTTAGACATATGGATTTTTAATATCAATTTTAACAATACTGGGAGATTCAAGTAATATAACTAAACAATGAAAACTGAAGAAAATACTTTTTTTTTAAATTTCTGTAAAATGTAATTCAAAAAACATGCAATTTCTGGTGAGGAAGACACCCCCACATTTATTCCCACTTAAAATGGCTAAAATCACACACAGGTGTATCACATCAGGTGCACATGATTAGAACAGCATTTTCAAGGAGGCTTGCCCTATTTAAACCGCAGACATTTAGGGACAGATTTACTAAGACAGCGCAAATTAGCAAGTGCGCACTTTAGACAGAACGCCTAAGGGAGTGGCCAATTTTTGCCAGTGATCTACTAACAACATGTAAAAATTATGAACACAGACACAGTCGCTTCATTCCAATAATGACCACCCACCCTCCAAGAGCACCTCAAAATTGCGCACAGGCACACCTGAGGAAGCAGGTCATCAACACAGGCACAGCCAGTTCGGAGAAGCATAATATATAAAGCTTTTTTTAAGCTTTTGCTTAAGTGTAAACTCCACTAAAATAGTTTATTTTTGTTCATTATATTTCAAAATTTAGATTTTCATTTAACATGGCAGACTTTTTTGTTTAATTTGTATAAATGAAGCATTTATAACTAATTTAGAAAAGGACTACTCATGAATAAATTGATTATTTAACTAACGTGTTTATTCTATTAACATCTGAACCATCAAGATGGTCTGATGGAGACTCTGGGGTTTTATGTGAATAACTTTGTTTTAACAAAATCTACAGGTCTCCCAGATCACAACTGTTTATAAATGTCATTGAGTTACGGTGTTGCAATTTCGGGGGACGTTTCTATGGATTTGTGCACTCTTTTTTTCAATAATCTCATTGTTGCTTTCCTTCTATATTATGTATCCTGAACTGGGAGAGAGCAATAGAGAGAAGAGGGAACTGAATTATCATTTTATACACAGCAGAAAGAAATACTGTAAATATAGAAATATGGATAGAGAAAAAAAATGAAGAAAATTGAGAATGTGGAAAATTTTGCTTCAAGAGCGAGGGGAGCTGATAGAAGAGGAAAACTTCAGAGTCTGAGTCTGAGCCTCCACAGAAAAGAGAAAAAAGCCATCGTCTGCTGGCACATCCGTATGTCCACTGCAGGTAGGAAGGGCTCCTATATCCTATTTTATGGATGCAAATTTGTGTAGTAGACTATATACAGTATAAACAAATGAAAATTAAAAAAACTGCCGGCTGATGTCCAGTTCAGCATAACACCAATCTCTGTGAGACCGTTGATATTCATATAATCTGTTCTTCTGTCATACCAAATAAAGTCACGCACAGACAGAAGCTTCTGTCTCTTCGGTCATGCGCCCTCAGTTCTCACTGACGTCTCGGCACCAACAATCGTTATCATGTCAGGCGCAAATGAATTAAGAAATGCTTTTTTGGGGTGTTAAATCCTGGTGCATTTAGCAGGAGATTGATAACCGCAAGCCTTAGTAAATCACCTTGCACCAGTCATTTAAATACTCTCCTCCCTCAAATTTGTGCTTTGACAGGACAACTCCCACAAATACATATGCAATGAGGCCAGGCACAAAATTAGCATAGTCCACGCCTTTCCACCACTAATTTTGTCCTGCGCCGTTTAGTAAATCTCGAAAATATTTTTTAGTACCAAAACAGGGTTTTGCAATGGTGCAGCACATTAGTAAATCTGCCCCTTAGTTTGGTGTGTTCCTGACTGTTGAAGTGAGAGTGAACACCATGGTGAGATTGAAAGAGCAGTCTGAGGCCTTCAGAAAGAAGATTGTAGCAGCTTACAAGTCTGGTAAGGGATTTAAAAAAATCTCAAAAGAATTTGAAATCAGTCATTCCACTGTCTACAAGTGGAGGACATTCAAAACAGCTGCCAACATGCCCAGGTCTGGCCATCCAAGCAAGTTCACCCCAAAAGTAGACCCCAAGATGCTAAAAGAGGTCTCCAAAAACCCTAAAATGTCATCACGGGACCTACAGCAGGCTCTTATTGCTGTTGCTGTGAAAGTGCATGCCTCTACAATCAGAAAGAGACTGCACAAGTTTAACTTGCATGGGAGGCGTACAAGGAGGAAAACTTTGCTCTCTAAGAGTAACATGAAGGCCAGACTAAAGTTTGCCAGAGAGAATGAAGACAAAGACCAGAACTTCTGGAATAATGTTCTTTGGACAGATAAGTCTAAAATTTAATTATTTGGACACCAGAACAGAGGACGTGTTTGGCATAGACCAAATACAGCATTCTAGAAAAAGAACCTCCTACCAACACTGAAGCATGGAGGTGGAAGTGTCATGGTCTGGGGATGCTTTGCTGCAGCAGGACCTGGCCAGCTCACCATCATAATATCCAGCATGACTTTTTCCGTGTATCAGAGGGTGCTTAAGGACCACGTGAGATCCTCCGTAAAAAAAAAAAAATTAAAGCTGAAGAGGAACTGGACCCTGCAACATGACAATGACCCAAAACATACCAGTAAATCCACCAAGGACTGGCTAAAAACTAAGAAATGGAGAGCCCTGAAATGGCCGAGTCAAAGCCCAGATGTTAATCCCATTCAGATGCTGTGGGGTGACTTGGTTCCAAGGTTGTCATAGCCAGGAGCGGCACTGGGGTTAAGCTCCCAGTGCACATAAAATGCTCCTTACGGCGTGCGTCTCGAAAAGCCTCTGACAACTAAGTCCAACTCCTAGCCTGCCTGTGTGGTTTAGTCTCTAAGCCCGGCGGAACTGCTTTTACTAATAGGAGAAGGGGCGAGGGCAGATCTCTGGCACCTTAAAACCAGATGCTTCGGGTAGATGGTGGCTCGTCAACCTGGGAAGGTAGCCCATCTAGGGGAAGGTAAACCCTGATTTCAAACCTCCGCTGCCTTGCGGCACACCCGGTTACGGGAAAGGCTTCGGGAGTCAACCCTGAGGAAAAATCCGGAGTCGGAGCCCCTAAGGCAGTTCTCTGTTGTGCTCAACATCTTTGTGGCAGCTCCTGCAACGGCGCTGGTGCCAAACTATAGCAGCCCTGCTGTTCCTTTGGATTCATCAGTGACGTGGAGAGGGGGGACATGCTGCATGGGTAACATCTTGTCCTCCATATCTTCCTGCCCAGGCTTGAATCCTACCAACGCCCAATGCTGGAAGGTAGAACACCGGTGTGCATCGGCCTGTTCAGCCACAGGCGGTGCTGTTCCAGCAGAGTAGACGTTTAGGATTCTCTTCCATGGTCATCACAGACCGACGGAGGCCGACAAGGAAGGGGTGACTTGAAACAGGCTGTACATGCAAGAATCCCCTCAAGCTGTCATAAATGCCCTTCAGGGCAGGATAAAAGGCACCACACACCGGCTGTGAGTTTGCAAATTTATTAGAGAAAACACAAAACTACAGAACTACAGAACAAGGAAAATGCAGGCAAGAAAAATAGCAAACAGCTAAGGCAAGGGAAATCGCTGGATAAACCTGGAGAACAAGGCTGAGAATACACGTTAGGAATACATAAAGAAAAACAGGAGAGTTATGAGGAACTTACTTCCAGTAGGAGCGAGTTGAAAGTAGGGTTCTGCGCCGGACAAAAGTGCGTAGTCCCTTAAATAAGGCTAGACACAAAATAAAGTAAGGGTAACAGGTGTGGTAAACCTGAGCAGGTAGGAGAAAACAAAGAAGCAATTTAGACCAGCTGGGAATGATGAGAAAGAAGGGAGCAATTGGAACTGACAGCTGACAGGGCCACGCCCATGCTGAGCGAAACCCCAGAAAGCCACTGACAGCTGTCAACCCCGAGAGAGAGAACACAACAGAATACCAATATAAAAAGATGGCAGAGAATAAAGACCTGTAACCTCAAAAAATGTAACAAACAAACCGCAATGAACATAGACAGGAAAATAAATCATACAGAGAAACAATATAGAATAAATGACAACTCAAAATGACGACACAGTACAAATATGAGGAAAAAAAGGCAGACAATCTGAGTCCGGTGGAATCCCCCCGTGCTCAGAATGTGACACAAACATCTCAGAGTTGAAAGAATTCTGTGTTGAGGAGTGGGGCAAACTTTCCTCAGACCGATGTCAGAGACTGGTGACTTAGGCGGTAAGGTGTCCTAACTTTTTCCTCAGTTAGAATATGCATTTTTGTTGATATCTCTTGTTTAATGAGTAAAACAAGGTTAATTTGTTATTTACCTGCAATTAAATCACCTTTTATTCCAGAGATAAATAAAAACAAGATTAGGCATTAGACAAATGTGAACATTTCTTAATAAAGAACTGAATATTTAATGGGGTGTCCTAATTTTTTCACATGACTGTATTTAGTACTTATTACCCCGTTTTTCCCATTTTTTCCCAGATCTTACACTTTAATTTGAAATTTGTATTATACAGTGCAGAGGTTGCATGAATTGAAAATTGTCCTTCACTGACAGATTTTTTTTTTTTTAGTAGTGACAGAAAAATCTTGAAGCTGTCTGTCAGATTTGACAGATTATATTGAGGGTGATCTATTTAAAATCAATAAAAATGACAGATAATAATAGATTATGACAGAATTTTTACAACCCCATCCATCCATCTATCCATCCATCTTCTACTGCTTTTCTGAAGATAGAAAGATAGCCTTTATTGTCATTATACAAACAAATGTACAATGAGATTTAAGCATCTCCTTCAGTGCAACCTATGTAAAAGAGAAAAATAAAAAGCATAAAAACAATAAATTCCTACAATAAATAATGTATAATGTGTACAATGTACGTAATCTAAGATAAAATAAGTCATATATACAATATAAAAATAAAAAAATATTAAAAGGACTGCACAGCATTCTGGACCGTAAATGTCAATTACACAGTGATGTGTTTAGAGGTATACTGAGAGGGTCAGGGAGGGTTGGACCAGGTCCGGGTCGCGGAGGCAGCAGTTCAAGCAGAGAAGCCCAGACTTCCCTCTCCCCAGCCACCTGCTCCAGCTCTTCAGAGAGGATACCAAGGCGTTCCCAGACCAGCTGAGAGACATAGTCTCTCCAGTGAGTCCTGGGTCTGCCCCGGGGTCTCCTCCCAGAGGGACATGCCCGAAACACCTCAAGAGGGAGGCGTCCAGGAGGCATCCTGATCAGATGCCCATACCACCTCAACTGGCTCCTTTCAATGTGGAGGAGCAGTGGTTCTACTCTGAGCCTCTCCCGGATTACTGAGCTCCTCACCCTATCTCTGAGGGTGAGTCCAGCAATCCTACAAAGAAAGCTCATTTCAGCCGCTTGTATCCGCAATCTCGTTCTTTCGGTCATTACCCAAAGCTCGTGACCATAGGTGAGGGTAGGAACGTAGATTGACTGGTAAATCGACAGCTTTGACTTAGAAATCAGCTCCCTCTTCACCACAACAGACCGGTACAACGGCCGCATCACTGCAGATGCTGCGCTGATCTGTCTGTCAATCTCTCACGCCATTCCCCCCACTCGTGAATAAGACCCCGAGATACTTAAACTCCTCCACTTGGATCGTCACCTTATTGTGGTGGTGGGGGGTTTGCATTCCCTAGTGATCCCAGGAGCTATGTTGTCCGGGGCAATTCGCCTCTGGTAGGGTCACCCAAGACAAACTGGTCCTTGGTGAAGGGCCAGACTAAGAATGATCCAACAGACTCTCATGAAAAATACCAGAACAAGGATTCGATGTACCCCGCCCGGTTTGGGGTTACCGGGGCCCCACCCTGGAGCCAGGCCTTGGGGAGGGGCTCGATGGCTAGCGTCTGGTGGCCGGGTTTCCACCCATGGGACCCGGCCGGGCTCAGCCCGAAGGAGTTACATGGGTCTGCCCTCCAGTGGGCTCACCACCTGCAGGAGGGATCATGGGGGTCCGGTGCTATGTGGATCAGGTGGCGGTCAAAGGCGGAGACCTTGACGGTCTGATCCCAGGCCTCCTAAACTGGCTTTGGGGACGTGGAATTTTTACAACCCCATCCCTCAAAATGACAGATAATAAAAAAGTCGAGCACAACCTCTGATACAGTGCTACCATAAACTGTAAAGCTGTTTATAAGACACAAATTTCAACATAATCTTGGTGCACGAATGAAACAGTTTTTTTTTGGGGGGGGGGGGGGGCAAATAGACTCTGTTGTCATAAAATTTATTTCCAGTGCAAGACTAAAGAGTGCGTGTGTTTTGCACGTAGTTTGCCATTGCTCTTGATTTTGACTTTTCTCAGGAGTGACGAATGACAAGATTTAGAGAATTTGGTGGCCAGCTGTCACACACGGCCAGACAAGAAGCGGTCATAAATTATTCATCCTTCCCAGGGGAAGGGAGGTGGGGGTGGGGGTGGGGGTCTGCCGGACGGATGGACGGGCGGTAGAACCAGAGGGACTGAGCCATGACTCCTGCCCCACTCCTCCTCTCAACCGGCACCCCCACCCTGACTGTGTGCTATGAATGGACGGGCTGGTGGGTGGCAGCGGTGCACATTCTGCTCATCCATCTGGTTCACTTGGGGAATGACAGTGGGATATTTGCATCGAGGAGGAAAAAAAAGGTGATGGTGGGGGGACGTTACCGAGCTCAATTAGAATAGCTCTCCGCTCAATTCCAACCCCGCTCACATCTCACGATTTTCTTTTTTTCTAAGCTAAGCGGTGCAAATATTTCACTCACTCGCATCACAACAAATGAGACCCTCTACACTTTGATTTAGCGTGATGTGAGCGAGGAGCGGTGACATACGTACCGCAGGCAAATTTCCAAGCCCGTTTCTCCCCTCCAGAGGCCCCGCTGTATTATGCTTATTTCTGCCTGATGTAAACAACAGCTAGCTATGGAGCTTTTAATGCATTATTCAAGGTTATACCATGAATTAACTTTCTTACAATGAAACGCTCCTCTTTTAAGTTCCACATCTGCAGAGTTGCATCACTTTTGGAAAATAATAAAAGGAAAAGGGAGGATGAATCGCAGCATCAAACCCGGTCCTGATTCAACTCACGTTTGTTTTTGAAGAAACAAACATCCTTGGAAATGATTTCCAGCGTATTTGTGAGTCCAGCTTGGGGCATCATAAATCTCATCTTGAATTACTTGCTTTTTTTTTTGGTTGTTGTTGTTTGTTTTGCCACTGCCTGCCAGGTGGAAGTCTTGTTCATGATATGATAATGTTTGTTTTTTTATCACACTGCTTCACACACACATTTGCCCCACGTGCACGGACTTACAAGACACATGAATTTATAGGTCCCATTTACTGCACTTTTTCCACATGCTGATAACTCCCCAGGTCTTAATGAAGTGTAATGAAGTGCCTTCAGTTATTGAATTATTGCAGCATCATTGTGAATCACCTTTTGCACCCTTACTCAGACCAGTTTGCTTCAGTGCATGTCTCTTTAAATGCTCTAAGATGTGTTCAGACCGAATGCACAATGTGAATATACAGTATGTAAGGTAATGTAAACATGCAGAAAATATGTGAATTTGGGCATTCGCACGTCTGAGGGGCTTGGTAGTGCTAGCTAGAAATCAATCTTCAGATTCTGCCATCACTGGAGTTAAAGTATCAAAACTGGAGAGTAAACTAATTTGAAAATGAGACTGCCACTCACCTGCACGCAGATGGACAGGGAGCTCTGCAGCTGAATCAGAGTGTCAGAGCTAACCACCCACAGACTCCTGCCACTAACAAGAGCTAGCAGGCTTGCAGTGTAAACAACTGTCATCCAGGTGAACTTTTCGAGGCAGGAACAATTTTTTCTTAGGTGAGAGTCCCGTTGGATAATGTAAACCTAAACGGGATTTCTACAGCAGGTAGAACACAGCTGCAGAAGTTATAAAGGCATCTCTGTCCATCTGCAACTTGCCCAGATGGTGAATTCATATCTGTTTGCGTGTTTACATTGAATTAACATGTAATCGCACCATGCAAAAAAAATGTGCGCATTCGCATTTGGTATAATGCACCTTTAGAGCTGCAGGTAACTCCGCCATCCTTCTTTCGTCACAATTGCTAATGTTAGCTGACTAGCTCCTAGCTTGGGTAGCAAGTCTGAGCCAACTAATGTAAATTCATATTAAAGAATTAATGAAATAAAGCAACACTACTGGACAGGAGTGTGTGGTTTCAATAGTCAACTAGATATGACCATTCCCTGGAGTACAATAAGCACAGAAACATTCAACAGTGAGTGTATGGTGGCCCAAGGTGGCTTTCTGATGCTTAACTGCTAACATCAGCTAGCCACCAAGTGAAACCATGCTAAAATAACATCTGTCATAAACTTCCCCGTGTGCTTCTCACAGCGCACGGAGGAAGAGAAGGAAGAAGGAGGATTTAAATGCAGGGTTTACCAAACACACAATTATTGAACACAGATTAACTAACTGTACAAAATGGCTAGGCAGCTCGGATTAACTGAGAGTCCTCCAAGACACTCGGCAGAACGGGGAGAAAGCGTAACAGTAGTGCCGCAAAAGGAAACGCTGTCAGCGTAGCGGCACAACCGCAAACAGAAACACTAAAGTTACTCACAGTGCCAGAGCAGTCCAAATCCTCAGTGTCACAGCGAGCACAAACCTTCAGTGACAAGATGGTCACACGACGGAGACCAACCGTGTGACTCGTGCAATGGTCCAGCGGTGTTTGACTAGCAAAGAGCTGCTTAAGTACAAACAACACTGGCCAAACAAATAGGGAACACCTGGGCGAGGGACGAGAAAGATATTTACCGGGGCACACAGCTGACTGTCAGAGAGAGGGGGGCGTGGTTGGACCAGCGAATGTTAGACAGCGCCCACCAGAAAGTGGGTCAAACAGCTGCCTAACGATCGCCGGCCAGAGCAGCAGCCAAGCATAGAAATAACGACACACAGGACAAAAATCAAAACACAACATAAGACCAAGAACGATCAGAACCGAGCCCGCAGGAGAACACAGGCTCGGTTCATGATAACATCTAAGAATGACATATTAGGTCAAGTGTTGGTAGATGAACAACAGATCTGTCAGGTGAGCCCTTCCGGAGCGGAATTCAGACCCAAATGCAGGACTCAGGTTTGCAGGATTTAATCAGAACACAAAATAACCCACAACTGAGAAGCAGGGCAGAAACTTACATGACTTGACAGTATACAAGATCGAAGTGTGTGGTCTACCCAGCATGACTTAAAAGGACATTGCCCCGAGCTATGGGGCAGCGTCCCTTAAATAATAATAATAATAAACTGAAACCAGAAGCTGAGGACAAGGAGTGGTTACATAGACAAGACCATGATAATACTAATAGTGATAATAACAATAATTAATACAGAAATTTCCCAAAGGAGAACTAAAGGCAAGGACGTGAGTTGAGACTCATGTCCTGTAACAAGAAAATATAATTTGCAATACAAGGTGAGGACATGAGCTCAACCCACGTTCTGACAGGTTCTAGTGGGGGTGAATACAATTTATGGAAAATAGCAACCAAAACTGGCCGGATCAACAGTGAAGCTACCACCAGATGTTATGTCTGTCAGCTTCTTCCCGCTGAGGTGAGCTCTAATGTGGTTGTTAATGGATTGATGTAGCATCACAGTGAAAATATATTTTAAAAAAAGCCAGAATAACACAAGATATATGTGACCCGCCACAAGTAAACCAGCAACAAGTTGGCTTGATGTGATTCCTAAAAATCACAGAAATACTTTTTTTATTTTTTAAATTTGAGTTGGTTTTTTTTTCAAAATATGCTATTTGGAAATCATGAAGAAGCTACTCCATGCTTCAAATAACAGTGTGGGAGATTTTAAACCCATAAACTTTGTATTTGAAATAGAGTAGTTTCAGAGGGAAATATCAGTGGTGGCCTAATGATGGTTAGGGATGTGAACTGGTGAGCGGAGGGTCGCGGGTTCAATCCCTGGACCGGCAGGATCAGATCTGGGTGGGACAGATAACACAGCAATGTTTTCCCCACTCTACTTAACCCCACTGTGGTGCCCTTGAGTAAGGCCCTTAACCCCAACTGCTCCAGTGGAGCTGCTCAGTGGCCACAGGTCAGTCTGTGGTTGTACTGGGCAGCTTCCTAGTGTGAATGTGTAACTGTGTGAGTGTGAACAGGGTGTCCTTGAAAAGAGAGGTTGCCTCTCAGTGGAACTATCCCGTATAAATAAAGGTTAAATAAAGTAAAATAAAATCAGCGAGACCGCTTCCTAGTTTTGGGGGCGTGGATAGCACAGCTGATTTACATAACCAGTTTGTTTGGCTATTCACATGTCTTTATTATTCTTTTCGGCCAATCAGCAGCACGTTCAGGTAGAAGCATATGGCTACTTAAGCAAAGCTCCTTTTGATAAGCACTGTAGGGGGGCTGGGTTCTTGCTAAGTCATGCAAATGACCAGCTTTTGTTACTGCCCCCCACCTGGCTCCCCTGGAAGGTGACAATCCTTGGAAACTCTGAACCTGATTTTCTCAGGGAAGTAGTTTGAGAGGTGCTAACATTCAAATGGCCATATCTTCTTCAAATCTTTTTGGATTTCCATGTGTTAGACATCATTGGAAAGCTTAGATTCCACACTTTTCAAATTTGTAAATAACTCAAAATACCCTTCGGGAGACTTGTTCCTGGTTTTTCCATAGCTGGTCACATATTACTGACTGTGAATTAATGAACCAGATGGAAACGGGGTTGTTTATAAGGGTGACTGAAATTTAAAGAAAATAACTGTATAACCATACTTGCAGGGCTTGACATTAACACCTGCCCACCAGCCGCTGGTGGGTGGATTTCATAGGTAGCAGGTAAGACAGCCACTCCCACAAGCTACTTTGGCGGGTTGTAGTTTTCTCAAGCAACATCTCAATAATAAGCCTATCACAGTGTGAGATTACAAAACTACAACTCCCCTAAGCACACATTGTGTATTCTCATTGGTCGCTGTGGACGTAGTCTGGCTCAGCATCTTTGGTCTGGCTTAATTGCCAGCTCAATACACAGGACTGTTTCAGGGTGGGGTACAGGAGAAGCCATGGATGATGTACTCCCCAGTTGGTTCATTTTGTGGCCAGTAAAGACAACAAACTGACAGCAGGCCAACCAGCAGAACACACCTGCCCTGCTCTCAGCGATCAGATCACTAGGGGAATTACACCTGATTCTTTGTTGTCCCAGCGTGAGTAGTTAATAACCTGTGCTCTCCCCCCCACATCAGCTCCTACCTCTGTGGTTGTGCAAATTTAAGTTTTCATATGACAGAGAAAAAGTGACTAAACTTTGATATGTTGCTGTAAAGAGCAAACGGAGCTTCTTCTGAGGTGAACTTTTGTTTATCTGTGATTATCTATGGTATCTGTGGTATGCAACTTTTTCATGGAAGTAAAACTTCTAATTTTGTATTTTTAATGTGCTGGTCCAGGGGTGTCAAACAGCTTGCTAGGGCCATCAGGTTTTTCTCTGAATTAACAGCTTTCGTTCTAGTAAATTTCTGACTTTTTCTGCTGATTAGAATTGTTCATGTAAATTTGAGACGTTTTTCTCCTTAAGATGAGACTGTTTTTTCCTCATCAGTTTTCTTTTTCTTCTTTTTTCTGGTGAAAATAGGTAGCGTTGATTTAGATTATTTAGATTAAATCCATTACCAACTACTAATGACTTTGTGCAACCCTGAACGGGTGTTCCAATTCACTGGGGTCATTTTCAACCTCTATCAAGAGCCAGCATCTCCATGACACTAGGCTGGCCACTAATTGAATAGTGGGTGGGTATCAAGGCTGGGTTTTCCTTTTTGTGACATACAGTCGCAAACCCAGAAGAGTTAGTGGCTGCACGGTGGTGCAGTGGTTAGCACTGCGGCAGCACAGTTTACCCTTGGCCGGGGGATTGTGGGGATCGTGGGATCGTGGGCTCGATCCCAGCCCCCGACCAACAGTGATCTGTGTGGAGTTTGCATGTTCTCCCCGTGTTGCGTGGGTTTACTCCGGGATTTCTCCGGTTTCCTCCCACATGCCAAAAACATGCATGTTAGGTTAATTGGCTGTTCTAAATTGTCCCTAGATATTTGTTTCCTATAGGCCCTTAGAATAGAGGGTTAGTATTAATGAAAGCGCTTTGAGTGGTCTTTGTGACTAGAAAAGCGCTATATAAGTGCAGGTTAGTTAGTTAGTAGTTAGTTAGTTACACTGACTCTTCACAGACAAAACTGATATAAAGGGCATGTGTTTTCAGTGGTGGTTTCAGATATGGGCCACTTGGGCAGTTGCCCAGAGCGGTATCCACAAGGGGCACCATGAGAGTGAGGGGGAAAAAAAAAATCATTGTTACTGTGCTCATCTTATTTGTTTGCAAATGGGTGCCCTCTACAGGTGGGACATTCCTTTCCCTATCTGCAGCACAGTCTCACCCTTTTCTACCTCCTCCCTTCTATCCCTCCGATCACATTTAAAACTATTTTATTCTCCAGGTAACTGTGGAATCTCAAAACCGATTTGTATGTAATCGTGCCACATATGAAATAAAGAGAAATGGGTAATCATACAGCGACCACTGCTGAAACTAAAAGTTAGTTCCATAAACCATCAGATGTATTGTGTGTATTGTGTGTGTAAGAGATACGTATGATGTGTACTCATACTGTATAAATTTGAATTACATATGTATACAGCTGTTTCATATATATATATACTGTATACTACTCACAAAAAGTTAGGGATATTTGGTTTCCGGGTGAAATTTATGGAAAATGGAAAAAGTTCTTGCTACAGTTATATAATATCATCAAAGTAGGGTATTTAAGTAGAAGCACGCAATGGTGATTTCCTCATCTCAAACAGTTTACAGTGATCCCTCACTTATCGCGGTTAATGGGTTCCAGAACCGACCGCGAAAAGTGAAAAACCGCGAAGTAGCGTCACCCCTAATGACGTCACCCATAAATAATACGTACGTTCATTCTCTCACTCTCTCTCTCATATGATACGTGTGTGTGTGTGTGTGTAAGCGTACATACATACGTAGATGTAAATAAAGTGTACATAAATATGTTTTTAGAACTCTTTTATTCTTATAACAAGATACGTAACTCAAGATGAAGATGATTTACTGCACAGGTTAATGAGAGCTTTACTGCTCCTCAGGTGATGCCTCATCGTCAGGTGCTAGAGGTGCAACATCGTCGAGGGAAGCTGCAGGGGGCGGCGTAGTGGCTCGACGGGAAGACTATTTTGCACAAAAAGGCACAAGAGAACAGCGAAAAGTTCCACGCGGCGAGACTAAGCAACACGAGCGATAAAGAACAATGAATGCGGTCTTCCTTCGCTGGGTATGGGCAGGGAGAGAAGCTGGGTAAAACGCCTCGGCCAATCAGCTTGCGAGGTAAAACGTCTCGGCCAATCAGCTTGCGAGATTCCCGAGCGGTGAAGAGGTGGGCGGAGAGGAGTGGAGCGGTGGTCAGAGAGGTGGATTTTGAGTTGTGCGGCTCTCCCTGTTGATACCTGATGTTCTAATGTAGTCTCCCTGCCTTCTGCTAGCGCCCGCCCATTTTTTTTCAATTTTGAATTTTTGATGAATATTTTTGAAAAATCCGCAATGCACTGAGGGCGCAAAAGGTGAAGCGCAAAGTAGCGAGGGATCACTGTATTGAAACAAAAGCCAACAACAGCGGTGGGTATACCACAACAAAAAAATGTCAGTGTCTCAATAACTTATCATGTGCCCCTGAGCATCAATTACAGCTTGACAAAGACATCTTGTTGTTCACAAATCAAATTATTGTCTGCTGAGGCATGGCCTTCCACTCTTCTTGAAAGGCGGCCCTCAGGTCATTGAGGTTATGGGGTGCAGGGTTACAAATCTCTACATGGTGACTTGGCTGATCCCATAGGTTTTCTATGGGATTCAGGTCTCAAGAAAGTATAGGCTACTCCATTTGAGGTACCCCAGCCATCAGCAGCCATTCACTAATGATGCGACCTTGATGAGCTGGAGCATTGTCGTCCATGAAGATGAAATTAAGCCTGTGTTGTTCATGCAGGGGCACAATGACTGGATTAATGATGTTATTCAGGTAGTATTGGCTTGTCACTGTACCATTCATAAGGTGTAGGGCAGTTCTGTATTGACTAGACACACCTGCCCAGACTGTATCACCACCACCACCACCACCAAAGGCACATCTGGTGACGACAGTGGCTGATGTATGGTGTTCTCCTTGATGTCTCCAACATCACTGGCAGCCATCATTTCTGCTCAGTGTGAATCGACTTTCATCAGAGAACATCACTGAGGCCGACTGGTCCCTTGTCCAGCATAAATGCTCCCTGGTCCATGCAAGACGATGACGCCTGTGCCTGATGGTGTGGTCGGGCACCCTTGCAGGTCATCTAGCACACAGACCTGCTGCACGGTGAAACAAAAGCCAACAACAGTGGTGGGTATACAACAACAAAAAAATGTCAGTGTCTCAATAACTTATCATGTGCCCTTGAGCATCAATTACAGCTTGACAACGACATCTCATGTTGTTCACAAGTCAAATTATTGTCTGCTGAGGCATGGCATTCCACTCTTCTTGAAAGGCGGCCCTCAGGTGGCGCAGTGCACGGTGCACAGTGGCGCAGTAGTTAGCACTGCGGCAGCACAGTTTTACCCTCAGCTGGGGGATCGCGGGGATCATGAGATCGCGGGTTCGATCCCTGCCCCCGGCCAACAGTGATCTGTGTGGAGTTTGCATGTTCTCCCCGTGTTGCGTGGGTTTACTTGGGGATTTCTCCGGTTTCCTCCCACATGCTAAAAACATGCAGGTTAGGGATACGGGGCGCTTGCGCACGCAGCGACCGGCAGCTGGTGGCTTGTCACCAGACTGCAAAACAAATCTACCTACGGGTACAAAATAAGTACAAAAAAAAAAAAAAGACCATGGTGATGTAAATGGTTCAAATGGTCTGACGTGACACTTGGGTTCCTGTCACCTCCCTTAAATGTGCCTGGAGTTGAGTAGCATTCATCATTTGGTTCCACAGGGCACTGTTCACAATGAAGCGGTCATCAGCATGGGATGTGGCTGAAGGACGTCCACTTCTATGCCTTTCTATGATTCTTACAGTCTCTCTGTATCTCTGTTGCAACCTGCTGATGGCACTCTGTAACAATCTAGGCTCAGTGGCCACTTTCCTCTGAGAACATCCTGTTTGAAGCCTGGCAATGGCGAGGTACTGTTGATCAATTGTTAGGTGTCGTCTTGGTCTCATGATGTCAAAATGTGAACAGTACAACAGAAGAGGACTGTTTAAATACCAATTCTGATTGAACCAGAAAATTTATTGATCAATTCACGGATCAAACAGCTGTTGTGAATTTTGCCATTAAGCACCTTGTTGAAGAACAGTAAGTTATTCAAAAAGTACTGAAACACTGAACAGCTGGAAATGTGCATTCAAAAGGTTAGAGAAGGTCAAATTAAGTTCACCTGTACAGGTTATAGTGCATTTTAGGTGCATCCAGAAATTTCACCCAAAAGACGAATATCCCTAACTTTTAATGAGTAGTGTGTGTGTGTGTGTATATATATATATATATATATATATATATATATATATATATATATATATATATATATATATATATATATATATATATATATATATATATACTGTATATTGAATGAATGAATATATATGTGTGTGTGTGTGTGTTTGTGTGTACACATATACATACAGTATATGTGTACACACATGTGTATATACAGTACACATATACATACAGTGTGTATGTATATGTGTATATGTATACACTACCGTTCAAAAGTTTGGGGTCACCCAGACAATTATTTTGTGTTTTCCATGAAAAGTCACACTTATTTACCACCATGAGTTGTAAAATGAATAGAAAATATAGTCAAGACATTGACAAGGTTAGAAATAATGATTTGTATTTGAAATAATAATTTTTTCCAGATACTCAACCTGCTCAAAGGAAGGTCAGTTTTATAGCTTTTCTAACCAGCTAAACTGTTTTCAGCTGCGCTAACATGATTGCACAAGGGTTTTCTAATCATCCATTAGTCTTCTGACGCAATGAGCAAATACATTGTACCATTAGAACACTGGAGTGATAGTTGCTGGAAATGGGCCTTTATTCACCTATGTAGATATTGCACCAAAAAACAGACATTTGCAGCTAGAATAGTCATTTACCACATTAGCAATGTATATTAGATATTAGAGTGTATTTCTGATTAGTTTAAAGTTATCTTTATTGAAAAAAACAGTGCTTTTCTTTCAAAAATAAGGAAATTTCTAAGTGACCCCAAACTTTTGAACGGTAGTGTGTGTGTGTGTGTGTGTGTATATATATATATATATATATATATATATATATATATATATATATACACACACGCACGCATTCATAACATACATACAGTATATATGTTAAAAAGCAGCTAAAAACATTTGTGTTTAATCAGGCTTTCTGTTGTTTCAAATCAACTGCTTTTTAATGGTCTCATTTTTATTTTAAGCTTTGTTTCAATTTGGTTTTTGTATTTTTGTAAACTTTGTTTTTATTTCTATTTTATTGTCTCTTTCATAAATTACAATAATAAATGCTGAAAAATACATATACATTTTTTTAAATGAAGATGCAACATAGATGCATCGTGAATCATTGTACATTTGAATCGTTAATGCCCGAATCATAATCTAATCATGAGACCACTGAAGAGTCACACCTCTGGAACCTCATGTGGACAGAACAGGACTGGATTCAAAATTAATAAAACTAAACTGATATTTGACTGAAATATCAATAATAAAAATGAGTGGATGCATTTTTTAATTCATTGTGTTTTTTTAACAGTTTTTCCTTTGTAAGCTGTAACAAGCTAAATAGAAATATTGCATAGAAAAACTATTTCAATAAAGTAGTTTTTTGAAGTTAATGCCTTTTTGCAAGATAACTCAATAAGCATTCTCAATATTCATTACAAGTCGAGTGAAACATTTCAAACTGTTCTGATTTAATATTGATGATTATGATTATAGTTTTTAAATTTAAATTATAAACCATGATATTGATTGACGAATGCAGAACCTCTTTACTGGTCTTGCTATCATCACTTAACCACACCATTGCTGAGCAACTTTCATATGATGATGAGGTTTGTATCAAGGAAAAGAAGAAAGGTCAGTCTTTAGACTGAAGTGTTTGGGGGGGGGGGGTGCCATGGAGACAGTCCGCCCAGGGTGTCACACCAGCCAGTACAGCCCCTGTGTGTTTTTGAAAGAGAAGTGAGTGTTTTGATGCTTTTTCAATAATCACGAGACTAATAGATGCATTTCAGAAGGCTAGAACCTACAAAAACACAATTTTTCAGTGAATAGGACCTTTAAATGTAAATTAGTCAATATGACCCATGTAGTGCTTAAGATTTTAGATGATTGAAACCATTTTTGATCAGTTACACAATTGTCTTAATTGATTATTTTTGTTTTTTGTGGTTAGTGAATTTTTCCAGTTTTATTAGCTTGTCTGTGTCAGTAGACCCATGGACGAGCTTATAAGGTGCACTGAAAATGTTAAGGTACAGGCTGAAATTTTTATGGATGGCTGTTCACTAGCAAATAAAAGGATAAAGTTTGCTGTATATGGTGGATATAAATTCAGTGGTCAGGAAACTTGTGGCTGTAATTTGCATTTTGACATGGAGCTTCACTTGACCTATTTTTTTGGACTGAGAGAAAAATGTTAAGGTGCAAGTTCAAGCTTTTATGGATGGCTGGTGTTCACTAGTGGATTAAGTCTGTATGGTGGATACAAGTTCAGTAGACAGTAAACTTGTGCATGTTATTTGCATTTTGACATTGAACTTCACGTTCTACTTTTTGGACTTAAAAACATAAATCAACCCCAAATTTACAGTTTTTATTCCTAGGGATCAGCAGTGCTCACATGTAGATGGACTGTCTAGTAGATAAGGTAGAAACAAGTCTAATAATCAATAAACATTTCTGTGTATTTTTATTTTAGTTAGTTATTTGTAGATTTGTAAGTTTTCATTTGCTTAAATAGCAATTTCCAGATTAATCACACCAGTTAATTAATATGATTCAATAAACGGATACTACAAAAGTATGGTAGTCTATGCCTTAGAACAACTTTTAAAACTGTTTTTGCAGCAAAGTGTCAGCCTGTCCTCAAAAAAAAAAAAGCAGCCTGGCATAACCATAAAAGTCTGAGTTTTTTGCATTGTTAGCTGCTGCATACCGGTTCTCAGCTAATCTCCTCTACTTTTGGGATCTGTTATGACAATCAACAGTGGGCTTTTGCACCGTGCTTCCTGCCTTGCTCCAGTGCTTTTGATAGTTTCTGTCAGTGCATTGTCTGTTTATTAAGTTTTGCCTCACACCATTTAATTAGCAGTAGACAGTGAGCCAGCCAGGAGTGGCTCATTTCAAAGAGGTGCAATCTCATACGTATCAATATTTTGGTGCATTTTATGACAATGTGCTTTTGGTCAGGAAAAGGGAGGTCTGTCGTCAGAAGTGTACTGTTAATGCTATTTCAGCGATATGTTTTGAAATTGTGCAGCTCCAACTGACAGGAGCACATGAGGAAAAAAAGCATGTGCTGGGATTTTCTGTTATTTTAATGGACAGTTGTAGCAATTATAATCTAATCACCTGTCTTTTTAATTATAATATGATGATACAGCGGGGAAAATAAGTATTGAACACATCAACATTTTTCTTATTAAACATATTTCTGATGGAGTCATTGACCTGAGATTTTCACCAGATATCAGTAACAACCCAAGTAATCAATACATGAAAACAAACCAAGGCAACTGTGTTCACAAAACAAGTTATATTTAATAAAGTGGAATGACACAGGGAGCAAGCATTGAACACATGAAGAAAATGATTTGCAAAAAGGCATAGAAAGCGAAGAAATCAGCTGAAATCCATCAGAATTTAGGAAGCCATCCCATCTCCCATCAGTGCAAATTAATTTCAGTTTAAGTCCTGTCTGATAGCCTTTAAAAAGGTCTGTGAATATCAGATTGTCATACCACAAAGAACTCATGATGGGTAGAAGCAAAGAGCTCTCTCTAGACCAGGGGTTTCCAATCATGTGCCATGGAGGGCCAAGACCCTGCAGGCTTTACCTCCAACCAGTGTCTTCAACAACAGATTTCACTGAAATCAGTAGGTGAAAACACCTACTGAAGAGACAAAGTAGAAGAGAAAACCTGCAGGGTCTTGGCCCTCCATGGCACATGATTGGACACCCCTGCTTCAGATCTTTGCAACCTTATTGTTGTAAAATATAATGATGGCATTGGTTACAGGTCCATTTCTAAACTGCTGAATGTTCCAGTGAGCACTGTTGGAGCCATCATTCGGAAGTGGAAAGAACATCATTTTACTATAAACCAGCCACAACCAGGATCTCCTTGCAAGATTTCTGACAGAGGAGTCAAAAGAATTATCAGAAGAGTTATCCAAGAGCCAAAGACCACTCTCGGAGAGCTCCAGAAAGACCTGAAGTTAGCAGGTACTGCTGTTTGAAAGAAATAGATAAGTAATGCACTCAACCAACATGAGCTGTATGCCCGCTTACCTCACAAGACTCCATTGCTGAAGAAAAGCATGTTGAAGCTCATTTAACACAACATTTGGGCAAGCCAATAAAATAGTGGGAGACTATAGTCTGGTCAGATGAGACCAAAATTGAACTTTTTGGATGTCACAACACATAGCATGCTTGGAGGAGAAATGGCACTCCACATCAGCCCAAAAGCACCATACCAACAGTGAAATCTGGAGGTGGGAGCATCATGGTGTGGGGGTGTTTTCAGCACATGGTACAGGCAGACTTCATATAATTGAAGGAAAGATGAATGGACTAATGTACAGAGACATCCTTGATAAGAACCCGTTGCCATCTGCCAAGATGCTGAAGATGAAACGAGGGTGGACATTGCAGCAAGACAATGATCCCAAACACACAGCCAAGGAAACTCTCAACTGGCTCCAGAGAAGGAAAATAAAGGTGTTAGAATGGCCCAGTCAGTCACCTGACCTGAATCCAATTGAAAATCTATGGAGCAAACTGAAGATCAGAGTTCACAGAAGACACCCACAGAACCTTCAACATTTGAAGACAGATTGTGTTGGAGAACGGGCTAAAATCACTCCTGAGCAATGCCTGCACTTAGTTTCTCCATACAGGAGGTGACTGAAAGCTGTTATTACCAACAAAGGTTTTTCTTCTAAATATTAAAGGAATTTCACCAAGCGTGTTCAATACTTATTTCCTGCGTCATTCCACTTTATTAAATATAGCTTGTTTTTTGAACACAGTTGCCTTGATTTCTTTGTATGTATCGATTACTTGAGTTGTTACTGATATCTGGTGAAAATCTCAGGTCAGTGACTCCATCAGAAATATGTTTAATGAGAAAAGGTTGATGTGTTCAATACTTATTTTCCTCGCTGTATGCTTAGTAGTTTTTTTTTTTTAATTCCATCCAGGTTTTCATTTTAATTGTGGACTTATCATTGGAGTATAGTCTATAGAGTATACATTAATGTATTATTTTTGAGGGGAATGAATGAATGAAGGAATGCATATACGTGGGGTCCCGATTAATGAAACACACACTCAGCCATTATTTTCTATTAAATAAGGATATTTATTTCGAAAATATTTCCAGACACAGCAGAGTTTTTCTCTGCACAGCGAAAAACAAATGGTGCATGGATTTACGATTCATCGAATCGTCCTCTTCTTATTTTAACTACCAAACCTCAGTGGGACTAGTCTGCCCTGTAGTAGGAAAAGAGCTGTCCCCCAGCCCCGGAGAAGAGCCGACCGGTTCGCGCAAGACCTGCATTCACATTATGTAATTATGACAGGGGTTGTTTTTTTTTTGCATTTTACAACCTCATTCACTGTCATTCTTTTAACAGAATAATTCAAAATGAAAGTATCCCAGCAGTTGTTTTGAGTTAGAACAAAGCAATTTTACATTCAGCAGAGGAGATTAACAGACCTCCGGCCTAGATGAACGGCTAACTGTTTCTCATTTTAAAGGAGAAGTTTGTAGGAAGTTTGTGCATAATTATGATCAAAGGCCGTATGACAACGACAGGGTCAGTTAGTCAGTTGTCAGTGACGGCAAATGTATTTATGGGCATTTCCAAGTTCATTTCCTTATCACAACAGTGTAAAAATTAACTTTCCTCTGGTGCATGACACAAAGAAGCTGGTCTAATCATTCAGAGGTGTGTTTTGAATAGTCCAATCCAAAGCGCTCCTTCCCATCCCTTGAATGCAAAGAGGTGCATTATCTGAATGAATGAATGAAATCTTTATTTCGGATAGATTAAAAGATTAAAAACAAAACAACAGAACAATATACAAGGAAAAAAATCCAACAAGGTCAAATTGAAACAATAACTCCTTGGATTACACAGTTCAACATAAATTATCCAAAAAGGGTGATGGCTGAAGCTGCAGCTTATATTGCCCACCCATGTTCCATCCAAGAAGTCAAAAAAATACAAATAATTTCAAAACAAAGCAAAACAAAACATGACAAAACAAAGCAACAACACAACACAGACTGTATATAGTAATCCTTGTGTAATTTTACATGTCATTTTGTATGTATGTTTGGAATATTTCTTCCATTAGTTTTTGTTTAAATTGACCAAGTGTTGTACATGATTGTAATTCAGCACTGAAAGCGTTCCACAATCTGACTCCCTGCACTGAGACACAGTGTTGCTTGGTGGTAGTTCTCACTGAAGGTTTTTGAAATATACATGTTCCTCTGAAATGATATTGTTTCTCCCTTATATGAAACAACTTTTGGATATTTGCGGGCAGAGATAAATTCTTTACTTTTAACATTATTACTGCGGTTTTAAAATCAACCAGATCTTTCAACTTGAGAGCTTTTAATTTGAGAAAAAGTGGATTTGTTGGTTCACTGTAAGCAACTTTGCTTATTATTCTAATAGCTCTCTTCTGAAGCATAGAAACTGGATATACGTATGTCTGTTTTATATTATTTCTGCATACTTCAATACAATATGTCATGTATGGGAGTATTAATGAGTGATACAGGATACATAGTGTGGGTTGATTCATTATCTAAAGTGAATTCTGACCATGATTGTTTAAGATGGGTTTTGCGCTGACCAAAGCCCCTGTGTGTGAGCCAAAATACATGCGATAGTAATGCTGGCTGCTTGCTAATAAGGAAGACATCAATCACAGTTGATGCCCAGTTAGTTATGTCAGTGTAGTTTTTTTAGGGACCAGATAGTTTAATGTTTATTTGAAAGGGACATTACATACAAATGAACATTAATACAAATGTTAAGTATGCCAGATTTAGCAATACTGCTAGTTTGTGTGCTTTTGTGACCAGCGGGTCACAAAAGCACACAAACAAATAATCATGCGTGAGAACTGTACAAAATGGATATGCAAAAGTGCAAGAGTTAAGGTGTTACAAAACAAAACATTCAAATGTCACACAAGTGAAGTTAGAAAGAGCAAACGGTGAAGAATTGGCTGAAAAATCAGCTGAATGGTAATGTAGTGCACATGGATGCAGCACACAGACATGAATGGGTTAGAAGCTTCAGGAAAAGAGGATGATGCCTGTAAAAAAAAAAAAAAAAAAAAAAAATCATGAACTTTCATAAATTTTCATTAACGATGGCACAGAAGTCGCTCCTTGCCATCGTTTCTTCCTTTCCGTTCCTCCATCTCCTGTGGTGCAGCTTCCCATCCGCAGCGACCCCAGCCATGAAGCGAGCCCGCTTTCGGTGGCTTCTGCCGGCACACCCTCTTATAAATGAGGTGCCTCCTCCCACTGCATAGCGGGCACACTGTCTACTGATAATTTGATGGTGTGATGCAAGGCGTAAAAAACAAACACTGCGCTAACAGAAACTAGCAAAAATACTGGGGTACAGTAGAAAGTCTGACGAAAGAGTGCACGGATGATTGCCCTAATAGGGCCTCAAGTCTCCTTAATGCGAGCAGGGCTGTGGAGAAGGAGGTTAGAAATCTCCATAAAAGCTCCTTCTCTTAAACGCATTTTCCGTTTCTGAATAAGCCCGCATTGTCCTCAGGGCAAAACAGATTTGTCCTCCCATTTAGAGGCTGTCATATTTGTATTAAGCCTCTGATCTTGTGCCCCTGTTTATTTAAGGGAATTAGAGCAAAGACAGCAATTGGTTTATTTCACATCGCACCCCAAACACCCCTCTGAAAGGCCTCTGAAAGAGCATTAGGACAGCCTCTTTGCACTTTGCGCCTGGCGTAAAGTTTGTTTTTGTGCTGCTGTAATAGCATAATAAATTAAGAAATACCCCAAAACACGTCCCAGGCCTCAGATAACTGACTGGACTGTGCCACTGTAATACAGCCCTTTGTGTCCCTAAATATCCTATTTTTGGTTTCCATGATGTCTTGTATTTTTTGTTATTGTTGTTTCCCCCCTGAATGTTACTTTAAATCTTGGTCAAGACCCTGTGATAAACAGGTTTGTGTTCACCCCAATCTTGTCTGTGTTGCTGGCATTATGGGAAATGTTAAGGCCCAGGTTAAAGTTTTTATAGATCCAGAAGAACCTAAGTATACTTAGTATGCTCTCTTGTTTTCTGTCTGGTCATGTGCAGCAGGTTATATCTGCAGCACATGTTACTATGGCGATGCAGCTCAGTAAGACGTGAATCAGTGGGCAATCATGGTTAAAGTCATGCCACTGTTACCATGCTAAGCCCCTACTCCATTGTTGGAGTGTTTTTCCCATGTTTTGTCCCTCATTCTCTCTCGTAGAGTTGTCTGATTTTTTTTTCTTCCTGTTCCTGCTTCATCCTCTTGTCTCCAGGGGGTTCATCGAGTTTTGTCTTTTCCAAGTTATGAATTTATTTCCTGTACTTATTACAGTGCCTTTTCCGTTCTGTAACCTGCCCGGCCGCTGCGGTCTTTTGTCATGGTCTAATTTATGAACAGGCTGACACATAATCAAATTCTTAAATACTTCATAACTCATGCAAAATAAATACAGTGCAAAAAAATCATAGCGCCCATTATCATAGCAGACAAGAAAGATTAAAACTGGACTCCGAGATTTAACTTTCTTAGCCAAAAGTAGCTAAATTAATTCACAAAATGAAACAAGTGACAAGTCAGGGTCAAATCGATTGAAAGGTCTTCACTTTTTTTAATATTATGACTGAGTCAAACTTAATGGACTAATTTCCATGTCTGACCTGCCCTCTTTTCCTCTGACAGTTTCTTCAGTTCAGCCTTTTGTCATTTCTCTGTAAACCTTCCAATTTACCATACTGCTTAAAAATGATCAAACTTTGTTCAGTGGCACATTTGTTCACAGGGTAAGAAAATAACATTTTCTGGAAAACATGAAAGCGCACAAATCGTGTTTTTGCCTCTTGATGGCGGCTGACCACGAGTACCGGGGCCAACTTTTCTTGGCTGGTAAACTTGTTGACTGTCCACACGTTGGCAGAATCATGCGAGTTGTTTATCTTGTAGGACATGAATGTACTTCCAAATGAAATCTTAAAAAAATATCAGAAAATCGATTTCTTCTAAAGAAACCCAGAGAACAAAATTGTTATTTCTGGCAGCTGAAAAAAGTGAAAGTCATCCCACAAACTGAGACAGAGTACACTTTTGGAGTGCAGCCATGTACGGCTGTAGTTACAGGGCCCTTTCTAGCTTTTTGGGGGCCCTGTGTAAGATTGTGTTTTGGGAGGCCCCTATTTTTTGGAGTATGGAAGAGTTCAAACTCTTTAAAAAAAAAAAAAAGCTCTCTCCTCCCAACAAAAACATTTACAAATAAACTCGGGTCACTGTCAATATAAAGAGAACAATATTAAACTTAACATAGAATTTAAAAAATTAACCAACATCCACATGATGCAAATTTACACAAAAAAAGTCACAAATTTATGAAAAATTTTCTCATTTACAGTGGAAAAAATTAGCAACCTTATGAGAAATAGTCACAAATTTACGATGGAAAAAGTATTACATGTATATCAACAAAGTAGCAAGCTTATATAAAAAAGTAGGAAATTCATAGCAAAGAAGTTGCAAATTTATATGAAAATAACAAATCTGTAAGAAAAATTTACAATGAAAAAGCAGCAAATTTATGTCAAGAAATTATGAAATTTATATGAAACAGTCACAAATTTGTGAGAAAAGTTGCAAATTTACAATGATGAAAGTACCAAATTTATATCAAGAAAGTGGCAAATTATATAAAAAAGTGAGAATTTATATTAAAAAAGTAGCAAATTTACAGTAAAACAATTCACGCAGTTAGGAAAAAAATGAACATTTTCAAGAAAAGGGTAACAAATTTAGGAGACAAAAAATTACAAATTTTTGAGAGCAAAGCCACAAATTTACTAAAAAGTCAAATATAGAAGAAGATGCAAATTTACAAGAAAAAGGTTGCAAATTTATGAGAGAGAAGAGTTAAAGGCAATTCTCCCCCCAGAACTGTTGAGGATGAACTGCATCAGCATACTGAAGTATTACAACCCAGCAGATGTGGAACAATGACTTCCTTTGTCTCACCTCCACAGGAGTGGACCTGCTGGCTCTGTACAACCACCCACCTGTCCGAGAGGGCCAGGTGAAGTACTACACCATCAAGGTGCCTCTTCGGGTTCAGAACTGTGATGAAGGAGTCAAAGGAGTGGAGGCCAACTGGCTGGATCACATGACCCAGCACTTCAACAACGGCGCCTCGCTGGTCGATGGTTACTTCTACCTGGGCAATGTGAACGGTAAGGCTGATTCGTCGAGTGTTGCTGAAGAATGTCCAAATCCAAAGGCATGCTCGTAAGGGTCATTTGTGACTCTGTCTATAGAGCTGTGGAAATTGCCTAAACGGTTGTGGATGTGAGAGTGTGGCCATCTGTTTCTGTCTGTGTTTAACCCTGTGATAGACTGGTAGCATATACAGGAAGTAGTTCACTTCTTCTAACAGCTCATGTATCTATTCTGTGCCTTGGTGTGGCATTTCACCTTAAAGTAGGATGTCAGATTATGAAAAAAAAAATACAATAAAACCACTATTATGGTATTATCAGCATAGCTGTCAATGACAACCCCCAGCAATACTAACAATGTAAACAACCATGACTAAAGTATTTAGCTAATGCGTGTTGTAAGACTGTAAGATCCGAATACACTTTAGGCTGTTGCAGAGGCAAAGCTTTCTCCATCACTGATTTTCCAAGGTTGTCTTATGTCTAGTTGTGTTCATTGTTGTACTCTCCTAGGACTGGACAATTTGACCTTAAATTAGCATCATGGTTAACTGACCCTTTCATGTCAGTTTTGCTTTTTTGGGGGGAGGGGGGTCTTTTCCCCACTCCTTTCTTCTCCCTTATAGTTCACTGGCAACACTTATAATTAAGCAATATTACACAAGAGTGTGGTATCATATCACTGCAGTGCAGTAGTAAATGAGCATAATATAATAAAGAATTGGCCCATTACTTTTTCACACACAAATTAAACATATGGATTTATGCAGCCCATGATTGCATTACCACTACATAGTAATTACAAGTCTCGTAACGGTTTCTTAAATATAGCCTTAGTTTTTCCATTTTGTTGTCCTTTTCCATTGTAAAACGGTTGAAATGATGTGGATAGGCAATAGAAGCTAACAGCAACTTAGCATCAGGCATCTGTGCGCTAGCTTCCATGTACTTCGGTCACTTTTTCTCATCATCTCTAGATGAAATAAAGATTCGGTCATCACATACTATGTGGACAGAGACTACGTTTCTTTTCGTTACAAGCTGTTCCATTTTTTCTGCTGGCTTTTGCACAGAGCTAACAATGCTGCTTCCGGATTACATGTCCCCACGTGTAACTCCACGGGCACATCTTAAAGGGGCAGTACATGAAAAGCTCTCTATACACATGCACACAACAGGGAGAGGAGAAAAACTGAAAATTTTCCTTTTTCCAAAATTAATGTTTCTTAGCTTGTTTTTTGTTTGTTTGCTTGCTTGTTTCTCTTTTGCTTTGCTTGAAAATGTAGGTAGTTGTTGGCAGTGGTGGGATAGCAACTTCTACAGGAATTTCTCTCACTGAAACAATTTTTTTCTTCTTTTTCTTCTTCTTTGTCTTCACTCTAAAGAGAAAGCACAGACTGTTTTATGGGGAGAACAGCCAGTAGGAATACCTTGTCTGTGCAGAGATGTTTTTTTAAAAAATATGTTGCATTCCTTTTTCTTTCAAATTCTTTTTTTTTCATTAACAGTTGCATTAGACCCACCTGTTAATAGGTCACTTGTTGATTCTCTATTTCATGTAAAGAAAGCTGTGGATTGTCCTCAAAACTTGTTATATCTTGGCCATGTTTGGTATGGACATTTACAGTTGTGGCAGTATGTACTGTATAGCATAGAAAATAAGGAAAAGTATGATAAATCCACTTTAAATATTAAAGGCACATCACTTTTGGCTGTCGTGTTCGAATCTGCAGAATAATTCATTTGCTGCTGTGCTCAAAGCTACTGCGCTGATTACAGCTATTACATGTTAAAAAATAATAATAAAATAAAGCCTTCCAGTTCCTCTTATTCTTCTTCTGTATTCCCACTAAAAAAACGGTGACTTCACACAGATACTAAATTTAATTCAAGCCCCATAAAATCAAAAGTCTGTGACAGATAGTGATGCACCTTGCCCTGCGTACCATTAATTATGCATTAGCTGGCATTCATTTTCTCCCAGAAAACAATGAGAATTTTCATGTGTGAATAATGCTTGTAAATTGCTCTGATAGTGCCTCTTCTTTCTGTGCCAGGAGGTGGTTCAGTCATGCATGAAAGGAACTTCACATAGACACTAGGATGTGTGACTATTCTGTTTGAAACTGGGTAGTTCAGAGGAGTGACTGTAACAAGAATAAGACTTCACAGAACTTTGAAGCTTTGTACCACTGTCCTGAGTGATGGGTACCACTAACTTTGCAGCTTCAGTGTTTGTGTGATCTAATAATTAAGGAGTCAGTGAAATTATAAAGGCAATAATAGTGCAAGACATTGTCATTTAAGACTTAAAATCACACTCCTATTTAAATTAAACAAAATGTACTGCTTCATCTAAAAGTGTAACAGCCTTTTTTTTTTAGCCCATACTGGACAGACAATTAGTGTACCCTAAAATGCTTCATTCTATTTTTGCTTTAACTATTTTTCATTTGCCAAACAGAGTGGACATCTTTAATTTCAGGCGCACAGCTCTGGGCTTGAGCGCAGCAGAACCCACCTGCTGTTCATTTCTCATGCACAGATCAGGCAGCCAATCAGAAGAAACTTGGCTCAGATGGAGGAGAAAGAGCCGCCAGTATAAGGAAAATGTACTTTAGAGTAAGAGTTAAAGAAATTTCAAGAAAAAAAAAATCTAAGTGTCGAATCAGAATAGCCAGTTACTTGTAAAAGGTTTTATTAAAAAGTTATTTAAAAGGGCCCTTTTTCCTCATGCTGACACAGTTCCCATATGTCTAATTAAAATTTCTGTGGCATGCTTTGGTCAAAATACCTCAGGGTTTAAATACTATAGGACCATTCTCCACAGTGACTAAGGATCCTACTTCAGTAAAGCGCTTCACAGTGCATGTTTCTGTATATGCTAAACAGCCCTAGTTTGTCCCATTGGCAAGAATCCAACGGCGCTATATGGATACGGTGGCTACAGAGTTAGCAACGTAGGGACCATTACGCTAATGGTCCACTACGCGTCAAGAGTCATTACTGACTTAGTGTTTCAAGTGACCACACATGGAGACAACATACTTGGATGTGACCTTTTCTACCAACTGGGCTTCTCCATCCATGACAGTAACAGACCCCATTTGACCGACTACGATGGTTGGGACGCAACACACCCCGATGACGGCAAGTGGGACGAGACACAATAGGAGGATGACAATGAGAGTACAGCCATCCCATGTGCACAGGAAGAACACTGCCCGGAAGGGGGACAGCGACCGGACTCGCCTTGGATCCTGGCCCAACATGAGCCCACAGGAGCCGCTGTGGAGTTGCAGGAGAGGGAGCCTACACCTACTGAGTATCCCGGGACACAGCAACCTGGCGTAGATCCTAACAACGATGATAGTGATGCACTACAACAACCAGACTTCCCAGGTGAGGGAGAGAAGGGACCCGACCGCTTCTGAATCCTCACACAGCGCCAGTCTACAGGAGCCATAGCTGAGCCACTGGATGAAGAGTTTGTGATCATATAAGACACAGTAGAGTCACCAGACGTCTTCCTAATCCACGACCAGCATCGGCCTGCAGGAACCACCACAGTAGGACTGGATGAAGAGCCTGTGACCCACCAGGTAACAGCAGAATCATTACAACCTGACGGACGCCCCATGACAGACGTGGATACTACATCACCTCGACCTCAGCGACACATGCAGCAGAACAGAATGCCACTTGCAGTGTTGGACTGGGTTTGGGTCCGCAAAACTGAGCAACCAGATACACAGTCACCTACAACACAACCTCCAGCACCACTGGCACCCATGAGGATCACCTTCCTGCAGACAGATGGTTCGTGTGGCACGCCAACTATCTCTGTCAAGTTCAAGTGACAGCTCCAGATGATGAGGCTTCGCGGGAGTCAGCTCACACGGTGTGAGACCCAGACTGGAGTTTTGTGGGAGATGGTCCTGGTCCGGGGGGAAAGCGCACCTCCAGGGGTTCGTCTACCCCGGGCTCGCTACAAGGCCCCTCCAGATGGACTGCCTTCTTCATGGAAAAGCAAAAGGAAGAAAGACTGTTTAGCTGGCAGTGAGTAGTGGCAGAATAACCCACTCAGCCGCACTGGGGTACACGGTGGTCTACCCACTAGCCCTAGCTTGTTTTATTTGGTAATACCAAATTGGGGAGGGCTGATTCAATTGTGTGATGTTTTGTGTTCTTCCTAGAGGGCTTAAGATAGTGTGGCACTACAGGGGTTAATGAATGCCGGTGTGGTGACACAGCCATGAGGGTGACGTCATCACGCCAGACGGTTAAAAAGGAGAGGGTCGGCCATCTTAGTCCTCTCTCTCGACTCTCTCTCTCAGGACTTTCAGTTAGTGACAACCAACTGCACTGTATATTATCAGTTTGTTTAATAAAAGTTCATTTTCTGAACCAGCTGAACTCTCTATTGGTCATTCCGGTTTCCGGACATAACAAAGTCATTCTGTTGAAATTCAAACTGAAGATCCGAATGCAGAAGAAATGTGCTCTAAGTGACTTTAAACGTGGCATGGTTGTTGGTCTAAGTATTTCAGAAACTATTGATCTACTGGGAATTTTGCACACAGCCATCTCTAGAGGTCACTTCAAACCAAACGCGAATGGGTGGTGTGAATACATACATACAAAATCAGTGGAAAGAGGCGAGCATACGCAAATCTTGCACACGTTCACGCCCAAGGGATAGTGCTAGCTAGTAATGGCCTAGAGATTCTGCCGTCACTGGAGTAAAAATATCAACATTGGAGTGTAAACTAGTTTGAAAATGAGACTGACACTCACCTGGAGACAGAAGGACTGGGAGCTCTGCAGCTGAATCAGAATGTCAGAGTTTTTTTATCCATGGACTCCTGCCATGGACGTGCTAACAAGGCTAGCAGGCTAGCAGTGTAAACAACCCATCGTCCAGGTGAAATTCTGGAGGCAGGGACAATTTTTTCAGGTGAGACCCCATTGGATAATGTAAACCTAAACATGATGGTGTTTGGAGAATTTCCACAACAGGTTGAACACAGCTGCAGAAGTTATAAAGGTAACTTCACCTTTCTGCAGCTCACTCGGACTGAATTTGTGTCTGTTTGTGTGTTTACATTGAGTTAAAATGTAATCGGGCCGCGTGAAAAATTCGCCCGTTCGCATTTGGTCTGAACGCACTTTAAGGTTTACAGAGAACGGTCTGAAAAAGTGAAAATATCAGATGAGCTGGCAGTTCTCTGGGCCCAAATGTGTTGTTAATATCAGGGGAGAATGGTCAGAATGACTCCAGCTGACAGAAGGGCAACAACATTAACCAAGAAAACCACGATCACAACCGAGGTATGCAGAAGAACATCTCTGAGGGAACAACACACGGACCCTTGAAGCAGATGTGCTACAGCAGCAGAACACCAGGAAACAAACAGGAAACCGAGGCTACAGTTCACACAGTCTCACCAAAATTGGACAATAGAAGACCAAACGCAGATGGAACATGGAACCCGTGGACAAACCCACATGAGACCCATAACACAGCATAGATTTAACTATTGGTGTTGCCCACTTGGGCATGCTGGCTGGGTTGTTTACCTGGAGTTGTTTAAAAGTTTGTCGTTCATGTGAATGCAGACCGAGACGGTTCATCTTTTAAGATAAGACTTTATTAATCCCACACTGGGGAAATTCATTTGCCACAGTAGCACAAAGTCAGAAAAGAAGAACAGGAAGCAAAAATAATAATAAAAAAACAATAAAAAAACTGCTAAAAACACAAGCTCAATAATATTTTAAAATATGTACAAATTGTACTATATGCATCAGTAAAAATATACAGACATGCACGTTTATAGTATGTATTTATCCTATGTGTATATTATGCAGTCTAACTGCTGTCAGGATGAAGGACATACGGTAACGTTCAGTCCTACACAGTGGCTGTAGTAGTCGATTACTAAAGGAGCTGTTCAGGGCCTTCACGGACTCATGTAGGGGGTGAGAGGTATTGTCCATAATAGACATTAGCTTAGCTAATATCCTTCTCTCCCCTACCACCTCAATGGAGTCCAAGGAACCAGCCAGGGCAGAACTCGCCCTCTTGACCAATCTGTTCAAACGTTTCCTGTCCCTCTCCGTGCTACCACTACCCCAGCAAACAGATGCATAAAAAATTGCAGAGGCCACCACAGTGTTGTAGAAAGTTATTAATAATGACCTGCAAACCCCAAACGACCTCAGTCTGCACAACGGATTGAGCCGACTTTGGCCATTTTTGTACCAAGCTTGGGTGTTATCTGACCAGTCCAATTTGTTATTGAAGAGAACAAGAGCAGCATGTAATAGTCATTAGCATCTATGGTCTGTGAGGCTGACATCATCATTAGAAGCTGTAGTCAACTGTTTTGGTATCCTCTTTTAAACTCTTTTCTGTCTGAGTTTCCTTCTTCCATCAGACCCCGGCGGCTCCGTGCTTCACTCTGACGCCGGAGAAATAAGCCAGCCAGAGTAAATAAGACTCATAATTCATTAATCTGAGAAAGCGAACGCCTCAGCAACTCCGAAACACAGATAATTAACCTGATAACAAATTAGTGCCTCCTTGCATATTTTATGTCCTGAGAATGAAGTAATGAAGTATATTATTATGATTCAATTTTTCTGCCTATTAGGGGTCCTCTAACATATTGTGCATTTTTCATGCGTTGCTAAGATATGCAATCTCTCGAACAGTTAAATTAGCGAGTGGGATGAAAAGTGAATCAGGAGCCATCTCCGTTGACTTACAGGAATTAATTCAGCACACAGCTCATGCTTTTCACCACTTTATAAAACAGACAACTTTACAGAGGTGAATGCACTACTTTTTGGATTTTGGCCCCCCGGGAGCAGCAGGCAGTAGGACATCAAAGTGGCATCCCGTTTGTTGTTAGCACCTAATTACATCAAACAGCTCCGGGCTTCAGTATCTGTACCCATTCCCGCCATCTCCATTTTTAGCAGCTTCTTTTGAGACAAGCTTCTGTATCCGTGATGAGACGCTCACCGACGTTCAGGAGGCAGCATCGGCCCAATAAACATCGAGGACATGTTTGACAGCGAACCGCTAAAGGACATGAGCTGACAGGCGCGCAGTGGGATGGGAGGAGGGATGTGACAGTGATGGCCTTGTTTACAGCCTTAAAATACAGGGTGACTGAGCTTGTCATGTGCTGACGGATACATGAGCTGTCTAATGAGTGTAAATGAGCTTTTATCTAGGACTGACCTCATGCCCTGCTCTTTTTACTTTGATCTTATTACGCTCTCATGACAATACACTGCTGATTATTTAGGCACGCAAAGTGTCACTCAGCATGCCTGTACTGTATTATCTGTAATAGTATAAAGCCATACAGGCAGGTCATCTTTAATATTTTCTGACCCCTGCAGCTCCTCCTTCAGGTCATGGGGGCAATAAACAGAACATTTTCTCCAGAGTAAGGCTTGAGGGGGACAATGTAAGTAGTTGGGGTTGACCCAAGATTGTGTTTAGGGGCCTCTATTTTTGTTATAGGCAGGGATGAGAATCCTCCGCGGATCCGAGGAATTCCTCGGATTTGATCATGTCTAGGGTCATTCTCGTGAATCGTCTAAATTCGAGGAGAAATTTTTGGAGTGGGGTGGGGTGGGGGGAGTCTGTTATGAGCGGCGAGTCGTATTTTCGATCGGCTGCTCAAATCCACCGCGCAGAACGCGCTACCCAGTGAGATCAGTAATGTAATGTAACAAGGCCACTGATTGGCTGATACTTATTGAAGCAACCAATCGACGATTTTGTTATTCCTTTGTCATATCCCACACGCAGAGCGAAATGCAAATGGCGGACAAGTCAATTAACCGAGTTTTCCCAATTTCGTGAAAATGGTGAACCTAAAACTCACAAAAGACAACAAAGCAAGAAGACAAAGGGATAAGGAACAAGTTTCATTGGGAATGGCTTGAAAAAAACCAGAAACATCTCAAAATTGTGGCTACAAGGAGATCGAATTAGTCGCTCTTGCTGCGTTCAAAACGATCGATGGACACGGTTAAATTCAGATGCCAGTCAAAGTTCATCACAATCGGCCCCGATTACAGCAATTAGTGATCGGAAGACACATTCCGAGGTAAGATTTTTTTCTCGTTATAAGTAATGTACTTGAGAATTTTCGCGCAATGAATTTGTTATGAAATAGCATGTGTAAGTTGTGACGTCATGCCTGTTTTGAAACACTTGATAATTTGAAACACTAATTAAACATCTTTTAGGTTTTACTTACTTTCTTAGATTATCTTTCAAATATTAAAATATACTAATATGCAACTTTTCTATATTCCTAGTAACACTAACAAATGCACACATTAATAAATCAAAATGCTTGCAGAATGTCAGTATATTTTAATAAATGGGTGATGGACTTAGTGATGGAATTTTGTTAATATTTATAATTTATTTTACTTGGTTAAATTATTTTGTCTGTTCTAGAACTATGTAAATGTAATTCTGTGTCAGTTCTAGGGGCGGCAGTTTAGGGGGCGGCTGTGGCGCAGGTGTAGTGTGACCGACTACTGACCGGAGGGTCATGGGTTCGATTCCCACTCTGTCTGAAGTCTGCATGTCAAAGTGTCCTTGAGCAAGACACTGAACCCCCAGTTGCTCCTGGTGGCCAGGCTAGCGCCTGTGTGTGTATGGCAGCTCTGCTGCCATCAGTGTGTGAATGTGTGCGTGAATGGGTGGATAGCAGGATCTGTAAAGCGCTTTGGTCATCCAGAGATGAGAAAAAGCACTATATAAGTGAACGCCATTTACCATTCTAAACATATTAAATAGTAGTAAAATATAATTTAGTATTATTACATCAACATACCATTCAGATATCATAAATTTACACGTGATGCAGCAGCAGAATTAAAAAGGTAAACTATAAATGCATTTGTACTTACTTCTAACTCTAAATATAAGACCACATTTGAGCATTCTAAAACACCAGATTTCGTTACCCCCCACCAAGGCTCCGCCTTGGATCTGGCTTGGGGGACGTAGGCCTAACTAAGACCCCCGGCTTAGTTTCCTCTTTTTTCCCCAAACCCCATTCTCATCCTTGTATAGGGAAGAGTTCAAACCCTTTAAAATAAAAACCTTAAGTCATTGTCAAGATTTGGGATGGGAAACTGGCGGCCCGCCAGTCCATTTCCAAAAATCAATTATTTATTTATATCATGTTTACTGTATTTGGAACCGCATTCTTAAATGCAATTATAGAGTCCTCCAGCAGAGGGAGCACTAATTGAAACCTAGGTGCTTCTCTGTGTGCAAGTGGTGGTCAAGAAGAGAGCAAGAGCGAGGGAGCCAGAGGGAGCAGTGCACTGGTGGAGAACGTGTTTTTAAGGTATGTTGTCGGCTAAGACTGCATTAATAGAGAATGGGCATTGACGTCATGCCGTGCTGCATTCTGGGCCATTGCCGCCATCGTCATGGTCTGGCTTCTTTGTTTACCTGTAGTCTAGGCAACTGCTAACAGGAACAGACATATGTGCCATGGAACGGAGCAAACAGAAAATTCAAATTCCTTGTTCAGAGAAGGTGAATAAGGAAGCAAAGGAGCGCTACCTCTAAAAAGTTTAAGAAATAAATGGGATCAATCTGTATGAGCACAAGAAATGGACAACAGATCTCGACCAACTGCCTCGAGCCATGCTGTCAGATGTGTTTGCGTACCAGTTTGTGGGGTGAGTGCATAAACCCATGAGCAATTTAAAAACAATAAATCATTAGAGGCTCGTCTTCAGTTCACCAATGGATGGGTCCAGCCACCTCAAATATTCTGGATGAATCACCAGAAAACCGTTGTTTAACACAGAGGTAAGCAGTCATTGTTTCTACACAGTTTTCTGCACTAGCATGTGTCTGCATCTACAGACATTTGTAATTCCCAGTGGTGAAATGTTGGATTTATGTTCAGATTTGTCATATGATGCTTGATAAGTATATACACATGATTATCAACAGGACATGAAATACTAATCCAGTAATGTGTTAAGCCTGATGCTCGTGCACCGAAAAAAATTACCAGTATAATTAGCTGCTATAAAAACATACTAAACCAGGACAGTGATGTTTTTATAGTCACCTGAAAGAGGAGAATCTGCTTAACCTAACAATACCAAACATTCTATGGACTTCAGTCCCCAGCTGATATTAAATCCATGCGTAATGAAGGCGACAAGTAATCACAACATCAAGAAAAATCAAAGAAAATCAGCAATGCCGAAAAGCTCCCATTAAAAAAACAACAACAAACTGCTTCATATTAGCAAGAGAAATTTGGAATAGCAGAGATGATGTGGGGAAGTTATTTGATTTTGCCTTGTGTGTTTTTACATATTAAATCTAAAAGAAGAAGAAGAATTATTGAGAGATGACAGAGTCGTGGCTGAGGTGCAGCCAAAGCGCATGGTGCACAAGACAGCTGCTCTGGAGAGGGGACGTCTTTCTACACTTCTAAATATTTTTTAAATCACAACTTACCTTCACAAAAATGCCGTGAACACACAACCATGTGTGTCGGAATATTGTCGAAGCTGATGTCTTTCCTTCTGACTGCTGCAATTCAGTCCATCCGACACCTCTTTGTTAGCGCTGAGACCCAATTCTCTCTACTTTTCTTCCAAGTCGGGAAGTTAAAAAAAAAGTGCACGCTGTTATCAATCTTTTTCCACGCCAATCGTGAGACCAGTTGTTGCATTTGATAAGGCAGTGAAACTTCCCCATTCTAACGTTGCATGATATTTGGAGGAATAATAATGTGATTGAAAGGACCACATTGGAAATAAGTGTTTTCACTGTCATGTGTCATCCTGGATTTTGTATGACATTTTATATCTGCATTTACAATTCCTGTGTTTGAATACTATATTCAGTGTCATTTTTATCCAAATAAATAAACAAAAAATATAACAGACTGAAGCAACCCTCTCAAAAACTTCAGCTTAACTGCATTCGTTGCTCACTGAAGCACCGGACAGTTTCAATTCCATGTCAGCAGTTCAAGTTCTGAGAGTGTGGTCGTTGTAATCTGCTGATTTATTTTTTTTTTCATTTATACCAGTGGCTCTCAAACTTTTTTTTTAATTTCCCATTTTGGGGAGCCATTGACAAGCCCACGTACCCACAGCTATTTCTCTGCCCCTCCACACCCACAATGAATCCAAGAGCAAGCTAAGCCTCATCATATTTCCTTTTCTTCTTGGCTGTTTTTGTTAATTATTGTCCGGAATTTCTCTTTTATCATTTTGATGGAGTCAGTTTTAAAAATTAGGTCATGATATAATTTTATCCATCCATCCATCCATCCATCCATCTTATACTGCTTAATCCTTTTCATCTTTGCATCTTTGGGCGAGGCAGGGTACATGCTGGACAGATCGCCAGTCCATTGCAGGGCAGATATAATTTTAACAGTAATAATTTTGATTATGATAAAACACTGAGTAGCTGTACTTTTAATTAGCATTTTCAGTTTTAATTGTGAAACTTTTGACTTTGCAGGAAATAATACCCCCCACCCACCTCCGCACACACATGGAAGGTTTACATGTAAATCTGGCCCTCGGGAAGTGAGGAAAAAATTTTGTGGCGTTCACTATCACCAAAAGCACTATGTAGAATAAAAAAAATAACCAGCATTCATATGAATGTTGCAAATTTGAATGAAAAAAGTCACAAATTTACAACAAAAAAGCTGCAGATTTATGATGAAAAAGTAGTGGATTTATGAGAAAAAAATTGTAAATTTGAGAGAAAAAAAGTTGCATGTTGACAAGACAAAATTGAAAAGAAAAAAGTTTGAAATTTATGAGAAAAAAGTTGCAAGAGCCAGATTGGAGTTCCCCATGATGAGCCATTTCTTTCGCACACTGAGACCCCAGTCAATCATGTTGCGCTCTATGTGGATATGTCTAGTCACTCGGCACAATTGCGGTTTAGGGGTGGATTCCCGTCTCATGTCATCTTCCTGGGAACTTTCCAACTGGGACTCATGTTCATAGTGAACCTGGGGTAGCGATTACTGTGTCTGAGTGTCTTGCCTGGAGGTTGCTGGCACCCTAATCAGTGTCAGAGCATCCGTATTGTCCTCCATCCCTTCATCAATGTCGAGAAGAGGAATGTTTCTTGAAACCACACAAGGATTCCTACACTAATGTTTTTGTTTGTGCCCCAAATCAGGCCTCAACAATGGGTCCTGCACCATCCAATCATCATCACACCTAACTGGCTCCATCATTGTGGCCGCCGAGTAGCGTGTAGGGCCACAACGTACAACCTTTGTTTGTTGTCTATATTCAGGTGATGGTGCGGTTTCGTGTGGATCTGTTTGTTGTCGTGCTACTTGAGATGTAGACTCTGTCTGTAGTGACACTGTCTGTTCTTGTGCATCACGGGTCCATTGGAACTGTTGCGTGTGATCTGTGGGCCCCACCTGTGGGTCTGCTGGCCCCTGTTCCACAGTTTCAACCCCCGTACTTCTAGTCAAGATGAGTCCTTCCACATGTTCAATTTCCTCACCAGTTTTGTGGGGCAGATTTCTATGAGCCCATCTCATAGCCACTTCAAAGGCCGGTCTCCAATCTGTGACCAAAACCTTGGAGAGTTCCTCCAACAGTGTCTCAAGGGCCGCTGTGTAGTGATCTTCCAAAATGAGGAGCATATTGTACCCCCAGTTTCTGGCATTCTTCTTGATTAAATCACTAGTCTGGGCTGTCGGGATGCAGGCTTGATGACTGAAGCCAGGACATCCACCATGCGAGTGATCATCCTGGGATCTAGTCTTCCATCTTTCAGAGTCACGTTTTGCAGATGATGTACCACTTTAATCACCGTGTGCATTCTACGTACCGATTGGCCAAATGCTGGATTTGTATGTTGCTGTCTTAGCTGATTAAATCTAGACGGACATGCAGCACAACTGTCAAGAGCCAGACCATTTCCACGTACAACGCCTGCATAAGTACGAAGTACTTATAAGTACAAAACTGGGGAATCCAGTGACGTGTACAGCTAAAATTTACAAATAAGAGCCATGAAATCACTGTTTGCTTTGGTTCCCTCCTCTAAGATAGCCATGCTAACGGTTCCAGTACTCGTGTCATGCCAGGATAAACCAACAAAACATTTGAGAATGGTGTGAGATACATTATTGACTGTGAAGTAATGAACCAACTGGAACCATGGATGTCTAGTGTGGTGACTAGAATTTACAGAGAACAGCTCTATAAACCACGGTCGGGTTGCTAACTAGCTAGCTTGCTAGCTAAGCTAGCTGCACTGTAGTTATGTGAGCTCTGAGACATAGTGGGAAACTTCTGCTCCTCTGAGGAGGATTCAGGTCTGTATCAGGTCCGTTACGTAATGACATGATAAACCTCAGAGGTTCATCCACTCTAGGATTGTCACCTTCAATGCAGAAAAATAAAGGGACCCCCCACCCCCGCTCCAAGGTGATGTGTGGGGCGCTAGTTGTAGTTTATCATAACTTAATCATTGTTTAAATAAAGTATTAACATAGTATTCGTAGGCCAAAGTTTGAAGTGCCACCATACGCAACAGAAAACACATGCTGCCATACTTTGCAATTTGCCTTGTACTTGTTAGGGCTGTCACGGTGGAGGAATTTCCCCTGCGGTGATGGTGGATAGCTCAACACCGTGATATGCACTATTATTGCAAATGTTTTTAGAATCTCTGGTCTCATAATTTAAACAGGGTTCATAACTCTGTGGCAAACGATGGAAGCTGTGAGAAACTCGCTGCAGCTCCGTTCTCAACTTTATGTGCGTGTGTGACAATCGTGCGGAACTCCAGTTTTTCTCCAGGCATGAACTGCTGATTCTGTTTAAAAAAAAAAAACAAAAAAATGATCACTTTCATAAAGCAGTGGCTGTAAATACTGGGTGTGTGGACTGGAGATTACAGCAACATTCAGTTTATTTAAAAAAGACAGCCTCGATACAGGACCCTGCATGGCTCTTGTCTCCAAGATTTTTGGAGTTTTGCTATTGTCCGAAAAATCACGTTCAAACAAGCAATGCTCTATGCAGTAGTTGTTTTGCTCTCGGAGCTCAATTGTCAGGATCATACACACTCCGCTCAGAAGGAAATAACATGTTTTGTGCCCTTTCAGTCCTCACTGTCACGGCTGTATTTAGCAATTCGTCCAAATGTTTCCGCTACTAACTACCTGCTGGAGTCCGTCTGGAGAGAGGGTGCTCCACATGGTGCTGCTGCTGTCAGCACCCGGCGGTGGCAGCACCAAGTGCTGTGGAAGCTTCCACAGTACCGGATGCTAACATGCTGTTGGCACTAAGAATACACTTAACATCCATCCATCCATCTTCTTCCACTTAATCCTTTTCGGGTCGCGGGCATTTAACAATTTATTTAATAATCAGTAGGGGCACATAAGTGAACAACGAGATATAGCTACACACAAAAAAAAAGTGAACACCGGGGGTTGTTGCAGTTGCTTGTTTTCCTCTGCAGTAGGCTTGTCCATAGCGCGGTACTACATAATTGCGGTTATCGCGACAGCGTTAGTACTCGTCTTTGACGCTATCAAGCCAATCAATGAGTTCTTCCCACTCACGTCAGTACTTTTGCAAATGTTTACTTTTGACTGATGCATTGGGTGGACTATCAGGACACGGTGCAGCTATAGACATGTTGGTCTGTGAGAAGTTGGCAAGCTGCTGTGGTTGCTGCTGAGCCTGCCCGGCTGTCTCTCGTCCAATCACTGTCGAGCAATGACTTCACGTGTGGTGCGTAAAAGTAAACAAATCAAACTGCAACTACTAAGTAGAAGGGCAAAATGCGGATGAGATGATGCTGTGTTAAAAGCACCTAGTAAATACAGGACAAACCACATCTTGTATTGATTCAGTACAGGACACATTATTTTGGAGTGAAAAAACAAGATGATGCTGTATTTTACAGGATGGATGACAACCCTAATCCACTCAGTGGTGCAGATGAAGGCAGCATATCCTTTTCTGAAAAATGACTGCCCCTTTTTTTCTGGATTGAATGTCAAATATGGGCACTGAGTCTGAAATTGAATTGCAGTTCCTCCAATGACCACTTGAGGCTCCAAATTCAAGTGAGTTAATCCATATAAACATCATTGTAAAATCTCTAACTTGACAAAAGTTGTTTTAAGGTTTTTGGAGTCAGTCCTAAGCAGTTCTTGGCACTTTCATGATGATTTCACATCCTGGTTGGTTGGTACCAGGGTAGAAGGTTTATTGGTTTGTATTTAAAAGCTACAGGACCAATAAATCTATCAGCTCTCCACAAACTCCTTTAAAATATATTTTATAATAAAAAAAGCTTCAGTTCATTGGATCATCAGTCAATGAGTACCAAATTTTTCTACTCTGAAGGTAGATATGGCTGCAAGATCAATCAGGGATTGAGTTGATTCATTCATTCATTCATCTTCTTCCGCTTAATCCTTTTTGGGTCGCGGGGGGCTGGAGCCTATCCCAGCATCTTTGGGCGATATATATATGTATATACACACACACACATATACACAGTGTATATATATATATATATATATATATATATATATATATATATATATATACACACACTACCGTTCAAAAGTTTGGGGTCACTTAGAAATTTCCTTATTTTTGAAAGAAAAGCACTGTTTTTTTCAATGAAGATAACTTTAAACTAATCAGAAATACACTCTATACATTGCTAATGTGGTAAATGACTGTTCTAGCTGCAAATGTCTGGTTTTTGGTGCAATATCTACATAGGTGTATAGAGGCCCATTTCCAGCAACTATCACTCCAGTGTTCTAATGGTACAATGTGTTTGCTCATTGCCTCAGAAGGCTAATGGATGATTAGAAAACCCTTGTGCAATCATGTTAGGTCTGCAATGCTGTAATTGCTGCAAATGGAGGATTCTTTGACGAAAGCAAAGTTTAAAGGAAAAAATTATTATTTCAAATACAAATCATTATTTCTAACCTTGTCAATGTCTTGACTAAATTTTCTATTCATTTTACAAGTCATGGTGGTAAATAAGTGTGACTTTTTACGGAAAACACAAAATAATTGTCTGGGTGACCCCAAACTTTTGAACGGTAGTGTATATATATATATATATATATATATATATATACTGTATATATATATACTGTATATACATACAGCAGGGAAAATAAGTATTGAACACATCAACATTTTTCTCATCAAACATGTTTCTGATGGAGCCATTGACCTGAGAGTTTCATCAGATATCAGTAGCAACCCAAGTAAATCCATACATACAAAGAAATCAATGCAGCTGTGTTCAAAAAAGTTATATTTAATAAAGTGGAATGACATGGAATAAGTATTGAACACGCTTGGAGAAATTCATTTAATATTTAGTAGAAAAAGCTTTGTTGGTAGTTACAGCTTCCAGATGCCTCTTGTATGGAGAAACTAGATGCAGGCATTGCTCAGGAGTGATTTTAGCCCATTCTTGCACACAAACTGTCTTCAAATCTTGAGGGTTCCATGGGTGTCTTCTGTGAACTCTGATCTTCAGTTCGTTCTATAGATTTTCAATTGGATTGAGGTCAGGTGACTGACTGGGCCATTCTAGCAGCTTCATTTTCTTTCTCTGGAGCCAGCTGAGAGTTTCCTTGGCTGTGTGTTTGAGATAGATAGATAGATAGATTAGTTTATTTGACAGGGACAGTGCAATAAACATAGACAATTAATCAAAGACAATCAATCTGATGTGTTGCACATAGAGTGTATAGCTATTAGCTAATTTGCAACTCTTGTCCCTGGATGGGCTTTAGAAAAGAGAATCAAGTCAAGAAAAAAAAAATACACAATAACCACATACATCAATGCAGAAAGATTATAAATACACAATTATAAATATTATAAATATTATAAATACACAAATATAACAGCCTGACTCACATTTAACATAAATATTATAAATATTATAAATACACAAATATAACAGCCTGACTCACATTTAACACATATAACACAACTCACATTTGCCTATTTCAGGCCTCCCTCCCTTCGTCACTCACTATAAACAAACACATTTATTCCTTCCCTTCATTTGCTCTCACTTTGCAGACAATTAATTCATACATGAGTACATTCTTGTTTATTTTTCAGCCAGTTTTTAACCTTTTTAGTGAATGTTTTAAAGTCTGTTATTATTTTAATTACATTTGGCATTGTGTTCCAGATGTGACTGCCCTTTAAAGAGAAAGCTGTTTGTCCAAATGTGGTTCTGCGGTGGAATATTTTACAGTTATTGTTAACAGAACTCCTGGTGGCTCTGCTGCTGTCCTGTCTTTGGACGAAACCAGCAAGTGGCTCGGGTGCTGATTTATGGAAACATTTGAACGTTAATTTCAGAAAACAGAGGTCAATGAAGCTCTCAAAACTCAATAGGTTGTATTTTTTTAAAACATTACAGTGATGCCACCTAATGGGCTTTTTGTCCAAGATTTTTAGGGCTTGATTATATAATGAACCTATATGTCTTATTGTGGAAGGGGCTGCTTGAGCCCAGACTGTCAAACAGTATGATATATGAGAAAAAAAACATAGAATGCATATACAGTGCAGCTGCTTCGTAAGGTATGTAATATCTAATTAATTTAAAGCAGTTCAGATTTTTTTTTTACTGTTTTTGAAATTTTCTTTATATGAAGATTAAATTTGAGTTGAGGATCTAGTACAATGCCAAGGTATTTGAATTCTGTAGCTAAACTGATGTCATGATCATGTATATTAACTTTAAAACGTTGCAGGTTACATTTTTTGATTGAAAAGCACATTGAGACTGTTTTCTGAAGGTTCAGCAATAGATGGTTCTTGAGGAGCCAGTCTTGGACATCAACCATACTTGTGGACAGTACATCTGCAGCCTGTGCTGTAGTCTTGGCAGCTGTGTAAATAACTGCATCATCTGCATAAAGTTGGCATGTTGCAGCTGAGCAGTGTAACGGCAAGTCATTAATAAAAATGCTGAAAAGTAAAGGACCAAGAATGGACCCTTGTGGGATACCCATGCGGTTGTTTAAAAATGAGGATTTATCCTGGTGAACTTTTACACACTGTTCTCTATTCTGGAGATAAGATGCAAACCATTCTAATGTATCTGGGGAGAAGTTAAAAGATACCATTTTGGATAAAAGCAAACTGTGGTTTACAGTATCGAAAGCCTTTTTGAGATCTAGAAAAACAGCTCCTACCACATTACCCCTGTCCAAGGACTGTTTGACGTTTTCAATAAGGCAACAATTTGCTGTTTCTGTTGAGTATCCTGGTCTAAAACCAAATTGATGTGGATGAAGAAGTTGACTGTCTTGTAAGTAGTCTATCAGCTGTGTAGCTACAACTTTTTCAAGAACCTTAGATAGGACTGGTAAAATAGAGATTGGGCGGTAATTGCATATATCGTCTTTACTGCCTGATTTATGAACTGGTATGACGACAGCTTTTTTCCAGCCAGATGGAAATGTACTAGACCTAATGGAGAGATTAATGAGATGAGTCAGTGGTTTGATTAATATTTTGCTGTGCATTTTGAGAAAGGAGGTGCTCATATTGTAGATATCATTAGTTTTTGAGTTTGACAGTGTTTTAACAATACCAGCAATTAACTCCTCATTTACCTCATCGATGTGAAAAGTATCTGTTGGAAGTATGGAATTTGTGTTGTTGAGCACATTTGGCAGCACAAAAATTTTTGTTAAGTTTTCCACAGAGCCCACAAAGTATGAATTAAATTCATTTGCCAAAGTAGCCTTGTCACTGACAGTCTTGCCATTGATTCTAAGTTCCTTTACCCCCTTCTGATCGTTTTTTTATTAGTTAAGTTATTTAAATGCCTCCATAGGGAACTGTTGTTACCCTTTGCATGATCTATCAGTTTATTGTAATAACATATTTTTGATTTTCGCAGCTCATGTACCACTTTATTTCTTAAACTTTTGTACACAAGGTGATCATTTTGTAGTTTAGAGGTTAATGATGTTTTCAATGCATAGTCTCGCCTCTTCATAAGTTTTCTTATTTCATTATTTAACCATGGTAGGCTAATCTTCTGTTGTCTACTTTTAATTTGCTTTGTAAATTTTTCTATAGACTTTGTGATTGTTGCAGTAATAAAATTACAACAATCATCTACTTCATATGTTGACATGAGCTGCTCCCAATTTTGATTCTCTAAGTAATGTTCAAACTCCTCATTTTTTGATTTGGGAATAATAAAATTTGATTTGTCAATATCGACTCCCCCAAAATACTGTAGTCGCTTTTTAGTAAGTTTTCTGACAGCAAGAACCATGTTATGATCTGAGAGACCAGTTACAAGATTATAGGTTCTGGTTATTCGTTCTGGTTTATTAGTAAATACCATGTCAATAAGTGTTCTGGATTGTTTGGTTATCCTGGTGGGTCCTTTGATCATTTGTTGGTAATTAAATTTAGTCATGAGGCTTTTCAGTTTCTGTTTGTCCTTTTTATCAGACCAGTTGATATTAAAGTCACCATGAATTATTGTTTCTCTGTTCTTCTCAAGTTGTTTAACCAGATCACTTAATTCATTATAAAAGGAAGAGTTGTGTGACGGTGGGTTGTACACTACTGCAATGTTGAAATTCATTACCGGAGAGGGACATACATTAACAGCTAAACATTCGAGTGAGGTATTCAAATCAACCAGTTGACATTTATATTTCTCTTTGATGTAAATTAAAACACCTCCTCCCCTCCCTACCTGCCTGTCTTTTCTAAAACACTGATAGCCCACAATATCGATCATATTAGTGTCTATGTTCCTGTGTAGCCAGCTTTCTGAGAGACAAAGGTAGTCCAGATTTGAGTCCAACAGCAACACCGAAATCTCATCTCTTTTGGGGATTATGCTCCGTATGTTTAAATGTCCGCCGAGGATCCCCTTTGGTTTAGCCATGATGTCCCAAAGAACTCGTGCATGATTAACATTTTGGAAAAATAAATGTTGTTTTTGCTTTTGTACAGCTGGGTTTTGTGCTAACCCAGTGGTCTGCTGTTTAATAGTGGCAGGTCCAGGGTTAAGGTGAATATCTCCTGCCAGAAGTAGCAGAACTAACAGAACTTTAATTGTATACCCTCTGCCATATTGTGATTTTTGCTTAACAGCCATGTTTGCCTTATTTTGGAAGTTTTTGCTCAGGGCTTTTAAAGACCACATAGAGTACAGGGTGAGATGTCCATGCCCAAATCCATACAAATAAAACTTTTTAACTTCACCTTTAGTTGAGTTTGCCGGAAAATCCTTCTTGTTGCAGGTCCAGACACACAAAGACAAAACGAAGAGGAAGTAGATAAATAGAGAAGGCTTCGAAGTGATGCCCATCAGCCCACTTTTTAAACCGGTGGCAGCCATCTTCAGACTTTCTTGGAAAGAAAAGGAAAAAAAAAATAAAAATCTGTGGATAGTAAAATAAATTCTGCTTATGTCGCCAGAATCCGATCCGATCGTCCTCGAATCCAGCTGGGCCTCAGCTAGCCAACTAGCCCCTTCTGCTGCTGGTCTCGTTGCTCATAGCCGCCGTAACTGGGCTCCTGTCCCGCTCCTCCAACCGAGTCTCGTCGCACACCGCCGCTGCCACCGAGCTCCGCTGGGGTCACGGAAAGTCCTCCGCTGGGCACCGCCGCCTACCGCCGTCTGCCTGGGTGAAATCTCTGCTGAGCCCCGTCAACAAATAGCCTCCTGCCTGGTAGTATCTCCGCTGGGCCTCGCAGCTGGGCTCCGATTCAGGCTGGTGTTAGGTGGAATGACTGGCGCCAGCATTAAGCTAACTAGCGTTAGCTTAGCAATCGCTTTGGGTAGGGCACATCAGTGAATCACAAAGAAAACGCTGGAAACGTTGGTCAGTTTACTCACAGTGGCCGGAGAAAGGCGATCAAAGGGGTAATCCAACGGAGGTAGAAATTCAGCCCGAGTGTGTCCGTCATGAGCGCCGATTGCTGTAGGTTAGATATTTAGAGACTGGCGCCAGCATTAAGCTAACTAGCATTAGCTTAGCAATCGCTTCAGGTAGCATTAAGCTAACTAGCATTAGCTTAGCAATCGCTTCAGGAAGGCGCATCAGTGAACCACAAAGAAATGCTAGTCGCCGGAGAAAGGCGATTAAAGGGCAATCCAACGGAGGTGGTAATTCAGCCCGTGCGTGTCCGTCACGAGCGCCGATCGCTGTAGGTTAGTTATTTTAATGGCAAAATCAGTGACTTTGTCTAGATCTTTGATCTAGATCATCTAGATCATTGTCTTGCTGAAATGTCCACCCTCATTTCATCTTCACCATCTTGGCAGATGGCAACAGGTTCTAATCAAGGATGTCTCTGTACATTTGTCCATTCATCATTCCTTTATTTATATGAAGTCTGCCTGTACCATGTGTGAAAAACACCCCCACACCATGATGCTCCCACCTCCAAACTTCACTGTTGGTATTGGGTGTGGGCGCTGATGTGCAGTGGCATTTCTCCTCCAAACATGCTGTGTGTTGTGGCATCCAAACAGTTCAATTTTGGGCTCAACTGACCAGAATATATTCTCCCAGTATTTTGCTGGCTTGCTCAAATGTTGTGCAGCAAACTTTAATCAAGCTTCAGTATCCTTTTTCTTCAGCAATGGAGTCTTGCGAAGTGAGCAGGCATAGAGCCCATGTCGGTTGAATGCATTACTTATTGTTTTCTCTGAAACAGCAGTACCTGCTAACTCCAGGTCTTTCGGGAGCTCTCCACGAGTGGTCTTTTGCTCTAGGATAATTCTTCTGGAAATTCTTTTGACTCCTCTGTCAGAAATCTTGTGAGGAGCTCTGAGTTGTTGTCAGGACTGGCCCTCACGAGCCAGCATAAGACGCCACAGTCCAGTGAAGTTGCACAGGTGTTTATTAACAATTAGGGAGAGGGAAGGACAAGATAACGAGCCGCGTGGGCTGAGCAGCAAGACTACTTGTTAACATATCGAACAATCCATTGACAGCTGAGACGAGGAACGCTCGCTCAGCGTCTGACAAGGACAAGGGCAACGGAGTACCAACAATAACTACAATCGATAAACACACTTACACATGAGAAGGAATCACGGATGATCGTTAGATGAACATTTGACGAGACTGCCGCGAGATGCAGCCGCTGGCGCTGGCTTTTAAAGCCGGCCGCTAACGACCGCAAACGCAGCGCAGCTGTTCAGACCTTGACAGCAGGAAACTCCCCTGAGTGTTTGTCCAATCAGAGTCCGGGGAGCCAGAATGATAACACCGCTGTCAAAGCCTGACAGGAATGGTGCGTGGCCCGAGCGCGGACAATAATAGCGCTCGGGTTATGACAGGAACTCCCCCTCAAGGGCGGACTCCCGGATGCCCGTTAACACCCACACCCCCCCACCCCACCCCAGGGCGGGTGGATGGGGAAGCAGGCAAAGGGGGAACAGACTCAACCTCACAGAAAATGAAAACAGCACGATATCCTACCACACAAATCACAATAAAGACAGGGCAGGGGCAGAAAACAACCAGGGCATACATTCACCGGGAGAGAAAAAAAAACACACTATACAACACAGGAACACATAACACAAAGAAAAACAGCTTTACAATGTACAAATATTGTCACAAAGCTGGCTTACCAGTCCATTTCAGAGAAAAAAAACTCAAATCTCTCATGAATTGACAGCAAACCAAAAAAGAACCTACACAGTTATGAACCTACCACTGACGTGGCTGATCAGTGGCCTTCAGTGCACATGAGCAATAATGGAAAACAAATATAAGCCAAAGACCCATAAAGTATTTCACCTCCGATACAAAAATGTCAGATCTTAGGTTTGAAGTTATGCACCAATCACAAGGTTTCTTCTAGAGTCCCTGTCGGTTAGCTTTCACTTCTGAAGGCCAGTTCATTATGCAAATGACTCTGTTTTGAGCTTATACGCGTGGAAGAAATATCAAAAATAGTTCAGGAGAGTTTAGAGGTCCCAGTTAGTACTTAACCATTCAAATAAGCAGTTGCCTGAAGTGACCATCACCTTTAAACAGTCAGAGTGCAAAGGTTCCACAAGAAATTTAGCAGCTGAGACTTCAAAGGCTGCACTTCAAATTCTAATTTTAAGACTGATTAGAAAAACATGGCCAAACTTCTGAATGCAGAAGCTGAACAAGTTCATTTTCTTGGCATTTGAACCAGACCAACTAGACCCTATTTGGCAGAATAAAGATCTACTGTAGATATTTCAGCCCGTGTTTGGCAACGGCCAGCAAGAAAAATAATCATGGTGGCATTATGTCTGATGAAGAAAAGGAGAGGGTGGTCTGCTCTGAGGATTCTTTGATCAGAAATGCAGTAGTCAGACAACATTTTACCAAACAGTAGCTCAAAGACATGCGAATTCCCATGTCAAGGGTACATATATCCATTAAACACATGTGCTTAATGGATATACACATGATAATGTGCATACACATGAGCTGCACGCATGTGTATGTGCATTTGGTAATGAGATGGCGGCGCACATAGTTGCAGCGGCTAAATGGTTCACCAGTCGGAGCGATATTTGGATGTGTTTTTTTTTTTTTTTGTTTTACGTGTTTGTTTTGTGCACATTTTGCCGAGCGAATTTCACCTATAGCCGGCATGATATTCTGAAGATCGGAATATGCTACGAGGGGAACGTAACAAATGAGTTTCTCCACTTACACAAGATCCCGGTGGAAGCAGCGAGGAGTCCCGGCTCTCTGTGGATTACCATCCCAGCGGGGAGGAGGCGCAGGCAGTGGAGGGAGAGGAAGCAGAAGCGGGGCTGTAGAGCCGGCGCGCTAGTAAGGCTACGGAAGCAGACATTCAAACCTCCGCTTCCCAGCCTTTTTCTCTCAAACGCCAGATCTCTCGTGAACAAGATGGAGGAGCTAAGGTTACAGATTAAGGTAAACAACTGTGCCAGGGATGCATGCATTCTTCTTATCACTGAGACCTGGCTTCAACCATCTATCCCGGACTCGGCTATCGAGCTAGCGGGGTACTCTACACAGCGCTATGACCGAACAGCGGATTTCGGTAAGAGCAGAGGAGGAGGGCTCTGTGTGTACGTAAATAACAGCTGGTGTACTAACTCAGTGATCATGGAAAGTCACTGCTCACCGGACATAGAGTATCTGACTGTTAAGTGCAGACCTATTTTTCTCCCGAGGGAGTTTACTGTAGTTTTGGCAATGGCTGTGTACATTCCACTGGATGCTAATGCTAACTTAGCTATTGGATTGCTACATGCTAGCATTAGCCATACACAGAGTATTTACCCTGACGCTGTGTAAGTTATAGCGGGGGATTTTAATCATGCAAACTTAAAGGCAGCACTCCCTAAATTCCATCAGCATGTCAAGTGTGCTACTAGGGGAGTGAACACTCTGGACAAGGTCTATTCAAACATCAAACTGGGCTATAGGGCTAGACCATTACCACATCTGGGCCAGTGTGACCATCTGTCCATGCTATTAATTCCTGCATACGCCCCCCTCAGAAAAAACTGCTCCCATCATCTCTAGGACTGTTGCCATATGGTCGGAGGATGCTTCCCAGCAGCTGCAGGATTGCTTCGATAGGACCAACTGGGAAGTCTTTGAACATCAGGACCTGGAGCTGTTCACAGATAGTGTGCTGTGCTATATCAAAAATTGCATAGACACTATCACAGTGAACAAACGGATCCGCATCTTCCCTAACCAGAAGCCCTGGATGAACCGGGAGGTCCAGCAACTGCTGAGGGAGAGAAACGTCGCCTTCAGGTCTGGTAACAGCGAACTTTACAGCACAGCTCAGGCCAACCTGAAGAGGGGCATCAGAGAGGCTAAGGCGGACTATAGGAGGAGGATTGAGGACCATCTGGACAGCAATAATAGCCGGCAGGTGTGGCGGGGCATCCAGCACCTGGCTAACTATTGAACAAATCCGGGAACCGCGGTAGGTGACCTCACACTGGCGGAGGAGCTGAATATCTTCTTTGCCTGCTTTGAGGTCGCCGCACCTGTCTCGGCCAACCTACACCAGGCCCACAGCAGTACGTTCCTCACTTTGGAGGAGCATGAGGTGAGGCGCACTCTGCGGTTCATCGAACCAAGAAAAGCAGCGGGTCCGGACGGTGTCCCGGGACGTGTGCTGAGGGACTGTGCAGATCAGCTGGCTGGAGTCTTTACTAAGATTTTCAACCAATCCCTGTCACAGTCCATTGTCCCATCCTGCCTGAAGTCCTCCACCATAGTCCCCTTACCCAAGAAACCTCACATTTCTAGCCTCAACGACTATAGACCAGTCGCACTCACCCCGGTGGTGATGAAGTGCTTTGAAAGGCTGGTCCGTAGTCATATCATAGCAGCCCTGCCCCGCAGTATGGACTCCCACCAGTTTGCCTACAGAGCGAATCAATCCACAGAGGATGCGGTGGCCACAGCACTCCATGCCACTCTAGCCCACCTGGAGCGGCAGGGGAGCTATGTGCGGATGCTCTTCGTGGATTATAGCTCTGCATTTAACACCATTCTTCCACACAAACTGGTGGTCAAGCTGGGGGACTTGGGGCTTCCTCGGGCTATTTGTATGTGGATTAGCAGCTTCCTCTCTGGTCACAGACAGAGAGTCAGGGTGGGCCATCATACATCTACGGCCCTAAGCCTCAGTACCGGATCCCCCCAGGGCTGTGTGCTGAGTCCCCTGCTCTACTGTCTGTATACACATGACTGCAGCCCCGCCCATCACAATAACACCATTGTGAAGTTTGCAGACGACACTACAGTGGTAGGTCTCATTTCGGCGGGGGGACGAGTCTGCCTACAGAGATGAGGTGGTGCGGCTGTCGTCATGGTGTAAAGAGAATAACCTTCTCTTGAACACCTCTAAGACTAAGGAATTGATAATAGACTACAGGAGGAAGAAGACAGGGATTTCCCCTCTCATCACCAACGGGGACTGTGTAGAGAGGGTAGCTGACTTCCGTTTTCTAGGAGTCCACATAGAGGAGAACCTGTCCTGGAGTGTTAACACCTCTGAGCTGGTGAAAAAGGCCCAGCAGAGACTGTACTTCCTGAGGATTCTCAGGAAGGAGAACATCACACAGAGACTGCTGGTGTCCTTTTATCGAGCTTCTATTGAAAGCATATTAATATACTGTATATGCATTTGATACAGTAGTTGTACAGTAGCTCAGAGGAAAGCACTCCAGAGGGTCATTGACACCGCCCAGAAGATCATTGGCTGCCCTCTCCTTACACTGGAAGACCTACACTGCTCCCGTTGTCAGAAGAAGGCTCAAAATATTTTAAAGGATACTTCACATCCTGGACACTCATTGTTTGAACTACTGCCATCTGGGAAACAATATAGACAAATGAACACAAGGACAAACAGACTCAAACACAGCTTCTATCCAACAGCAATAACCATTCTGAATAAAATGAGGAAGTAATGTGCTAAAGGGACATGATTATATGTTGTTGAATGCTCCTTGCAATGACTGTGTGTGCATGATGTCCTGTGTTGATGTCTGTGTGAATGTGGTTTGCTATTTATTCTCTTTAATTATTATTTTTAACTGATTTTTTTTTTTTTAGTAATTTTAGGTCTATGTTTTTTATAATGGGGCAATGTTTTTATAAATGGGGCACTGACTGGAGAGCACTTTGAATTTCGTTGTATCTGTGACAATGACAATTAAAGATCTATCTATCTATATAAACGATGTTCAATATAACCATAATAGATCCTAATGTTGAGGAAAAGTGCTAACAAAATTAGATTTAACTCTGCTTTCTGTCTTCTAAGCCAAAAGGTCAAAAAAGAAAAGAAAAAACTCGGTATATAAACAAGACTGAATGGGGGAAAAAAAAAACAAGCGGCCAAGTCACACATCGGGATGACAGGCATAATATACAGTTCAGGGGGCCTCCCCACACCCAGCATCCAAGCCGCTAGCAGGGGTAGCGGGACGTGTTCTGGCGGCCCCCCTGAATCCCGGGCCGGGGATGACCGTGCCTCCGGCAGCCGGAGCAGGGTGCCAAATATACAGTTCTGTTTATCAGGAGGCCGGCCCCGGACGCCAAACGGGAAGAGCAGGCTTCCAGGTGGTCGACCCGCATCAACCTGCCAACAAGACCACTGGAGAGAGCTCGGCGACGGTCTCCCAACGGCGAGGAGAAGCCAGAGAGAACCGGGCAAACTATGGTTAATCCCCGCGGTTCCAGGTGCGGGGGAAGGAGGAATGTGACGAGGATAAGGAATCAGTTTGGCGTTATTCAGCGGCAGGTCTGCGGCACCATCTCCGGATCCCACACAAACAGGCGCTGATTGGGCCGGAACCAATCCGGTAGAGAATCCCAACTGGACCGACGCTGCATCCACGGTGGGCCCGGATTGGGCCAGAACCCCTCTGGGGATGAACTCGGACTGGGCCAATGCTGCACCCACGATGGACCCCGATTGGGCCACAGCTGCAACCCCGTCAGACCCCGATTGGGTCAGAACCACTCCGGTGATGAACTCAGACTGACCCAACGCTGCACCCGCGTCGGACCCCGATTGGGTCTGAACCACTCCGGTGACGAACTCTGACTGAGCCGACGCTGCACCCGCGATGGACCCCAATTGGATCACGGCTGCACCTGCGTTGGACCCCGATTGGGTCAGAACCACTTCGGTGATGAACTCTGACTGAGCCAACGCTGCACCCGCAATGGACCCCGATTGGATCACGGCTGCACCCGCGTCGGACCCCGACTGGGTCAGAACCAATTCGGGGGCGAACTTTGACTGAGCCGACGCTGCCCCTGCGTCGGACTCCGAAAGGATCAGGGCAGGTCCAGCACTGACCTCCAACTCCGAACCCGGGACCTCCGGTACATCGATTGGCGTCTGCTCTGCACCGGCGACCTTGGGAGAAGGCTCAGAAGAAGAAGAAGAACCGGGCTCAGGGACACCGGCAGCGCCAGAACCCGGCGAGACAAGCTCGGATGCAGTGGACGGCTGCACCCGGCTCGCCTCCCCAAGAGACAGGCAAAAATGCTTAATAATAGAAAAGACAAAGACAACACTGAGCACTTGCCTGATCTCAAGTTTGGATGCCGTCCAGGACTTCGACGATCCGGGCTCAGATGGGAGGAGGTCGGCTTCTGGCTCCCATTCAGCTGCGTCGGACTCCGCATCTGGCAAAATGGCTTCTGCAGCCTGAGGACCCTCTGGCACCATCGTCCACGCTGGCAACCCGTACGGCGTGGTGGCAGGGGGCCCCTGGCCCGCTGGGTCGGACTGTTCATCCGTGGAGACCCGGGGACGCTCCGTCGTCGGCGCAGGCTCCATACAGTAGTCCCCTCCTCCGTCCTTGATGTGGCTGCGGGGCTGGAATCTTCTGCTCCAGGGCCACAGGCCCCCTCCTCATCCAATGACGCTTGACTGACGTCGAGGAACGCACCGCGGAGGGAGACACAGAGGCAGCGGGTTTAGTAATTACCTCAGCAGGTGGTGGAGGCTCGGAGGGCTGCGAACCCCGAACCTCACCCCCAGGAGTCAGACAAGACAAATCACTATTAGGAGGAAAAGAGTGAACTTGTACTCGCCTGTCTCCCGGAGGGAAGATGGTGCCTGCTGTAGGAAACGTTGCTCCTTCTTCTTCCCGTCGGGTGGTGGCAGAGGGCTCCCTGGAAGGACAAGGGGGAGCCGCACGTGATGGAATCGGCGTGGGGCTCGCCGAAGCAGAACTCCTCATACACCCAGCAGGAGGCGACAGCCGAGATGGGCCAGGCACGACGCACTGACGGGACACCGGGGGAAGACGGCCCGGGGAGAGAGGCTGCGGGAGTTCCCTCCTGGTGAGACACTGAAGAGACAGCTGTCTGGTTAATGGAGTCATTCCAGCGACCCGGAGCCGGATCCGGACGGGGTTCTTGCTGAGGATGTCTCTGGCCACGGTGCCAAAGTCTTCGACAGACCACAGGTGGTGCGAACTCCTGGCCTGGATCGAGGAAGGGATCGGGATCCCAAAGCGGGCAGCGGGGATGCCGTCTCCTCTGCCTCAGGTTGTCTTCTTCCTCGTACATCCGGAGTATCTCGCGTTGGGCGGCGATGTCAAGCCTCCTTGCGTCGACTTCTGGGTGGTCGTTGTAGCGGGGGGAAAGATGGTTGAGCACATCCTCAGCGCAGTCCAGGTACCAGCATACGTCGGGATGAAAGTCAAGGAGGGAGGAGGCGATGAGGATTTCATCAACTTTGTCCAGCGCCTCGGTCAGCTTGTGGCTGGGACCCCGAGTGCGGCCCTTCCATGACGGCATACTTCCAGTACACCGTACCCAGACAGGAAAGAGCAAAGTTCTCCTGAATGCAACTTCACCGACAACGGCGTCTCCTTCTGGCGGCAGTCTACTGTCAGGACTGGCCCTCACGAGCCAGCATAAGACGCCACAGTCCAGTGAAGTTGCACAGGTGTTTATTAACAATTAGGGAGAGGGAAGGGTGGGCTGAACAGCAAGACTACTTGTTAACATATCGAACAATCCATTGACAGCTGAGACGAGGAACGCTCGCTCAGCGTCTGACAAGGACAAGGGCAACGGAGTACCAACAATAACTACAATCGATAAACACACTTACACATGAGAAGGAATCACGGATGATCGTTAAATGAACGTTTGACGAGACTGCTGCGAGATGCAGCCGCTGGCGCTGGCTTTTAAAGCCGGCCGCTAACGACCGCAAATGCAGCGCAGCTGTTCAGACCTTGACAGCAGGAAACTCCCCCGAGCTTTTGTCCAATCAGAGCCCGGGGAGCCAGAATGACAACACCGCTGTCAAAGCCTGACAGGAATGGTGCGTGGCCCGAGCGTGGACAATAATAGCGCTCGGGTTATGACAGTTGTGGCCGGTTTATGGTAAAATGATGTTCTTTCCACTTCTGAATGATGTCCCCAACAGTGCTCATTGGAACATTCAGCAGTGTAGAAATGTGCCTGTAACCAATGCCATCGTTATGTTTTGCAACAATAAGGTTGTTAAGGTCAAGAGCAGACAAGTCAAACTCAAGGCCTGTGGGCCAAAACCGGCCCGCAGGACAACTGTATCCATCCTACGAGATAATATCTTATGTCTATTACATCTGGCCTGCAGATATATTGTACAGGCATCACTAATATTACAAGTCCCAGAATGCACTGAAATTACTACAGTGTATGGCTGCGTTGGTACTGTTGTGCCAGCCTTGCCTGTGCCAGCTCTCCCCCACCTTTTCCACACACCGAGTGGCCCTCATGCAGCATCTTTTTTGTTCAAAAGTGAAATTCAAGCAAGCTCATTAAAAAAAATGGCCAAATGAAAAGTGGACTTTGAAAACTGTGGCTTTCAAGACAGGTGGGAGTCAGAGTAGCTGCTTATTGATATAAAAAGGAAAGCTGTTTGCCTTGTGTGTGGGGCTTATGTTGCTGTAATTAAAGAATATGAAATGAACCATCAGGATAAGTTCAAAGATATGGATATGCAGCAGAAACTCCAAAAGGCAGCAGAGTTTAAAAAAGGACTGGCGTCACAGCAGACAATGTTCAGAAAAGCAAAATCTCAAAGTGTGGCTGCTGTTGTTTTATTGTGGCAGAAGAAATAACTAAAGGAGCCTGGCCGTTTACAGAGGGTTTGTGAAACAGTACATGATTAAAGTGTGCAACGTTGTGTGTCCGGACAAAAAACAAGTATCTTTAAATGTGAGCCTGACCAGAAATAGCATTGCTGATCGTGCATGTGAGCTTGCTACCAGTCTACAAAATCAGCTGGTGGAAAAGGGGAAAAAAACTTTGTTGCATATTCCCTTGCCATGGATGAGAGCAGCGACACAACTGATACTGCTCAGCTGTCAATTTTCATCTGCTGCGTGGACTCCAGTTTTTGTGTTACAGAGGAACTTTTGGGGATTAAATCCCTCCATGGCACAACCACGGGAAAAGACATTTGAAGAAGTATCTAAATATGCCAGTGAAATAAAGCTGCCTAGGGACAAACTGGTTGGACTAACAAAAGATGGAGCACCCGTGATGTGCAGTGAAAAGAGTGGATTAGTGGGCAGGACGTGGGAGAAGACGCAGAAGGAGAACTGCACAGGTGAGCTGGCTATTTATCACTGCATAATTCACCAGGAATCACTGCGTGGTAAAGCCCTGAAAATGCAACATGTAATAAGCGCAGTAGCACATGTAGTGAGATGGCAACGTCCTGAAAACTAAGACGAAGCCAATGCTTAGACACGAGCTGGAGCCGACGACATGTAGTCAACTTCATGAGAGCCAAAGGTTTAAATCACTGCCAATTTAAAGCGAACATGCATAAGAGTAATAAATGTATTTCTTTCTGTGCAGTTTAGTCATGTAACCACAACTTTGAGTGGGGATTTATTTATTTTTTCTCATTTTTTTTTCTTGTTAAGAAAAAAAAAATATATATATATATAATGGCTGCTTTCATAGCCTGGAATAAATTCATGTCACTACAAGTCAAAAAAGCAAAAAAACTGATCAAAGTCAGGAGGGCATACAAATAATGCCATAGATGGGTATTTTATTTTAAAATATTAATCTGTCACCAAAGTTTGGTTTATTCTGATCCATGTGTTCAGTTTGTCCTGAACACATGGTCAATTTTAAGTTTTTTTTCTTTTTTCATCAATATTTACACAGTTTGGCCCTCGGCTTGGACTCAGTTTTTAAATTTGGCCCCTAGTGAAATTGAGTTTGACACCCTTGGGCTAGAGAGAGCTCTTTGCTTCTACCCATCATGAGTTTTGTGGTGTGACAATCTTTTTTTTTTTTTTTTACCTTTTAAAAGGCTATCAGTCAGGGCTTAACCAGCTGAAATTAATTTGCACTGATGGGGGATGGGATGGCTTCCTAAATTCTGATGGATTTCATCTGGTTTCGTGGCTATGCCTTTTTGCACCCCATTTTCTTTATGTGTTCAATACTTAGTCCCTGCGTCATTCCACATTATAAAATATAACTTGTTTTGTGAACACAGTTGCCGTGATTTCTTTGTATGTATGGATTATTTGGGCTGTTACTGGTATCTGGTGAAAATCTCAGGTCAATGGCTCCATTAGAAATGTGTTTAATGAGAAAAATGTTGACATGTTCAATGCTTATTTTCCACGCTGTACCTCTTTGGTTGCCCAACAAACTCTCAGTGATCTCTCCTGGTCTCTCATTGATCGTTCAAGGATCTTTCAAAGATCGCCATCAAAATCTTACAATGATCTCTCAAACATTTTCAAAAGAAAAGGCTTTTTTGAGGCTTTAGGAGATCGTTGAGAAATTGGGTCAATTTTTGATCTCTCAGTGGTCACCCAGTGATCTCCGTCCCTTAATCTTTTCCCAACCTTACCATGCACTGAAATAACCTTTTTGCATATATATGCTGTTCCTGATTCTAACCTTAACCAGAATTAAAACAACAGCTTCATATTTATATACAAAAACTACCATTCTACAAGTCAAACTTCTCCAGAGCTTCTGTTGCCTTGATCTCAGACGTAGCCTTGGGGGGAGGGTGACCACGGCCATCGTGGTTTAAACCAGAAACCTGCATCTGAAAATCCCACCAACCCGCCTGATTGAAATGTTGGTGCAGTTGTAATACTCTATAATCCAGGAGCGATTATAAATTACAATTTGACATTTATGTAAATACAAGTCTCTTTTTGGACATGTTTTGCTCCTGTCACGGAGCGCTGAGTCAGCAGTAGCCGCCACTTAGGAAACCATCCATAACCATTCATCATCAGCATGCTATTGTTATGCATGACTTATAATTCAGTAATTGCTTGAAATGAATCAGTTGGGCAGTTTTAAGCTTTAGAAGAATGAATTTTAAACATTAGCATAATTTATAGAGAACTGAGGTAAAACAACACTACAGCTGGTCTGACAACATCTGGATTAAGAGAGTTTTTGTCAAAAATTTGCAGCTTTTTTGATGGTAAATTTGTTACATTTTTCCTCACAAAATTGTAACTTTCTAGAAAATTTGTAATCATTTGCAAAAAAAACCCAACTGACTTTTTTTTTTTTGCAAATGTGTGTGTTTTTCTCATTAAACTGTTTTTAAAAGATTTGTTCTATTTTTGGTATAAATGTCCTTTGCTTTTTTCATACATTTAGCTTATTTTTCCTTACAAATTTGATAGCTTTGCTGACTAAAATTAAATACATCACATAAATTATTTTCCAATAAAATTTCAACTTTTTTTCATAAATTTTGATATTTTTGCATAAATTTCTGCTTTATTCAAAAATTTGTCTTTTTTGCAGATTTGTTACTTTTTCAGGTAAAAATGTGGACTTTCTCCACATAAATTTGTGACACTTTTCGAATAAAATTATAGCTTTTTATGATTTTTTTTCTTTTTGCAGATCTTGTGTGACTTTTTTTTTCTTGCAAATGAGTCATTATTTTTTTCTTTACAAGTTTACAACTTGGGCGGCGCGGTGGCGGAGTGGTTAGCACTGCAGCAGCACAGCAACTCACCCTTGGCCGGGGGATCCTGGGTTCGATCCCAGCCCCCGACCAACAGTGATGTGTGTGGAGTTTGCATGTTATCCTCGTGTCTGCGTGGGTTTACTCCGGGATTTCTCCGGTTTCCTCCCACATGCCAAAAACATGCAAGTTTGGTTAACTGGCATCAAACTGGGGATTCTAAACTGTCCTTAGGTATGACTGTGAGAGTGAATGGTTGTCTGTCTCTCTGTGTTGGCCCTGTGATGGACTGGCGATCTGTCCAGGGTGGACCCTGCCTCTCGCCCAAAGATGCTGGGATAGGCTCCAGCCCCCCCCCCCCCCCCACCCCCGCGACCCAAAAAGGATTAAGCAGAAGAAGATGGATGGATGGAAGTTTACAACTTTTTCAAGGAAATTTTTGATTTTTTTTCCAGAATTTTTGTGACTTTTTTTTTTAAATTGCAAGTTCATTGGTATGTTTTTCCTCATAAAATTGCAACATTTTTCTCTAAATCTGTGATTTTTTTCTGTTTTTTGCATACATTTTCAGGTTTGTTCATTTTCTACTTTTTATGACATTTTTCTCGTGAATGTGCAATGTTTTTTCTTTAAAATTTATCGCTTCTTTTCTTAGAAATTTGTGAATTTTTTTCTCGAGGCCTCAGGGAGCCACTGGCTATGGGCAAAAGAGCCACATGTGGCTCCATAGCTGCAGGTTGCAGATCCCTGTTAGAGCCAGATGAACATTTTTAATAAATTTATATGAAATGCTTTTTAGTATTGTGCTATGATTGGACTGGTAACAGGCTTCTCCTCCTGGAGCTATTCCTCCCCAAGAATGAGATTCAGACTAACACAGTTCCCAGAAGTGTTAATGAAATGTTTGTGGCATGTTTTGGTCCAAACACACCAAGGTTTTTTTGTATTGTGCTGCCATGCCCCCCCCCCCCCCCGGCCCCTCACCTGAAGGAGCCTTCCTCACAATGAGCTGTTTTGCTTTAGAGCTTATTGAGCTGCAGTTCACCCCACCCTCACTCTTTTGTCACTTGTGAGTTATGTTGTTGACATGGCCGTAGCATATTGAGGCTACCAGCTAACTAGCTTTGGAATTGAACAAACGTAAAAGTTGGCTGAATGTGACGATGTAAAGCTAAGGTCACAAAGATTCTTATAAACGATGGGTTTGTAAGAATATACCAGTTTCTACCAATTATGGAGATTGCAGACATTTGTGGAGGGGGGGGCTATTTTATTACGGCTCTTGTTCAATTCGCAAGAGCAGCTTTTTTTTTTTTGTTACTTATTTGTACCCGTAGGTAGACTTGGTTTGCAGTCTGGTGACAAGCCACCAGCTGCTGGTCGCTGCGTGCGCGAGCACCCTAAACCTACATGTTTTTGGTGTAGCTTGAGGTATTCTTGAGAAATGAGTGGCTTTTTTGTCGTACAATGGCCCTAGAGTTCTTACGTTCTTCATCAGGGTGCCTTGGGATCGTCCTACTGCCATCTTATGAAGAGTTTTGTGCAACTCACGGCATTCAAGTTGTTGGTAGGAAGACCTTACAGCTTTCGGTAGATTTTGACAGCACAATTGTCGCATGAATGATATACTTCCACCTTATGAGTGCCTCACTACCGCCTTATGCACACTGTACGAATCTCCATACGAATGGGATTCGTATAGTGTTTCCAGCGACCACTGTAAGGGGCCCTCAAGAACAACTTCAGGTGTTCCTGAAGCATACTTACTGCCAACATTTTGCATAGTTCTTATGTTGTTCCTATGGCATTCATATGGCTGCCTTACGATTTTTTTTATTTTTCTAATTTTTTTTAACTTTTATTTAACCAGGAAATCCCTTGAGATTGCCATCTTTTTTTCAAGAGAGACCTGGTCAAGACGGCACACCAGTACATAGAACAATAGGACAACAAAAGTCAGCACATCTGAGACAATATAAAACAATTACAAGCAATAAAAATAATAAAAAATAATGAATAGGTAAAAACCAATAAAAACATTACCCCCCCAAAAAAAATTCCAGCTCAGGAAAAGCATTTACAATCCTTGGTGAGGGGTTTTCATCGGGCGTTTGTAGGAATCTTGGACAAGACCATCGACCTGGCCACGAACTTACAAATGGTCTACGAATGCTGGATTCTCCTACAGCCGCCTTAAGAATCCATCCGTTCGTAAGGGTATTTGTGACCGTAGCTTTAGTTTCTATAGGAGAGGAGAACTCCTGTGCAGATCATAATATCATAAAAATCCTACATAACCCCCTTAAATAAAGGGGAAACTCCAAAAAAACATGATGGAGACCCTTTAAGTTGACATGTAAGCTGCCTCTGTTAGCAGCTCCATCCGTGCTGATGTTCCTCCACTCATCCACAGCTGCTACCCTGGCCTCCTCTCAGCACCCTGCTGCCTCTCTGCTGTGTCGGCCGTTTGGCACGGTCCAGGGGAGCCACACTTACAAACCAGAGACAAAAACACATCCTGTCCCTGTGCTCCTTCTGAAGCGGGGTTTCCATGGTGAAGGTGGATGAGAAAGCATTAAGTGGCATTGTTTGCATACTACGTGTGTGTGTGTGTGTGTGTGTGTGTGTGTGTGTGTGTGTGTGTGTGTGTGTGTGTGTGCGTTTGAGTGAGAGAGAGAGAGAGGAATCACTCAGACGGGGAAAATGCTGCCTGGTGCGGTGGCGCGGTGTTTGTGGAGACCTCGCCCGAGCCAGAGGGGCGGATATTATAGCAATATTGGATTTTACAGATCGTAAGCCAGCCGCCATTCGGGCCCGACTGTCATAAGAAGTGCATTAAAGATTCATCCACACCTCACAACAAGAAACACACAAAGGGCCGCCATCCGCACACACGTACACGTGAGTTCTCACCGCTACCAGCCGGGAGGATGACGGAGGGCGGAGTTTGTTTACTAAAGAACTGACAGCAGTAGCGTTGACGAGGAGTTTGCTTTTGTTACTTGTATAGATTAAGCTATCTCCAGAGCCACAATGAGGATTTGTAGATGCTGAGCTATTCATATGCATGACAGTCAGCCCTCGCTGCGTTCTAAATTTGGGCTGAGCCAATTGAGGGAGACGAAAACAGAAAGAGGAGAGAGAGAGAGTGAGTGAGTGAGTGAGTGAAGAACCATATGCATCTGTTTCTGGGGGAACGGAGGTGATGAGGTGGAATTAGAACTCGGAGCTCAGATTTGTTTGTGCATGTGTAGTTTTATGGAAATGGCTTTTGACTGAGTGGCATGCGTCCCTTCCACATGTAAGCTGCTCAGAGGATGGCTCCTAACGGCAGGAGTCACAGGGGGGTTTCCTTATTATTCATGCTGCATTTCCGCTCTGGTCCGCTTCGGTCCGCGTGTGCTTTGGACGAGCCTGGCGCGCACACGGCGTTGTACATGCTCACTTTTTTCATCTACCAGGCCAAGCAGTTGACGCATGCACACAACTGTTATTTGTAGTTTCACCCCAGACCTATGGGTACCGCAGATGTGCTAACACGCCAGTTTGTTCACCGGCTATAAACACGCGAGTGACGCACATTCTTTTGTAGCAGCAACAATGGCGTTGTTTCAAGGAAAAGGAGGAATTACCGTTTTCCAGTGCTCTTCTCCGCTCAAGCTGCTACTGCTGCAAAAGGATTCATGTGTGTTTATTCTCGTCTTCCGCCTCCTCATTGTCTTCCTCATCTACTTTGTCTTTGTATGCTGTGTTGGTAGCACCATCTCGTGAATGGGATGTACAGTCTTGGCGCATGCTCTGTCAACGCCTTCAGATCGTGGGCAGGCTGCGCGGTCATAAAATTTGGGCTGCAGGTGGTCGTCCGCAGTAGAGCCCTGCGGACACTAGCGGAGTGGAGACGATGATGTAAATTTCGTCACACGAGGTTTCCGGTTGCACGTACGTGGACAGCGGAGGTGCAGCATGAATCCAGCTTAAGGCTTAAAACCAGGGGGCTGCAACCTACGGTTCCAGGGCCACATGTGGCTCCTTCGCCCATAATCACTGGCTCCCTGTGGGTTTAAAAACTCTGAAAACAAACATATGAATTTTTTTCTCATAAATTTGTGATTTTTCTCTTGCAGATTTGCAACATTTTTCCTGTAAATTTTCAAAAAAATTTCTCATAAATTTGCAACTTTTTTCTTATAAATTTTTCAATTTTGTTTCTCATAAATTTCTAACTTTTTTCTCATAACTGTGATTTTTCTCTTGCAAATTTGCAAAATTTTAACTGGAAATTTTCACATTTTTTCTCATAAATTTTCAACCATTTCATCATAAATTAGCAACTTTTTTCTCAGAATTTTGACTTTTTTTTTTTTTTTTAAATTGCAACTTTTTTCTCATAAACGTGCACATTTTGGTCTTGTTAATTTGCCATTTTTCCCGTAATGTTTCAGCTCTTTTTTTGTAAATTTGCAACTTCTCTCTCATAAATTTGCAATTTTGTTCTTGTTAATTTGCAGATTTTTTCCTGTAAATTTTCACCTATTTCTTGTAGATTTGCAACTTTTTCACACAAATTTTTCAAATTTTTTTCTCAATCTGTGATTGTTTTCTTGCAAATTTGCATCATTTTTCCTATAAATTTTCACATTTTTTCTCATAAATTTTCAGCCCTTTCATCATAAATTTGCAACATTTTTCTCATAATTTTGCAAATTTTCTCCAAAAATTGCAACATTTTTTCATAAACTTGCACATTTTGTTCTTGTTAATTTGCAGATTTTTTTCCTGTAAATTTTCAACTCAGTCTCTGTACGGCCGTTGTGAGAGTTTGGTTCGTATTGCCAACACTTGGTCAGACTCATTCCCAGTGAGAGTTGGACTCCGCCAGGGTTGCCCTTTGTCACCAATCCTGTTCATAATTTTTATGGACAGGATTTCTAGGCGCAGCCAGGGAATGGAGGGTGTCATGCTTGGTGACCACAGGATCTCATCTCTGTTCTTTGCAGATGATGTTGTCCTGTTGGCTTCATCCAGCAATGACCTACGGTTCTTTATGGGATGGTTTGCTGCTGAGTGTGAAGCGGCTGCGATAAGAATCAGCACCTCCAAGTCCGAGTCCATGGTCTTCAGCCGGTAAAAGGTGGACTGTCCTCTCCGGGTTGGGGACAAGCCCCTGCCCCAAGTCGAGGAGTTTAAGTATCATGGGGTCTTATTCACGAGTGAGGGGAGAATGGAGCGAGAGATTGACAGACGGATCGGAGCAGCATCTGCAGTGATGCGGACGTTGTACCAGTCTGTTGTGATGAAGAGGGAGCTGAGCTCTAAGGCAAAGCTGTCAATTTACCAGTCAAGCTACGTTCCTACCCTCACCTATGGTCATGAGCTTTGGGTAATGACCGAAAGAACGAGATCACGGATACAAGTGGCTGAAATGAGCTTTCTTCGTAGGATCGCTGGACTCACCCTCAGAGATAGGGTGAGGAGTTCAGTCATCCAGGAGAGGCTCAGAGTAGAACTGCTGCACCTCCACATTGAAAGGAGCCAGTTGAGGTGGTTTGGGCATCTGATCAGGATGCCACCTGGACGCCTCCCACTTGAGGTGTTTTGGGCACGTCCCACTGGGAGGAGACTCTGGGGCAGACCCAGGACACGCTGGAGAGACTATGTCTGACTGTTTCTGAACCCTCCCTTAGTTATGCTGCTAATAGGTTTAGTCAGCCGGGGGACCTCCAGTAATGCACTGGGCCTCACTCCTTTCTTCACTCTCAATAAAATATTTTTTTTTGCTGGTCATTAACATCTGTTTGTTCTCTCTCATAGATTGAGTCCCCATCTTGCTGTTTGCTCTCTACGTGTCTGCTCTTTTCATCTTCTCTGTTCCCTCACCCCCCAGCCAGTCGCAGCAGATGACTGCCCCTCCCTGAGCCTGGTTCTGCTGGAGGTTTCTTCCTGTTAAAAGGGAGTTTTTCCTCTCCACCATCCCAAGTGCTTGCTCACAGGGGATTGCCTGATTGCTGGGGTCTTTCTGCAACTGTGGGGGTTCCCCCTACAGTTGATAGTAGGATTAATGCAATTTCAGCTTGTTATGCTTTACCGAAGAAAGATAACCAAACAAAGAAATCAATTGTGATGCGCTTTGTGAACAGAAGGGTAAAGAATGACATACTGAGGCAGGCCAGAAAGCTACGGGGAGCACAAGTTTACCTAAATGAACACCTGACAAAAACAAACGCTGAAATAGCACGGCAAGCACGGATGCTGAAAAGGCAAAATAAGATACAGGCAACCTGGACAAGAAATTGTAGAATTTGGATTAAACTAAATGGAACACCTGAGCAAGCAAAGAGTATAATGATCAGAGATGCTACTGACTTAGATAAATACAGATGAACACTGATTAAGAAAATCATGAGTCAATGATAACCCATATTCACACACACAGCAAGAATAGTTCTTTTGATACACCATGCCAAAGTACTTTAAAAAATAAGCAAAACTAACAAAAACTTATGACTGACCTGAGTAGACAGCAATTATCCCCAGTTGGAGGAAGTCATTTGACACAGAGTGAGGAAACTCAAACTCTGAAAATATGCCATTATGCTGAACACAAACCACAAGAGATGGAGAATGATATTGATCCTGATAACCACTTTTTCAATAATATTCATAACCACTGTGAATATTACACTGAAAAGCAATTCAAAAGTCAAGTGCAACTAGATGGTAAATTATCAATAATACACTTCAACAGCAGAAGTCTTAACAAAAACTTCCCACAGATTCAGGACTATTTAAAACAGCTAGACAGAAAATTTACAGCCATTGCAATCTCTGAAACCTGGCTTACTGAAGAACAGGCTCCCCTGATGGCAATAGAGGGATATCAGATGTTTCATATTAACAGATTTCAAAAAAAGGGTGGTGGTGTTGCACTGTATATTGATGACCTGTATAGGTGTAAGCTTGTAAATGGAATGTCCTTTGCACTACCAGGGATTTTAGAATGTGTTACTGTTGAGATTGACCAAGATAAAACAAAAAATCTAATTATAAGTTGTATATACAGAACGCTGGGAACTTGCATTGAGACAGTCAGAGATAAATTAGTCGAGCTGTACAATAATATTACTAGTAAGAAAATGGTAGCAATTTGTGTAGATTTCAATATTGATCTACTGAATCCATATCAACAAAATGTGATTACAGAGTTCATGAACTCTATGTACAGCATGAGTCTATATCCCACAATAACACATCCCAGTAGAATCACAGTTCACACTGCTACACTTATTGACAACCTGTTTGTCAATGTTATTGATAAGAAAATAGAAAGTGGATTATTGATAAATGATATAAGTGACCACTTGCCAACCTTTGCACTTATCCATGGCCACACGGGGGCCAATACAGAAAAAATTTCAAAATCGTTCAGATACAAATCACCGAATGCAATCAGTTCTTTTATAGAGGACTTGCTGAAGCAAGACTGGACAGAAGTCTATGTATCAGATGTAAATGAAGCCTATGACACATTTATAAACATTGTAACCACTCTTTATGAAAAAAACTGTCCACTAGTAAAAAAAAAAGCTTAAACAGAAATTTGCTGATAAGCCATGGTTAACCAAATGACTACAAAAGGCGTGTAAAAAGAAAAATTTATTATATAAAGCTTTCCTAAAGAAAAGGACAAAAGAAGCAGAGCAGCGGTATAAAACATACAAAAATAAGTTAACATATATAATAAGATGTAGTAAAAGAGACTATTACAGTAAAGAACTGGAGAAAAACAAAGACAATATTAAAAATACATGGACAATACTTAACAGTATCCTTGGAAATAAAAGCAGAAATACAAGCAACCCAACTAATATTCCAAAAAATAAAACGACCCAGAGTGTGAATGTAGCCTCACCTGCAGATGAATTTAATAACTTTTTTGTTAACAATGGTCCTAATTTGGCTCGAGAAATACCCGCTACGGCGCCTACAGATGATATGATAAGCAAAAACACTGCTATAAAAGACTCCATTTTCATAAAGAACACAGACGAGAGAGAGGTCATTGAAATTGTTAAATTGTTTAAAAGTAAAACATCTACGGACTGTGATGGTATTGACATGCTCTTAGTCAAAACTGTTATTGAATGCTTAGTAAAACTACTGACGTATATCTGTAACCTGTCTCTCCAAACAGGTATATTTCCCAATGCAATGAAAATAGCTAAAGTAATTCTGATATACAAGACGGGTGACAGAGGGGAATTCTCAAACTATAGACCAATTTCACTATTGCCGCAATTTTCTAAGATACTTGAAAAAATATTCTACGAGAGAACTGACAGCTTCATACTGAAGAACAATTTATTGTGTGAGCAGCAATATGGGTTCAGACACAAGAGGACAACTGCATTTGCTCTAATGGAATTTATAGAAAATATATCAACTGCCATTGAAAATAAAGAGTATTCAGTTGGGGTATTCCTGGATCTTAAAAAAGCATTTGATACAGTGGACCATAATCTATCTATCTAAAGAAACTACAAAATTGTGGTATTAGAGGAGTAGCACTGTCCTGGTTAAGTAGTTACTTAAAGAATAGATATCAGTATGTATGTGTTGGTAACGAAAACTCACAGTTACTGAAGGTTACTTGTGGAGTCCCACAGGGTTCAATTTTGGGGCCATTATTATTCAATATGTATATAAATGATATATGTAAAGTTTCAGAAAAAATGGACTTAATATTTGCTGATGACACTAATCTATTATGCAGTGGAAACAATCTGGAACAACTTCTGGATACACTCGGAAAGGAATTAGGAAAGCTTAAACTGTGGTTTGATTCAAACAAATTAATGCTCAATTTAAGTAAGACAAAATTTATAGTCTTTAACAACCATCACAACAACTCAGTATCTAAACTCAGTGTAAATGGTGCTGAGATTGAAAGGGTATCTGAAACTAAATTTCTTGGAGTAATAATTGATAATAAACTGTGTTGGAAGTCACATTAATTATATTAAAGGTAAAATATCCAAATCAATTGCAATATTACACAGAGTGAAATATTTGCTGAATCAACCCACACTATATACCTTGTATCATTCATTAATATTCCCATACATGACATATTGTAATGAAGTATGGGGAAATACATATAAAACAAATATATACCCACTCTTTATGCTTCAGAAGAGAGCTATTAGAATAGTAAACAAAGCAGCTTACAGGGAACCAACAAACCCACTTTTTCTTAAATTAAAAGCTCTCAAGTTGAAAGATCTGGTTGACTTTAAAACTGCAATAATAATGTTTAAAGTGAAGAATCTATCACTGCCCGCAAATATCCAAAAGTTGTTCCAAATAAGGGAGAATCAATACCATTTTAGAGGAACATGTATATTTCAAAAACCTTCAGTGAGAACTACCACCAAGCAACACTGTGTTTCAGTGCAAGGAGTCAGATTATGGAACGATTTTGGACCTGAATTAAAATCATGTACAACGCTTGGACAATTTAAACAAAAACTCAAGGAAGAAATACTCCAAACATATATACAAGATGACATGTAAAATCACATAAGGATTGACATATCCAGTCTGTGTTGTGTTGTAGCTTAGTTTTTTTTTTTTTCGTTTTTTTTCTTTTTTCTGTCACATTTTGTCTTAGCTTTGTTTTTGAATTGTAACCGCTTAGCTTAGCTTAGCTTATTTTTTTTTTCTGTCACATTTTGTCTTAGCTTTGCTTTTGAATTGTAATCGCTCTTGTCTTGTTTCTTTTTTTTCTCTTCTCTTTTTCTCTTTTGAATTCTTGGATGGAATATGGGTGGGCAATATAAGCTGCGGCTTCAGCCATCACCCATTTCGGATAACTTACCTTGAATTGTACAATCAGAGGAGTTATTGTCTAATTTGACCTTGTTGGATTTTCTTTCCCCCTTTGTTATATAATTCAGTTTCTTTTAACCTGTACTATCCAAAAAATAAAGATTCATTCATTCAAAATAAAGATTCATAGTGCTATGAGATGACTGTTGTTGTGAAATGGCGCTATATAAATAAAGTTGAATTGAATTGAATTGAATTGAATTGCTTGAACTGCTGCCTCCGCGACCCGGACCTCCGGAAAAGCGGTAGAAGATGGATGGATGGATGGATTAATTTTCAACTCTTTGTTGAACATTTTTTTCATACATTTCCAACTTTTTACTCTTAAATCTGTGATTTTTCTCTTGCAGATTTGCAACATTTTTTTTTTCTGGAAATTTTCACATTTCTTCTCATAAATTTGCAACTTTTTTCTCAAAAAGTTGCAACTTTTTTTCATAAACTTGCACATTTTGTTCTTGCAAATTTGCAAAGTAGTTTCCTGTAAATTTTCAGCTCTTTCTTGTAGATTTGCAACTTTTTAATGAAATTTTTCCAATTTTTTTCTCATAAATTTCCAGCTTTTTCTCATAAATCTATAATTGTTCTCTTGCAAATTTGTAACATTTTTGTTAATTTACCATTAAGTTGCCATTTAAATTGCTATTTTTTCTGTAATTTTTCCACTTATTTTTGTAGATTTGTAATCTTTCTCATAAATTTTGCAAATTTTTTCCTTATAATTGTCCAATGTTTTTTTCCTCATACTTTTGTGATTTTTCTCTTACAAATTCTCTTACAAAAAATCTTTCCTGTAAATGTTCGATTTTTGTAGTCATAAATTTGCAACCTTTTCCTTATGAACACATTTATATCTAAAGTGACAAAAATATCATTAAAATCTTACAAATTTATGGGGGAAAAGCTAAAGATTTACATAAAAAGTTGCAAATTTATGATAAAAATAGCAAAATTTCAAAAGAAACATTGCAAAGTTGCAAGTAAAATTTATAATTGTAATTTTTCATTTTTTATTCTTGTATATAAGAAAGGGTTTTTTTTTCTCTAAAATGTATTTAATTTTTCTTATAAATTACTTTTTCGTTCAGTCCGGCAAAGCTGAAAGGAGCTAATGCCATGGCACGGCATCCATTGTGTGTCTATCCACATTTCAAAAATTACAAATTTACTAGAAAAAAAAAATTGTGAGAAAAGGTGAAAATATATACCAAAAATTCTTGTGACTTTCGGGAAAAATAACAAACACCACAACAAATTTACAAATAGTCTTAAAAATCTTTTTGAAAAAACAAAAACAGATTTACTAGAAAAGTTTTTTTTTTTTCTTTTTAGAGAATAATGTCACAAATTTATGTGAAAAGTGCTACAATTTTACCCAGACAAGGAAACAAATTTGCAAGGGTGAATGGAACAAGTTTATTAGAAAAGCAGAAACTTTCTGCCAGAAATATGAAAATTTTAGGGAAAAAAGTTGTGACCTTATGAGAAAAACACTTGGAAATTTGCAAGAAAAAAAATCACAGCATTTCTATCATGGGCTGCCTCCGGCAGACAGTAAAGACGACTCCTTTAGGTGGGCACAATGCAGTACAAACCAGGATTTATTCCAAAAACCAAGATAACAAAATCGTGAAGACAGTTCAGGCTGTCAAACATACATGAACATGATATCAAACTCACAAAATGTGCAAGAACACACCCCGAAGGTAAGTCTCGTATGCGACTACAATGGTCCAGTACCAGACAACAGAAAATGACAACTAATACAGGAAACTGGTGATTACCAAACACAAAACAGATGGGACTAATCAGGGGCCAAAGGATAGCATGCATGAGAGGCCACAGGTATGGAAATAACAAAAGAAACATTCAAAAGTAAAAGCTGGCGCTGGATAACAGGGAACATAAATAGTATAAACGATAACAGAAAGACAATAAGGCTGCGTGTCCACCAAACGCCTTTTTTCCGCTCTGGGCAACTATTTTCCATTCATTCCCTATGTAGTCCAGCATTTACAGTGCTGAGCACCCTCGGCGCTGAAACGCTCTTGGCGGTGGCCATTTTTTGTCACGTGCTCAGAGTTGAAAAAAGTTCAACTTTTCAGAGACTGCAGCTGAGCTCATCAATGTCAGACCTTAAGCAGCCAATCAAAACTGCTGCATGGGTGGGACATAGGACGCCGGTACTTGTCCGTACTCAGACTCCTGTTTTCCGTGTCATCATATTTTACATCCAGAGCTGCTAGAAAAGGTTTCCTGCCCATTGTTATTTAGAGACTGTTATTAAAAAATCAGTAGAAAGTCTGACAATACGAAAAGCGGAAGTGCTGAGCTAAGAGTGACAAGCTGTCGCTGGGATACAGGGCACAGACTTTTTTTTTCCCATAACGCCGCACACAAATGCTGAAAAAAAATGCTCAGGGCGGTCGGGCGACAAAAACGCGTTTGGTGGACACGCAGCCTTATGGTGCAAAATGTTCAAAAAACCAACAAAAAGCATTGACACGGTTACCAACCATGATCTAGATTATGACAGTTTCTAAAAAAAAAAAAAAAAAAAAAAAAAAAAACCACAAATTTCCTGGAAACACTGAATATTTTAACTTGGAAAAACATGTCACAAATTTATGTGGAAAGAGATTGCAATTTTATCTGAAAAGGTAACAAATTTTCAAAGAAAAATTTGAGAAATTTATTATAAAAGCAGAAATTTATACCGAAAATCTCACATATTTTAGAAAAAAAGGTGTAATTTTATGATGAAAAAACTCATATACACACACACACACACACACACACACACGCAGTGGTGTGAAAAAAGTGTTTGCCCCCTTCTTGATTTCTCATTTTTTTGTATGTTTGTCACACTTAAATGTTTCAGGTCATCAAACAAATTTAAATATTAGACAAAGATAACACAAGTAAACACAAAATGCATTTTTAAATGAAGGTGTTTGTTATTAAGGGTAAAAAAATCCAAACCTACATGGTCCTGTGTGAAAAAGTGATGCGCCCCCCTCCCCCGCTAAAACATAAATTAACTGCCCTTTATCACATCTTTGGAAAGCCGAGTTCAATTTCTCTAGCCACACCCAGGCCTGATTACTGCCACACCTGTTCTCAATCAAGAAATCACTTAAATAGGACCTGCCTGACAAAGTGAAGTAGACCAAAAGATCCTCAAAAGCTACACATCATGCTGTGATCCAAAGAAATTCAGGAACAAATAAGAAACAAAATAATTGAGCTCTATCAGTCTGGAAAAGGTTATAAAGCCATTTCTAAAGCTTTGGGACTCCAGCGAACAACAGTGAGAGCCATTATCCACAAATGGTGAAAACATGGAACAGTGGTGAACCTTCCCAGGAGCGGCCGGCAAACCAAAATTACCCCAAAACCGTAGTGACGACTCATCCAAGAGGTCACAAAAGACCCCACAACAACATGCAAAGAACTGCAGCCCTCACTTGCCTCAGTTCAGGTCAGTGTTGCTGAATCCACCATAAGAAAGAGATTGGGCATAAATGACCTGCGTGGCAGAGTTCCAAGACGAAAACCACTGCTGAGCAAAAAGAACATAAAGGCTTGTCTCAGTTTTGCCAGAAAACATCTTGATGATCCCCAAGACTTTTGGGAAAATACTCTGTGGACTGACGAGACAAAAGTTGAACTTTTTGGAAGGTGTGTGTCCCATTACATCCGGCATAAAAGTAACACAGCATTTCAGAAAAGGAACATCACATCAACAGTAAAATATGGTGGTGGTAGTGCGATGGTCTGGGGCTGTTTTGCTGCTTCAGAACCTGGAAGACTTGCTGTGGTAAATGGAACCATGAATTCTGCTGGCTACCAAAAAATCCTAAAGGAGAATGTCCAACCATCTGTTCGTGACCTCAAGCTGAAGCACACTTGGGTTCTGCAGCAGGACAATGATCCAAAACACACGAGCAAGTCCACCTTTGAATGGCTTAAGAAAAACAAAATGAAGACCTTGGAGTGGCCTAGTCAAAGTCCTGAGCTGAATTCAATTAGGATGCTGTGGCGTGACCTTAAAAAGGCGGTTCATGCTCGAAAACCCTCATATGTGGCTGAATTACAACAATTCTGTAAAGGTGAGTGGGCCAAAATTCCTCCACAGTGCTGTAAAAGACTCATTGCCAGTTATCGCAAATGCTTGATTGCAGTTGTTGCTGCTAAGGATGGCCTAACTAGTTATTAGGTTTAGGGGGCAATCACTTTTTCACACAGGGCCATGTAGGTTTGGATTTTTTTCCCTTAATAATAAACACCTTCATTTAAAAACTGGATTTTGTGTTTATTTGTGTTATCTTTGTCTAATATTTAAATTTGTTTGATGATCTGAAACATTTAAGTGTGACAAACACACAAAAAAATGTGAAATCAGGAAGGGGGCAAGCACTTTTTCACACCTGTGTGTGTGTGTGTGTGTGTGTGTGTGTGTGTGTGTGTGTGTGTGTGTGTGTGTGTGTGTGTGTGTGTTTCTCCAATGCTATACAGTCATGTGAAAAAAAAAAAATTAGGACACCCTGTATAAGCCTGTGTGTGCTTTTTAACATATTTGGACATATGGATATTTAATATCAATGTTAAAAATACTGGGAGATTCACGTCATACAGCTAAACAGTTAAAAATGAATTAAAGACTTTTTCACATTTTCTGTAAAATGTAATTGTAAACAAATTGTGAGGAATAAATTAGCACCCCCCCATCTTTTTTAGGACACCCCCACATTCATTCCCACTTACAATGGCTAAAATAAATTTTAAAAAATGCAAACAAAAACAAGATTAGGCATAGTTATGTGAACATTTCTTAATAAAGAACTGAATATTTAAAGGGGTGTCCAATTTTTTCATGACTATATGCACTACCGTTCAAAAGTTTGGGGTCACTTAGAAATTTCCTTATTTTTGAAAGAAAAGCACTTTTTTTCAATGAAAATAACTTTAAACTAATCAGAAATACACTCTATACATTGCTAATGTGGTAAATGACTATTATAGCTGCAAATGTCTGGTTTTTGGTGCAATATCTACATAGGTGTATAGAGGCCCATTTCCAGCAACTATCACTCCAGTGTTCTAATGGTACAATGTGTTTGCTCATTGCATCAGAAGGCTAATGGATGATTAGAAAACCCTTGTGCGATCATGTTAGGTCTGCAATGCTGTAATTGCTGCAAATGGAGGATTCTTTGACGAAAGCAAAGTTTGAAGGAAAAAAATATTATTTCAAATACAAATCATTATTTCTAACCTTGTCAATGTCTTGACTATATTTTCTATTCATTTTACAACTCATGGTGGTAAATAAGTGTGACTTTTCATGGAAAACACAAAATAATTGTCTGGGTGACCCCAAACTTTTGAACGGTAGTGTATATATCCAAACTTTTGAACGGTAGTGTATATATATATATATATATATATATATATATATATATATATATATACACTACCGTTCAAAAGTTTGGGGTCACTTAGAAATTTCCTTATTTTTGAAAGAAAAGCACTGTTTTTTTCAATGAAGATAACTTTAAACTAATCAGAAATACACTCTAATATCTTATATACATTGCTAATGTGGTAAATGACTATTCTAGCTGCAAATATCTGGTTTTTGATGCAATATCTACATAGGTGTATAGAGGCCCATTTCCAGCAACTATCACTCCAGTGTTCTAATGGTACAGTGTGTTTGCTCATTGCGTCAGAAGGCTAATGGATGATTAGAAAACCCTTGTGCAATCATGTTAGGTCTGCAATGCTGTAATTGCTGCAAATGGAGGATTCTTTGACAAAAGCAAAGTTTGAAGGAAAAAAGTATTATTTCAAATACAAATCATTATTTCTAACCTTGTCAATGTCTTGACTATATTTTCTATTCATTTTACAACTCATGGTGGTAAATAAGTGTGACTTTTCATGGAAAACACAAAATAATTGTCTGGGTGACCCCAAACTTTTGAACGGTAGTGTATATATATATATATACACACCACTGGAGGTGGACTTAAACTGTTCCACAATGGTGTAGATAGGAAGACAAATGGAGTAGGAGTGATCTTGAAGGAAAAGTATGTGAAGTGTGTTTAGGAGGTAAAGAAGGAGTCGGACAGAATCATGAGTTTGAAGCTAGAAGTCAACAGTGCGATGTTGAATGTTGTCAGTGAGTATGCCCCACAAGTTGGATGTCAGGTAGAAGAGAAGTATGGCTGTTTATATGGTCTTTGGTATGACCCGGCCAGGACTTGAACCCCCAACCTCCCGGTTGTGGGGTGGATACTCTATCAACTAGGCCACCACTCCAGTATTGTTGGATTGGAATGATTGTAGAATTTAATTACATAATTTTTTTAAGATTGTTGTCTTCCATATCGATGTGAATATTGAAATCATCTACTATGAATAATTGGTCTGAGATTAGAAGAAGGTCAGATAAAAATTGTGAGAATTCAATAAACTCTTCTACCATGGTGTAGATAGGGAGAGAAATAGAGTAGGAGTAATCTTGAAGGAAGAGTATGTGAAGAGTGTTCAGGAGGTAAAGAGGAACTCAGACAGAATCATGAGCTTGGAGCTAGAAGTCAAAGGTGTAATGTTGAATGTTGTCAGTGTTTATGCCCCACAAGTTGGATGTCAGGTAGAAGTGAAAGAGCAATTCTGGAGTAAGTAGGATGAAGTGGTAGAGAGTGTTTCCAGAGGGGAAAGAGTGGTGATTGGAGCAGACTTTAATAGGCATGTACAGTATGTGAAGGGAACAGAGGTGATGAGGAGGTCCTGGGTAGGTATGGTCTTAAGGAGAGAAATAGGGAAGGACAGATGGTTGTGGATTTTGCTAAAAGGGTGGAAATGGCTGTGGTGAACACATACTTTAAGAAGAGAGAGGAACATAGGGGGACTTACAAGAGTGGAGGAAGGTGCACACAGGTGGACTACATCTTATGCAGAAGGAGAAATCTGAAAGAGATGGGAGACTGCAAGGCGGTGGCAAGGGAGAATGTAGCTAGACAGCATCGGATGGTAGTCTTAGGATGATTTTGGAAAGCAAGAAGAGGAAGAGAGTGAAGGCAGAGCCAAAGATTAAGTGGAGAAAGTTACAGAAGGAAGACGGTGGCACAGAGTTCAGGAAGGAGTTATTACAGGCCTTGGGTGGTAAAGAAGAATTACCAGGTGACTGGGAAAGTACAACAAAAACATTGAGGAAAACGGGTAGAAAGGTATGTGGTGTATCCAGTGGACAGAGGAAGGAAGACGAGGAGACTTGGTGGTGGAATGAGGAAGTACAAGAAAGTATTCAAAGGAAGAGGTTAGCAAAGGAAAAGTGGGATAGTCAGTGAGATAAAGAAAGTAGACAGGAGTATTTGCAATCTAGGCACTTGGCAAAGAAAGAGGTGGCAAAGGCGAATGAAAAGGCATATAATGAGTTGTGTGAGAGGCTTAACACTCAGGAAGGAGAAAAGGTCTTGCCTGGCTAGAAAAAGAGATCGTGTGGCGGGTTGATTCAACCCCCCCACAACACACAAGACAGTCAGCTCTCTTCTCTTGGTTTTTCCCGCTGCACTACTGAGATGTAATGTGTCATTCATGTATTGTGATGTAATGTGCCATTCATGTATCGTGACGCAATGTGCCATTCATGTATAGTGTTCATGCGTCCTGTCCTTACTGTGACCTAGAGGCTGAAGATCAATAATCTGCCTATTGTTATGTAGGTCTTTCAAATGCAAATGTCTCATGCCTGTTCTGCAGTCCCTTTGATCAGACCAACTGCTGTGAATCTGCTTTGATGTATTGTTTGAGTTGGGTATAAATACTGCACAGGTTCTGTAACTCGCCCTCTCATTCTGATTCTGCAACTGCTGCTGCAGGACACAGACTTTGTGTCCTCCTCCTCTGAGAGCCGCTTGGGCTTGCTCCCGGCGCGCATGCACGGCGCTGGGAGCGGAGCTCGTGACGGCGGTATGATATAATAAAACTCTGCTTAAAACCTTCTCATCGCTGCTTATATTTTTATCATCCGCTGCAATCGAGCTGGAAAAGATGTACAGCAGGTTAGGCTGATTAAGGACAGAACTGGTAATGTGCTAACAACTGATGAGAGTGTGTTGAGAAGGGTGAAGGAGTATTTTGAAAAGTTGATGAATAGAGAAAATAAGAGAGAGGAGGATAGATGAAGGAAAGATGGTCAACAAGGAAGTCCTGAGGATTAACAAAGCAGAAGTGAGGGCGGCTTTGAAGCGGATTAAGAATGGAAAGATGGTGGGTCCAGATGACATACCTGTGGAGGTATGGAGATGCTTAGGAGAGATGGCAGTGGGCTTTTTAACCAGATTATTTAACACTATCTTGGAGAATGAGAGGATGCCTGAGGAGTGGAGAAGTGTTTTGTTTTTTGTTTTTTTACCAATTTTCAAGAAGAAAGGTGATGATCAGAGCTGTAGTAACTACAGAGGCATAAAGTTGATCAGCCACACTATGAAGACATGGGAAAGAGTTGTTGAAGCCAGGTTAAAAGGAGAGGTGACAATCAGTGAGCAGCGGTATGGTTTCATGCCAAGAAAGAGTACTACAGATGCAATGTTCAGGTTCAGGTTACTTTATTTGTACCCGTAGGTAGATTTGTTTTGCAGTCTGGTGACATCCATATTTACAAGCCACAAATTACTTTCAACATAGACACAAACACAGGCACATATGAAGCTGACTATAAACATGATAAGAATAGTCAAGCTCCATCAATCAGGGTATAAAAAGACAAAGAGATGGGAGAAAAACCAGAGGTAAGAGAGAAGGGTCATATTAAAAGTTAAAAACTAGTCAAAGAGGTTAAAAACTCAAAGGTCTAAAACCCAATAAAATATTTAGAACCCAAGTGACATCCTACAAAAATAAGTAACTATAAAATGGAGTTAATAAATAGGTACCTAAATTATGTGCAATATATTTTTACAGCTTGTTCAACTCTTTGACAGCAGCAGGGACAAAGCTGTTTTTGTAGCGCTGGGTTCTACTTTTTGGGACAGCAAACCTCCGTCTTGAGGGCAGAAGCTGAAAGTGGCAGTGCAAAGGGTGGGAGTCATCATTTAAAATGGAGGTAGCCATCCTCTGTACTTGTCTGGTGTACAGGGATGTCAGGCTCAGCTGTGGCTCACCAAGCAAACGACTGGACCATCTAACTACCTGATCCAAGGATTTCCTCTGTTTCAGTTTTATCTGACCAAACCATGACACTAAAGAAAAGGATAAAACAGATTCAATAAAAGCCCGATAAAACATTGTCATTATGGTTCGGTCAACTTGGAAGGGTGCAAGTTTTCTCAAGCAATGCAAATGTTGCTGACCCTTTTTGCACACCCTTTCACAGTTCTCTTCAAAGTTTAAATTACTATCAATAATCGTCCCAAGATATTTGTAGGACTGTATACATTCGGTGGTCTGGCCTTTTAGTACGGTGACTTTGTGCCTGGGATTTTTCCTCCTAAAGTCAATAATCATGTCTTTAGTTTTTGTCGTATTCAGCTGCAGGTAGAAATCCTCACACCAGTGAACAAAATCATCAACTACTGGGCCGAGGCCACTCTCACCATCCTGGAGGAGACTGACAATGACAATAACTGAGTCATCAGCATACTTTATAATGTGTCTGTTGTCATGTCTGCTCCGACACATGTTTGTGTACAGGATGAAGAGTAGTGGTGACAACACACAACCCTGAGGAGAGCCAGTAGAAGAGCACTTTAGGTCAGACAATGTACCATTGACCCTTATTCTCTGTGTCCTGTTGGTTAAGAAATCCAGAATCCAACCCACCAGATTATTGCTCAAATCAAATTGCTGCAGGAGCCTTTCAACTAAGATATGAGGTTGGATTGTATTAAAGGCAGAGGAAAAGTCCACAAATAAAAGTCTGGCATGTGTCCCATTAAAATCCAGATGTTTAAAAAGCATGTTAAACAGAGTGACAGTGGCATCCTCCACTCCTCTGTGAGGCCTATAGGCAAACTGCAGAGGATCCAATGCATGCTCAGTCTGCTTTAGGACCTCACATCTGACCAGTTTTTCAAAAATTTTCATTAAAATTGAAGTCAAAGCAACTGGTCTAAAGTCGTTTACTGTTTTAGGACAGCTGGATTTTGGAACGGGAACAACCACGGCTTCTTTCCAGATCTTAGGCACATGTTGTGTCTGTAAGGACTTATTGAAAATGTAATGAAATATAGGACTCAGTTCATGTGCACAGGACTTTACCAAGCGCCCACATATATTATCAGGGCCCTGACATTTGTTCACTTTTACAGCGCAGAACTCCCTTTTAACATCCTGCACCTCAATATTAAAGTGCTGATTGTCTTTGAGTTTCTGTTTCAAATCTTGGGTTTCTGTGCTAAAATCAAAGGAGTCAAAACGACCATAAAAACAATTAAGAGCATTAGCCAGCTCTGTGTCTGAATTAAAACCATCTAAAAACACATGATTACTGCGCTCTGTGCTCTGAAGGCCTGCAATAGTTTTCATACTGGCCCAGGCTGAACCAAGTTTCTTTGTTGCCATCTTGCTTTCCAACTCTGATTTATAATTCTGTTTTGCTCTTAAAATTTCGGCCTTCAGCTCCTTTGTGGCAACCTGTAGCTCAGAAACAGACCCCTGTTTAAAGGCAAGTGCTTTCCTCTGTAAGCAGGATTTAACTGATTTTGTAACCCATGGTTTGTTGTTGGGATATATTTTGACACGTTTACGTGGAACAATCTTATTTTTACAGAAAGCCATGTATGAGCATGTGACATCCACCAAAGAGTCTAAATCATCCTCGCAGGCCAGTGTGAACATCTCCCAGTCTGTACAGTCAAAGCATTCCTGGAGGCTGTGCACTGAATCCTCTGTCCACACATCAATGTCTCTCGTCTCCACCTTGCCTCTTCTGAGAGCAGTTTTATATGTGGGCAGCAAATGTACACAGTTGTGATCTGAGGATCCTACAGGAGGAAGGGGGAGTGATTTATAGGCCCTTCTCTATGGATCCATAGCACAGGTCCAATATCTTTTTTCCGCCTGGTTGGGCAGGAGACATATTGATAAAAGTTTTTAAGTGTCTTCTTTAAAGAAACATGGTTAAAATCCCCAAGAATGAAGTTTTGCACCTCTGGAGAAATTGATTGCAGCTGCTGGATCACATCAAAGATAGTGCTGCAGGCGGAGTCAGCGTCTGCCCTCGGGTGAATGTACACAGTTGTGATGAAAAGTTGGGGGAACTCGCGAGGCAAATAAAAGGGGCGTAGTGACACAGACAGCAGCTCCACATCCGGTGTACAGATGCACTCTCTGACCGTGACAGATGTGCAGTACTGCTTATTAATATATAAACATACGCCGCCCCCCTGACGCTTCCCCGTTACCTCTTCCTGCCGATCCGAGTGCAGCGGGGCTCCAAAGCCGTCAATCCACAGGTCTGGGTCTCGGTCATGCGCATTAAGCCAAGTCTCGGAATAAGCCATGACACAGCAGTTCTTAAAGTCGTTCTGGTAGCGTACATTCCCTTGAATTGTTGAATCAATGTTTTCTTTAAGAGTGTTGATGGAGAAGTATAGAGAAGGTCAGAAGGAGCTGCACTGTGTCTTTGTAGTTTGAGAGAAAGCATATGATTGGGTGCCAAGAGAGGACGTGTGGTACTGTATGAGGAAGTCATGAGTGGCAGAGAAGTATGTGAGGGTGGTGCAGGACATGTACGAGGACAGTGAGACGGTCGTGAGGTGCACTGTAGGAGTGACAGATGGATTCAAGGTGGGGGTGGCATTACATCAGGGATCGACTCTGAGCCAGTTCTTGTTTTGCCATGGTGATGGACAGGCTGACAGATGAGGTCAGGCAGGAGTCTCCGTGGGCCATGATGTTTGCAGATGACATTGTGATCTGCAGTGAGAATAGGGAGCAGGTGGAAAAGAACCTGGAGAGGTGGAGGTATGCTCTGGAGAGAAGAGGAATTAAAGTCAGTAGAAGTAAGACAGAATACATGAGTGTGAATGAGAGGGAGGCAGGTGTAATGGTGAAGATGGAAGGAGTAGCAGTAATGAAAGTAGATGAATTTAAATATCTGGGGTCAACTATCCAAAGCAATGGAAAATGCGCAAGAGAAGTGAAGAAAAGAGTGCAGGCAGGGTGGAGTGGGTGGAGACGAGTGTCAGAGGGGTTTATGACAGAAGGGTAGCAGCAAGAGTGAAAGGGAAGGCTTATAAGATGGTAGTGAGTCCTGCTATGATGTATGGTTTGGAGATGGTGGCGCTGACAAAAAGACTGGAGGTGGAGCTAGAGGTGCCAGAGATGAAGATGCTAAGGTTTTCATTGGGAGTGACTAGGAGGCACAAGATTAGAAACGAGTATATCAGAGGGACAGCTCAGGTTGAGTGGTTTGGAGACAAAGTAAGAGAGGCAAGGCTGAGATGGTGTGGACATGTGCAGAGGAGGGATATATATTTTTTTTTGATTTTGTATACTTTATTGATCCCCAGAGGGGAAATTGAGGGCATCCACCTGGATGGATGAAGCAGCCACGGTACGGTGCTATCCCTTAACCATTCACACACACATTCACACCTAGGGCCAATTTAGAGTCTCCAATTAACTTAACTTGCATGTTTTTGGCCTGTGGGAGGAAACCGGAGAAATCCCGGAGTAAACCCACGCAGATACGGGGAGAACATGCAAACTCCACATAGATTACTGTTGGTCAGGGGCTGGGATCGAACCAGGGATCCCATGGCCAAGGGTGAGTTGCTGTGCTGGTGCAGTGCTAACCACTGTGCCACCGCACCGCCCATAGTAGGATAGTGGATATATTGGACAAAGGATGTTGAAGATGGAGCTGCCAGGCAGGAGGGAAAGAGGAAGACCACAGAGAAGATTCATGGATATAGTGAGAGAACATGGAGAGGGTTGTTGTTACAGAGGAAGATGCAAGGGATAGGGTGAGATGGAGACAGATGATCCGCTGTAGTGACCCCTAAAGGGAGCAGCCAAAAGAAGAAGAAGAAGATATATGTTTTGTAGCTCCATGTCGATTTTGCGACCCATAAGTTTCTCAGAATGTCCCTTTGCATAGTAGAGGTTGCCAATCCCTGCCCTAGGCAATTGCCCCGATGCTCACCAAACTCACTCATAAGGATTCTGAGGTGGGTCTGCTTCCAGGCTGTGCTCAAGATCAAGGTCAAAGGTCAGGGGATCTATGAGAATGTGGCTCCAGTGATGCAAGCTGCAGTCCTCTGGGCATAAGTAGCAATGCAAGACCAGGCAAGCCAAAGAAAGCAGTCTCACAAGTCTCATTTGAAATTATTACAGTAACAAATATAACTTCAACATATACATGAAAAAATTGGTGTGTGATGACTAAATTTCTCCTGGAGCCTGCAGGAGGATGCTGGTGTGATGGAGGTGTTCAAACAGCAGGCTTCAGCAGCACTGACAAGTCACAGGGAGAGAGAGAAAATTCTGCTGGTGTGCATTAAATATGACATATGGAGAGTGAAGCTTTTACATGTGTGACACGGTGCGGTGTGGCTTGGGTTGTCTGCCTGAACTAGCCCAGATATCTCGCTCAATTTACTTCTAACACACTGCACAGCTTCGTTGGCTGTCAAACCTGCAGGTGGAGTACAAATAAGAACTAGGAAGTGTTCTGAAGGCATATGCCTCAGCCACAATTAAAGAGCCCCTTGTTTTGCTTTTTTTCCACATGCTGATACAGCTCACAGAGGCGTTGATGAAATATTTGTGACATGCTTTGATCAAAGCGCCTCTGGGTTTAATTGCTGCAGCACTATTTTACACACGGGGAATGAGCGCTCTTGAAAACAGACTATTTAAAATGCTAATGAGCACCATCTCACACCACCCTCCACCTTTTATAATTGGTCTGAGATTTTTGTTTTGATGGTGATGCCAGTGTTGCCAGGGAGACTAGCGTTAGCTTTTAGCTTTGGTTGTTCAGTTAAATAACATACAAACAAATACTGGCTGAATGTTATGGTGCTTTCAGGCCAAGTGCAAAGAAAATGTTGATTATATACAAAGTCAATGGAAAGATGCAAATAAATGCAAATTCACATCCATGCAAGTTGGATTTTGCTCAACTTCAAAATTTTGCTTGGTGCTTGGTTGTGATAGCTAGTCAGCATCAAGATTCTGCCATCACTACCACGGCTCATTTTCCCTCTTATTGGCTGCCTTATCTTCCTATGCTTGGTCCAAAAGTCCAAACCATTCTGAAAATTGCTTTCACAGTCTAAACAAAATGGACAAAAGTTCAGTTTGATTCAGACCAAGACCACCTCTATATATAGGTGATATACAGTATATACACACGAGGGGGGGCTGCAAAGTTCATAGGCTGACTAAGAAGGAGATATGCTTGTGGGTGCTAAGCCAGTAGTATTTGTGCTTCAGTGGCTGAGGAACAAGAGAGCTGAACTATACAGACCAAGAGTTCTAAGAGGTCTAAGAGTTCTAATAGATTTATTTTGGGTATGTCTGTTTAGGGGGAGAAACACCTCAAAATACCCTTGTGGTTCAAGATGTTAAACTGCTTTCAGAATAGGTTCAAAATAAAGATGAAATGCCAAAAAACTTGACTTGTGGGGCATGAGATGTAATGATTATATCACCATAAACTCCTGCATACAGTAAGAACACTGGTAGACTTTTTCTATAGGACACAACTGTTTCCTCTAGATGTCTGCTCAATCTCTGACTGGAAAATTCTGGATGATGATGGGGGTGGGGGGGATTTATGGGTTAATGGTTCCACTAGTCAGTGCAAGAAACGTGCTGCTCATTCCATTTGAGCATGGGACCAAATGGAAAAACTCTCAAGGGGTTAAAGTGAAACCTCTTTGAATCCTGGAGCTTGAAAATAAAAAATAGAAAAACCAGCTTAACTATTAAAAAAGCATCTGTTTCCTCCTGGATAAACACAACAAAAAACGACCATGTAAGAGTAAAAATTTAAAGGAAAAAGTGGCATTTATTTATGTTACACTCATGAGCAGTGAGATAATCCTTCATTAGTACCTCGGCAGGCTGTTGTACAGGCTGAAAGTGTTGATGCATGCTGTGAACGGTGTCAGGAAAAGAAAGCCTTTCCTTAGTTAAACTTGCTAAAACTGCAGAAACCTTCATGCTTAATTGCTGGTTTTCATGCGTGTAATTCGGAGGGTGGATAGAGGCTAAATCCCTTCTGTTGCTCTAAGAAAGTAAATTTGTCACCCTCCATATTTCTGTGTTGAATGAGTCACTGAGTACCTTCCAGGTTCACTTCATCAGCTTAGCAGAAAATGAAAATGAGGAAATAATATTGTCGATTAAAAACTCTTATTTTTTGGTGGGGGGAAGTAAATTAAATTAAGCAGGTGTTCCCTCACCCGTAGCCGTCGGCTGTGTTTCCTCTGGATTCAGACAAGAGCAAATGAGCAAACACACCCCCTGCTGTCCACTCGCCCAGCTGTCCAGTCCGCCCCCACCCCCCACCCCCCACCTACCCAGCTGAAGTCTGCCTGGTAACCTGCAGGTACAGGCCAGCCAGCTGCCAAACATCTGGGCCTGCAGGGAGGAGCCACATTACATGCACACACTTCAGACACCCTCGCCATGGATGTCCACTCTTCCTGTCTGAAATATAGATAAGCTGTCAGTGGTCTGTCTCCAGCTCTGGGAGGCGGCAGCTGGCACACATGTTTAAATCATGTCAACCTAGGGCATGGTCACTTTAACGCTCGGCAGCGGGAAACTCACGTTCATCTGCTGATTTATGGAGGTGACAAAAGCAGTGCATATTATGAGCATTTAAAGTCCAGGATATATTCATTGTCATACTGAAGGTCACATTCACTAGTGTCTTTTCTAAAAATGTTCTAAACTGCTTTCTTGGGTCACAAATCTCTCTTCACTTAGAAATATTTATGTTTTCACATTTTGGTCGAGTAGCAGTTCCAGGTTACATTTCCCTATGTTCGTAACACACAGTCCAGTCTTCAGCTGCAACTATCACCATGCTATTGGCTATGATATCGATCCAGTCCAAGGCATTAGCTTTAGAGCTAACAGAGTTACTATGGAGTTAGTTTAGCGAGTGTTTTTTTAAATGTTATTTTCTTTAAATTTCAGTCACCCTAATAGGCATTCTTGTTCACTCTTTACTAATTTACAGTTGATAAGAGATCTTGCATCATTTTGGCTTATTGTGTTATTTTTCCCATGATGGTTGGTAGATCACACCTTTAGCATTAGCTTGGCTAGGTGGTCTTAGTCGGTCTGTCTAACCGCATTAAACTGCACCGTGGTGGGGAGAGGCTGACAGGGCCACTAGCTAAACTTAGCTAACTATCAGATTGCTAGGCTTGGGACAAAAGATTGATTTGGTGATGTATCGCAATACTTGGCACTAGTGATGATGCACCAATCCCTAAATTCATGCACTGATATTTTATTAATTATACATACACTACCGTTCAAAAGTTTGGGGTCACCCAGACAATTATTTTGTGTTTTCCATGAAAAGTCACACTTATTTACCACCATGAGTTGTAAAATGAATAGAAAATATAGTCAAGACATTGACAAGGTTAGAAATAATGATTTGTATTTGAAATAATAATTTTTTCCTTCAAACTTTGCTTTCATCAAAGAATCCTCCATTTGCAGCAATTACAACATTACAGACCTAACATGATTGCACAAGGGTTTTCTAATCATCCATTAGCCTTCTGACACAATGAGCAAACACATTGTACCATTAGAACACTGGAGTGATAGTTGCTGGAAATGGGCTTCTATACACCTATGTAGATATTGCACCAAAAACCAGACATTTGCAGCTAGAACAGTCATTTACCACATTAGCAATGTATAGAGTGTATTTCTGATTAGTTTAAAGTTATCTTCATTGAAAAAAAGTGCTTTTCTTTCAAAAATAAGGAAATTTCTAAGTGACCCCAAACTTTTGAACGGTAGTGTATATTCATGTAAATGTTGCAAACTCTTGGGCATTAATCAACCAATTGTGATTTCAATCCACTATATGGTATAAAGGAAGTGTCCAGTGAAGTGTCAGGTGACTTAATAGCTTGTCTTGCAAGATTTGCAGCCAGATGTACGAGATAGAAGCAGTTAGATGCAGCAAAAAGTTAACTCAAATGTTGGGGCTTTTTTGGATTTCATAACGAAGATGGAACGAAAGACTTTAACATGATGCACAACCTGCAAGGAGTGCTGCACGAAAAAAGAAACACTATGAATACGTTGGCCAGCAAACTCCTCTCAGAGCCATTAGGCAACAGCAACGTTAGCAACGGCTAAGCAAAAAAAAACATGTGCCGACCTCAGTGAACAGCCAACTTGGCACATCTCCCCATGCAACAAAGACACCTCCAAACTTAGAACGAGCCAGGTGAACACCACAATCCACCGCCCTGCCTGTGTTGCAGAGACTTGTCTCTGTAGAAAATGAAGCCCCCTGGAATATGCAAATGTGGGCAACAGAAACGACCACAGCAGCACACCATCTTACAGAGGTCTGAGAACCTGCAGCCATAGAAACAAAAGCAGCCACAGCAAGTTGAAAAGAGTGAAAACTTACATTCAAGATTCAAAGGCTTTATTATCATGTGCACAGTTAAGAAATGCAACATTTCCTGAGCAATGAAATTCTTACTCTGCTCTCTGAACAAATGTCAAGGTAATAAATGTACATCAATACTGATAAAGGTAATAAACACACCTTAATTCACCAATCACAATGCTCCGCACTGTGTGTCTATATATATATATATATATATATATATATATATATATACACTACCGTTCAAAAGTTTGGGGTCACCCAGACAATTATTTTGTGTTTTCCATGAAAAGACACACTTATTTACCACCATGAGTTGTAAAATGAATAGAAAATATAATCAAAGACATTGACAAGGTTAGAAATAATGATTTGTATTTGAAATATTTTTTTCCTTCAAACTTTGCTTTCGTCAAAGAATCCTCCATTTGCAGCAATTACAGCATTGCAGACCTAACATGATTGCACAAGGGTTTTCTAATCATCCATTAGTCTTCTGACGCAATGAGCAAACACATTGTACCATTAGAACACTGGAGTGATAGTTGCTGGAAATTGGCCTCTATACACCTATATAGATATTGCACCAAAAATCAGACATTTGCAGCTACAATAGTCATTTACCACATTAGCAATGTATAGAGTGTATTTCTGATTAGTTTAAAGTTATCTTCATTGAAAAAAAGTGCTTTTCTTTCAAAAATAAGGAAATTTCTAAGTGACCCCAAACTTTTGAACGGTAGTATATATATATATATATATATATATATATATATGTATATATGTATGTATACTAGCTGTTCTTGTTTTTTTCTTGCCTTCTGATTGTTGCTCTGAGTGTTGCTATCCCTGTGCTTTTGCAATCCTGGAATTTCTCCATTGTGGGACTAATAAAGGCTTATCTTATCTTATCTTATCTTATCTTATCTTATCTTAATACTAAATACTAATACTAATAAATACACATTGGGCAGTTAGAACAGTTAAAGCAGGTAAACTAGAGGAAACAAAAAGAATGAAAATTGAAAATTCACTGGGTGACGAAAATGGACAGTGGTATTTTAATATCAGTGATGATATGAACCTGAGATGGCATGAGACTATGTACAATGTGGAAATGAGCAATGTACAAATTGGCACCCAGTGTGAGAATTTCTCTGTGTAAAGCCATGTGCCTTGATAATACCCAGTAGACAGTACAATGATAATTGAGCAGCAGAGATGATATGGACATGAGATAGGGTGAGACTATGTACAATGTGCAAATGAGCAATGTGCAGATTTAGCAACCAGTGTGTGAATTCCTATTTGCAAAGCTGTGCCTGGAGTTTATTTTTTCAGGAGTCTGATGGCAGCGGGAAATAAGTTTTTGTAGTCTGGATGTACTGCATTTCACAGCAGGACATCCAGATGACAGCTATCATCCATCTGCCCTCAGCCCTCCCCGGCCTGAGGCAGAAGTGTGAACATTCTGTGCTGGAGGTGGGTAGGGTCCTGGAGGATGAAGGCAGCTCTCCTTTGGAATCTGCGGTGATAGATGCTTTGCAGAGAGGGGAGTGGAGTCCTGATGATCTTCTCCGCTGTCTTCACCACTCTCTGCAGGCGTTTGCAATCTAAAATAGTAGTGCTGCCGTACCACGCAGTGATGCAGTTGGTCAAGATGCTCTTGATGATGCAGCTGTAGAAGTTGCTGAGGATCTTGGGGGACATGCCAAACTTCCTCAGCTTCCTCAGAAAGTACAGCCGCTGTTGAGCTCTCTTAACAAGCTCTGTGGTGTTGTGTCCATGTAAGGTCTTCGCTGATGTGGATGCCCATGTATTTAAAGCTGCTTACCCTCTCCACCTCAAGCTCCTGGATGAACAGCGGCCGATGAGGTCTCCTCCCCTTCCTCATGTCCACTATCATTTCCTTTGTCTTGTCCATGTTGAGGGTGAGGCTGTTGTTCTCACACCATGACACCAGGCTGGCCACCTCCCTCCTGTAGGATGCTTCATCACCAACAGTGATGTGTCCCATCACTGCTATGTCATCCGTGAACTTTAAGATGACATTGTCCTTGTGGGAGGCAACACAGTCATGGGTGACGAGGCTGTAGAGGATGGGGCTGAGAACACAACCCTGTGGGACACCTGTGTTCCTGATGATGCTGGCTGAGGTCTTGTTACCCATCCTGACAGATTGAAGCTTGCCAGTCAGAAAGTCCAGTAGCCAGTAACAGAGGGTGGGGTGCAGGCCAAGTAAAGACAGTTTGTAGGTGAGTTCGTTGAGGATGACCGTGTTGAAGGCGGAGCTGTAGTTGACAAAGAGCATCCTGAGGTAGGAGTCTTTATCTTCCAGGTGGGGGAGAGAACAATGGAGTGCAGCAGCAATGGCATCTGAGGTGGACCTGTTGGGCCAGTAGGCGCACTGCAGGGGTCCAGGGTATATGGCATGCTGTCCTGAATGAGGGCCAGCACCACTCTCTCAAGGCACTTCATGATGATTGGAATGAGTGCTACCGGCCTGTAATAATTCAGGCAGGTCGCCGGGCTCTTTTGGGGGAGGGGGACGATGGTTGTGGCTTTGAAGCAGGAGGGGACTATGTTCTGGTTGAGGGAGAGGTTAAAGATGGATGTGAGAACATCAGTCAGCTCGGCAGCACATGCTCTGAGAGCCCGCCCAGGCATGTTGTCTGGTCCTGCTGCCTTGTGGGGGTTGATATTCCTCAGTGCTTCGTTTATCTGGCCTGATGAGACTTTTAGTGGAGGGGGACGGTGCATGTGTCTCCTCTCTGCACTGTAGCTAGAGGTCTCAAAGCGGGTGTAAAAGATGCTGAGATCATCCGACAGGTTGTCTGTGGAGCTAGTGGTGTTGCTGTTGGTTCTCTTGTAGTCTGTGACGTGCTGCAGGCCTTGCCACATGCGCCCAGGGTCAGGAATGGAGTAGAGGCTATCCAACTTTTCTCTGTATTGCCTCTTGGCTGTTGTTATAACCTTCCTCAGTCCATACTTTGCAGCTTTGTACTTGTCTCATTGCCTGATTAAAATGCAAGAGAGTGAGCACAAGCATCTAACGTATTGTCATAGCAGTCTGTCATGGGCGACAATGACTGTTTCATTTAGGTCTGATCAAATTCCTCCACGCAGCTCTGTCTGCCTTCCTCTGCCAGGAACTCCTGTCTAAATCCAACTTCTTCAGGTTTCTTTTTACACTGTCTTTAAATCTGGGCCTTGGTCTACCCTGATTGCGTTTGCTCTTGGATAACTGTGAGTAGAGTAACTGCCGAGGGAGATGCTGGTGATCCATCCTCTCAATATGTCCGAGCCATCTCAGGTTCATCTGTATTAGCATGTCCTCAGCATGTCCTTGATGGTAGACCAGCTCGTTTCAGCACTTTTATGTTGGTTATCTTGTCTTTCCATGAGATGTTCATTTTGGTGCGAAGGTGTCTCATCATGTATGCGTGGAGTTTCTTTTCCTGCACCCTGTAGACAGTCCAAGTTTCAGCACCGTACGATAGAGTAGCCAGTGCTGTCGCTGTGTACACTTTGCATTTGACACGGATAGACACATGTCGATTGTTCCACAGTCTCTCCCTCAAGTTTCCAAACACAGCACGAGCTCTTCCCATTCTGAGAGATAGTTCATCCCCCAGCTTAGCATCCTCTGAAACAGTACTCCCGAGATACTTGAAAGTCTTACACTTGACTAGTGGCTCTGTACCAATGCTGATCTCTTCTGGTAGTGATGTTGATAACTGGAACTTTGATGGTTGATAAAGGCACTCTGTCTTCTTGATGTTGATTTGGAGGCTGAATTGGCTAGCTGCTCTTGCAAATTTCTCCACTAAAGATTGCATATCTTCCACACTGTGTGCAACTAGCGCACTGTCATCGGCAAAGAGCATTTATCTTACTACCTTTATCGATGTCTTACTCTTGGCTTTAAACTGTGCCACATTGAACAAGTCTGCTTCTTTCCTTGTTTGAATGTATACTCCTTCTGAAGTGTCTTTGAAGGCCACCTCAGGCATAGCTGCCAGATATAACAAGAAGAGTGGAGGCGCCAGCACACACCCTTGTTTCACCCCGTTGCTTACTGAAAAGTCTTTAGACACTGAACCACTCATTGCCACGTTTGCTTGCATACCTGTATGGAGTGCCTCGATCAGGTTGACAAACTACTCTGTACAGCCATATTTCTTGAGTACCTGCCAAAGTCCTTGTCGCGATACAGTATTGAAGGCTTTACTGAAGTCGATGAAGACTACATAAAGTGGCATGTTTTGTTTGATACACTTTTCTTGAACCTGTTTCAAGCAGAAAATCATGTTCATTGTGCTTCTTCCACTTCTAAAACCGCACTGGGTTTCCGGTAGTACATTCTGCAAGATGTGTTCATTGAGTCTGTTCAGTAGTACATGTGAGAGAATCTTACCAACAGTGGCTAGCAGTGATATACCTCGGTAATTTCCACAATCTTTCCTGTCACCCTTTCTTGAACAAAGGCACAATGCTTGCATCCTTCCAGTCCTGAGGTACTTTCTGGGCATTCCATATCTCTTGGATGAGCTTGTGCAGGCAGTTGTTCAGCTGAACACCACCACATTTCCACACTTCTGCAGGAATTCCATCCCTTCCTGGAGCTTTACCATCCTTTGTTGTCCTGATAGCTGCTATTAGTTCATCAAGATTTGGTGGTTCATCCAGACTTAATACAACTGGTAGCTGCACTAGAGCTTCTTAAGCCTCTTCAGCGAAATCTCCAGGGTTGTTTAGTAGTTGGTCAAAGTGGTCTGCAAATCTGTCCAGGACCTTGTCTTTCCCCTGCAAAACCATTTCACCATCCATAGCCTTTAGTTGGATCAGTCCTCTTGATTTAGGGCCATAGATTTCTCTCAGACCTGTGAAGAATGTTTTCATGTCCTTTATGTCTGCTGCAGTTTGAAGTTCCTCCGCTTTTTCATCCCACCAGTTAGACTTCATCTCTCTGGTGTACTTCTGTAGCTCACTCTGAGCCTTTGAGTATTTTTTCTTCTTCGACCTTGTGTTACACTGTAGATTTTCCTGCCTAGCTGTATTCCTCGCTTCCAGTAGTTTCTTCAGATGCTCATCATGCTCCTCAAACCAATTGTGATGCTTCCCCGCCGGGTGGCGTAAAACATCACTTGCAGTCTGATACACTGTATCCTTCAGTGTTGCCCATTTCTCTTCTATGTCATTCTCTCCATTGTTGCTGTCCCAGTCTTTCAAGTTTTCATCCATTTCCTGTGTAAGTTCTTCCTGCTTCTTTTGGCCTTTCAGTGCACTTGTGTTTAGCTTCAGTGGTGGCTTTGCACCCGTCCTGCAGTGCTGTTTTCGTCTGCAAATCCTTAATCTAGATCTCAGCATAACATGATCAGTACCACAGTCTGCACCTCTCATTGCTCTGGTGTCCAATACATCCCTTATGTCTCTCTGTCTTACTATGATGTAGTCTAACAAGTGCCAGTGCTTGGATCTTGGGTGCATCCATGTCTTCTTGTGTGTGTCCTTGTGCTTAAATAGAGTGTTGGTTATCACAATGTTGTACTCTGAACATAGTGCAAGTAGAAGTTCTCCATTATCATTGCACTTGCCTACTCCATGAGCACTCCTTTCCATTTCTCTGTGTCCGAACCAACTCTAGCATTAAAATCTCCAACGAGTATCAGCCTGTCATCAGTCGGTACACGCCTGATAGTCTCATGGAAATCATTTTAGAACTCTTCCTTCACCTCCTCAGTGTTGGTCATTGTTTGGGCATACACGCTGATGAGTGTGGCATACATCTTCCGCTGTAGTGGGAGTCTGTTAGTCATTATCCTGTTGTTGATCGGCACCGGTTCCTCATCAAGCATTGCTGCTGTCTCCTTTCTAAATGCAAATCCCACTCCTGCTTCTCTCCTTTCTTGAGTTGATTTCTCACTCCAAAAGAAGATGTACCCATGGTCTTCCAAGTTGTCATATCCAGGCAATCTTGTTTCACTAAGTGCAGCTATGTCTACATTGTACCTGTTCATTTCCAAGGCCACAAGCGCGGTCTGTCTTTCTGGGCGCTGTGATGTTGCTCTGTCCAACAGAGTGCGTACATTCCATTCTGTTACACACAAGGTTGCTGTTTTCCTCTTCTTTTCTCTTCCTGCTCCTAACTTACTTTTCGATACCTGTCGAAATGTGAACAGATCAGCGCGGACCTTGTTAACCCTGGCAACATCCAAACTGGTATGAGTTGCTTTCTGACTGACCATTTCATGAAACTGCTTGCAAAGTATTTGGGTACCGCAAGCATTTGCTGGACTAGCAGCACATTCTTGGCAGATAGAGGTATTATCAGTGGCAAGGACAAGCCAAGACAAACTGACTCCAGTATCTGTTGCAGGGACTGACCAGATGATAGGTTTGTTTATCTCTGCTCTTTGTGTAGTGCATGTCACAATGCACTGACTGGCACAGTCCGCCACAGACCTTGCAACAGATGTGACCTGCCAGGATGTCCAGTTTCACCCGGTGTAACTGGGAGTGGTCCACCACAGACCTGTGGCAGATGTTGTTTTTAGTTCTGCCAGGATGCCCTGTTTCACCCTCCACACCCTCGGAAGGGCAGGGATGCCGGTTGAGTTGCCGATGGCCTGACCCATCAGACAGATAGTACCGGTTTTCATGGTTATCTGGTAGCAAGCAAACCAAGGTCAGGCATCTGACATACCTGACTGTTTATCCAGGGCTTCTGTTTGGGGAACTTCCTGACTTGTATGGTAGGTATGATGGTGTCAACACAAGTACTGATGTACCCAGTCACATACTCAGCATAGTCCTGTATGTTTACAGAAGAGTTCTCCCGGGTGGCTGCAGCTTTAAACACATCCCAGTCTGTCCGGGCAAAACAGTCTTGCAAGGTGTTTTCAGCCTCTGCAGTCCAGCATTTAATTTGTTTAACAATAGGGTTTGTTTGTTTCGGTCTTTGTCTGTAGGCTGGGCACATAAATGAGGAGATGTGATCTGACTGTCCGAAGGTGCCGCTCTGTTTGCACCGCATATGTTTGTGTAAACATGGTCCAGTGTGTTCTTATCATGGATGGAAATGTCCACATGCTGGTAATATTTGGGAAGGACAGTCCGTAAATTGCACTGGTTAGTCACCAGCAACAATAAAAACAGCATCGGGATGGGACGTCTCTAATGTGCTGATGATATCATGGAGTTTACGGAGCGCTGCTGTGTAGTTGCTTCATGGGGAAATGTACACCGCGTTCCAAATTATTCTGCAACTAAGATTTTAGTGACATAAACATTCTTTTTTTTTTTCAATTAATCTCATTGATGGTATTGTGTCTCAGGGCTTTTTGGCTCACTGATGTCAATCTCAGACACCTGTCATAATTAGTTTGCCAGGTGAGCCCAATTAAAGGAAAACTACTTAAGAAGGATCTTCCACATTATTGAGCATGCCACAGGTTTCAAGCAATATAGGAAAGAAAAAGGATCTTTCTGCTGCCGAAAAGCATCAACTAGTGCAATGCCTTGGGCAAAGTATGAAAACATTAGATATTTCATGAAAACTTAAGCATGATCATTGTACTGTGAACAAATTTGTGGCTGATTCAAAGCACAGATGGGTTTGTGCAAATAAAGGCATAATGAGGAAGGTTTCTGCCTGACAAATTCATCAGATTAAGAGAGCAGCTGCTAAAATGCCATTACAAAGCAGCAAACAGGTATTTGAAGCTGCTAGTGCCTCTGGATTCCCACAAACCTCAAGGTGTAGGATCCTCCAGAGGCTTGCAGTTGTGTATAAACCTACTATTCGGCCACCCCTAACCAATGCTGACAAGCAGAAATGGCTGCAGTGGGCCCAGAAATGCATGAAGACTAATTTTCAAACAGTCCTGTTTACTGATGAGTGCCATGCAACCCTGGATGGTCCAGATGGATGAAGTAGTGGATGGTTGGTGGATGGCCACCATGTCCCAACAAGGCTGCGACATCAGCAAGGAGGTGGCGGAATTATGTTTTGGACCGGAATCATGGGGAGAGAGCTGGTAGGCCCTTTAAGGGTGCCTGAAGGTGTGAAAATGACCTGGGCAAAGTATATAGAGTTTCTGACTGACCACTTTCTTCCATGGTACAAAAAGAAGAACCATGCCTTCCGTAGCAAAATTATCTTCATGCATAACAATGCACCATCTCATGCTGCAAAGAATACCTCTGTGTCATTGGCTGCTATGGGCATAAAAGGAGAGAAACTCATGGTGTGGCCCCCATCCTCCCCTGACCTCAACCCTATTGAGAACCTTTGGAGCATTCTCAAACAAAAGATCTATGAGGGTGGGAGGCAGTTCACATCAAAACAACAGCTGTAGGAGGCTATTCTGACATCTTGCAAAGAAATTCAAGCAGAAACTCCAAAAACTCACAAGTTCTATGGATGCAAGAATTGTGAAGGTTATATCAAAGAAGGGGTCCTATGTTAACATGTAACTTGGCCTGTTAAGATGTTTTTGATTGAAATAGCTTTTGATTTCAGTAAATATGACCTCCTAATGCTGCAAATTCAACAAATGACCATTTTCAGTTTTTTACAATGAATAAAATGTTTTGAAACTCTGTTGTGCATAATAATTTGGAACAGTGCATTTTGAGTTTTGTAATTTTTGCAAAAAAATTGTTATCATTGGAAGATTTGTTCAATGAAATTTGAATTATGCTTATGAATGATGCTAAGGGTTGATGACTTGAAAATAATCTGTCATTTGTATCGACTATTTAGGAAAATTAGAGACAAATATCATTTGCATAATAATTTGGAACGCGGTGTAAACAGCAGCCAAAAACACAGCAATGAATTTCCTCGGTCGATAATCGGGACGGCATTTTGGCAGTAAAAACACTGCATCAGGCGAACAGTGCTTGTAAACAGTCTGTGCATCTCCACACCACGAGTTGTTTATAAACACACACTCAGCCCCCCCCCCCACCCCCCACCCATGGCTGGTGTCCGGTCTGCCCGATGTACGGAGTGGGTCTGTAGCTGAATGGCGCACTCAGGGACTTTGTCTGAGAGCCAGGTCTCACAGAAAATTAGAGCGCAGCACTCTCTTATCTCCCACTGGTCTTCAATTACTCTTAGTTCGTCCATTTTGTTTTCCAGAGACCATACGTTGGCTAGCAGGAGGCTAGGTAGCAGTGGGTAGCTAGCGTGAGCTTTTAGCCTAGCATGTAGCCCCCACCTCTTGCCTCACTTGGGATGCTGCTTCTGAAGCGCTCTCTTGGGGTCAGCACACTCATGTGGGCTCTGTACTTTGCGGTCTTCCTGGGTGTGGTGATCATCGCTGTGGGAGTGGACAATGCATTGTAGTTTGGGTGGTATAAAGCCAGTGAATTCCGTATGGCTGCTTGTCTTGGCAATGTCCAGCAATGCCTGTCGGTTGGATGTTAGCAGTGCGTGACATTTACACACTGCAGAAAGAGCAGCAAACACGCAAAAAAGAAGAAAAAGCCGGTATTCGAGAATGGAGCAAGCAAACACGTCTGCCTCGGGGGGCGCCATGATGCATACATGAAACAGATATTGGCAGTTGTACTTTGTGGACAGAATTGACATTGAAATGGGGGGCAGCATATATGGCATTCTGATCGATCGTGATAGTATTGCATCATAACCCAAGTATTGCCATCTGAATCGCATCATGAGGTCCCTCACAATTCCCAACCCTACAGATTACCGTTAGGTGTTATGTGTATTTTCTGGTATCATCCCCCCACCCTCCCGGCCCTTTCCTGGGGTGAATGGGCTGGGGGGGCATGTCAAAAACTAGAACACTTAGTATTTTAAGTTTTGGTCTCTGTGTGTCAGCACTGTGCACACTCACCAAATACCTTTCCTGTATCATTTGGGTGCTGATTTTGCTCGCCGTCACCCTGCCACGGTAGCGATTCGACTCTCCCTTGTTGTTTGCTTCTGTGCCTCTTAGCCCCGACACCGTCACTCCCCATTTTCACTGCAGCTGCATTTGCATGTCTCGCCCTGCGACCTTGAGTGTGTGAGTGTGTGTGAGTCTCGGGGGGATGAGAACAATTTTACTGAGGCCGCACTGTGGTTGTTGCAAGTGTAAACAACTTATTCTCAGTCGGCCCGCTGGCTGCTCAGCTCAGCTCTCACTCAATAGGCGCAAGATAATGTTTATTCGTGCACGCAGCCATGCACATTCCCCTGACGGACTCAACGCCCCCGGCAACCAGCTCTGTCTCTTCCACTTGCCTGGTTTTTTCTCCCTCTCTCTGTCTCTCTCCCTCTCTCTTCTGCATTATCGCCAGAGACAGGCTGCTCCCTGTAGAGCAAACAGACAGAAGTCTTGTGTCGATCTCACCTGAGTGATCCCTGTTGCACTTGCAGGGAACTGACGTTGGCTCTCAACGCCTCAAAAGCTTTCTCCCAATTACACCCTGAGCACAGTAGGCCTAAGTGAGGTGGAGCTGGAATGGGGTTGGAAGGTAATATTGGAAGGAGAGCACAGTCCAGATTTTAGAGACACTGTGGATGTCTTTTATGTGTCTTCACTGGGCATACAAGGGTCCAGAATGGGTTTTAAAGGAGAGATCTAGTGCACTATTTTCCAACATATTGACACAGTTTCCAGAGATCCTACTGAAATGTCAAAATGCCTCCGGGTTTAATTATTGCAGCACCATTTTGACACATTTTTAGCAGCCTTCCCCAGAATGGCTCATTTCAGTGCATGTCCCTTTAAATGCTCATGAGCCTCAGTTCACGCAACACTCCCTCTTACATCACTCATGAGGTCAGTTTTTGATACCATATTGCTAATATTAGCTGGTTAGCTATAGCTCTGGTAACAAACCAGCCTGAGCTAACTAATGTAAAATTGTTTGAAAGAATGAATGAAATAAAGCATTGCTTGTGGACAGGGGTGTGTGGTTTCAGTGGTCGATGGGATATGACTGGTCCCTGGATTACAATGGCAACAGAAACAACCATGAATGAGTGAATGGTCAACTGCTAACAGCAGCTAGCCACATTTGATCCCAGTCAGATATAATAAACCATAGTATAAAATAGGCTGAAATCGTGTCTAAGAATGACATGAATAGTGATCAAAACCAGCTGAAATCCAACAGTTAAGCTAACTCTCAGTGGCCTGATCTGTCACTCTCTCTTCAGTGAGGCAAACTCTAATGCCAAGCTATTGCCAGTGGCCAAATCTACCAATGATTGCGTGAAAATATAGAAAAATAAGCCAGAAAGACCCAAGATATATTATCAACTGTGGATTAGTGAATCAGGTGGCAGCAAGGATGTGTAGTAGGGTGACTGTAATTCAAAGAAAATAACACTAAAAGCCACACCCAGTAAGCTAACTCCATAGTAGCATTGATAGCTCTGAAGCTAACGCCTCAGGCTCAGAAACTCTGGGTGGGGACTGGATTGATAATGCAGCCAATAGCACAGTGATGGCTTGTAACCTGGTAGAGCTATACCGGCTATTGCCTATTGTGCCAAAATTTACAAATATAATTATTTCTAAATGAAGAGATATTTCATTATTTTTACTGTGGTGATAGAACCCAAGAAAACATTTTAGAAGGTTAAACCCACAAACAGACCATGTTTTAGTGAACGGGACCTTTAATGATGTGGGGAGAAGAAAACAGGCCATCAACCCCCTCCTACTTCTTCCATCTTTCTTTTCCTGCCTTCCTCCCCTTTCCTCCAGCCACCTCTTATCCCCCCACTATTATTAGGGTCCAGTAATGAAATGTGGAGTGTCTCGTATTGGTTCCTGGGTCCCAGCAAACTGTATTAGTGTGTAAATGGTGTTGGGGTAATGAGAAAGCACTCAGGCCTGCTGGGAGGAGTAGACCGCGGGGGCGTGCATCGTCTCCGTTAGTGTGTGCGCGCCTGCACGTGCGTCAAATGAATAACAAGAGACGTTGTGTGGATGGGGGTCTGGGCTCATGAGAGCCCGAGTGGTGCTTGTGTCTCCGATGCCAATCCCGTGATTGTTAGCCTCCAACTGAGCAGGAGCTTAGAAAATCTATTTGGTCAGCAGCACACAATCTCGCCCGTGGCCCCAGAGCATCAATGTCAATGTCTCCATGTGGCTCGCTCAATTCAAGTCTTTTTAAGGTGAATAATGCAGGCTTAGCAAAAAGGATTTATGTCTCAGGCCTTCGTGATGGACTTCATTAAATCAGCGACTACATTTTGCTAAAATCTGCCCATCTTCTGTCAGTGGTTCTCAGTTCTGATCCTCAGGACACAAGCTGCTTTTTAATCCTATCATTCCAGCTACTGCATTTGCCTTGCTTCTCAGCTGTAATTAGCCCTCTGTTTAGCTGCTGAGCATTAAAACCAGCAGGGATCTAGATCTTGAAAACTACTGCTGTAGCTCCTAATGCTTTTCTTTTTTCACCACCCCAGAAGGGGAATACCTGCCCCTTTCTTTTATATCGTCTCCTTGCATAATGTATAAGTGCTTATTGCTCATACAAACGGCCCAACACCACTGGCTATGTAATAAAGGTCTGTGTATGTGAATGGCTTGAATGATATGACTCCATTTCCTCTGGCCTGGAGGCCCCGCAGGAGCAGCAGAGACGAGACTGACATGCTCTGTCCACTAAATACTCCTCTCACCACTGGATTTGTATGTCCTTCTCTACAGATTTGCTGCCCAAGTCAGTGGAGAGTGTCTTCATCTTCCAGGAGGCAAGCGAGGGTGAGCTGAATGCTGCCACTCCGACCTACGATGCCATCGTGGTGGAGCAGTGGACCATCATTGATGTGAGTGCAGGTGTTTTTCCTTCTAGAGTTCCCCTCTACAAGCCAAAATGTGGCATAGATGGAAGGTTTTCTGTTTCAAAGTTTCTAGCGTGATTCAGGCCTTACAGGGCTTTCAGATTCAGCAGGTAAAATAAGTATTGAACACGTTACTATTTTTCTCAATAAAGATACTTCTAAAGGTGTTATTGACATGAAATTTTCACCAGCTGTTGGTAACAGCTCAACGAATCCATACATATAAAGAAATAAAAAAATAGATGTCCATAAATTAAGTCATGTGTAATACTGTGAACTGACACAAGGAAAAAGTATTGAACACCCTTACTGAAAGTTATTTAATATTTCATACAAAAGATTTTGTTGGTAATGTACTCCTTCAAGACACCACCTGTTTGGAGAAACTAGTCACATGCATTTCCAATTGAAAATCTATGGAAAGAACTAAAGATCAGAGTTCATAGAAGAGGCCCAGATTTGAAGACTGTGTGGAAGAATTGGCCAAAATCACACCTGAGCAATGCGTGTGACTGGTTTCTGAGAAAAATGGTGACGTATTCAATACTTATTTTACCCGCTATAGAAACTGTTTCAAACCAAATTTGGTGTTGGCTGCACATTTTGAATCAACTCAAAAATAGTTTCAGCACTGAGCATGTTGGACACCATACAACAGTCATCAGTGGGTCTAACGTCAAGGTGAAATGAGTGCCATCCAGGGCAATTCATGAAACTAGTGCTTAACATTAGTATTGTAGTCAAGATCTTGTCAAGACCAGACTGGGACCAGTGTCTCCCTAGACAAGTCCAGACAAGACCAAAGCTATAAGAGGTTAAGTCCAGTTTTTCTTGTTAAAACTCACTAACCTTACTGGCGCAGTATTTAGAAGTGGCCCAACTTCAGTCATTTATCACAGGGGTGGAGCACAGAGGCAGTCCGCTGACAGGTGGCCGGAGACAGGGGAAGGGAGAGATTGATGTACCACTGTAGTGCAGCTGTGATATGACAACTCTGCTTTACACAGTCTGCATTTAACTTTTCATTTATTTATTTTTGGTAAAATCTTCCTATACTTTGGAAACTTTTGGCCTTCTCCGTGATTTTCTCTCCATGTCGCCATGATGTGCTACTCTCCTCCTTCACTGGAACAGTTAAACTGAACATTTCCGCAGCATGCAAATAAACTTTAAAATAAATGATGCATCAACAATAAAAATCTACACCAACAAATTTTTGTGATCAGCGTCATCGACAATGTTGGCTAATCATTGCAGCCCTAAGAGCATTTACTGTTGATTTGCTCTATTTTCTGGTTTGAAAGTCCCGTGCTGCACCAAAATTTGTAACCCATCAGAATGCTTAACTGCAGCGGGTAGTAAGCCGGGATTTTGATGTTTAAATTGGTTGTTATACAGATATTTTAAGGTATTCTGCAGACCTGGACATAGCATGACATCACGCATTGGGTTGACCAATTATGAAGCTTCAAGATGACCACTTTCATCATTGTCTTGTCACTTGTGAGTCAGGAAGTGAGAGAAACTGAGTACTCAGTGGCTAGCACTGGCCAATCAGAAGTACCCAGCTTCATCATCCTCAAGGTTTTTCTCTCATCCATCATCCATCTCTCCTGCTTAGCTGGGGTCCGGGTCGCAGGGGCATCAGTCAAAGCAAAGAAGCCCAGTTCACATAGCACCATGACTCCCCATGATCCCTCCTGCTCGAGGGCAGACCCATGCGGTTCATTTGGCTGAGCTCTGCTATGTCCTATGGGTAGCAATGAGGTCACCAGCTGCTTGCCGTCAAGCACCTCCTCCTGGGCATAGTCCAGGATGGGACCCTGGTAGTCCCATACTGGGCAAGGTGTACAAGGTATATAAGGGTATATAAGGTTGTAACTTTTTCATGGGGGTCCACTGGACAGGTCTTAGCTAGTACCTGTTTGCCTTGGGTGACCTTACAAGAGGCAAGTAGCCCCCGAAAACATACCTCCTGAGACCATTAGGACTCACAAACCCCTCTATCACGATAAAGTGGAGATCCATGGAGGACTTCTTTTGTCCAGTGTGATGTAAAAATTGTGATTAAGTGCATAAATTCATGAGAAAGTGTTACGATGGTTGAAAGCTGCTGTACACATCTAATAATAGACATCTTTTCAGCCAGACATACTTCTACCTGTTGGAATTCAGACAGATTTGCAAGATTGAATCTTTTTGTAGGCTTCTAGTTTTCAAGCCAGGCATGTAGTATGTTGCTGTTTGGTTTGGGTACTTCTGTGTCACAGGACCAATGTGTAGGGAGCTATCGTGGGTTTAGCAAGTGGCTGTGGCAGCATTAAAAAAGCAAAGATGGTCATGGGAAGTGCTGTTACAGCATTAATGTGTTTAAAGTAGACCCTCATCTTTTCCTAACCCTTTTCCTAAACCATTTCTCCAACCTCAACCAAGAAGTGTTAATTGTCACTAACAATATAGCGTAAAAGTACACTGTTAATGCCTAAACTTACAAAGTTAAGAAAGAATGTACACAAGGAAAATTTTGAACCACTGAACTCGGGTCTCTGGTGTGAGAAGAATAGGAAAACTGCCTCGGAGGAAGACTTTCTTGCAGTCGCATGCCTAAGCTATTGGCTCATGAGGATTTCTTGTATCAACACTGAATTCATTATTTAAAACTTTCCACCTACATCCCCATGTTACATGTATATGACGGGAAAACCCTACAGTGTCTCCTCGGACACACCATGCTCTCTTTGTGGGTCAGACCACTTCGACCTCATGGCCCTTCTCCACCTCCCCACCTCTCTGTCAGCCTATCCTATCCAACCCAAATCTCAATTTATGGGACATGTGTCGCAGTCGGTCGCCTTATCGGGAGCAAACAAGCCCTTATCTGCTTGGCGATTAGTGTCTCTCCTCAACAAGCTCCAAGTTAAAAATTGATTTCTGTCTGGAGCTAAAGGATTTGCAGCCATTCCGCCGGCTTTCATCTGTATGTGTGTGTGTATGTGTGCTTGCATGTATACATGTCTGAGTGTATGAGCCTGGTTCTGTGAGGCCGTGTTTGCAGATGCTATCTCTGTAATTGAATTTAGACTTTTTGTGCCCTGTGGCTGTCCAAGTGTGAAGGGAGACTTTTGTCCCCCAAATGCGGCTCTCTGATCGACCAGAACTGGCCTCCAATGGCCATATGTGCTGTCACAGTCATCTGGTGGTGGCGGGGGCAATGCAGCCTTCCCTCGTCTGGACAAATGCTAATACTGTTACAGCTTAATGGGTTTCAAGGCATCCTTGGAAACATTAGCCGAGAACACCGGCAAACCAACGCCCAGAGTTCCAGGAGATCCAATCACGGCTCCTCTGCTGGGACGTTATCAAAAACCGTCTCACTCGAGCGATCTGCGCCATGACGAATCACATCGACTGCACACTCTGTCACAAAGAGTGATCAGGGCTGTGCATCATCCCCATTATTTGTGATAGCTGCCAAAAATTAATATGCAAACTATCCTCGCAGCTCATTATTGTTCCAGTGGAGGGATAATTACAATGAAAGAATAAGGCTGAATATTAACTGTCTTTATTCTTTATATGCATCATCCTCTTTCCTTCACAATGCTTTACAGTTTTATTTATCTGCAAGTCTGACAGGTTGTATGAGGCTCATAGAAGAAGGGGGATAAAACAAGCCATTTCACAGAGGAGCAGCAATCATTTATATTGTCGTCAAGTGGGACTGTGTCGTCTCTGGGAGCGTGACTGTTCAGCAGTGACAGAAAGAGGCTTTTGTAACGGCTTCATTTACAATCCAGCTACGGCTTGTGGGAGGCAGTATGTGTGCTCTGGTAGTGTTTGCTGCCGTCAAATCTACAGGTGTTTTTAAACCAGGAGAATATGACACCAGCTGGAGCAACATTTAGGTCAATTTGTATCTGAAGTTTTTCTGTTCTTATGCACCAGTCAAGCATGAAAGAGAAACAAAGTGAAGATTTTGTTCATTGTCAACATGTGCTTTTCTGTCAGACATTACGGACACTGTAGACTAATTGATAAGACTTTACTTGTTAGTGTCTTATCCAGTGTATTTGGCAACATCAGTTGGAAATCGTGGTGTAGACTGCAAGAGCTCTCCAAACGTGTGGCTCATGCTAGGAAGTCCACCCCTGTCTCATTGTCATTGTCCTGGTGGATGGCAGCAGATTATTTTCTACAATAATCTGGTTCAGTTTAATTCATTGTTCCTTTGATTATTTGAAGTCTGCCAGTGGTATGATGAGAAACAACCCCACAACATGATGGTTCCACTCCCAGACATAACTTTTGGAGTAGTGTATTTTAGGGTGATGTGCAGTGCCATGTCTCCAAAAAGCCAAAAAGTACTATTTTTATCTCGTCTGACCACGCATTTCATAGGCATGTCCCAATGCTGCTTAGCAAACTTTAAACAAATTTGAGCATATGTTTTCTTTAAAAATTGAGTTTTTTGCTTTTTTTCTGTCACAACTGTACCTACTGCCTCCAAGTCTTTCTTGAGCTCTTTTCTAGTTGTCCTTGTCTCTATGGTTACTCTTCTGAGTATCCTTCTGACTCCCTGGTCAGATATTTTGTGAGGAGCTTTGGTGGTGGCCGCTTGATGGTAGAGTGATGTTCCCTCCACTTGTCGATGATGGCCCAAATTGTGCTTACTGGAAGATTCAAAAGTTTCAGTATACAACCGTAACCAAATCCATCAATGTGTTTTGCAACAGATTGTGAAGGTCTTGGGAGAGCTCTTGGTTTTTACTCATCATGACATGTTTGTTTTTTTGTTTGTTTTTTTTTCTTTTTTCTCTGTGACATTTTGTCTTAGATTTGTTTTGAATAGTAACCGCTTAACTTAGCTTAGTTTTCTTTTTTTCTCTCAGTCACATTTTGTCTTAGCTTTGTTTTAAATTGTAATCGCTCTTGTCTTGTTTTCTCTTTTTTCTCTTTTGAATTCTTGGATGGAATATGGGTGGGCAATATAAGCTGCGGCTTCAGCCATCACCCATTTCGGATAACTCACGTGGAATTGTATAGAAGAAGGAGTCTTTGTCTAATTTGACCTTGTTGTTATATTATACAGTTTCTTTTAACCTGTACTGTACTATCCGAAATAAATAAAATTCATTCATTCATTCATATAATGCCATGCTAACAAAACCTTTTTATAGCCGTTCATGAAGTATTTATTGGAACAGATACCCCCCCCCCCCAACCTGGAAAAAAGAGAGCATTGCCCCTCCCCAATATCATTATAAACTTTACTGTGTCATGTTACAGAACTGAATGAAATGACCTTGAACCACCAATTCTAAGCAGAAATGCAAAAAAAAACCAACACACCCTTTTTCTCATAGATTTGCAAGACACACTCCAGTGGCTATAAATCCCCTAGAAAACCAAATCTACATTGTCTAAAATGGTATGTTATACCTGTTTTCAACAACCAAAAAAACCCCTTTCATCGTCTCACAGGTTCATGTCAACCCCCCCTCCCCCCCCCCAAAAAAAATCCGGTGATAAAAAGACTTACCGGTTGAAGGACATGCCCAGTTGTATGCACAGTGGCCCAGGATAATGACTGAAACTGCATCGGTTCTTAAAAGCAGTTTAATGGTAAAACCAATCTTAATTTGGGTCAAGTTTTCAAAGCAGTTTGTTAAAAAAACACTAACTAGTCTGGAAGATAACTTCAGTTAGGTCAGAGAGTCCTGATTGGCTCAACAGTAACCACGTGCCAACTTCATGCATAGTTACGTCACCAAAGACATTCTGTCTCAACCAGTGGTGGATTCAGTTTCTCAAAAAATCAAAACCTGGTTTAATGACCTTGGCATCACTGTGTTTGATTGGTCAGCAAACTCTCCTGACCTAAACCCCATAGAGAATCTATGGAGGATTGTCAAGAGGAAGATGAGAGACAGAGACCCAACAGACCCAACAGACCTAACAATGCAGATGAGCTGAAGGTCACTATCAAAGAAACCTGGACCTTCATAACACCTCAGCAGTAACACAGGCTGATCACCTCCATGCCACACCACATTGATACAGTAATTAATCCAAAATTTGCCCCGACCAAGTATTGAGTGTGTACATGGACATACTTTTCAGTCGGCCAACATTTCTATTGAAAAACAATTTTTTTTAATTAATTTTATGTAATATTCAAATTTTTTGAGAAACTGAATTTAGGGTTTTCATGGGCTGTAAGCCATAATCATCAAAATTAAAATAAATAAACACTTGAAATATTTCACTCTCTGTGTAATTAATCTATATAATGCATGGGTTTCACTTTCTGAAATGAGCTACAAAAAATATTGAACTTTTTCATGATTTTCTAATTTTTTGAGAGGTACCTGTATTTGCAACCTTTATCTCAAAAATTTGACTTTTTTCTGATAAATTTGCAACTTTTTACCATAAATTTGAATTTTTTCCTGTAAATTTTCATATTTTTTCCTCATAAATTTTCAACATTCATCTGGATGCTGATTAAATTTTTATTCTGTGTAATTAAATTGTAATTTGTGACTTTTTAAATTTTTAAATTAGCATATTTTATCATATCTTTGCACCCTTGTTCTTGCAAATTTCTACTTAATTTATTTATACTTATACATTTGTACCTTATGCTGAATTGGTGAATACCCCCTTCCCCCATCCTTGTTGTTAAAAAATAATAAATCACATACTGGTTAAAGGTCCAAGTAACCCACGATGGACCTTACTTGAAATAAAAATCAAGCAATGATGAGAATCAAGAAAAAATGCCATGTAAAGGCCAAAAAAAAGTCTTATTAGTTCATGAAATTTTATTTTATCACACAAAGAAGTATAGCAAGTAAAACATCTGTCGCTGTGTCTGAAACAAACAAAAAACAAATGCTCATTAGGTATAAAAATGACTTTTAAAGCAATTTATTGAGGGCCGAAAAAACAAAATGACAACCAGCGGAAAGAAATGTCAAACTAAGACGTGAGTGCTCTTGGTGACGGATTCTTTTAAAATACTGCAGAGCACAGATTGAGGGAAAATAGCACAAAAATAGACAACTGCTTTCAGGGGAGAATAAATAATAATAATAAAAAAAAACATCTAAAAGGCTGCAAAGATTCTGCATAAAAATACCATCAGTGCAGTGGGGCTCTTGCAGACGTTTCTTAGAGTAAAACACATTTCGGACAGATGTTGTAAATAGTTTGAGTTTTTTTTTTTTTTTTTTTTTTGCCTAAATATGAAGGAAAATGGCCTGAACATGAACCATATGGATGTTGGTGAAGTGTCTGAAAATGAATAACTCATCAAGGGTCTCTGAAACTCCAATTAGGGCCGGCTTCTCATCTCTTGTCTCCTTGGGGAAAATCAATACAGAGCCTGCCTTGACACTAATGTACTGAAAGCTCCCCTTTTCTTCCTGTGGAAAAAAAAACAAAACAAAAAAAACAAAAAAAACAAACAAACCATGTTCGCCTTCAGACTACAGCCTGTTTTGGTTTTAATATGTCTGCTCACCACAAGCTGCCAACTAAGAATTTATTCACGTGGATGGACGAAGTGCACTGGCAGGAGGTTGTTGTGTTTCTGTCTTTGTGTCCAGATAAAACCATTACTAGCACTCCAGTTGCAAAAACAATCACATTTGTATGTAATGCTGAAAATCTTCTGTTTGCAATCTTTAAAAAAATATTTTAAAATAGCACCATTATCCACTTGACCTCTGCCACAGTGGTGGGTCTGTAATCAAAAGTGAAAGGTGTGCTCCAAGTTGCCTTTCAAATTTTCAAGATGATATGAAGATAGAGTTAAAACTTGTAAAATACATTTGTTTTTCTTGAAATGAAAACCTCTGTACTGACATGTTTGGTTAAATGGGCCCAAATACAGACACTGAGGGGAGACAGTTTTGAAAAGGTTTAACAATATTTTATGGATCATGTGCAAGCAACTGGCAACCATGTGAAGAAGAGAAGAGCCAAAGGTGAGTATAGTGAGTGGTGAGATTTTTGACTGTGAATGTAAATTGATGTTTTCTTACAGATGAAAGAGTTAGATGGAAATAGTGAGTAATTACATGTGGACTGCAGCGCTCTGTCGGGTAAAAACTGGGCCAGTTTGGCTTCGGTTGGTTGAGCGTTCTGAAGGAGGTAGGAGAGGTGCCCCGGGCCCAAGGACTTTATGGTTAGGGAGAATGTGAATATTGCTGCTGAACTTGGGGACTGAGAGGATTTCCAGATTTTATGGTTCTGCCACGAAAGAAATCCAAAGTATGGGCTTAGTCCTGGAAGAGGTGGAGGCAGAAGAAAAAGGTTAGATGAAGATATTTGCTCTTAAGGTTTCCAGCGTTGGGAGAAGGTGGAGGAGGTAGACACGCTAGAGAAGAGACGGCAAGCAGATGGCTTGCAGAGTCCAACATTCCCTGCAGAAGAAGGGGAACTGCCCTCTTATTAAGGCTGCTGTTGATGAAACACAGGTGGAAAATCAGAGCAGCTGGACAGCATCAGGTAATCAACAGTGGAAACGTGTGTGCCGACCTAAGACACTACATATACCATTAACAACTAGAAAAGCACTCGGAGAGTGCATACGTCCGCCAAGGCTCCTTCCTTCCCTCCCTTTGTCCATCTATCTGTCCGTACTTCCCTGCCTCCATCCCACCATGCATTGCGAGATAGGGCCTTGGTAGAGGTATACTTTCATAGATCAGCTCAAAAATCTAATGGGTTTGTCTGTAACCCAAGGACCTTCTCTGGTGAAAGTTTGATCAAAATCCATCCATTAGTTTTTGCATAATCCTGCTAAACCACTGCTAGAAGGTTGAGCCTTGGTGGAGGTATGCACTCATGGATCACCTCCAAAATGTAATGGGTTCGTATGTAGGCCATGAGCCTCCTCTGGTGAAAATTTCATCAAAATCCATCCATTAGATTTTGAGCAATCTTGCAAAAATATTGTGAGAAGATAGATCCTTGATGGAGGTATGGGCTCTCAGATCAGCAACAAAATCTAATGGGTTCTTCTGCAGCCCAAGGACCTCCTCTGGTGAAAATTTCATCCAAATCCATCCAGTAGTTTTGGAGTATTCTTGCTGACATACTGTAAGAAGATAAGAGCCTTGGTGGAGGTACGTGTTCTGGGATCATCACCAAAATATAATGGCTTCCTCGGTAGGTCAACGACCACCTCTGGTGAAAATTTCATCCAAATCCATCGTGTAGTTTTTGAGCAATCCTGCTAAACCACTGCTAGAAGATTGAGCCTTGGTGGAGGTATGCATTCTCAGATCATCACCAAAATCTAATGAGTTAATCCTTAGACCAAGAGCCATCTTTGGTGAAAATTTCATCCAAATCCATCTACTACTTTTGGAGTATTCTTGCTAACACACTGTGAGAAGATAAGAGCCTTGGTGAAGGTATGCATTGTCGAATCATCACCATAATATTATGGATTTGTCTCTAGGCCAAGGGCCATCTCTGGTGAAAATTTCATCCAAATCCATCCAGTAGTTTTGGAGTTTTGTTGCTAACACTCTGTGAGAAAATAAGAGCCTTGGCGGTGGTATGCATTCTTGGATCATCACCAAAACGTAGTGGCTTCCTCTGGAGCCCAAGAACCACCTCTGATGAAAATTTCATCCAAATACATCTTGTAGTTTTTATGTAATCCCGCTGCACAAATACAAACAAAGCCCTTGGTGGAGGTATGCACTCTCAGCTCATCACCAAAATCTAATCATCTCTTCCTCATGCCATTACACACTGTTCCTGAAAATTTCATCAAAATCTGTTCATAACTTTTTGAGTTATGTTGCTAACAGACATACAAATCAGCCAACCAATGCCACTAAAAACATTACCTCCTCCCTTGGCAGAGGTAATGATCCGGGGGTTAATGTGCACTACTAAACTAATTGTACAGATTAACATACGCAAGTCTGTCATCACTTTGGTAAGATTTTTTTATATTACTGGCACCTGTGCAACAAACAATCATGCTATATAATCGGCATCTTGATATGTGGCACCTGCCACGTGAAAGGATTATCCTCGTAAAAGAAGTGCACTTTTTTTATTACAATGATCTAAAGAGTGCATTTGCACCACGCTTCCTGTTTTGCGCCTGTGGATTTGTTAGTTTCTGTCAGCGCCTGTTTTTCAGACTTTGCATCACACCATAGAGTTATGTCCCTGTAGACTGTGTGCTCACTTTATGCTGCAAGGTTGGAACTCATTTAAAAGAGGTGTGGCATTGGTGCAATCTCAGCACGTTGTTATTATGGTGCATTTTAGTATATCATTGTGCTTTTAACCAGCAAAAAGCAAGTCTATATTCAGTGCATTGTTATCTCCGCCAAGGGAGGACAGAGGTAATGTTTTTAGTGGCGTTGATTGGTTTGCTGGTTTGTCTTTCAGCAACACAACTCAAAACATTATGAACGGATTTTGATGAAATTTTCAGGAAAGGTGTGTAATAGCACGGGGAAGAGGTGATTAGATTTTGATGGTGATTCGCATCACGAAGTGGATGCAGGAATTTTTAAAATATTATTTCATATATTATTCTGGCGCTTTTCATGTACTGCCCCTTTAAGACGTGTCCACTCAGTTACATGCGTGGTCACGCCATTGGGCCGCCCGCCTCGGCAACCCGGAAGCCAAACACTGCAGAAAAAGCATTAGGGGGTGTGTCCATGAAACTCATTTTTCCTGCTGTGGGCAACTATTTTCTAAACTGCTGGATGGATTTGGATGAAATTTTCGCCAGCGGTGGCCCTTGGCCCAAAGATGAACTCATTAGATGTTGGAGGTGATCCATGAGTGCATACCTCCACCAAGGCCCTGTCTCACAATGTACTGATGGATGGTGATATGGATGGACAAAGGGATGGAGGGAAGGACAAAGGGAGAGAGGGACACAGTCTTGGCAGAGGTATGCGCTCTCTGAGTACCCTCTAGTTAATGCTATTTCATTTTTCAGAAAAAGCGAAATTTTCACCACATATTCCCTTTAAAGCACTGCAGAGATGTGGGGGAAATTGGTAAATGTGATTCTGAAGAAAGCATCTTAACTAACACTCCAATTTCTGTTCTCTACTGGCGTCATTACATTAGCAGCTAATACAGTTGCTATCACTACAGTTACTATTACAGCAAATAAACTCAACTACATCTACCACCAACCCTCCGCAAACAGCAGAAATGTAATTGTACAACAACAGTGTGAGATATTTCTATGAAAGACAGACTGATTAGCATGCAGCGCTCATTGTCTCCAGCAAGGCAGATTTGAAATAAAAACACTTAAACCCACTGTGGAGCACATCTCCACATTTTTTCTCCTTATTGATCAGTCTGAAAAGAACAAGCTCAAACAGACCCAGAGCAGTCACACATCACGTTGAAGGTTGCAAGGAGCTAATCGTTTGGATACAAAGCTGCGCTCTCAGACGTGATTTACACAAGCTTTACTTTCTAAATTCCATAGAAGTAAATCAAGGGAGGAACAGGGAGATGTGTCATTCTCCTCAGAGCTTGAAAAAAGAGAATTACCCCCCACCCCCCAAATCATCGTAAATCTTTTGATATCATCTTACATAAGTGAATAAAAGAACCAATACTCAGCAGAAATGCAAAAAAAAATATCTTGTAAATGTGCAACTGTTTTTGCATAAATTAGTAACTTTTCTCTAGTAAATTTGCAAATTTATAAATTTGCAACATTTTTCTTGTAAATTTGCAACTTTTTTTGTTTAAATTTGCAACTTTTTTCTTAGAAATTTGCAACTTTTATTTTATACATTTGCTACTTTCTCAAAAATTTGCAGCTTTTGTCTTAATTTGTGACTTTTTTCTTGTTAATTTATGACTTTTTTCTCCTAAATTTTAGATTTTTTTTCTTGTAACTTTGCAACCTTTTTCTTGTAAATTTAAATGTTTCTTATAAAGTTACAGCCTTCTCATAAATTTGCTAATTTGTTCATGTAAATTTGCAACTTTTTTCTTATAAATTTGCAACTTTTTTCCTATAAATTAGCATTTTTTTCTAGTAAATTTGCAGCTTTTTTCCTCGTAAATTTGCAATTTTTTCTAGTAAATTTGCAACTTTTTTCTTGTAAATATGCCATGTTTTCCTCACAAATTTGCAACTTTCATATAGATGGTTGTTACTGTATATTTTTATTTTATTTAATCTTTTAATTTTTTTTCCTCTTCATTGAGACAATGATCTACTTTTGTGCTCTAATGTTTAATCTTAAAGAGAAAGAACTCTTCCTCATTCTAAAAAAACATGCCCCTCCCAAACATGATTTTACATAAAGCCTCCAAAAAGCTAGAAACAGCACTGACTACAATAATAGTTATGGTGTCCCCTATAATATTTACCCTTGACAACATGTTTTGTTTATTGCCCCCCTCCCCCCAACAGAAAGTAAATTGAGAAATAATTTTCCTCTAATGGCTCGGTATTCTCTGTAGTAGGTGAGAGTCACAGTCCCTGGAGTGTGGCCCCCGTCCTCTCTGTGGCTTATTATGCAGGGGCCGCCTCGCTGCATCAGCACTCCAGCACCTGCGAGGTGTCAAAACAAAGTAATCACAATCTTCATCTTTGCCTTCAATGTTATCGGAGTGTGGCCGTGAAAGAAGGGCCACTCGGTAAGAGCACCACGGTCGGAGCAACTTTAAATTAAACCCATTTCTTTCCTGAGGTCACCTCTTCACACAGGTGAGAAAATCCGTGTCTCAGTCCAGCTGCCATCTTAGCAGGAGGAAAAGTTTCTGTCATTCTCCTTCACCGTCAGAGTAGATGTTGCAGGTGAATAATAACCCGTTTCTCACTGCTGCTGAGCCTTTTCAATCAAGGCAAGCAGATATATAATCCAGCGTTCTCAAAGTTTGTTTTTTTTTCTCAGGTTCAAAGTGCAGCCTGTGCACCAGAGCACCAAAAAACACAGACCTGTCGCTTCTCTTTAAACCCCGCACTGCTGCTGAGACATAACAAGCCATAATTCTGTTTTTCACTGTCTCCAAATACATGTTCTCACAAGCTATCAAGGTCAGCAGACTTGCTCCGGTAATGATGAAGCAAATACCATTTAAAAAAGGACATTCAGGGACTGCCCGTGCTCATTGGCTAAATCAGCCCCAGAACGTTGTCACAGCAACAGAAGATTCGTCCATCCACTGAAGCACAGCAACAAGCTTTTCTAAGTACCACCGACCATTCCTTGATGCATTTCAGTTACGTATTGCTGATATTATGCTATCTGAGTCTTTAGTTGACGTATTATTAGTGTACTGGCAGCGTATGAGTAGCTCAGGCTCTGACATGGATGGATGAACAGAATCATCTGCCGTTCTCTGATTTTCCACAGGTGTTCATAAAAAAGGTTCAGCAGTGTTACAAAGAGATCTTTTAACATTTCTGGGGAGGCTTGATGAAGTAGCAAATGTATGTCCAGCCTGTCACAACTAGCTGAAATTGAATTAACTTTTTTCCCCCCCAACATATGAGAAGAATGTTTAGGATTGGTCTGATTCACAGGACATCAGCTGTCTTTACACAGACGGCGGAGTTTGGTAATTCTACATAAAGAACCTGGTTATGGCATGAGTGAGCATTGCATAACTTTCCTGTTCTGGGTAGGAACATTGAAAAGACTGCAACTACGGCAACTAGGACCTCAGTCCCGACAGCCAATCACAGGGTGCTTTGTTGTTGGTGGCTGCAGTTGTGCGCTGTAGAGGTATTTGCTTTTCTTCACCAGGCCCAGCGTGTTCTTCAGGGTTTTGGTGCTAGCTCCAGGTGGGGGTGTTTGACTTTTGTTTAGCATCTTTTGTGAATGAAGTGACATTCACAAAAAGTCGTTACTTCTAGCATTAACCGTCTTGTCCAGTTCATGCTTTGTAGCAAGTTTATAAAATTCAAAATGTGCCAACATGTACACTTTCAAAACATAATGTGTGTTTTATTTTAGCTCATTTCAGTGAAGCAGAAAGAAGCGAATGCTGTGACGCAGTGTCTGTTGTCTGTCCACATTTCACAGGAATCGTTACTCCTCCCAGGCAATTGCCTCAATGGCCCGCAAAGTCACTCGCAATCATCCTCAGGTGGGTCTGCATTGAGGTTGACGTCAAGGTGAAGGTCGGGAGATCTGGGCACTTATATGATTTTAGAAAAATCACTCCCCCTCCTTGATTCTCACCAAATTCACTCACAAAGACCTTCATGTAGGTCTGCATCGAGGTTGAGGCCAAGGGTTGTTGTCAAAGGTCATTAGATCTGGGCATTTATGCTTTCACAAAAAATGTTACGTCTCCTAGGTTATCCACCTTGACCTTAAGCAAATCGAAGATGGGTCTGGATCTAGGATGTGCTTTAGGGCAAGGTCAATGATCAGGAGATCTGTGCATTTTTGGGGTGATTTCATCAGGTCGGAATGAGCTTCTCCGTCATTGACGGACTGGTTTAATCACCTGTTGCTGTTCTGTAACCACTGTCCACCATGATGCCATCAGTCTAAAGTTATCAGACAGTTCAGTGCACCACAGCACTTTTTAGCATTCCGTGTAACATCACAACTTTGACAAGCAGAAGCTGAACAAATGATTAACACTTCAGGCTTCTGCACAGGAAGCAAGAAATTCACCTTAAAATAATGTCTCCAAAATCATTATGATGGTGTTCAGTAGCCCCAAGTGGAGGAGTTCAAGTATCTTTATTCACAAGCGAGCAGAGACTGAAGCAAGAGATTAACAGATGGATTGGAGCAACATCTGCAGTGATGTGGACGTTGTACCGCTCTGTTGTGGGTGAAGAGGGAGTTGAGCTCCACGGCAAAGCTGTCAGTCTACCAGTCAATCTACATTCCTATCCTCACCTGTGGTTATGAACTTTGAGCAGTGACTGAAAAAAAATGAAATCATGAACGCAAGCAGCTGAAATGAGCTTTCTCTGTTGTTGGCTGGACTCACCCTTAGAGATAGGGTGAGGAGTTCAGTTATCCAGGAGAGGCTCAGGGTAGAGCTGCTGCTCCTCCATATCAAAAGGAGCCAGCTGAGGTGGTTTGGGCATCTGATCAGGATGCCTCCTGGACGCCTCCCACACGAGGTGTTTTGGGCACGTCCCACTGGGAGGAGACCCCAGGACAGAGCCAGGACACACTGGAGAGACTGTGTTCCCCAGCTGGCCCAGGAATGTCATAGTATCCTCCCTGAAGAACTGGAAGATGTGGCCAGGGAGAAGGAAGTCTGGGGTTCTCTACTTAGACTTCTGCCTCTGCGACCCGGATCCCCGGAAAAGTGGTAGAGGATGGATGGATGGATGGAGCTGGGGGTGGCCAGGGGTGGCAGTGGCCTTTCTTTAGGGTTACGCTGCCCCGCCGGACCCTACAGTTGCACGCACACATCTGGTCGTCAGCGGTCACATTTGAAAACAAAGCAGCTGCAGTAATTCAGTAGTGTTAAGCGACTTGATTCATGGATGTAGTGAAGGAGGACATGGAGAGGGTTGGCGCTACAGAGGAAGATGAAAGAGAGGGTGAGATGGAGGCAGATGATCCTCTGTGGCGACCCCTAAGGGGGGCAGACGAAAGAAGAAGAAGAAGACGAAGAGTGTTAAGTGATTTGGCTGTTTATGTATGTAATTTAGCGAAGATAAAAAGTCTCAGCAACAGCAGCTCACTGGTAGGAAAAATAGCAAAGATGTAAGATAAACTAACATTTTATGCACACTGTCTCCCATAATATTAACAGTTAAGTGAGCCAGCGTTTCATGTTGCGACACTAACATGATGTTTATGCATTTTGAGGCATATTAACTTGAGTTAGATTAACTTTCTGAATGTTTTCTGTCTAGAAAATTAATCCACCAGGCAGAATCATTTTATGTTTTGGTAAATGATTCTGTTTTTTATTATTATATCTGAGCGGTCTGTCCTGGCTTTATTAATTACAGCTGGCTTTTTAATAAAGGCAGTTATTTTGTTTGGTAGGAATAGTCATGAAGAGGTGTTAAGGCTGGTGCAAACAACCATGATCATCAAACGGGAAAAAAAGGCTTCAAGTGTTTCACTGTGCATGTAATGAATACTGAATAAAAAAAAGTTTTTTTAATTATACTCCAAAAAAACCTTGTTCACATTATTGTAATTCACAGAGATGCACTAGTAATGCTGTTTATTCACTTACTGCTCATTCTTTTATCAGTGATTAATTTACTTCTGTAGTTGTTCATTAGAGAGAGCTAGGTCAGATTATTTAAAACAGACCTCGGATGTGTGAACTTGATGTGTTGCATCAGTGCTAGGTTGTAATACTTATGTTGGACTCATGGTTATAGAATTAAATCAGGCTTTGATTTAAAATAATCATTTATTTTCATTCTGTGTTTCCTGTGTTCCAGCAGTGTGAGGTCATAGTCTCAGCGTGACAACAGTCACTAGTGTGTCTCAGTAAATCACAGTGGAAGGATTTGCATTTTATTTAAACAACTATAACTATGATCATCAAAATTAGTATAAAGTATGATTTGCAATATTTCAGTATGTGTAATTAATGTTAAATTGATTTTTAACTTTTTAAATATATTGCAAAATGCACTAACCTTTTCACAGTATTCTAATTTACTAAGATGCACCAGTAGCGTTAGAGCAGTAGTCAGGGATGTTTGTACTTAAGAACAGAATATATTGCCGAAGTTATTGTCATTTTGCCATTACAAAGTTTTACAAAGTCACTTACTGTCTCCTCAGTGATAGGCCCTCCATAAAATTCCTAACAATAATCAATACAACTCTACACACAAAATTTAACCCCTTGCACTCTGGTCAATTTCCCTAAAAACGCCAAAAAATGGCGTACCCAAAGTAAATCAAAAGCTGTTCTTCAACCCTTTGCAGCATCTTCATGGGGTTGGTCTCATTTAAAAGAAAACACTTTGAATTTTTTTGGCAAAACAGTCCTAATCTCTCTAAGTGCTCCGGCCACTGAGTAACAGTCATCTAAACATACTGAACTTGAAGAAAATAAATTTCGCCTGGGTGTTTTTTTGGATACAAATGCTTGCAAATAACACACAGCTTCAGATCCGGGCTGGAAAATGCAACAGAAATGTAGAACCAAGTGTTATCCAGCTGAGGTCAAAATTTTGTAACAATACCACAAAAAATGAATATATTACACAGCTTTTTTCTTAGGTTGTTCCCAGGCGTTTTTGAACTGTGCCAAATTGTGCCAAATGGCACAGTTTGGAAAAACGTCTGTAACTTTTGAATGATTCAGTATAGAAGCTTCATCTTGGGCTCTAATGAAAGGTGAAGGGCTGTGTGTGTGTGTGTGGGGGGGGGGGGTTGTTTATTCATTCATGAATGAATGAATGAACAAACAAGCCCCCACACACAAAGAAGCATGCCACGTAAAAAATGTGTGGCTTTTTTTTTTTTTTTACAAGAAAAAATAACCTACAGTGCACTAAAAATTATACTAGAATATCTGTAATGTAGAAGATATCAACTCCCCCCCCCCCCCCACTACGGAGGACGGACATCGCCCGGTGCGCCGCGGTCACGGTGCGCCATGGTCTACTACGCACAGTTGGACTAAAATATCTGCAATATATCTGCAAGCCGCTACAGAAGAGTAGCGGGGGGGGGGGGGGTGTGGCATTCACAACATGACGGGGGGGCCGTTCGCAACATGACGGACCCGGACCGGTCCGGGTCCGTCATGTTGCGATAACGCACAGTTGTAATTTACCGATCGGTCAAAAGTCATTGGGATTACAGTTTTCAGGGATAAAGAATAATTTAGCTTATGATACTTACCTGTCCACAACAGCAGCGTAGCTGGCGAACTTCGCTTCCTCATTGTCAGACGAACATGAAGCTGGTCCGCTTGTTACGGACTCGTGGTTCTGGTCACGTGACCCGGTCAAACCATAATTCCATTATTGCGGTTTTGCGCTTCCATGATTGCGGTTTTGGCGAACAATTTTTCAAAACAAATAAAAACAGTAGTAAGAAAAAAAGACTGACGAACGCCTGTGTGTCACCCAGCCTTAAACAAAACAGCTTTCAAACTTCTGTGCTTCAGTTGGCTGGCTGTATTCGCAGCCGTTGGTAGGCGGGTCCTTCTTGCTAGGTTTTCAGTCATTGGTTCTTCAAGGTTTCAGAAACCCAATTCAAGGCTCTTATTAGTTGAATGAGAGGTCAATCACATCTAAACCAATCAAAGCACTCCTTTGGCTTTCTGTTCGCGGCTGTGTCTGTAGTGGAAGAACGGAAATGCAGCTTTTTTTTCCAGTGCACTCTAGGACGCAGCGCCCTCGTGCGCTCTAGGACGCAGAGACATGCCCTCCCGCGGTACACCAGAGTGCAAGAGGTTAACAGCAAGTATGAATATTAATAGTGTTATTTGATACTATAGTATTATTTTTATTTATTTATTTAACCTTTACGCATACAGGGGAGTTCCACTGAGAGGCAACTCATCATTTTCAAGGACACCCTGTTCACATTCACACCAGGAAGCTGCCCAGTATAACCACAGACTGACCTGTGGCCACTGAGCAGCTCCACTGGAGCAGCTGGGGTTAGGGACCTTGCTCAAGGGGACCACAGTGGGGTTAAGGAGGGTGGGGCAAACACTGCTACATGATCTGATCTTGCCGGTCCAGGGACTGAGCCGGCGAACTTCCGCTCACCAGTCCACATCCCTGACCATTAGGCCACCACTGCCCCAATATATACAGTAAATACAGTCCGAAAGAGTTAGCACCTTTATATAACCTCTTATTTTGCAAGAAGGTCTTGTAATACCGATTTCTTGGCCACTCCAACGGATCACATACCCATCCTGGCCACACCCACTGAAAATTTCCTCTCTCCACCGTTAGTCCGTTAGGTTTTACTGTCTCACGTGATGACGTCATTAACTGTGCCGCAAAAACAAGCCAGTAGTGTCCGAAAGCTGTTAATTTTATTGTTATATTGAGTTTACTATATAGTCCACTATATCTAAATTCACTATATAGCGAGTAGGGAGGGGGTGAGTGAGTGAACATTCCGAACACAGCCTATGACTATGGAGACTATGACCTCAGTCCCAACAGCAAATCGTAGCGCACACCTCCACCAACTCATCACGTGATTGACTGTTGGGACTGTTATAGTCTTTCCATTGCTTCTACCCAAAACAAAATAGTTGAATAGTGCTGCTTTATCGCTCTGCATCGACAGAGAGGCTTGCATCACGATGCCTCTATGAATAAAAAAAAGAGCAGACAACGTAGCATCAAATGATGCCCATTTGGACATGTATCTTTATGCAGCCAAAACCTTCCAGCAGTCCATCTGTAGAGCTGTCAAATGTGACAGTTATCTCTGTGACCAGCAGTACCAATAAGTGATTAAGAAGTGCAGGCAACATCTGATGGAAAACATGTTAAATAATGTCTCCAGATGAAAGGCAGGGTCGGTTATTGTCCAAAACCACAAAATGACAATGCCCAAAAAGCTAAAGTCAGCATTTTTTTAATGCTTTTTCTATATTTTCAAATGATTTTAATGCTAAAAGTACAAATCCATGTTGCTCTTTTCATGACACTCAGTGTTTAATTTCCCACTGCTGTTTTGCATTCATTTAATTTATGTATGTTTACTCTTATTTTTTATATTCAGTGCTTGTTATTTTCTTATATCGTCCCTCTGGACCTTTTCTGGAGCTTAAAACTGGATTAGTGCAACAATAACAAAGCTTCCAGGGTGCATTCAAGCTTTTACAGGGCATTAGCCTACTTCAGAGTCAAGACAGCTATATAACCTGATAACATATGATGAAGTAGATGGGAGTGAAAAGATCAGCTGGTCGTACCGGTACCATCCATCATGGGTCATTTTAAAGCTTTTATTGAGCACTTGGGCGGGAAGGATTGAGAATATGCCCATTGGATGGCTGTTTACTGCTTTAGATATCTTGCTTGCTGGCTTCAGATATATAAGACAAAAGTGTTTTTTTAGGTTACTCTGACTCTTTCAACTCCAACCTATTTCTGAAGAGATGGGAGGACATGATGGAGCGAATCCATCTTCTGTATCACTGTAACCTAAATTCCAATTCAACTTTTCCCCAGATAAGACTCCTCACATTATCAACTGCAAACACAACACGGGTTCATTTCAGGTGTCTACCCCGGCCTGTTATTTTCTCCTCGCTTCATTACTGCCAAACCTACATTATAACATGGACAGGCACTGATGAGAGAATAACACACATACTTTAATGCTCTGTTACTTTTTTTTCTACTAGTGAGGTGTACACCAGTCTCAGCGTTTCCCGGTTGAGACCCCCAGACTAATTTTACTAGGGGTGGGACAAAAGATCGATTCAGTGATGGATATTTGACACTACTGACCATGCACCGATCCCTAACCGCATGGATCTTTTATTAATTATATACACTATACTGTATATTCATGTAACCGTTGCATACTCTCTTGGGTAGTCAACCAGTTGCGTTTTCAGTCCACTAGATGGTGCAAAGCAAGCACTCAGTCAAGTGAAGTCATAGCTTGTCTCGGCAAGATTTGCAGCCAGCTTTGAAAGTTAGGAAGCTCAAAGTTAGCTCAAATGTCGGTCCGTTTTTGGATTTTATAACAAAAATGGAAGGAAAGACCTTGAAATGACACACAGCCTGCAAGAAGCGCTGCACGAAAAAAACCAAAAAACACTTGGAACATGCAGGCCAGCACACATCTCAGAGCAGCATTAGCAACAGCTAAGTGAAAGAGACACCAGCATGGAGCTTGTTTTTTTATCCGAGCACCAAGTAAGTAAAGTTTATTTATGAAGGGCTTTTCACAGACATATAGTCACAAAGTGCTGTACAATACAGTAAAATGGAATAAAAGGAAGCTGATAGATAAAAATAATTTTAGAAATGCAAAAACAAGTTAAAACACCAGATTAAAATAATTTAAAAATATCAGACTTACCATTAAAAAGCGGTTGAACTGAAACTCAACAGAAATCCTCGTCAAACAAAAAAGTTTTCAGCTGCTTTTTAAGAGTCCACAGAGTCAGCTAAACATAGCTGGAGTGGGAGTCTATTCCAACCAGTCCACCACCCTCCCTGTGTGCAGAGACATGTCTCTGTGGAAAATGCCCTGAGAATACTTTATTATATCAAAGAGATGTCAACAGTTTTACTTTGGGACATGATTTGAGGTGGAATAAGGTGAAAAATTTTGAAATATATAGGATTGTGATACTTGATATCACGATATTGTGATTATCATTGAATTGTGATAGGATCGTATCGTGACCCAAGTATCGCGATCCGAATCGAATCGCGAGTTCCCTCGTGATTCCCACCCCTAGATTTTACCAATGCTTGCTCATCTATTTCAGCAAGTTCTGTGGAAAAAGGTTTAAAAGATAATTAATATTATATCCATTCATCCATCTTCTACTGCTTATCCAAGGGTCTAGTCCAAGCAGAGAAGCTCAGACTGCCGCTCGGTTCACATAGCACCATGATCCCTAGTGTCCTTCCTGCCCACTGGAGGGTGGACCCATGTGGATCCTTTGGGACCTCATACTAGTTAGGGTACAGTGGGTCCTTGTAGCGTTTTTCATGAGGATCCACTGGAAAGCTCTTGATCATCCAGGACCGATTTGACTTGGGAGACCCTACCAGGGGCAAATTACCCATGACAGCATAGCTCCTAGGATCATTAGGGCACCCGAAGCCCTCCACCACATTATGGTGATCCACAGAGGGATAATATTGTATCCTGAAAATATATACATAAAACACAAAGCTTACAGCTTTTTAGGACACACCTTTTAAGCCCAAACTGTTTAAATGTGGAAATTCTACACAAGGAATTTTTCTGTTAATGCCCCATATGCCTTTAAATATGTACATCTACGGAAAGAGAGACACAGCCAATTTTCATTTTCCTCATCTTCTTCTTTAATATCTATCAGGCTGCCTCCAATACTGAACAAAAAAAAAAAAATAACCATTGAAGAAAAAAGAAAAAAGCTGGAAATTTACAAGAAAAATAGTTTAACTGTTGAACTGTGTCCTCCATAAAAAATACCTGAAATGATGCTAATATGAATATAACAAACGCTTGGGTTATCCTGCTGTTTTACCTACACGCTGCTGTTCCTAACCCTGATAAAAGCTGCACCATGTGAGGCAGAAAAACCTGTCCCCCAGTCCTGCAGCTATCAGCATCATCGACACGCTGTCTGACAGCGCGGGTGCCACCTCTCACTTGCAGAATGAGTGCAAATTACTCTCCTCCGATGTAGGTCAGCGCTCCTCTCACCTCAGTCAGGGGGAATAGAGATATCATGGACACGATCACGTTAACGATCGCCACTCAGCACACAACACACAGCAAACCATGGGTTCATTTTATAAATATAGTAGAAATATATTATATATTGATATATTAGAGCAGGGCCATTTCTAGCTTTTTGCAAGATTGTGTTTGAGGGCCCTTATTCTTTGCAATGATGAAGAGCCCAAACCATTTAAAATGAGAAAAAATTCTCTTCCCTCCCAACCAAAGCATAAAAAAGTAAACTTTGGTCATTGTCCAGATGAAGAGAAAAAAAAATCTAATCAGCATTTGTAAAAATGTTGCAAATTTACAAGAAAAAAGGTGAAAGTTTATGAGAAAAAAAAAATGCAAATTTACAAAAAAAATGTTGACAGTTTACGAGAAAAAAAGCTGCAAATTTTTTTAAAAAGTCACAAATTTATAAGAAAAGTTGAAATAATTGCACATTTACAAGGGACAAATAGAAAATTTAAGAGAAACAACTCACAAATGAAAAAAAGTTGAAAATCTATAAGAAAAAGTTGCAAATTTACCATGGGAAAAAAAATGCAATTTTATGCAATGCAAATTTACAAGAAAAAAGTCAGAAGATTATGAGAAAGAATGAAAATCTACAGTGGGTAAAAAAAAGTCTACACACCCCTGTCCAAATGCCAGGTTTTTGTGATGTAAAAAAATGAGACTAAGCTGAATAATTTATAAACCTTTTCCACCATTAATGTGACCTATAACCTGTACAACCCAATTGAAAAACAAACTGAAATGTTTTAAGTGAAAAGTAAAAAAAAATAAAATACTTACAATAACCTGATTCCATAAATATGCACACCCTCTTATAACTGGGGATGTGGCTGTGTTCAGAATTAACCAATCACATTCAAACTCATGTTAAATGGGAGTCAGCACACACCTGCCACCATTTAAAGTGCTTCTGATTAACCCCAAATAAAGCTTAGCTGTTCTAGTAGGCTTTTCCTGACATTTTTGTAGCCACATCTTACAGCACAAGCCATGGTCCGCAGAGAGCTTCCAAAGCATCAGGGGGATCTCATTGTTCAAAGGTATCAGTCAGGAGAAGGGTACAAAAGAATTTCCAAGGCATTAAATATACCATGGAACACAGTGAAGACAGTCATCATCAAGTGGAGAACATATGGCACAACAGTGGCATTACCAAGAACTGGATGTCCCGCCAAAATTGATGAAACAACAAGACGAAAACTGGTCATTGAGGCTGCCAAGAGGCCGACAGCAACATTGAAGGAGCTGCAGGAATTTCTGGCAAGTACTGGCTATTTAGTACATGTGACAACAATCTCCCGTCTTCTTCATATTATGTCTGGGCTACGGGGTAGGGTGGCAAGATGGAAGCCTTATCTTAGAAGAAAAGTATCCAAGCCCGGTTACATTTTGTAAAAACACATTTGAAATCTCCCAATCGCATGTGGGAAAATGCGTTATGGTCTGATGAAACCAAGGTTGAACTTTTTGGCCATAATTCCAAAAGATGTATTTGGCGCAAACAACACTGCTCATCACCAAAAGAACACCATACCTACAGTGAAGCATGGTTGTGGCAGCATTATACTTTGTGGCGGTTTTTCTTCAGATGGAACTGGGGCCTTAGTCAAGGTGGGAGGAATTATGAACAGTTCAGTTCAATTCAACTTTATTTATATAGCGCCATTTCACAACAACAGTCATCTCATAGCACTTTCAACTGTAGGGGAAACCCCCACAATTGTAGAAAGACCCCAGCAATCAGGCGGTCCCCTATGAGCAAGCGCTTGGCAACGGTGGAGAGGAAAAACTCCCTTTTACCAGGAAGAAACCTCCAGCAGAACCAGGCTCAGGGAGGGGCAGTCATCTGCTGTGACTGGCTGGGGGGTGAGGGGATAGAGAAGATGAAAAGAACAGACATGTAGAGAGCAAACAGCACAATGGGGATTCAATCTATGGGAGAGAACAAACAGATGTTAATGACCAGCAAAAAAAAAAAAAAAATAAATAATTGAGAGTGAAGAAAGGAGTAAAGCCCAGTGCAATTATTGGAGGTCCCCTGGCTGTCTAAACCTAGTAGCAGCATATCTAAGGGAGGGTTCAGAAACACATGATCACTCCCAAATTGTAGGCTATATCAAAAAGGAAGGTTTTAACCCTATTCTTAAAAACAGAGATCGAGTCTGACTCCCGAATCCAGATTGGCAGCTGGTTCCACAAGAGAGGAGCTTGATAACTGAAGGCTCTGCCCCCCATTGTACTTTTGGAGATTCTAGGTATTTCAAGTAATCCAGCATTTTGGGAGCATAGTGCTCTGTTAGGATAATAGGGTAATATCAGATCTTTTAAATAAAAAGAGGCCTGATTGTTTATAGCTTTAAAAGTGAGAAAAAGAATTTTAAACTTAATTCTAAATTCTATGGGAAGCCAATGAAGGGAGGCCAGAACCACAGAGATATGATCTGTCTTTCTAGTACCTGCTAAAACTCTTGCAGCAGCATTTTGGATCAATTGAAGACTTTTTAGAGCTATTTTAGGACAACCTGATAATAAAGAGATACATTAATCTAATCTAGAGCTAACAAAAGCGTGGATCAGTTTCTCAGCATCACTCTGAGACAAGATGCTCCTAATCTTGGCAATATTAAATTAAATTAAATTAAATCACCCTTATTGTCATTCAACTGTACAACCAATCATGTACAGTAGAACGAGATTGTGTTTTACCTATCTACTGTGTTAATCACACACACCCCAAGTGTAGAATCAGAGGGCCGCTGCCATGCAAGGCGCCACCACAAATTTCCCTCCTCCATTCCATTATTGCTGAGCACCAAGCTGGATGGCAGGAAGTTCCACTTTTATATGGTCTTCGGCATGACCCGGCCGGGATTTGAACCCCTGCCTCCCGGGTGTGGGGCGGATGCTCGACCAACTGAGCCACCACTCCGGTGGCTCATATTACGCAAATGATAGAAGGCAGTCTTAGAAATGAATTTAATATGTGAATTGAAAGACAGATCTTGATCAAAAATAACTCCAAGGTTCCTCACAGAGCTATTAAGAGAAAGGGTAACTGCATCCAAACTAAAAGTTTGATTTGGAAAGGTATTTCTAAGGTTTTTTGGACCAACAAGAATGACTTCAGTCTTATCTGAATTTAATAGCAGGAAATTACAAGTCATCCAAGCTTTGATTTCCTTAAGACAGGCTTCTAACTTGGCTAATTGATTACTATCATCTGGCTTCATTGACAGGTATAATTGTGTGTCACCTGCATAACAATGAAAATGTATACAGTGCTTCCTAATAATGTTGCCTAACGGAAGCATATATAAACTAAAAAGAGTAGGGCCTAGCACAGATCCCTGTGGAACTCCATGACTGAGCTTTGCGTTGAAAGAAAACTCATTACTGACATGAACAAACTGGAACCTATCAGATAAATAAGATCTAAACCACTGCAACGAAGTTCCATTAAGTCCAACATAGTGTTCTAATCTATCCAGTAGAATATTATGATCAATAGTATCAAAAGCTGCACTAAGGTCTAAAAGGACAAGTACAGAAACAAGTCCATTATCAGATGCGATCAGGAGGTCATTAGTGACCTTCACTAAGGCTGTTTCAGTACGATGATGGATTCTAAACCCAGATTGAAACTCTTCAAACAAACTATTTCCCTGCAAGTGGTCAAACAACTGTGCAGCAATAACTCTTTCCAACATCTTTGAAATGAAGGGGAGATTAGAGATTGGTCTATAGTTAGCTAAAACTCCTGGATCAAGCGTTGGCTTTTTGAGTAAGGGTTTAATTACAGCCATTTTAAAAGCCTGCGGTACATGGCCCAAAGTTAATGAAGAATTGATTATTTGAAGAATAAAGCTACCAATAAATGGGAAGACTTCTTTAAATAACCTGGTAGGAATAGGGTCTAAAAGACAAGTTGAAGGCTTGGATGAGGAAACTATTTTGTCGAACTCTAAAAGGTCAATTGGAGTAAACTGATCCAAACAGATGTCAGTTGAAGGAGTTGTAGTAGTTAGTGTATTTAAGTTAACGGTGGGAAGAATCTGACTGATTTTATCTCTGATAGATGAAATTTTATTATTGAAAAAGTTCATAAAATCCTGACTAGTAAGCTCTAAGGGAATGCTAGGATTGACAGAGTCCTGACTCTTTGTCAGCCTGGCTACAGTGCTGAAAAGAAACCTGGGATTATTCTTGTTCTCTTCTATTAATGCAGAATAATAACTCGTTCTAGTTTTTCTCAGAGATTTTTTATAAATTAAAAGATGATTTCTCCAAGCTACATAGATTTCATCTAAATTAGTGGAGCGCCGTTTTCTTTCTAATTGACGGGTCTTCTGTTTTAAGCTACGAGTTTCTGTGTTGAACCAAGGAGTTAGAAATCTCTGATTAGACTTTTTCTTTTTTTAAAGGGGCTACCATGTCTAGAGTCTGATGCAGAGAAGCTGTAACACTATCTACCATGTTATCAATTACAGAAGGAGTAAGTGGTCTATAGCTTATTTCCGTTGTGTTGACACATGGCATAGAGGAAACAATCTGCATAAATTTGGTAACAACATCATCTGAGAGGCATCTACTGTAGTAATATTTTTCCTTAGGAGCCAAATAGTCAGAAATAGTAAAATCAAAGGTTAACAGACAATGGTCTGACAGTACAGGGTTATGAGGAGACACTACCAGATTTTCTATTTCTATGCCATATGTCAGAACAAGGTCCAACGTATGGTGGATATAATGGGTAGAATTTTCTACTTTCTGAGAAAACCCCATTGTGTCTAATATTGAATTAAATGCCATATTAAGGCAATCACTATCTACATCTACATGTATATTAAAGTCCCCTACTGTAATTATTCTATCTGATTTCAGCACTAAATCAGCTAAGAATTCGGCAAATTCGGATAAAAACTCTGAGTAGGTTGATGGGGGACAATAAACTATGGCAAATAAAATTGGGTTTAGCCTAAAACAGATAAAATGCCCAATACTGAGGACCAGGTCCTCAAAGGAATAATAACGTGTTTTTTTGCTTTACATTAACTAGTAATTTGGAATGGTAAATTGTTGCTACTCCTCCTCCACGACCAGAACTTCTGGGATTTTGACAGTTTAAATAACCAGAGGGAGTTGATTCATTTAAACCAACATAATCCACTTGTCCTAACCAAGTCTCTGTAAGGGATAATAAATCAATATGATGATCAATTAACAGATCATGGACTGGCAGAGATTTGGGAGTTAGAGACCCAATATTTAACAAACCACATTTAATTTTTAAATTATGAGGAGGAACAGCGGCCAAATCATTCAATTTAGAGGCTTCATGTTTAATTTGAGTTTTACCAACTTTTTGTTTAATCACTTTGGGATTCTTATACATTATATTTTTATTTGCTTTGGAGGGAGCAGACAGTGATTCTCTGATGGGGAAGACAGGGGCTAAGTTGAGGGGTGGCAGATGAAGAGGAGCTGCAGAGAGGTGTGTAAGACTGCAACTTTGCTTCCTGGTCCCAACTCTGAGTTGTCAAGGTTTTGGAAATTTGGATAAAAATGATGCCAGATTGTTAGAGAAATGAGATGCACCATCCAAAGTGGGATGGATGCCGTCTCTTCTAATAAGACCAGGTTTTCCCCAAAATGAGCTCTAATTGTCTATGTAGCCCACGTTGTTTGCAGGACACCACACAGACAGCCAGCAGTTGAAGGATGGCAAGCGGCTAAACATGTCATCACTGGTCAGATTGGGGAGGGGTCCAGAGAGTACTACAGAGACAGACATTGTTTTGGCAAAGTCACACACCGATTCCACTTTAAGTTTTGTGACTTCCGACTGCCAGAGTCAGACGTCATTAAAGCTGGCGTGGATAACAGTTGTGGAGTATTTACAGTTACTTTTAGCCAGCATTTTCAAATTTGACTCGATGTTGCCTGCTCTGGCCCCAGGAATGCATTTGACTGTGGCTGCTGGAGTCTCTAGGTTCACGTTTCTGACTACAGAAAGAACAGTTCCAAAAGCAGTCAGTGTTGGCACAAAACCTTCAGGCTTCTGCTAGAAAGCTGAAGATGAAGAGGAATTTCATCTTTCAGCACAAAAATGACCCAAAGGACACGTCCAAATCAACAAAAGAACAGCTTCACCAGAAGAAGATTAAGATTTTGGAATGACCCAGCCAGAGTTCAGACCTGAATCCAATCTAGCATCTGTGTGGTGATCTGAAGAGGGCTGTGCACAGGAGAAGCCTTCATAATCTGACAGATTTGGAGCGTTTTTACAAAGAAGAGTGGGCAAATATTGCCACATCATGATGTGCCACACTGATAGACTCCTACTCAATAAGACTGAGTGCTGTAATAAAAGCCAAAGGTACTGCAACAAAGTATTGGTCTAAGGGTGTGCATATTTATGCATCTAGGTTGTGGTAAGTTTTTTCCCCCTTAAAAGAGTTTAGTTTGTTTTTCAATTGGGTTGTGCAGGTTATAGGTCACATTAATGGTGGAAAAAGTTTTGAAATGATTTATCTTGGTCTCATTTCTTTTACATGACAAAAACCTGGCATTTGAACAGAGGTGTGTAGACTTTTTATATCTACTGTACAACAAAAAGTTGAAAATTTACAAAAAAAGAATGAATATTCATGAGAAAAAAAGCTGCAAATTTACGAGAACAAAAAAGTTGATAATTTGTGAGAAAAGACTTGAAAATCTGCAAGAAAAATTTGCAAATTTACAGTGGAAAATATCCTAAATTAACAAAAAAAAATTGAAAATTAACAAGAGAAAAACCTAAAAATTCACAAGAAAATATTTTAAAATTTATGAGGAAAAAGTCCCAAATTTGCATGGAAAATTTGCAAATTACAATAAAAAAAAAAGTCATGAATTAATGAGAAAAAAAATAAATGTACAAGACAAAGTTTAAAATTTATGAGAAAGAAGTTGCAGGTTCTTAAATTTAAGAGAGGTTTCAAAACCAATCAAAAAGTTGCAAATTTACAAGAAAAAACATGGCAATATATGACAAACAATCCGAAATTTATGAGGAAAGGTTGCAGGTTTACAAAGAAAAGTTGCAAATTTACACTAAAAAAATCAATTTTATGAGGAAAAAGTTAAAAATCTGCAAGAAAAAAAAATGAAAATCTACAAGAAAAAAGTTGAAAGTTTACAAAAAAATCACAAAGCAAATTTTGACAAAAATTCGCAAATTTACAAGGAAAAGTTGCATATTTACACAAAAGTAGTTGCAAATTCGCAAGAAAAAAAACCCACATTTACAAGAAAAAAGTGCAAATTTATGAGTAAAATGATGCTTCTTAAAGAGAATAAAGTTGGACATTTAGGAAGAAGAAAGTTTAAGGTATTTTTAGCTGTCTTTTAAAAATGTTAAGGATGAATTTGTAGCTTGGGGTTTCCTAAGTGGCTGAGGGCGCCAGTTGCATTTGTGTACTCTGCTTTATAGCCAGAAACGGCTCCCTATTAAAATGCATTTGCACAATATGTTCACTGCAGGAGAAAAATTGAATGATTACACACTAAAAAATAAAAAAAAAAAAACAAAACAAAAACAAATGTACCCAGAGGCCTCAGAGGTGGACTTTATGTGAACCTGATTTCCAGCAGATACAATAGCGGCGACTAAGCACCAGTAATAATGTTTGTATATGTGCAAGCATGTATTTCAGAGGTGCATTAAAACCATTTCTTCAAAGATTCCTCACTGCCGTGCTGTGTGATGTGGGGTTCCCTAATCCCATTTTAGACATAATTGAGTTTCTGGAGTCTGTGAAGTGCTGCTGCTCTTCAAAGCCCGGGGATGCAAGTGAGTTCTCGGAATGAGTGACAACAACATCGTCGGTGCTCTTAAGCTTGTTTCACGTGCTTTGACTTTGGACTGCCACTCCTCTGATGGTGACTTTCAGGGCGTCTTTCTGCAGGAACACATTCTGTCTAAAGTTCCCCCCGCAAATATTCTGGTTTGTCTTTCGGGCTGAGCGTTGTCAGGAACAAGGTGGTGTCTGAACTGGAGCAAAAGTGAACTGACGCAGATTAGATGTAGTGATTCGGACATTCTTAAACAGAGCCCATTCAAATTGGCACTGAAAAAATCTACATACCTGGGAGTTGAGATTACAAGGAAGTATAATTTGTTATATGAAGCAAATTTTGCAGGGATATTGGATAAGTTAAAAACTAAATTTGAATTTTGGAGATCACTTCCCAATTCTTTAATTGGTAGCATTAATGCAGTTAAGATGATTTGTCTCCCCCAAATGTTATACCTCTTTCAATGTATACCAATATGTCTTGCTAGAACTTTTTTCAAAAAACTGGATTCTATAATTCTTCCATTCATCTGGAACTATAACACCCACAGGATCAGGAAAGGTCATCTGTGTAAACGTAAAACAAATGGTGAGCTAGCCCTACTGGATTTCATGTGCTATTATTTAATAATAATAATGCATTGATTTTATATAGCGCTTTATCATATATACTCAAAGACGCTTTACAAATAGGTACATTATTCATTCACTCCAGACAGACAATGATAGTGGCAAGCTACTTCTGCAGCCACAGCTGCCCTGGGGCAGGCTGACGGAAACGTGGCAGCCAATCTGTGCCAACGGCCTTTCCGGCCACCACCAAACATTTTTATATATTTATACACATTCATACCCAGTGTTATGGACACTGGAGGCAATGCGGGTGAAGTGTCTTGCCCAGGGACACAACGGCAGGATATCTGGGGAGAGCAGGATTCGAACCGCCAACCATCCAGTTATTAGACAACCTGCTCAACCTCCTGAGCCACTGCCGCCCCAAAGTTTTAGTTGCAAATATCCGTTGCGTTTCCTGTTGGTTGCATGAGACCATTGTGCTCGCCAGCTGGCTGGATATGGAAAAGGAGGACTGCCTACCATATTCTCTGGGTGCTATTCTTATGTCTCCCATTTGTCCTAAGAAAGCATACTACAGCTACAACCCTGTTATCAATAGTACCATTCTAATTTGGAGACAAGTAACAAAACGGTTTAAGGTCAGATCTCTATCTTTTACACTACCAATTTCTGCTAATCCGTCTTTTAAGCCTTCAACCATGGATGGAGCCTTTGAACAATAGAAAGAGTTAGGACTGTACAATGTTGAGGATCTGTACATTCGGGGAGTGTTCACGTCATTGCAGCAGCTACAGGAGAGAAATGGATTGCCAAAGACAGATTTCTTTAGATACCTGCAGATTAGACACATTGTGAAAACTCATCTTAATAACTTTGAAACAGCACCACCTGATAAGTTAGATCAATGTCTGAGAGACTGTATCGGAAAAGCATGCAGTATCATTTATATATGATATATTACAAGGACTAGGACAAGTAAATATGAACTGCATTAAGAAAGACTGGAAAGGGGAGTTGGGGGCGGAGATAGCGGAAGACATCTGGAATGAAAGTTTGAAATATGCGAATATATGTTCCATTAATGCTAGACGCTGTCTAATACAGTTCAAAATCATACACAGGCTGCACTACTCAAAGGTGAAGCACAATAAAATCTTTCCAGAGGTATTGCTAATCTGTGATAAATGTAACCAAGCAGAAGCAAATTTACGCCATTGTTATGCTACATATCCTAAGCTCCAAGACTTCTGGGTTGCAATCTTTACGTTCTTTTCAAAACTTTTTCAAACCCAAACAGAACCGGATCCACTTCTGCTTATTTTGGGAGTTTCTGAGAACTCAAGACTGTTACGGGTTCCACAGCATCATCTCCTGTCCTATGGCCTCCTACGGGACAAAAAACTCATTCTCCTTTTGTGGAAGAAAAAGGATGTATCACGTCGTAAACACTGCATTGTAGCACTGACCGATACCGTACACCTGGAGAGGTTCCGTCACATCCTCACTGATAGACTGGCAGAATTTGAACTTACTTGGCAACCATTGCTCTGCTATTTGGAAGGGATACATCATTGAGATGCTCTGTAAAACATTATATACATTTTTATCCTTTTCTTTTTATTTGTAGGAAACACTGCTTGGGTAGGAGGGGTGGGGGGTGATGTGTTATGCGTTATGTTTAAGTATTGTATGTGTTATGTGTGCTTTGTAAAACCTGAGGAATATCAGTATACTTATGATGGCCGTATGACATATATACCGCTCAATAAAAATATCTGAAACAAGGAACAAGGTGGTGTCATCGAGAAGCAGGACTCTGAGTGATGAAGAGAACATTTTAATAGCTGACAGTCATGTCACAATAACTATAAACTTCAAAGCGAACATCAAAAACTGTGTATGATGTCTTATTTCAGTGAGTAAACATGGCGCGGGAAAAGCGTAATGCTGTTATAGTATTTTATCGGCTGTAAATACTGATAAATAATTTTAAATGCTTTATTGGCTGATACCAGTAACATGCTGATATTATCGTGCATAATATTTGTAAAATAATTAAGCTAATATAACCTAACCAAATTCATGATTACATGTTATATTCATAAATTTGTAATTTTGTTCTTTTCATTATTCTTGCCAATTTGAGAGATTATTCTTGTAAATTTAAATTCAATTCTAAAAAGCTGAAAATTTTAAAGTCACAAATTTATGAGAAAGGTTGAAACAGTTGCAAATTTACAAGAAAATGTTTCAAATTTTACCATGGGGAAAAAAACGTGAAAATTTACAAGAAAAAAAAATAATTAAATTGGGAGAAAAGTATTTAAAATCTAGAAAAGTTGCAAATTTACAAGAAAAAGAATGAAAATTTAGCAAAAAAGCTGCATATTTATGAGAAAAAAGTTAATAATTTATCAGAAAAGAGTTGAAAATGTTATAAGAAAAAGTTGCAAATTTACAGTCAAAAAGTCCCAAATAAACAAAAAAAAAATCTACAAGAAAAAATTGCAGATTTACAGTGACAAAAGCTGCAAATACTGTATATAAGAAAATATCTGGAATTAAAAAAAATCACAAATTTATGAAAAAAGTCAAAATCTAGAAGAAAAGGCTGAAAATTTATGAGAAAAATATTGCAAGTTCACAAGAAAAAAGTCACAAAAATACAAGAAAAGAATTTAAAAATCTACAACAAAAAGTTGCAAATTTACAAGAAAATCATCATCATTATAATCCGTATTTATTTCGACAGGACACAATTAGTCCCACAGTTGGGGTGGCTCCTCTTACAGTTGAAGCTGAGTTTTTACGCCGGATGCCCTTCCTGACCCAACCCTGCCCATTTTATCCAGGTTTGGGACCGGCGCAGGGAATAGACTTGGCTTGTGCACCCACTGTGGTTGGGTAACCAGCATTTCCCTCCGTTCCATTATTGCTGAGCACCAAGCTGGACGGCAGGAAGTTTCACTTTTACATGGTCTTTGGCATGACTTGGCTGGGATTTGAACCCTGGCCTTCTGGTTGTGGAGCGGATGTTCTACCCTTAGTCCACCATGCTGGTTAAAAAAAAAAAAAGGATGAAAATTTACCAGGAAAAAAATTATGGCTTCTTACTGTTATATTTACGAATTTGTTCTTTGTATTTCTTTCACATAAATTTACAACTTGTTTGTCCATTTTACCCTGTAAATGTTTGACTATTTTCTTGTACTTTATTTTCATGAATGTGTGGGGTTTTTCTCATAAACTGCAGACCTTTTTTTTATTGTAAATTTAATTCAATTCAGCGTTATCTGTATAGTGCCTAGTCACAGCAAAAGTCATCTCAAGGTGCTAGATACATAAGCACAAATCATAAATAATTCAGAGAAAAGCCCCTACGATCAGATAATCCCCTATGAGCAAGCACTAGGCGACAGTGGGAAGGAAAAACGCTCTTATAGGAAGAAACCTCCGGCAGAACCAGGCTCAGGGAGGGGCAGTCTTTTGCCACGGCTGGTTGTGGGGGGTGGGGGACATACTATTCATTACATAACAACAACATGCAGGTAGGCAGACATGACGTGTAAATTCTATCAAAGTTAATGTGACATAAGATTACAGCATTTTTAGGGTCTTTGTTCAGGCTTATTAAGCTAACTAAAGAATCTCAGAGATAGCACTGCAGACATACACATCCATAGCTGGACCTGGTATAATGCCCAAACACTACGCACAGTGAGCATGAATAGTAGGGTTTTTTATATACAGTGGTGCGAAAAAGTGTTTGCCCCCTTCCTGATTTCTCATTTTTTTGTATGTTTGTCACACGCAAATGTTTCAGATCATCAAAAAAATTTAAGTATTAGACAAAGATAACACAAGTAAACACAAAATGCAGTTTTTAAATGAAGGTGTTGATTATTAAGGGTAAAAAAAAATCCAAACCTACATGGCCCTGTGTGAAAAAGTGATTGCCCCCTAAACCCAATAACTGGCTGTTCCACCCTTAGCAGCAACAACTGTAATCAAGCATTTGCAATAACTGGCAATGAGTCTTTTACAGCGCTGTGGAGGAATTTTGGCCCACTCATCTTTACAGAATTGTTGTAATTCAGCCACATTGGAGGGTTTTCGAGCATGAACCATCTTTTTAAGGTCATGCCACAGCATCTCAATCGAATTCAGGTCCAGACTTTGACGAGGCCACTCTAAAGTCTTCATTTTGTTTTTCTTAAGCCATTCAGAGATGGACTTGCTGATGTGTTTCGGATCATTGTCCTTCTGCAGAACCCACGTGCACTTCACCTTGAGGTCACGAACAGCTGGCCGGACATTCTCCTTCAAGATTTTTTGGTAGACAGCAGAATTCATGGTTCCATTTATCACAGCAAATCTTCCAGGTCCTGACACAGCAAAACAGCCCCAGACCATCACACTACCACAACCATATTTTACTTTTGGTATGATGTTCCTTTTCTGAAATGCTGTGTTACTTTTACAACGGATGTAATGGGACACACACCTTCCAAAAAGTTCAGCTTTTGTCTCATCAGTCCACAGAGTATTTTCCCTAAAGTCTTGGGGATCATCAAGATGTTTTCTGGCAAAACTGAGACGAGTCTTTATGTTGTTTTTGCTCAGCAGTGGTTTTCGTCTTGGAACTCATTTTTGCCCAGTCTCTTTCTTATGGTGGAGTCGTGAACACTGACCTTAACTGAGGCAAGTGAGGCCTGCAGTTCTTTGGATGTTTTTGTGGGGTCTTTCGTGACCTCTTGAATGAGTCGTTGCTACGCTCTTGGGGTAATTTTGGTCAGCTGGTCACTCTTGGGAAGATTCACCACTGTTCCATGTTTTCGCCATTTGTGGATAATGGCTGTCACTGTGGTTTGCTGGAGTCCCAAAGCTTTAGAAATGGCTTTATAACCTTTTCCAGACTGACAGATCTCAATTACTTTGTTTCTTATTTGTTTCTGAATTTCTTTGGATCACAGCATGATGTCTAGCTTTTGAGGATCTTTTGGTCTACTTCACTTTGTCAGACAGGTCCTATTTAAGTGATTTCTTGATTGAGAACAGGTATGGCAGTAATCAGGCCCGAGTGTGGCTAGAGAAATTGAACACAGCTTTCCAATCATGTGATAAACCACAGTTAATTTATGTTTTAATGGGGGGGGGGTCACTTTTTCACACAGGGCCATGTAGGTTTGGATTTTTTTTTACCCTTAATAATAAACACCATTTAAAAACTACATTTTCTGTTTATTTGTATTATCTTTGTCTAATATTTAAATTTGTTCGATGATCTGAAGCATTTAAGTGTGACAACCATACAAAAAAATGAGAAATCAGGAAGGGGGCAAACAATTTTTCACACCATTGTATAAGTGGGCATAGCAAATACTAAAAATAAAATTCAAAACTATGACATGCAAAATCCAGTCTACACTTGTGAATGACATCCAGTTAAAACATGATATGACATCTAGCTAGCCAGCTGTCACATAGGTCATACACACAAACAGAATCAAACGCACGCACAGCGGGCCCCATTGATGCAGACTACAACACTATGCACGCGTCTAGCAGTGGAACAGTATGCATAGTACCATCACACTACTAATTACAAACATATAACAAGTGGGAAGTCTATTCAAAAGCTTTGTCAAATAGGAAAGTTTTCAGTTTTGTCTTAAAGGCAGAGAGGGTGTCAGCCTCACAGACCCAGGCTGGTAATTGGTTCCATAGAAGAGGGGCCTGATAACTGAAAGTCCTACCCCCCCATGGTACTTTTAAAGACCTTAGGGATTACTAGGAGTCCTGCACGCTGAGAGCGTAATAATCTGTTAGAATAATCAGGTACAATCAATTCTTTAAAATAACTGGGGGATAGATTATGTACATATGGTTTTATATGTCAAGAGAAGAACTTTAAATTTAATTCTGGATTCAACAGGGAGCCAATGAAGGGAGGTTAATATGGGAGAAATATGATCCCTCTTTTTAGTGCCCGTTAATACCGTAGCTGTAGCATTTTGAATTAATTGGAGAATTTTTAGAGAGTTTTTAGGACAACCTGACAATAGTAAATTACCATAATCTAATCTATAAGTGACAAAGGCGTGGACTAGTTTCTCTGCATTAGTTTGGGACAGGATGTTCCTGATTTTAGTAATATTCAGTAAGTGGAAGTAAGCAGTTTTAGAGATTTGTTTGATGTGTGAGTTAAAGGACAAATCCTGATCAAAAATGACTCTATGATTCCTGACAGTGGTGCTACGGGCTAGGGTAAAACCATCTAAACTACATATAGTCTCTGATGTTTTTCAGCCAATTACAATAAATTCAGATTTGTCTGAGTTAAGTAGTTAAAAAATTGTGGTTCATCCAGCTTCTAATGTCTTTAAGACATGCATGTAACCTTGTCAATTGGTTCCTGTCTTCTGGTTTCATTGTCAAGTATAGTTGTGTGAAAAGGACTTGTATCGATTAGCTAGACAGAGAGATCAAGCTGGAAAAGATGTGCAGCAGGTTAGGCTGATTAAGGACAGAAATGTTAGTGTACTAACAAATGACAAGTGTTGAGAAGGTGGAAGGAGTGTTTTGAAGAGCTGATGAATAAAGAAAATGAAAGAAAGAGGAGGATGGATGAAGGAAAGATGGTGAACAAGGAAGTCCCAAGGATTTGGAGATGATCGTGGACTTCAGAAAAGTCACAGCCCCTCTGCCCCCCCTTACCCTCACAGACTCTCCCATCACCACTGTGGATTCCTTCCGCTTCCTGGGCACCACCATCACCCAGGACCTCATGTGGGAGCCGACCATCAGCTCCCTCATCAAAAAGGCCCAGCAGAGGATGTTCTTCCTGCGGCAGCTGAGGAGGCTCAAGCTGCCCACCAAGATGTTGGTGCAGTTCTACACGACCATCATCAAGTCCATCCTCACCACCTCCATCACCGTGTGGTATGCAGGAGCCACCGCCAGGGACAGACTAAGAGCATTGTGCGCGCTGCTGAGAAGGTGACCGGCTGCAAGCTCCCATCCCTCCAGGACCTGTACATCTCCAGGACCCGGAGGCGTGCAGGTCGGATCATAGCCGACCCTTCACACCCTGGTCACGCACTGTTTGCCCCCCTCCCCTCAGGCAGGAGACTACAGTCCATTCAGACTAAAAGCTCCCACTACATGAACAGCTTCTTCCCCTCTGCCATCAGACTGCTGAACACTAAGTGACTTATTAGACTCTCGTGCACTATGTACAGCAGCTCAACCAGACTCATGAACAATTATCACTTGTTTGCACTGCTGACTGCACTATGTGAAACTCCACAATATCTGCTGCTCTTGTTAATATATTAAAAATTGCATAGAATAGCATTACTTATTCTTACTCTACCTTTTATTGCATGCATAGTTTTTATCTTTAGTGTTACTCTATGTTTAATGTTGCAGCATTGCACCGAGACAAATTCCTAGTTTGTGTACTACATGAACAATGGCAATAAATCTCATTCTGATTCTGATTCTGATTTGCAAGGCAGAAGTGAGGGCAACTCTGAAAAGGATGAAGAATGAAAACGTGGTTGGTCCAGATGACATACCTGCGGGGTATGGAGATGTTTAGGAGAGATGGCAATGGACTTTTTAACCAGATTGTTTAACAGAATCTTGGAGAGTGAGAGAATGCCTGAGGAGTGGAGAAGAAGTGTTTTGGTACCAATTTTCAAGAAGAAAGGTGATGCTCAGAGCTGTAGTAACTACAGAGACATAAAGTTGATCAGGCACACTATGAAGATATGGGAAAGAGTTGTTGAAGCCAGGTTAAGAGGAGAGGTGACAATCAGTGAGCAACAGTACAGCTTCATGCCAAGAAAGAGTACGACAGATGCAATGTTTGCTCTAAGAGTGCTGATGGATAAGTATAGAGAAGGTCAGAAGGAGCTGCACTGTGTCTTTGTAGATCTAGAGAAAGCATGTGATGGGGTGCCAAGAGGGAAGTGTGGTACTGTATAAGAAAGTCATGAGTGACAGAGAAGTATGTGAGAGTGGTGCAGGACATGTATGAGGACAGTGAGACGGTCGTGAGGTGAGCTATAGGAGTGACAGATGGATTCAAGGTGGGGGTGGGGTTACATCAGGGATCAGCTCTGAGCTCCTTCTTGCTTGCCATGGTGATGGACAGGCTGACAGACGAGGTCAGGCAGGAGTCTCCGTGGACCATGATGTTTGCAGATGACATTGTGATCTGCAGTGAGAATAGGGAGCAGGTGGAAGAGAACCTGGAGAGGTGAAGGTATGCTCTAGAGAGAAGAGAAATGAATGCCAGTTGAAGCAAGACAGAATGAGTGTGAAAGAAAGGGAGGCAGGTGTAACGGTGAAGATGGAAGGAGTAGAGGTAGTGAAATAGATGAGTTTAAATACCTGGGGTCAACCTTCCAAAGCAATGGAAAATGCACAAGAGACGTGAAAAGAGTGCAGGCAGGGTGGAGACAAGTGTCAGGGGTGATTTGTGACAGAAGGGTAGCAGCAAGAGTGAAAGGGAAGATTTACGAGACGGTAATGAGACCTGCTGTGATGTATGGTTTGGAGATGGTGGCACTGACAAAAAGACAGGAGGTGGAGCTGGATGTGACACAGTTGAAGATGCTAAGATTTTCATTGGGAGTGACTAGGAGGGACAGGATTAGAAATGAGTTTATCAGAGGGACACTCAGGTTGGGCAGTTTGGAGACAAAGTAGGAGAGGCAAGGTTGAGATGGTTTGTACATGAGCAGAGGAGGGATAGTGGATATATTGGACAAAGGATGTTGAAGATGGAGCTGCCAGGCAGGAGGAAAAGAGGAAGATCACAGAGGAGATTCATAGATGTAGTGAAGGAGGACATGGAGAGGGTAGGTGTTAGAGAAAGATGCAAGGGATAGAGTGAGATGGAGACAGATGATCCGCTGTGGCGACCCCTAAAGGGAGCAGCCGAAAGAAGAAGATCACTGTCAATATTGAAATCACCTACTATGAGTAATTTGTCTGAGATTAGAAGAAGGTCAGACAAAAATTGTCAGAATTCAATAAGGAATTCAGAATATGGGGATGGTGTGCAGGGCAGCACGGTGGCGGAGTGGTTAGCACTGCGGCAGCACAGCAACTCACTCTTGGCCGGGGGCTCCTGGGTTCGATCCCAGCCCCCGACCAACAGTGATTTGTGAGGAGTTTGTATGTTCTCCCCGTGTCTGCGTGGGTTTACTCCGGGATTTCTCCAGTTTCCTCCCACATGCCAAAAACATGCAAGTTAGGTTAATTGGCATCAAACTGGGGATTCTAAATTGTCCTTAGGTATGACTGTGAGAGCGAATGGTTGTCTGTCTCTCTGTGTTGGCCCTGCGATGGACTGGCGATCTGTCCAGGGTGGACCCTGCCTCTCGCCCAAAGATGCTGGGATAGGCTCCAGCCCCCCCGCGACCCGAAAAGGATTAAGCGGAAGAAGATGGATGGATAGGATGGTGTGCAATACACTACAGCTAACAGGACTGGTTTTGGCATTGGTTTCATTTTATTATGGTGCATGATTTGTAGTACTGAGGTTTCAAATGATTTATAGGATAAATTACTTTTAATATTAGTATTTTGGAGTGAGCAATTGCTGCGGTTCTACCTCCTCTTGTTGTTCTCTTTTTTTTTAAAGTTTCAGTAATTTGGGGGTAAACTTATTCAGTGGCACAGAGTCCTCCTCATACAACCATCTTTCAATAAGTGCAAATAAATCAGTTTGGTTATCTATTATGAAGTCATGTACTAGTAAAGATTTAGAGGCAAGGGATTTAATGTTTAATAAACCACATTTGATTGTTAAATTCTGAGAGGTGATTGTGGTATTTTTTTTTCCAAGTCATTTTGCTTCAGTCTTTTGGTGACATGAATTTTATTTTTGTTGTAGTGTATTTAATTATTTAAACTAAGGGGCTGTGAGACAGACACTTTGGTTACAGGACTGTTTGGTGGCAGTCAACATGAATGATACTTTGTACTTCTGAATTTATTCAATTTACAACTTTCACTCATAGACGTGCAAAGCCAGAATAGAACAGTGATTTCATTTTTGATTTAATAAGTTAACCTTGTGATCCTCACTCCTGAACTATGGGTTTGGGGTCAAAAGGTCAAACTGGGGTCAAGCTAGGGCCATCAAAATGGCCCTACTAAAAAAATCCAAATTTTTTCATGCCACATTCAATCCTCGTTTCAATTCGATTCTTTGTTGTTTTCTTGTCCAACAAAAAAACAGACTATCAGAGAGATTTATGTGTTGTTATCCTGTTAGTTTTGATATTGTACAAGCCTGGCTCAAACTGGTTATTTCAGCTTTGAATTATTTTCCAAAACCGCCAAACTCTTGTCAGAACATTTATTATTTTGTGTTCTAGCAGCGCTAATAACACCCAGACACAAGGTGTTTTATTATTGCAGCCAGAGAGCCCTTATCATTCAGCATTACTCTCTGTAAAACCCTTACACAGAAACAATCATTTCCTTCAGGAGGTTCATTCGAACTTTTCTGTTACAGTGATTATATTTGCAGTGGATACAGCCATTCTGCATCATTCCTCCACCTAATTAAAGTAACAAACATCTGCACCGCTGTTATTGTTCTGGTAAGAGGTATTTCAAAGGGTTATATTCCTCTGTAATTTGAATTTTATATGTTGGTAATTGAGGCCTCAGAGATGTATGCCTTCACCCTGAAATTAAAGCAAATGGACTTTCTTTTGTGCTGCTCCGATTCATTCACTCTCGCGGAACTGGACTCACCAAAAAAAAAAAACACATCAGAGACAGATTGTGTCCATGACTGGATATCGGTGATAAAGGTCGATGTGGTCTTCTGGGATCTGGTTAAACTGACCCTTAAAGAATGAACCTTTTTAGAGGAATGGTCAGACTGGAGTTTGTATTGATTCTGGACCTCTAGGACAATAATTCTTCTGTTTAAGGAGCACTTAACATAATTTACTAGTCATGTTGAGTATGACAAAGCATTTGTCTTTAAATTATAACATCTTCTGTGTGCATATTTTCTATACCAAAGAGATTTGTATAAGTAGGGGTGGGTGATATGTGGAGTATATTTGATGTATTTGTCCATGTGAGATACATAAAAGGCCCATATTGTGCCTACCGAATATAAAAATGTCAGGTGACAGCATGTAATTCTGCTCAGAGTTCCACTTCTCTCTCCTTGTTCACATCTTGCACACCACTGCTGCTCACCCTTTCAGGAAAAAAAAAAACCTACAGGGTAGACGACTTTCTCCTGAAAATTCATTTCACACATTCATGCTTTCAAGTATTTAATTTTGCAGATGCTTTACGACAGTGACATGCGAGGAAGCAGTCAGACTGTCCTGTGCCTGCCACCCCACCTCCCTGAACTGCTGCTCAGGGAGAAAGTCTCACTCCAGCTACAGTTGTAGCTCCAGGGAGCGAGGATGGTGGCGAATGCTGGGAGCAGAGTGAAATGGCCCGACCAACAGAATCAAAGCATGTCCGCCTTCAAAGCAGCGCTATGTAACTTTCCTGTTCCTGGTTGGAACACTGAAAAGACTACAACTGGCACGTTTTACGGCCTTAGTCCCTATAGCTGATCACATTCACCTGGTCAAAAGCTGATGTACCATCAAAATGATTTGGGGAACTTTTTTTTTTTTTTAAGAAAACCATTCCATAGTGTTCATTTAAGCTCATGAAATGGAAGAGCTACCTCATGATCAACAGCATATCTGTGGAGAAGTCTGCCATCTGCAGTTATGGAAATCATTCCCGCTTCACGAGTGAATCTACAAAACAAGAGCTTCTATCCAGTCTCTTAAACCTTCAAAATAAGAGCAAGCTGCTCATGAAATAAAGAGCTAATTGAACGGAGATTATGAAACAAAAATAACAGACAAATTATGCTTTTGCCTCCTGTTATATCAGTATTGATTAAGTGGGGGGGACTGAAATATTTCTGCTTGGCACTTTTAGTGGAAAAAAATTAAAAGAAGAAAGAATTGTAACAAAAGCAATATGTAACTAACAAGTTGATCGCTATACAGTAGATTACCATGTTAAAATGTCTGACTTCACGGTAGTGAAAAATAGAAAAAAAATATGAGTAAAAAGTCAGAAATTTATGAGTAAAAAGTTGCAAATTTACACGAGAATAGTAGTAAATTTACAAGAAAAAAGTCACAAATGTATCAGAAAAAAATTGCTTATTTCCAAAATGTAGAAAATGCTTGAGAAAAAGGTGCAAGTTTGAGGAAATAAGTTGTAAATTTACAAGAGAAAACTTGCAAATTTTAAAAAAGTGACAAATTTATGAGTAAAAAGTTGCTAATTTAGAAGAAGCCAACTTTTATTGTCATTCAGTCCATATAGCCAGACATGTACAGTAGAATGAAATTATGTTTCTCCTATCTACCATGATAATCACATCTAGAATCAGAGGGGCTGCAGCCATATACAACTTTTCCTTCCCACATTCTATTATGCTGAGCACCAAGCTAGAAGTGCGGGCAGTACCATTTTTATATGGTCTTTGGTATGACCCGGCTGGGACTTGAACCCCCAACCTCCCGGGTGTGAGTTGGATGCTCTGTCAACTAGGCCACCACTCAACTAGTCTATTTACAATAGAATAGTTGTGAATTGACAAGAAAAAGTTATAAATTTACATGAAAAAAATCAAATGTATCAGTAAAAAGTTGCTAATTTCAAATAGAATAGTAGTAAATTTACAAGAAAAGTTATAAATTTACATGAAAAATGTCAAATTTATCAGAAAAAGTTGCTAATTTACAATAAAATAGTCAAATTTACAAGAAAAAATTATAAATTTACATGAAAAAAGTCACAAATTTATCACAAAAAAAGGTGCAAACTTCCAAAATGTATAAAATGTATGAGAAAATGTTGCAAATTTGAGGAAAAAAGTTGGAAATTTACAAGAGAAAACTTGCAAATTTCAAAAAAAAAAAAAAGATGCAAATTTACGATTAAAAAGCTGCTAATTTACAAGAAAAAAAATATTTTTGCAATTATGCTAGCCATTGTCCTGACATCGAAGTGTCCTTGAGCAAGACACTGAACCCCCAGTTGCTCCTGGTGGGTCAGGCCAGCACCGGTGCATGGCAGCTCCGCCACCATCAGTGTGTGAATGGGTAGATAGCAGGATCTGTAAAGCGCTTTGGTCATCCTGAGATGAGGAAAAAGTGCTATATAAGTGAACACCATTTACCATTGATGCTTCAAATGCATTTTATTTAGTTCTGCAACATGATTTAGAAAGGTTTATGATGATATTGGTGTGTGTGTGTTTGGGGTGGCGGGGTCAATTCTCTATTTTTTCCAGTTTGTAATTGTACCCCCGTACCCCCTTCATTTACACCTATGGCAGGGACATACTAGTATATCAGCTAAATACAAATACACAGAACCTCGTGTATTTTTATATAAAGGAGACATTTTTTGTGAGGCTACACAGAGTATGAGTAAATATATTCCATCACTAAAAGCAGGTACATAATGATCAAAAAACATGACATACTGTGCATCCGGAGAGTATTCACAGCGCTTCACTTTTCCCACATTTTGTTATGTTACAGCCTTATTCCAAAAGGGATTAAATTCATTTTTCCCCAAAAATTCTACACACAACACCCCATAATGACGACGTGAAAAAGTTTTTTTTTTTGAGATTTTTGCAAATTTATTAAAAATAAAAAACTAAAAAATCACATGTACATAAGTATTCACAGCCTTTGCCATGAAACTCTAAATTGAGCTCAGGTGCATCCTGTTTCCACTGATCATCGCTGAGATGTTTCTACAGCTTAACTGAAGTCTACCTGTGGTCAATTCAGTTGACTGGACATGATTTGGAAAGGCACACACCTGTATATATAAGGTCCCACAGTTGACAGTGCATGTCAGAGCACAAACCAAGCATGAAGTCAAAGGAATTATCTGTAGACCTCCCAGACAGGATTGTCTTGAGGCACAAATCTAGGGAAGGGTAGAAAAAAAAATCCTGCTGCTCTGAAGGTCCCAGTGAGCACAGTGGCCTCCATCATCAGTAAATAGAAGCTCAGAACCACCAGGACTCTTCCTAGAGCTGGCCATCCGTCTAAACTGAACGATCGGGGAAGAAGGGCCTTAGACAGGGAAGTGACCAAGAACCCGATAGTCACTCTGTCAGAGCTTCAGTGTTCCTCTGTGGAGAGAGGAGAGCCTTCCAGAAGGACAGCCATCTCTGCAGCAATCCACCAATCAGGCCTGTATGGTAGAGTGGCCAGATGAAATCCACTCCTAAGTAAAAGGCACATGCCAGCCCACCTGGAGTTTGCCAAAAGGCACTTGAGGGACTCTCAAGACCATGAGAAACAAAATTCTTTGGTCTGATGAGACAAAGTTTGAACTCTTTGGCGTGAATGCCAGGCATCATGTTTGGAGGAAACCAGGCACCATTCATAGCCATGCCAATGGTGGTGGCAGCATCATGCTGTGGGGATGTTTTTCAGTGGCAGGAACTGGGAGACTAGTCAGGATAGAGGGAAAGATGAATACAGCAATGTACAGAGACATCCTGGATAAAAACCTGCTCCAGAGCGCTCTTGACCTCAGACTGGGGCGACGGTTCATCCTTCAGCAGGACAACGACCCTAAGCACACAGCCAAGATAACAAAAGAGTGGCTTCAGGACAACTCTGTGAATGTCCTTGAGTGGTCCAGCCAGAGCCCAGACTTGAATCCAATTGAACATCTCTGGAGAGATCTGAAAATGGCTGTGCACCGATGCTTCCCATCCAACTTGATGGAGCTTGAAAGGTGCTGCAAAGAGAAATGGGCCAAACTGCCCAAAGATAGGTGTGCCAAGCTTGTGGCATCATATTCAAAAAGACCTGAGGCTGTAATTGCTGCCAAAGGTGCATCAACAAAGTACTGAGCAAAGGCTGTGAATACTCATGTACATGTGATTTCTTAGATTTTTTTTTTCAATAAACTTGCAAAAATATCAAAACTTTTTTTTTACATTGTCATTATGGGGTATTGTGTGTAGAATTTTGGGGAAAAAATGAATTTATAAGGCTGTAACATAACAAAATGGGGAAAAAAGTGAAGCGCTGTGAATACTTTCCGGATGCACTGTACACATAAGAACAAATGATGGCCTGCATGGATTTTCCACTTTTCTCTAAAGTTTAGATTTTTCTGAGGCAGTTCCTCCAGTGCTACCCGGCTAAGAATGAGGATGATTATGGTGCAACATGTACAGGATCTTTATGACCATCTCCGGTGGTGCAGCATTAATTAGAGACGGTTCTTCATTCTTCACAGCACCATGACAGCTAATGTAGTGTGTGTAGGTGTGATGTATTCTCAGGATCCTCGTACAGTTGATGAGCACTCTATGAATAGACCTGTGAAGGTCTGCTGCGTACTTTGTTCATGTTCACGGCCTGTTTGAGTCATATCACAAAATGTGCTCCTCCACCAAGTGTAACTGTCTGGAATTGATGAAATGAAGTGCAACTCTTCTTTTTATTATACTGGGTATCTTTGGGCTCCTGAAAAAGGTCTTAATTATCCTTAAAAATAATCCTTAGATCTGCTTTTCAGAGGTTGAAAAATTAATGCTGCAGTGTGAAATCTTTGCATAAATTTTCAGAATTTTCTAGTTACTGATTTTGCCTTTTAGCATAATGCAAAGTGAAATGAGCATAGCAAACACCATTTACCTTTTGTTCTTATTAAAGACAAAAATAGAAAGGAGATGTCTTTACCTTCTTAACATGTTTTGACTGTACACTGCAGCCTTCATCATAAGAGTCAGCTGATTGATGCCAGGTGACATTTTATCAGCTGACTTTCGTAGGCGGGGCCAGCCCAGCAAGCCTGTCAGATCCACCAAGCCGGCCCCACTTTCCGCCGTCAGATGGTCTCTGGAGAATGTGATCCCAGGTGTGGGAAAGCATAAAGTCTCCCTCATCTCGCTTCATGGTGTCTTTTCCCCGCTTCCTGATTTCTATGGCCTCCTTGATCCAGCGTTTGTGTCTGTTGCTCTCTGATCCAATAATTTTTGCGTTGTCCCAGTCCATGATGTGATTATTTCTTTTGCAGTGATCTGATATTGCTGATTTTAATGTTTCTTGTTCTGCCTTTTCTTTTTGTGATCTTGTGAGTCGTCCTTGTGTTTCCTTCTCACATTCCTTCTGGTGTTTTTTCCTTGTGGTGAATGATCTTCCAGTTTCTCCAATGTAGGTTTTGTCGCATGATCTGCACGATATTTCATATATTACATTGCATTTTTTGTCTTGTTCTATTCTGTCCTTGGGGTGTACTAATAATTTTCTTTAATAAGAACAAAAGGTAAATTATTGAAAGAAGACAAAATGAACCTACTTGAAAGAGCAAACACCATTTGTTTTTTGTGAATTTCTTTTTCACAAAAAATTGTGGGAGGTTTTTCCCACATACATTTTCGACTTTTTGTAAATGTGTGTCTTTTAGATAGATAGATAGATAGATAGATAGATGTACTTTATTGATCCTAAACTGGGAAATTACAGTGTAACAGCAGCATGACAGTAGACAACCAAACAAGAGAAACACACACATAACAAAGGGATTACCCGTGGAAAGTAAAAACTAGCATGACTATAAAACCTATATACATCATAGCTTAATATATGATGACCCGTATAAACACATGAATCATCCTATTGCACAAAGAAGGACTATCAGGAGCAGAATGAAAATGTGAGGTACCAGTTAGTCTGTAAGGTGCAGTGTGGCAGCATAGCTATGACCAGAATACAACATCATAGTGAGTTATTGTACAGTGAAATTGCATGTGGCAGGAAAGATTTCCTGTACCTGTCCGTTTGACAGCGAAGCGTAGTAGTCTACTGGAGAAGATGCTTCGCTGTCTGTCTAGTGTGTGGTGGAGGAGGTGATCAGGATTGTCCATGATGGATTGCAGTTTATTTAGTGTTCTCCTCTCCACCACTGCCTCAAAGGTCTCTGGTCTGAGACCAATTACAGAGCCAACCCTCTTGATAAGCTTGTCAAGTCTGTTGGTATCTCTGGCCCTAATACTGCTACCATAACAGACAGCAGCAAAGAAGATGGCGCTGGCGACAATGGTCTGGTAGAAAAGCTCCAGCATCCTGCTGCACACGTTGAAGGATCTCAGCTTCCTCAGGAAGTAGAGTCTGCTCATCCCCTTCTTGTGCGCAGCATCGGTGTTGGATCTCCAGCCCAGCCCGTTGCTGATCCTGACATCCAAATATTTGTAGTCCTCAACCACTTCCACATCCTCCCCCCTAATCTGCAGTGGCTGAGAAGGGAAGGGAGACATTTTAATTCCTCAGACATTTTAATTTGTGACTTTTTCTAGCTGTGGAAGAGTGGTTAGCACTGTGGCAGCACAGCAACTCACCCTTGGCCGGGGGATCCTGGGTTCGATCCCAGCTCCCGACCAACAGTGATCTGTGTGGAGTTTGCATGTTCTCCCCGTGTCTGCGTAGATTTACTCCGGGATTTCTCCGGTTTCCTCCCACATGCCAAAAACATGCAAGTTAGGTTAATTGGCATCAAACTGGGGATTCTAAATTGTCCTTAGGTATGACTGTAAGAGTGAATGATTGTCTGTCTCTCTGTGTTGGCCCTGCGATGGACTGGCGATGTGTCCAGGGTGTACCCTGCCTCTCGCCCAAAGATGCTGGGATAGGCTCCAGCCCCCCCGCGACCCGAAAAGGATTAAGCGGAAGAAGATGGATGGACTTTTTCTAGGAAATTTGGGATTTTTTCCCCCCTGCTAATATGCTACTATTGTTTGTGGGGGCAGAGGCTAGTTACAGGTATTTCATTTGAATAACAGTTACATAGTGACAACATCGAAAGTCCAGATTCAGTAGGACCTGGAATGTGATGCCACTTTTTTTTTTTTATAAATATAACCTCCTTATAGGTGCTGATACCATGTGGAGATATGATGTTGTAACATTATCAACATTGCATTGTCTGTAAGAAATGTCTGTGACATGCTTTGGTCAAGACACCTCTGGGTTGAATAATTGCAGGACCATTTTACACATCGAGAAGGAGATGTCCCCCAAATGGCTGTTTTATTGCATATTGTTTTAAAATGCTAATGAGCCCCAGGTCACCCAACCTTTCCTCTTTAGTCATTTCTCTAAGACCTACAGTATTTTTTGATAGGGATCATATTTGAGGCTAATGTTAGCTTTTGCTTTGTAAATATTGGCTGAATATTAGAGTTTAAAAGCCCAAATGAAGCATTATTGGAGACAGGAGTGTGTGGTTTTAGTGGGCGATAGCATGTGACCAATCCCTGGGGTGTAATAAGCATAGAAACAGCCCTGAATGAGTGAATGGCTAACTCTGCAACCGGCAGCTAACTGCTACGGATTGAGGAGGTGTTCAGTAGAGAGTATATCCATCCATCCATCTTCTACCACTTTATCCTTCTCGGGTTGGGGGGGGCGGGGGCTAGAGCCTATCCCAGCGTCTTTGGGCGAGAGGCAGGGTACACCCCGGACAGATCGCCAGTCCATCGCAGGGCCAACACAGAGAGACAGACAACCTTTCACTCTCACATTCATACAGACGTGGACAAAATTGTTGGTACCCCTCTGTTAATGAAAGAAAAACCCACAATGGTCACAGAGATCACTTGAATCTGACAAAAGTGGTAATAAATAAAAATTCTATGAAAATTAACCAATGAAAATCAGACAATCCTTTTGAATTGTGGTTCAACAGAATTATTTTAAAAAACAAACTCATGAAACAGGCCTGGACAAAAATGATGGTACCCCTAGAAAAGATTGAAAATAATGTGACCATAGGGACATGTTCAACCAAGATGTGTCCTCTAATTAACATCACAGGTGTCTACAAACTTGTAATCGGTCAGTCGACCTATTTAAAGGGTGACAAGTAGTCGCTGTGCTGTTTGGTGACATGGTGTGTACAACACTAAACATGGACCAGAGGAAGCAAAGGAGAGAGTTGTCTCAGGAGATTAGAAAGAAAATTATAGGCAAGCATGTTAAAAGTAAAGGCTATAAGACCACCTCCAAGCAGCCTGATGTTTCTGTGACTACAGCTGCACACATTATTCAGAAATTTAAGATCCAGAGGACTGTAGCCAACCTCCCTGGACGTGGCCGCAGGAGGAAACTTGATGAAAAATGCAAGAGACGAATAATACGAATGGCAACAAAAGAGCCCAGAACAACCTCTAAACACATTCATGGTGAACTCCAAGGTCAAGGTACATCAGTATCAGATCGCACCATCCGTCGTTGTTTGAGCCAAAGTGGACTTCATGGGAGATGACCAAGGAGGACACCACTGTTGAAAACAAATGATAAAAAAGCCAGATTGGAATTTGCCAAACTGCATGTTGACAAGCCACAAAGCTTCTGGGAGAATGTCCTATGGACAGAGAAGACAAAACTGGAACTTTTTGGCAAGGCACATCAGCGCTATGTTCACAGACGCAAAAATGAAGCATACAAAGAAAAGAACACTGTCCCTACTGTGAAACATGGAGGATGTTCTGTTATGTTCTGGGGCTGCTTTGCTGCATCTGGCACAGGGTGTCTTGAATCTGTGCAGGGTACAATGAAATCTCAAGACTATCAAGGTATTCTAGAGAGAAATGTGCTGCCCAGTGTCAGACAGCTTGGTCTCAGTCGTAGGTCATGGGTCTTGCTACAGGATAATGACCCAAAACACACAGCTAAAAACACCCAAGAATGGCTAAGAGCGAAACACTGGACTATTCTAAAGTGGCCTTCTATGAGCCCTGATCTAAATCCTATTGAACATCTGTGGAAGGAGCTGAAACATGCCGTCTGGAGAAGGCACCCTTCAAACCTGAGACAACTGGAGCAGTTTGCTCATGAGGAGTGGGCCAAAATACCTGCTGAGAGGTGCAGAAGTCTCATTGACAGTTACAGAAATGGTTTGATTGCAGTGACTGCCTCAAAAGGTTGTGCAAGAAAATATTAAGTTAAGGGTACCATCATTTTTGTCCAGGCCTGTTTGATGAGTTTGTTTTTTAAAATAATTCTGTTGAACCACAATTCAAGAGCATTGTCTGATTTTCATTGGTTAATTTTCATAGAATTTTTATTTATTACCACTTTTGTCAGATTCAAGTTATTTCTGTGACCATTGTGGGTTTTTCTTTCATTAACAGAGGGATACCAACAATTTTTGTCCACGTCTGTACTTAAGGACAATTTAGAATCCCCAGTTGATGCCAGTTAACCTAACCTGCATGTCTTTGGCCTGCGGGAGGAAACCGGAGTGCTCGGAGTAAACCCACGCAGACAAAGTGAGAACATACTCTACTTCCGGCGCCACACGAGTCGGCTGCCTTTTTGCAACAGTGGCTCAATTCTGAGTTTTTTCTTCCTCTATCTTTCCGATCCGGTGACAACTTTCTGATCCGGCGACACCTTACACACTTTATACATCACGGACACACAGATCACCCCAAATGTCTCCTGAGCCGGCGGACGGAGCCACTGTTTACAGCACGAGACGGTACAGCAGGGAACAGCTGCTAGCACTTAATCGACACTCGGTGCTAACGGAAAAACTCGACGTACCGGGAGAAATAAGGCGAAAACGACGTGGTTGTCGGGCTGGTGTTAGACGGCGGACAAGGAATATAAGGTACAGACCCACCCTCCCATCCGTTGTTATGGGGAAGGTACGATCTTCGCCGCCGGTCCGGTTCCGCCGGACCGGCGGCGCCACACGAGTCGGCTGCCTGTTGCAACAGCCTTTTTTTTTATCTTCCTTCTTCTTTCTACACCTTTCACTCTGTATATATATCATGGACGCACGGATCGCCCCGGGGGTCTCCCGGGTCGGCGGACGGAGCCACGGTTTGCAGCGGGAGACGTTACAGCGGGGAGGAGCTAGTGCTAGCTAGCACTTGGCCGCCGTCCGGTGCTAATGGGAAACTCGACATACCGGGAGCTGTAACGAAAATGACGCGGGTGCCGGGCTGGAGTTTAGGCGGCGTGAAAGAAATATAAGACAGAATAATAAAGAGCGATGGCAAGAACCAAGCAGACCGCCCGTAAAATCTACTGGAGGAAGAAGCCCCCCCCCCCCCCCCCCCCCCCAGGAGACAGCTAGCCACCAGGGCTGCTCGGAGAGGCGCTCTGGCCACCGGCAGAGTGAAGAAGCCTCGCCGTCACAGGCCCGTGGCTCTGAGAGAGATCCGTCGCTGCCAGAAATCCATGGAGCTGCTCATCCGTAAGCTGCCCGTCCAGCGCCTGGTGAGGGAGATCGCTCAGGACTTCAAGACCGTCCTGCGTTTCCTGAGCTTCGCCGTCATGGCTCTGCAGGAGACCAGCGAGGCCCACCTGGTGGTCTCTTCTTCGCTAAGGGGGTCACCATCATGCCCAAAGACTTCCAGCTGGCCCGCTGCATCCGCGGAGAGAGAACTTAAGACTTTCTGCTGCACATTCACCAGCCATAATGCTCTGCACTGTGTGTCTATATATATACATTTATAGTAATATGGACATATGTTTACTAGATGTTGTTTTTTCTTGCCTTCTGATTGTTGCTCTGAGTGTTGCTATCCCTATGCTGTTGCAATCCTGGAATTTCCCCATTGTGGGACTAATAAAGGGTTATCTTATCTTATCTTATCTTATCTTATCTATATTGGGAAAGGTAGATGAGCTAGCGGCTATCTCCCGCTACGATAGCATATACCGGGAGTGCTCCCTCCTTTTGTTTACCGAGACGTGGCTAACTGAACTAGTAGCAGATGCTAACATTGAGCTGGAGGGTTTCCACGCGATACGGGCAGACCAAACACCAGACAGTGGCAAAGCAAGGGGCGGTGGAGTGTTGATCTATGTGAATAACAGCTGGTGCAGATTGGGACACATCACTGTTAAACAACAACACTGCAGCAAAGACATCGAGTTGCTAGCTGTTAGCATGCGGCCTACCTATCTCCCTAGGGAATACTCACATGTGATCTGCATTGTTATTTATGCAAATCCGACGGCGAATGCTGGGACAGCGCGTGACGTCATCCACTCAGTAACTGGCAGGCTGCAGACAGAACACCCAGATGGTCTTCTCCTCATCTCAGGCGATTTCAACCATGTTTCACCGCCTCCCATTCTACCCATGTTTACCCAGTATGTCACATGCCACACTAGAGACAATAAAACACTGGACTTATTCTACGCAAACACTAAGGAGGCATACACCTCATCACAACTCCCCCCACTCGGGAGATCGGATCACAACTTGGTTCATCTCCGGCCGGTGTACAAACCCCTAGTGCACAGACAACCTCAGGCCATGCGCACAGTGAAGTTATGGTCTGAGGAGGCAATGGACGCTCTAAAGGGCTGTTTTGAAACCACCGCCTGGGAGCAGCTCTGCGATCCACATGGTGAGGACATCGATGGCCTCACTCACACCATCACAGACTACATCAGCTTCTGTGTGGACAACACCGTTCCCACCAAGACCATATGGTATTGCTCAAACAACAAACCCTGGATCAACCCTGAGATAAAAACACTTCTGAGAGAGAAGAAGAGGATCTTCAGGTCGAGGAACAGGGAGATGCTGAAGTCCGTACAGAGGGAGCTGAGGAGGAAGATCAGAGAAGGCAAGGACAGCTTCAGGAAGAAGATGGAGGACAAGCTGCAACAGAGCAACATCAGCGGGGTCTGGAGAAACCTTAAAACCATCTCTGGGCTCCAGAATACCTCCCCCCAGGCCACGGGGGGCAGGGAGTGGGTGAACTATCTGAATCTGTTTTTTAATAGGTTTGACCAACCGCCCTCCCCCCCGACTGCACAACAACCACTGCTGCCTCTAATGACATCGAGTCCTGCTGTCCACACCCCACTCCACCAACACCCCCCCACTCCCAACACACCGCCCCCCAACATGACCCTCACTAAGACCCAGGCGATTGGACGAGAAGATCATCTTTTGTGTGTGAGAAGGTTCTAGAAGAATGTCATGGTATTTAAGAGAGGAGCTTCTACTTGAATGTCATTCTGTCTATGCTTGATGTGAGAGATGTGTAATAAATCGGCTGAAACAAATCTGCCTCTTCATTTACACGCTCTACACTTGTCCTTTTAGACCTTAGTGCAGCTTTTGATACTATCGATCATAATATTCTACTTGATAGATTAGAACACTATATTGGACTTAATGGAACTTCGTTGCAGTGGTTTAGATCTTATTTATCTGATAGGTTCCAGTTTGTTCATGTCAATAACGAGTTTTCTTTCAACTCAAAGATCAGTCATGGAGTTCCACAGGGATCTGTGCTAGGCCCTACTCTTTTTAGTTTATATATGCTTCCGTTAGGCAACATTATTAGAAAGCACTGTATACATTTTCATTGTTATGCAGGTGACACAATTATACCCGTCAATGAAGCCAGATGATAGTAATCAATTAACCAAGTTAGAAGCCTGCCGTAAGGAAATCAAAGCTTGGATGACCTGTAATTTCCTGCTATTAAATTCAGGTAAGACTGAAGTCATTCTTGTTGGTCCAAAAAAACCTTAGAAATACCTTTCCAAATCAAACTTTTAGTTTGGATGTGGTCACTCTTTCTCTTAATAGCTCTGTGAGGAACCTTGGAGTTATTTTTGATCAAGATCTGTTTTTCAATTCACATATTAAATTTGTTTCTAAGACTGCCTTCTATCATTTGCGTAATATTGCCGAGATTATGAGCATCTTGTCTCAGAGTGATGCTAAGAAACTGACCCACGCTTTTGTTAGCTCTAGATTAGATTATTGTAACTCTTTATTATCAGGTTGTCTTAAAACATCTTTAAAAAGTCTTCAGTTGATCCAAAATGCAGCAGCAAGAGTTTTAACAGGTACTAGAAAGAGAGATCATATCTCTCTGGTTCTGGCCTCCCTTCATTGGCTTCCCATAGAGTTTAGAATTAAGTTTAAAATCCTTCTTCTCACTTTCAAAGCGCTAAACAATCAGGCCTCTTTTTATTTAAAAGATCTTATATTACCCTGTTATCCTAACAGAGCACTATGCTTCCAAAATGCTGGATTACTTGTAATACCTAGAATCTTCAAAAGTACAATAGGAGGCAGAGCCTTCAGTTATCAAGCTCCTCTCCTGTGGAACCAGCTGCCAATCTGAATTCAGGAGTCAGACTTGATCTCTGTTTTTAAGAATAGGGTTAAAACCTTCCTTTTTGATACAGCCTACAATTAGGGACGGATCAAGTGTCTCTGAACCCTCCCTTAGTTATGCTGCTAATAGGTTTAGACAGCCGGGGGACCTCCAATAATGTGCTGGGCTTCACTCCTTTCTTCACTCTCAATGAAATATATATATATATTTTTTTTGCTGGTCATTAACATCTGTTTGTTCTCTCCCATAGATTGAGTCCCCATCGTTCTGTTTGCTCTCTACATGTCTGTTCTTTTCATCTTCTCTATCCCCTCACTCCCCAGCCAGTCGCAGCAGATGACTGCCCCTCCCTGAGCCTGGTTCTGCTGGAGGTTTCTTCCTGTTAAAAGGGAGCTTTTCCTCTCCACCGTCACCAAGTGCTTGCTCACAGGGGATCGCCTGATTGCTGGGGTCTTTCTACAATTGTGGGGGTTTCCCCTACAGTTGAAAGTGCTATGAGATGACTGTTGTGAAATGGCGCTATATAAAGATAGATAGATAGATAGATACTTTATTTCAAACAAAAAAGTATAACAAAAACAAAACAAATGACAAATGCAATAAAGTAACAGTATACAGTGTTCGAAAGGGAGAAGGAAGAAGTGAACAGTTATTAATTCAATCTCCTCTTTTCCATAAATACACCCATGTGAATTATATACAAATTACCACCTTTAAGACCCCAAGTAAACAATTTACTGTATTTTTTACATATCAACATTAACACCCATCCATCCTAACATACATTGATGTCCATACATCAAAACCAGCCTCAAACAACACAGATATACACAGTGCTGTCCCACCCACCATTCCATAGTGTCCCATAATGTCCCAGAGGGAGCATAGTGAATCGTACATTTTAATACTACCCTTCTAACATATATCCTTTCAGCAAATAATGTTTATACCTCTTTTTGAATTGAATTCTGTTTGTACATACTTTCAGTTCCGGCTCCAGACTGTTCCACAAATCCACCCCACAGACAGATATGCACATACTTTTCTTGGTTGTTCGTAGCTTGGGTTTTGTAAAGTTTAAGTCAATAAGTAAATAAAGTTGAATTGAAGTATGTAAAAAAAAAAAACAACAACAACACACATACAGGCTTATACAGGGTGTCCTAATTTTTTCACGACTGTATATTCATGCAGATTTTGCGCTGTCTTCAACTTGGATCTTGACCCACTGAGCACGTTTATCCGTCCGCGGTAAAGCAGAAATCAACAAGTGTACGTCACTTCGGGCTGGCAATGGTTGCTCCCCATTGGTTTTGTCCGAGCGGTTTTCATGGGATAAAATTATTCAGTATACTGACTCTAGAGGGTTATTTTTACTGAATAAACACATTTTTGGTTTACAAGTAATACCTAAAGCACGATTAATGTTATTATAATGACCAGTACTGGTTTCCTTTAACTCAATGTAAACTCGCGAATAGGCATCAATTCACCATCTGAGTGAGTTGTAGATAGGTGGAGTTGCCTTTATAACTTCTGCAGCTGTGTTCTGCCTGCTGTGGAAATCCCCAAAACACTGTCATGTTTAGGTTTACATTATCCGATGGGGCTCTCACCAGGAAAAACTGTCCTTGCCTCCCAGTGTTGCCAGATGAGAAATGTTGAAGTATCGTATCAGTGGCTTAAAATTATCGGATTTTGAGAAAAATGATCATATACACCCAGTTTTCATTCTGACGTGGCTCAGGACCATCTGCTTCAGTAACATATTATCACAGATCGTGCATATTACAGCCTATAACGCAGTTTTACCTTTAAATAGTCTAACAGATTGGTTGGGGAAAAAAAAGCACTTCTACCTGTGTGGCGTACAGGACCACACGCACCCTGGCCTACACTGAACAGCCCAGAATATCAGTCATGCTTTACCATCTTCTATATGGCTTCTGTTGAATCATCATGTATCAAGGTCTTGCCTCATAAATATTTTGAGAAGTACTCTCTACTATACATTATATACATTAGGAATAAACATCAATCAATCTGCCTAAACTACTGCTAAAATACCTCAGATAATTGAAGCAGAAACCTGTGTCACAGTTTTATTTAAACAAAAAAGTCATAAAAAAGGCCATAAAAATATTTGATAAGAAAGATCCCACATATCATGGTTATCACTTTTACAAGAAATGCAATTTTGTGTTTGTTTGTTTTTTTAAATTAAACAACTCTCAAATTTGCCTGTTCAATTTATAAAATAATGAATGGCTATGCACCCCCCCCACCCCTGGGAGAATATGTTAAACTGAGGACTGTCACCGGTACAACCACCAGAGCAATCACTAGAGGAGACTGTGAGGTCCCCCACAGATGCACCACATTTGCTCAATTTGTGTTATCAGTGAAGGGCACCAAGATTTGGTATGACATACCACCTGCAATCAGAGAACGTACCACACTAAACACTTATAAGACTCACTGTAAAAATTGGCTTTTAAACAACCAAAACTGTGCCCGTAACTAGTGGTTGCTCTGCGGCATACGCATATATATACATGTGCCTGCGCGTCACACACGTATGCCCCGCCTCTTTCTTGTTGCTGTTGTTTGTTGTTGCTGTGAGGTGCTTGGGTGCATGCGTGTGTGTACGCATACACAGCACTTCACTCGTGTGACATTTGAATGTTTTGTTTTGTAGCACTTTAACACTTGCACTTTAGCATAGTCACTTTGTACAGTTTCATTGCAGTTGTTCTGCTTGTGTATGATTGTTTATGTGTTTTTGTGTCCCGCTGGGGGACTACAGATGCAAATTAGCAGTATTGCTAAATCTGTCATACTTACATTTTTATTAATGTTCATTAGTATGTAATGTCCCTTTCAAATAAATATTAAACTAAACTAATTGAAAACCACAATCCGGTGACATTTTTGCACCAACATTTGCATATTGCAGCAGCAACAGAAAGCTTTAGTGTTAATGCCAACAACAGGTTTGAACCACCCAGTAAAAATGGGGTCTGTTTCCCCCCATTCACTCCTTAACCTGCTGGTAATGTTGCTTACTTGTTGAGTCTGCCGTGCCTGCATTCCTGTTGTAACATTCGATTGAGTGTACTAGTTTTTATTTGTGAATGGACTGTACTGAATCACTCACCAGAACTGTAGTGAAAGCCAGGGATCACCAGTTGAATCACCCGCCTGAGCAGCAAACAAGTCCCACCTGCTCCATTCAGCCGACTCTCATGGTAGATGGCGCTCCTGTACACCCCTGAGAGGTGTACCGCTATTTCTCACGGATCCTTTTAGCTTAACTCAGTATGTTTCAGTGAACTGTGGATCCCACCAGTAGCCTCCATCTGAGGCCGCCTCTCTGCTACCGCCACCGAATCTTCTGTCTCCTTCCACGCAGCCCATGCACGTGAGACGATGCGTAAAAACAAGCATAGTATGTATGTGCACTTTACGCATGATCTGTATCCTGGCTGTGTTTGCTAATGTATTAACTTAGCTATGTAATGAAGGGGTCAAATTATCATACATTATGGGATTTTTGAAATTGATCGCACATTGTACAGAGGGCAAAATTATCGTACAAATACGATAATTATTGTACGTCTGGCAACACTGCTGCCTCCAAAACTTCACCTTGATGACTGTTGTTTACACTGCTAGCCTGCTAGCCCTCGTTAGCATGTCCATGGGTGGATAACTCTGACCCTCCAGTTCAGCTGCAGAGTTCCCAGTCTATCTGTCTGCAGGTGAGTGGCAGTGTGGGGAGACTTGAATAACGAAACCGAATTGTCTTTCATTCCAGTTTATTCAAGAAATCATTCCACTGTCTGCTCTCATTCTTGAGCAGCGAACAAAGAGAGTGAACACACCAAAGTTCTCTCATTTAAACATTCTGACATCAAACCATTTCCCTCGCGGGGGAAATCACACATCTCTCTCAAAATCTCTTTATTCACATTCATTAGCCTTTTATTTACATAACTCCCCCTTCTCTCTTCCCGAGCCTCAGTGGTCAGGAAGTCTTCTGTCCCCTGTCCTCCGCAGGGGGTCCAGGCTCTGTGGCTCCGCACCGCAGGGGGCTGGCTCTCCTTCATCGTGGTTAAATCACATATGCAGTGTCCAACATATACATGTCTCACAACACAGCCATATAACCCCCCCCAAACGATGAAGAACAGACTAATTCCTAAAATTAAATAGCACCTTACTCACTACTGAATAATCAACACCAACATTCAGTCTGTGCGCCGCTTGGGCTTCAGCTGTCTGCCGAATCTGCTGTGCGTTGGCCCCGCCTTGCCTGCAGTGCGTTTCTGCTTCGGCGCTGTTGACTGAGGGAGAGAGTGATTAATTGCCCCCTGCGGGGGCCTGCCTCGTCGAGGCGCCACCGCGACCGGTACAGACACGTCCTTCATGACAAAAGCAGGTTTTAGTCTGTCAATACTGACTGTCTCTTTTCTGTCTCCAAAATCCAGCACAAATTGCTTATCACCTGCCTCCAGCACTCGAAATGGCCCTTTGTAAGGCGGTTTGAGCGTTGCTTTTAGGGCTTCACGCCTGACAAAAACAAAATCGGCATTTTTCAAAGCCTTGGGGACGAAAACTCGTGGAAAAGCGTGATGAACCGGACCCGGGAGCGTGTCTGCCCCCGTGCCGACTAACGGTCCCAGAGCCGAGAGAGGTGGGGGCTCTGGGTGCTCTGGTAAAAACTCGCCCGGCAGCCTCAGAGTTTGTGCGAATACCAGCTCCGCTGGGGAGGCGTCTAAGTCCTCTTTAGGCGCAGAACGCAACCCTAATAAAACCCATGGAAGTTTATTCACCCAATCTGCATCCGTGAGCGACGCTCTGAGTGCTGCCTTCAAAGACCTATGAAAACGCTCGCATAAACCATTGGCCTGAGGGTGGTAAGCCGTAGTGCGGTGAATTTTGGCTCCTAAGCCGTTGGCCATCTCTGACCACAGCTCAGAGATGAATTGCGGTCCTCTATCGGACGTAATGTCCGACGGAACCCCGAAACGCGCCACCCAAGCCGTTAAAAAAACGCGAGCCACCTCCGCGGCCGTGGTCGTCGCAAGTGGGACCACTTCCGGCCAACGTGTGGTGCGGTCCACCATTGTCAAAAGATACGTGAACCCCTGTGATGCCGGTAGGGGGCCCACAAGGTCGACGTGCACATGGTCGAACCTTCTGGCCGGAATGCGGAACGGTTCTAACGGGGCTCTTGTGTGCCTGTGAATTTTGGCCCGTTGACAGGAAATGCAGGTTTTTGCCCATTCCTTCACGTGCTTGCGCAGGCACGGCCAAACAAACTTTTCCGCCACTAGTTTCACCGACGCGCGCACCCCCGGGTGCGCCAGTGAGTGGACCGAGTCAAAAACACGGCGGCGCCACGTGGCCGGAACCACCGGACGCGGGCGCCCCGTCGACATGTCGCAGATCAGGGGGGGCATACCGGTTTGTAAACACTTGCTCTCCAGCCTCAACCCTGTTGGTCCAGACTGGAGCGCGCGCACGTCTGCGTCCGCCCCCTGGTCCGCTGCCATGGCTGCGTAATCTATACCCACGTGTACCGGGGCTGCGCGCGCCACCGTGCCGCTCTCCTGCGGCGCGGTCACGGTGGCCCGTTCTGCCTCTGCGCGTGTTGGGGTCGTGAACGCGCGTGAGAGACAATCCGCTACTACATTGAATTTGCCCGCGACGTGCCTAATGTCAGTGGTAAATTCCGAGATTGCGGCCAGCTGCCTCTGCTGCCTGCCGGACCACGGGTCTGAAATTTTGGCCATGGCGTATGTGAGCGGCTTGTGGTCCACATAAGCGGTGAAGCACCGTCCTTCCAGCCAGAACTGGAAATGACGAATAGCCAAATGCAGCGCCAACAGTTCTCTGTCAAACGCGCTGTATTTTCGTTCAGCCGCGCTTAAAGATTTGCTAAAGAAAGCCAAAGGCTGCCAAACTCCGGCTACCTGTTGCTCAATAACGGCCCCTATGGCTAAATCTGAAGCGTCTGTCGTCAGCGCGATACGTGCTGCAGGGTCTGGGTGGGCCAGGAGTGCAGCGTCAGCCAAGGCTTTTTTAACCTCTGTGAACGCGCGCTCCCGCTCCGGGGACCATTCGACCGCCTGGGTCGGTTTTTGTTTTTTGAGCGCGGCATATAACGGTTGCATGATTTGAGCTGCGTGGGGCAGGAATCGGTTATAAAAATTCACCATCCCCAAGAATTCCTGTAGTGATTTGACCATTTGTGGACGGGGAAAATCCGCTACCGCGCGTACTTTCTCTGGTAACGGAACCGCTCCCTCCGGGGAGACGCGGTGACCCAAAAAATCGATCCGCTCGACGCCGAACTGGCACTTGGCTGGGTTAACTATTAAGCCGTGCTCTCCCAGCCTCCTAAAAACTGCTGTGAGGTGCGTTTCGTGTTCGTCCTCTGAAGTACTCGCGACCAAAATGTCGTCGAGGTACACAAACACGAAAGGGAGATCGCGTAACACGGCATCCATCATCCGCTGAAATGTTTGCGCCGCCCCTTTGAGACCAAACGGCATGCGTAAAAATTCGAAAAGTCCGAACGGGGTTATTACCGCTGTTTTAGGAATGTCCTCCGGTTGGACCGGGACTTGGTGATAGCCGCGAACTAGATCAATCTTTGAAAAAATGCGCGCCCCCGCCAGGTGCACCGAAAAATCCTGAATGTGCGGGATGGGATAACGATCGTGCGCCGTAGCGTTGTTTAGCCTGCGGTAATCCCCGCACAGTCTCCAGGAGCCATCGGCTTTCGGTACCATGTGCAGCGGCGAAGCCCACGGGCTCTTCGACCTACGAACGATGCCCAGCCTCTCCAGGCTGGCGAACTCCTCGCGCGCAATGGCGAGCTTAACTGCATCCAAGCGCCGAGCTTTTGCAAACACGGGAGGACCAGAAGTGGGGATAAAGTGTTTCACCCCGTGCTTCGCGACCGTCGCTGAAAAAGTGGGCACAGTGAGCGCTGGAAATTGGGTGAGGAGTGTGTGAAACTTACCACCTGCTGTAGCAACGTGGGTCTGTACTGGTGGCGGGGACACTCGAGCTGAACAGGGGAGAGAGTAAAAAGAGAGTGCATTTACCAGCCGTCTATTAGCAAGATCAACTAACAGATTGTGTGAACACAAAAAATCCGCGCCCAACATGTTGAAACTCACCGCCGCTATCACAAAAGTCCATTCATATGTGCGGCCATGTAAGCATAAAGGCAAGGTCCTTCTCCCGTAGGTGTTGATGTTCGAGCCATTTGCCGCTGTAGCTCCGCTACCGTGGGGTCCAGCCACCCGGTCCGCGTATGTTGGGGTGATGAAGCTCACTTGTGCTCCGGTGTCGATGAGGAACTCTCGTCCGGAGCGCGCATCCGTGATGTAGAGCAGCTTGTTGCGTTCTCCGAGGGTCGAAGCTGCTAGCGACCCCCGGTCTTGCCGTTTCCCGAACTCCTGAAGATGCAGGGCGGCACACACCTGCGTGCCTTCTCTGCGAACCTCCGATGGTAAAAGCAGAGATCTTCTCCTCCGCTGTGTCGTGCCCGCGCCTCTGCCGCCGGGCTATTGGCTCCCCCTCGTCGCGGCCGTGTTGCCGCCGTCGTCGGCCAGTCTGGTTCTGCCGCCTCTGGCTCCCCGCTGTCTCGGGTCGCTGCTGTGGTTGCTTGCCCGCCGCAGCCGTCCAGGATCCCATCTGCCTCCTGGGCCAGCTCCCGGAACTCCTCCAGGGTGTGACACTTTTTGCCGGCCAGCGTGCTTCTCGCATGCGCCGGGAGGTTGGAGAGGAAAATGAACTGAAAAATGAAATCATCGTTGTCCAACCCTCTCAGCTGTATCATCTCCTCCATCAGGGCGCTCGGCCTGTGTCCACCTTGGTCTAGCAAAGACAGGATCCTCCTCGCCCTCACTTCAGCCGAGGGGGTGAAAAACTTGATGAGGGTGGATTTCAGCTTGCCGTACCTGTCGGTCGCGGGTGGCTGCTCCACCAAGCTTTGCACGCACCGAGCTGTGCTGTTGTCCAGTTTAGCGATGACATGGTGGAACTTAGTGTCATTCACCGTTACTCCTGCGAGCGCGAACTGCGACTCTGCTTGCAGAAACCACGACCGTGGGTTATCCTGCCAGAAATCAGGCAGCTTAACGGCCACTGCGCTCGCCAGCTCTGAGCGCTGTGAGTCCGGGACCCTGAGAATTTCTTCGTTCATTCTCAACGTCGTCAGTCACCAATGTGGGGAGACTTGAATAACGAAACCGAATTGTCTTTCATTCCAGTTTATTCAAGAAATCATTCCACTGTCTGCTCTCATTCTTGAGCAGCGAACAAAGAGAGTGAACACACCAAAGTTCTCTCATTTAAACATTCTGACATCAAACCATTTCCCTCGCGGGGGAAATCACACATCTCTCTCAAAATCTCTTTATTCACATTCATTAGCCTTTTATTTACATAACTCCCCCTTCTCTCTTCCCGAGCCTCAGTGGTCAGGAAGTCTTCTGTCCCCTGTCCTCCGCAGGGGGTCCAGGCTCTGTGGCTCCGCACCGCAGGGGGCTGGCTCTCCTTCATCGTGGTTAAATCACATATGCAGTGTCCAACATATACATGTCTCACAACACAGCCATAGCAGTCTCATTTTCAAAATAGCTTACTCTCCAGTTTTGATACTTTTAACTCCGGTGATAAAAGTATCAAAACTGGAGAGTAAGCTATTTTGAAAATGAGACTGCTATGGCTGTGTTGTGAGACATGTATATGTTGGACACTGCATATGTGATTTAACCACGATGAAGGAGAGCCAGCCCCCTGCGGTGCGGAGCCACAGAGCCTGGACCCCCTGCGGAGGACAGGGGACAGAAGACATAGCTTACTCTCCAGTTTTGATACTTTTAACTCCGGTGATCCTCCTCATGGATCGTCACCTTATCGTGGTGGGGGGGTTTGCGTGCCCCAGTGATCCCAGGAGCTATGTTGTCCGGGGGCAATTTGCCTCTGATAGGGTCTCCCAAGACAAACTGGTCCTGGGTGAAGGGCCAGACTAAGAACGATCCAACAGACTCTCATGATAAATTGTATATCAAGGATTCAGTGTACCCCGCCCGGTATGGGGTTACCGGGGCCCCACCCTGGAGCCAGGCCTGGGGGAGGGGCTCGAAGGCTAGCATCTGGTGGCCAGGTTTCCACCCATGGGACCCGGCCGGGCTCAGCCCGAAGGAGTTACATGGGTCCGCCCTCCAGTGGGTCCACCACCTGCAGGAGGGATCATGGGGGTCCGGTGCTATGTGGATTAGGTGACGGTCAAAGGCGGAGACCTTGGCGGACTGATCCCAAGCTTTCTAAACTGGCTTTTGGTACGTGGAATGTCACCTCTCTGGTGGGGAAGGAGCCTGAGCTGGTGTACGAGGTTGAGCGATACCGGCTAGATATAGTCGGCCTCACCTCAACACACAGCTCCGGTTCCGGAACCAGTCTCCTGGAGAGGGGCTGGAGCTTGGCCTTTTCTGGAGTTGCCCCGGGCGAGAGGCGACGAGCAGGGGTGGGTATTCTTGTATCGCCCCACCTTGCTGCCTCTATATTGAAGTTTTCCCTGGTGGACGAAAGGGTTGCTTCCCTGCGCCTTCGGGTTGGGAAACGGGTCCTGACCATCATTTGTGCCTATGCACCAAATGATGTTTCAGAGTACCCACCCTTTTTGGAGTCTGTGACTGGGGTGCTGGAGGGTACTCCTCCTGGAGACTCCATTGTCCTACTGGGGGACTTCAATGCGCACGTGGGCAACGACAGTGAAACCTGGAGGGGGGTGATTGGGAGGAATGGCCTGCCCGATCTTAACCCGAGTGGTGTTCAGTTATTGGACTTCTGTGCTAACCACAGTCTGTCTATAACGAACACCATGTTCAAGCATAAGGGTGTCCATATGTGCACCTGGCACCAGGACACCCTAGGTCGCAGGTCGATGATCGATTTTGTTATCGTATCATCAGACCTGCGACCGTATGTCTTGGACACCCGAGTAAAGAGAGGTGCAGAGCTGTCAACTGATCACCACCTGGTGGTGAGTTGGATCCGATGGCAGGGGAGGAAGCCATTCAGACCTGGTAGACCCAAACGTATAGTGAGGGTGTGCTGGGAGCGTCTGGCTGAGGCCCCTGTCCAGGAGGTCTTCAACTCCCACCTCCGGAAGAACTTCATCCACATTCCGAGGGAGTCTGGAGACATGGAGTCTGAATGGGCCATGTTCTCCACCTCTATTGTTGAAGCGGCGGCCCAGAGCTGCGGCCGCAAGGTGGTCGGTGCATCTCGTGGTGGCAACCCCCGAACCAAGTGGTGGACACCAGTGGTGAGGGGGGCCATTAAGCTGAAGAAGGAGTCCTATCAAGCTTGGTTGGCTTGTGGGACTCCCGAAGCAGCTGAGGTGTACCGGCAGGCCAAGCGGAGTGCAGCTCGGGTGGTTGCTGAAGCAAAAACCCGGGTATGGGAGGTGTTCGGTGAGGCCATGGAACAAGACTTTCGGTCGGCTTCAAAGAGATTCTGGCAAACTGTTCGGCGGCTCAGGAGGGGAAAGCAGCTCCCCGTCCACACTGTGTATGGTGCGGATGGGACACTGTTGACTTCAACTGGGGATATCGTCGGGCGGTGGAAGGAATACTTCGAGGATCTCCTCAATCCCACTGATACGCCTTCCACAGAGGAAGCAGGGTTTGGGGACGAGGGGGATGACTCGCCTATCACAGGGGCTGAGGTCGCCAAGGTGGTTAAAAATCTCCTTGGTGGCCGGGCCCCGGGGGTGGACGAGATTCGCCCTGAGTACCTCAAGGCCCTGGATGTTGTTGGGTTGTCATGGTTGACACGCCTCTGCAACATTGCATGGAGGTCGGGGGCAGTGCCTTTGGCATGGCAAACCGGGGTGGTGGTTCCTCTCTTCAAAAAAGGGGACCGGAGGGTGTGCTCCAACTTTAGAGGGATCACACTCCTCAGCCTCCCTGGGAAGGTCTATGCCAAGGTACTGGAGAGGAGAGTCCGGCCGTTGGTCGAACCTCGGATTCAGGAGGAGCAATGTGGTTTTCGTCCTGGCCGTGGCACGTCGGACCAGCTCTTTACCCTCTCGAGAATTCTTGAGGGTTCGTGGGAGTTTGCCCAACCAGTTTACATGTGTTTTGTGGACTTGGAGAAGGCATTTGACCGCGTCCCTCGTGGATTTTTGTGGGGGGTGCTTCGGGAGTATGGGGTATCGGGCTTGTTGTTACGAGCTATTCGGTCTCTGTACGACCGTTGTGAGAGTTTGGTTCGTATTGCCAACACTTGGTCGGAGTCATTCCCAGTGAGAGTTGGACTCCGCCAGGGCTGCCCTTTGTCACCGATCCTGTTCATAATTTTTATGGACAGGATTTCTAGGCGCAGCCAGGGAATGGAGGGTGTCATGCTTGGTGACCACAGGATCTCATCTCTGTTGTTTGCAGATGATGTTGTCCTGTTGGCTTCATCCAGCAATGACCTACAGCTCTTGCTGGGACGGTTTGCCGCTGAGTGTGAAGCGGCTGGGATGAGAATCAGCACCTCCAAGTCCGAGTCCATGGTCCTCAGTCGGAAAAAGGTGGATTGTCCTCTCCGGGTTGGGGACAGGCTCCTGCCCCAAGTGGAGGAGTTTAAGTATCTTGGGGTCTTGTTCACGAGTGAGGGGAAAATGGAGCGAGAGATCGACAGACGGATTGGAGCAGCAGCTGCAGTGATGCGGACGTTGTACCAGTCTGTTGTGGTGAAGAGGGAGCTTAGTTCTAAGACAAAGCTGTCGATTTACCAGTCAATCTACGTTCCTACTCTCACCTATGGTCACGAGCTTTGGGTAATGACCGAAAGAACGAGATCGCGGATACAAGCGGCTGAAATGAGCTTTCTCCGTAGGATTGCTGGGCTCATCCTCAGAGATAGGGTGAGGAGCTCAGTCATCCGGGAGAGGCTCAGAGTAGAACCGCTGCTCCTCCACATTGAAAGGAGTCAGTTGAGGTGGTATGGGCATCTGATTAGGATGCCTCCTGGACGCCTCCCACTTGAGGTGTTTCAGGTACGTCCCACTGGGAGGAGACCCCGGGGCAGACCCAGGACTCGGTGGAGAGACTATGTCTCCCAGCTGGTCTGGGAACGCCTTGGTATCCCCTCTGAAGAGCTGGAGCAGGTGGCTGGGGAGAGGGAAGTCTGGGCTTCTCTGCTTGAACTGCTGCCTCCGCGACCCGGACCTCCGGAAAAGCGGTAGAAGATGGATGGATGGATGGATGGATGGATGGAACTCCGGTGATGACAGAATCTCAAGACTGACTACTTGCTAGTGCTACCTAATCACTCGGACGCGCGAATGCCCAAATTCGTGTGTCTTCCGCATGTTCAAATTAACTTTACATGTATTTGCCCCACACATTTGCATTTGGTCTGAGCGCACCTGTAGACCTGCTGAGGTTAGCAGCCCAGTATACCCGGCCGTCACAGCCAAAATATAACAGAATTATCCGGAGTGGTGCAACATATATAATCAACTGTGGTTTATTGAACGATCTAGTGTAGTCTGGTGACTACAATTTACCAAATAGAGTTATAGAACCCATGGTTGTGCTGATTTGCATCACAAAGTTAGTAGTGCTAATGGCCCTGCTACCCATGTCATGCTGGGGAAAAAATAACCAAATAGGACAGAATGACATGAGATTTATTATTGTGTATTAATGAACAAGCTGAAGTGTTTCCCCTAGGTTTACAGCCTTTTTTTTTGGGGGGGGGTGCAATAACACACGATAATACATATCGTAGCGTAATCTACGAGGGGTTTCATCGCCCTGGTTATCGTTTATTACACTGCGTGTATATATACCACTTTTGGCAGATCTTACATTTTGAAAATGAAGAGTGGCTACGAATGGAAAATAATACATTGACGTTCATTAATCCTTCAGAACCATGATGTGCTCAGCCACAGATATTTTCGAAGACCTGTCAGGTATGTACAGTGGCATGGACTGTTTTACCGTTTGTATCGTGTAAAATATTTAACTAAATGTGTCTCCTGTTTTTATCTATGTAAAGCACTTTGCGCAGCATCTAATGTTTAAAAAGTGCTATACAGATAAAGCTTGATTGATTGACTGATTGAAACGTCTTCCTCTCCTCCAAAGGGAGAGTACCAGACTATCCAGGAGGCAGGTCTGTATCTGGTCTGTTAGTAATGATGTGATAAACTCACAAAAGAGAACAGCCAATCCAAACAAGGAGTTTCAGGCAGATTCGAAGCCCTAGTTTTTGTAGGAGAGGAGAACTCCTGTGCAGGAGGACTTTGCAGACAAGATAATGTCACAAAAATCCTACAAAATGCAGTAAGATAAAGGGAAAACCCCAAAAAGCATGATGGGGACTTTTTTAAATCACTGACACCTATTTGTGTATACGTGTGTGTAAATGAGCACGCTTCTGTTGGAGGAAGAAATCAGCCTGGCACACACTGCGGTTTCACTCTTTTCACAGGCACCTTGCGTGGCATAACGACAAACTGCTTTCACTTCCTCTGTTCCGAGTGTGTGTTCTGAAAGTAGAACGTGCCTCATCTCCATTTGAATCACAGCTCTAAGTCAAAATATGTGTTGGGTTTAGAGCCCTCACCAAGACAACATGGCCACGGCTCATTTAGTTGTGTTTTAATAGCTCCAATGGTATTTGAATGTTTCCTTTAAGTGAGCAGCGTGTTTGCTCAAGGACTCGCGGCACTGACAAGTACCTGTCATGAATAGCGACGGCTGCCATGCCGACTCACGGTAGAATGGGGGGAAGTTTCCACGGCGGTCCATTTATGGCTCAGGTTCTATTCTTTCCCATGTGCATCCCTGTCAAAAATAAGCCCTTGAACATGTATTGCTTTATCACCGTCACACCTGAGAGGGAGGGGATTCTTTTAAACGAGACTTGAACTGACAACACTGGTTTGCGTTTCATATCTTGACGTTCCACAGCTGCAGTCACTGATTTCACCGTGTGGCATGATCTGTGTGTGTGCTGTTTATGCTGCGGTGCACGTGGGCGAGGATTGTGCAGAGCTGTTTTTGCTTATAGAGCTGAGTACACTCGAATCCCATGAGCTCCCTCAGCCACTAGGGGGTGCCCAAGCTACAAGTTCACTCTGCATTTTTCTGTCTTCTTCTAGACCAGGGGTTGGCAACCTGTGGTACACAAAGAGACACTGTGATTGATTTTAGTATACAAATTGTCTGCATGGAGATATGTTTTGCTTTTTTTTTTTTTTTTCAAAATATGGCATATTTTTCTTTGGAAATGTAGTCCCTTTTTAGATTTGTGACATTTTCCCAATAAAGTGATAAGCTTGTTCATAAATTTTAATATTTTTGGCAAAATCTTCAGCTTTTCTCAAAAGTTTGTCTTACCTGATTTTTGCCTTTTTTAAGGTAAAAATGCTGCTTTTTCATAAAAATTTGCAACCGCTTTCTCATAAAATTGTAGCTTTTTCTGGTAAATTTGTGACTTTTTCTTTGCCAATTTGTAGGTTTTTTTCTCATAAAATTTGCAACATTTTGCTTAAATTTTAAGAATTTTTGGCATACATTTTCAGCTGTTTTCATAAATTTGTTATATTTTTCTTTGTAAATTTAGTACCTTTCATGAGTAAAACTGCAGGATTTCTTATATAAATTTATTACATTATTCTCATAAAACTCCATAAATTTTGTGACCTTTTTTCTTGCAATTTTATGGGTATGTTTTCCTCAGAAAACCGCAAAAATATTTTCCCTAGATTTGTGAGGGTTTTTCTTTTTTGGGATAAATTATTTAATTTTCTGCTTTTTCTGATATTTTTCTCATGAATGTTGCAACCCTTTTTCTTGAAAATGTATGATTTTTTTTTTCCTCAAGGCCTCAGGGAGCCACTATTTATGGGCAAAGGAGTCATATGTGGCCCCAGATCAGGGGTCTGCAACCTTTGCCAACCAGAGCCATTTTGCCCTTCTCTGACTAAAATAGAAGAGGCTGAGGGCCACAACGGCAATTTGACCTTTAAAATAAAGGTTATGCTGCTTATAAAGTTTTTAATATACATACCTCTGAATATTATGTGGCATTAATGAATTCATACTACAGTGGAAAAAACTGTCAAGTTATATATAACTTCATTTATGAAATAAAAGTATTAGAAATATACTTAATTGTTTTGTGCTGAAAAATACATTTCAGAATATCTGACCATAATTTTTTCAGCACATTCATATATTGTTTAAATCTGAAGAATATCATCCATCTCCTACTTTCAACAGTGATCACACAGCTTTAGTTCCTGATAAATTAGAGACGAAAGGTTTATTTAGAAGAAGTTACTTTTCATCCTTTTCATGTTTCCTCATAATGCTCCTTATTCAGATGTATATAATATAAATCTGTATCCTTCACCTGTTCTCCAGACTCTCAATTTGACAGCTAGTGGAATGGTTGTCTGATATTCTTCTTTATTTTGGAATAAAACAAAAAGAATTCTAAACAACTTTCTAAATAATATAACTTTAAAAATCATTTGATGCAAATTAAGTTAATTAGAAATAATTACAGCAGAGTGGAAAAACGTTTAAAAAATATCTTCTTCCGCTGAGCTAAATATTAAAAAAATGTGTGGCACTAACAGACAATCTGCACATATTGGGGGGGGGGGGGTGGCTGAAAAGTTCATAGGCTGACTAAGAAGGAGTTATGCTACAGCAACGAAACTAATCATGCATTAAATTCAACCTTTTCTGATACTAACTGCATCGTTTCTTTTCAGATACACTGACATTGAAGACTGTTGAAAAAATAAACCACATTTGGTCAAATTTGACCACTGCATCATGGTCAGCCTATGAACTTTTCAGCCCCCTTCGTATGATTCACTGTTCAAAACCCCACAGGTAACAAACTAGCAGTTATCCTGCAGAGAAAAAGCTGAAAATGTCTTTAAAATAAAAGGTTCACCTCTACATCACTGTCAGAATCTTCCCTCCTCTTTTTTCACTCAGTTGAACTCCTTTTACTAGTTTTTTTCTTTTGTATTTACAGATTGTGAGGAAAAACTGACGGCTGTATGTTGCTGATTTCAGACAAGTATATCTGGTTGACAGCATTTCATAATAAAAGCACATAAAAACAACGATTCTGAAAACTGAATCGTTGTAGAGGGCTTTTATTTTTACATCACTCAGGAAGTATTGAGCTGTGATGGTGAAAATAGTTTCACATTAATTTAGACTTCGGTCATGTCTGGCAAATCCAGTATTTATCGCACAGGCGACAAGGTTATTGAGCAGGAATTCAAGGATTGTTTCTCATTTTTCAGGATAATTAAGGCATTGATTTTAGATAATCACATTTAAGACTTTTTATGGACCTGTAGAAACTAATGAGGCGGCTGTTTTTCTCCTTGTTTGTGTTTTCGTGGAGAAATTTTCTCCACAACAACCGTACAGTGCATCCGGAAAGTATTCACAGTGCTTCACTTTTTCCACATTTTGTTATGTTACAGCCTTATTCCAAAACAGATGAAATTATTTTTTTTCCTCAAAATTCTACACACAACACCCCATAATAACAACGTGAAAAAAGTTTTGATATTTTTGCAAGTTTATTGAAAATAAAAAACTAAGAAATCACATGTACATAAGTATTCACAGTCTTTGCTCAATACTTTGTTGATGCACCTTTGGCAGCAATTACAGCCTCAAGTCTTTTTGAACATGATGCCACAAGCTTGGCACACCTATCTTTGGGCAGTTTGGCCCATTCCTCTTTGCAGCACCTCTCAAGCTCCATCAGGTTGGATGGGAAGTGTCGGTGCACAGCCATTTTCAGATCTCTCCAGAGATGTTCAATTGGATTCAAGTCTGGACTCTGGCTGGGCCACTCAAAGACATTCACAGAGTTGTCTTGAAGCCACTCCTTTGACATCTTGGCTGTGTGCTTAGGGTCATTGTCCTGCTGAAAATGAACCGTTGTCCCAGTTTGAGGTCAAGAGTGCTCTGAAGCAGGTTTTCATCCAGGATGTCTCTGTACATTGCTGCATTCATCTTTCCCTCTATCCTGACTAGTCTCCCAGTTCCTGTCGCTGAAAAACATCCCCACAGCATGATGCTGCCACCACCATGCTTCACTGTAGGGATGGTATTGGTCTGGTGATGAGCAGTGCTTGGTTTCCTCCAAACGTGACTCCTGGCATTCATGCCAAAGAGTTCAATCTTTGTCTCATCAAACCAGAGAATTTTGTTTCTCATGGTCTGAGAGTCCTTCAGGTGCCTTTTGGCAAACTCCAGGTGGGCTGCCATGTGCCTTTTACTAAGGAGTGGCTTCTATCTGGCCACTCTACCATACAAGCTTGACTGGTGGATTGCTGCAGAGATGGTTGTCCTTCTGGAATGTTCTCCTCTCTCCACAGAGGAATGCTGGAGCTCTGACAGAGTGACCATCAGGTTCTTGGTCACTTCCCTGACTAAGGCCCTTCTTCCCCGATCGCTCAGTTTAGACCAGGAGTGTCAAACTCATTCCATGGAGGGTCAAGACCCTGCATGGTTTACTTCCACCTAGTGTTTTAAGCAGGTGTTTTCACTGATCAGCAATCAGTGAGAATAAATTCAGTGAAATAACCTGGTGAATACACTGGGTAGAGGTAAAACCTGCAGGATCTTGGCCCTATGTGGAAGGAGTTTGACACCCATGGTTTACACGGCTGGCCAGCTCTCAGAAGAGTCCTGGTGGTTCTGAACTTCTTCCATTTATGGATGATGGGGACCACTGTGCTCACTGGGACCTTCAAAGCAGCAGAAATTTTTCTGTACCCTTCTACAGATTTGTGCTTCGAGACAATCCTGTCTTAGTGGTCTACAGACAATTCATTTGACTTCATGCTTGGTTTGTGCTCAAACATGCACTGTCAACTGTGGGACCTTATATAGACAGGTGTGTGCCTTTCCAAATCATGTCCAGTCAGCTGAATTTACTACAGGTGGACTCCAGTTAAGCTGTAGAAACATCTCAAGGATGATCAGTGGAAACAGGATGCACCTGAGCTCAATTTTGAGCTTCATGGCAAAGGCTGTGAATACTTATGTACATATGATTTTTTATTTTTTTTATTTTTAATAAATTTGCAAAAATCTCAGAAAAACCTTTTCATGTTGTCATTATGGAATCAATTTTGGAATAAGGCTGTAACATAACAAAATGTGGAAAAAATGAAGAGCTGTGAATACTTTCCAGATGCACTGCACATCAACAGAAATTAATCTGTCTACACAGATTTAGACTCTGTATTTTCCTCTGTGATTTTACTTTTTCTGGATTTGTTCATGTCTTACCGAGAGTGGCAGGAAGCTGCTGCTGTCCATGCTCTCTCCTCACATGCACTGAGGAGAGGCTGAGCGGATCTCTGTGCAGCCACTGTCAGATTTGACACAGTCACGCATGGTTAACAACATAATAAATAATTTTTAAAATATATATTTTACGTTCATAAAAGTATGTATTTCCACTGAGAAATGTATCCAATTGTAATAAACTTCTTCTTCTATTTTTTTGTCAGCTGTTCCCTTTAGGGATCTCCACAGTGGATCATCTGTCTCCATCTCACCCTATCCCTTGCATCTTCCTCTATAACATCAACCCTCTCCATGTCCTCCTTCACTACATCCATGAATCTTCTCTGTGGGCTTCCTCTTTTCATCCTGCCTGGCAGCTCCATCTTCAACATCCTTTGTTCAACATCTCCACTATCCCTCCTTTGCACATGTCCAAACCATCTCAGCCTTGCCTCTCTTACTTTGTCTCCAAACCACTCAACCTGAGTTGTCCCTCTGATATACTCATTTCTAATCCTGTCGCTCCTAGTCACTCCCCATGAAAATCTTAGCATCTTCAACTGTACCACCTCCAGCTCCACCTCCTGTCTTTTTGTCAGCACCACCATCTCCAAACCATACATCATAGCGGGTCTCACTACCGTCTTGTAAATTTTCCCTTTCACTCTTGCTGCTACCCTTCTGTCACAAATCACCCCTGACACTCATCTCCACCCACTCCACCCTGTATGCACTCTCTTCTTCACCTCTCTTGTGCATTTTCCATTGCGTTGGATGGTTGACCCCAGGTATTTAAATTCAACTACCTTGTCTGTCAGCCTGTCCATCATCATGGCAAACAAGAAGGGGCTCAGAGCCGATCCCTGATGTAATCCCACCCCCACCTTAAATCCATCCATCACTCCTACAGCACACCTCACCACCATCTCGCTGTCTTCATACATGTCCTGCATCACCCTCACATACTTCTCTGCCACTCCTAACTTCCTCATACAGTACTACACTTCCTCTCTTGGCACCCTATCATATGTTTTCTCTAGACCCACAAAGACCTACCTGTGTCTAGAACTACAAAGACACAGTGCAATTCCTTCTGACCTTCTCTAAACTTCTCCATCAGCACTCTTAGAGCAAACATTGCATCTGTGGTACTCTTTCTTGGCATGAAACTGTACTGCTGCTCACTGATTGTCACCTCTCCTCTTAACCTGGCTTCAACAACTCTTTCCCATATCTTCATAGTGTGGCTGATCCACTTTATGCCTCTGTAGTTACTACAGCTCTGAGCATCACCTTTCTTCTTGAAAATTGGTACCAAAACACTTCTTCTCCACTCCTCAGGCGTCCTTCTGTAACTTCCCCCACTTAATCTTTGGCTCTGCCTTCATTGTTTTCCTCTTGTTGCTTTGCAAAGTCATCCTACAGACTACCATCCAATGCTGTCAAGCTACATTTTCCCTTGCCACCACCTTGCAATCTCCTATCTTTTAGATTTCTCCTTCTGCATAAAATGTAGTCCACCTGTGTGCACCTTCCTCCACTCTTGTAACTCACCGTATGTTTGAACTTCTTTGAACTTTGAACTTCTTCCATCTGGTAAATGATTCCGGAGCATCAGAGGCAGAACCACCAGACTGATCAACAGCTTCCTTCCACAAGCTGTCAGGATGCTGAACAGTTGACCCGGAATCTCTCATACACACTACTGCACCTACGGACATTTTGTATATTATTTGTATATTATAGTTAGTTAGTTTTTTTTCCCAAGTATGTCTCAGGGATGTGTGAATGGATGGGGGGGTGGGGGTGGGGGGGTGAAGCTATGTGTGAGTGTGTCTTAAATCATGCTGCTTCTATTTATACGGATGCTGAGAGAAACACAATTTCATCTTGCCTGCACTACAGTTGTATGTACAGCAATATGACAATAAAGTTTGATTTGATTTGATTTGATGTTCCTCTCTCTTCTTGAAGTGTGTGTTCACCACAGCCATTTCCATCCTTTTAGCAAAATCCACAACCATCTGTCCTTCCACATTTCTGTCCTTATAACCATACCTACCCATAACCTCCTCATTACCTCTGTTCTCTTCACCTACATATCCATTAAAGTCCGCTCCAATCACCACTCTCTCCCCCCTGGGAACATGCTCTACCACTTCATTCAACGTACTCCAGAATTCCTCTTTCTCTTCTACCTGACATCCAACTTGTGGGGCATACGCATTGACAACATTCAACATCACACCTTTGACTTCTACCTTCAAACTCATGATTCTGTCTGACTTCCTCTTTACTGCATCTCCTGAACACTCTTCACATACTCTTCCTTCAAGATTACTCCTACTCCATTTCTCTTCCTATCTACACCATGGTAGAACAGTTTAAATCCACCTCCAATGCTCCTAGCCTTGCTTCCCTTCCATCTGGTTTCTTGAACACACAGTATATCTACCTTTCTTCTCTCCATCATATCAGTTGTATTTACAATTGCAATAAACAATGCTTAAAAAATAAAATAATTAAAATGAACTTCATTAATTTCCATATATTTTGAAATGTAACTGCAGGGAGCTGCAGCGTAGGCACTGAAGGGCCGCAGGTTACCGACCCCTGCCCCAGAGCCACAGGTTTCAGACCTTCTGATTTCACACTGGCATTGCACCGCGGGTGACACAGATCACAGTGCTGCTGCTGCATTGTAGTTACTTTATTATTATTATTTTTTTTTAGACAAGTTTATTTTTTAAGTGTTTCTCTTGGAAGGGGAGAGATGTTTGCCCCATTTTAAAGGGTTTGAATGCTTCCCATTTCAAAAACATGGGCCCCCCAAACACAACCTTGCATAGAGCCTCCAAAAAGCTAGAAATGGCCCTGTGATTTAACAGCACACAAGGTTGGGCTTGTTTGTGTTGATTGCAGGCTGTAATGGCCGTCTTGTTTTCTCCACAGGGTTTGCAGGTGAAGGCTGATTACGTTCCTCTCCTTCAGTCTCTGGCCACGTACGGATGGAGGCTCACTTGTGTGCTGCCAACTCCTGTAATCAAGACCAACAGGTAATCCCTACCTCTCCCCCATCATCCATCTGTTAACGAGGGCATCAAATTCATCCGTGACTGCTGTTGACCCCTGTTGGCAGCCAGGGAAAACTGCAAGAAAAGAAACCCTTTGTATGACTTTTTTTTTTCTTTTTTACAGATTTACTGTAAAAGTTTAAAGGCACAGTGTATAATCTCCAGCGGAGTCAAGCAGTCAGATTTTAAAATGCAACCACTTGACATTTTATCAGCCGTCACCCTCTTCCAAATACAAGAGAATCTGAAAAAAGCCATTTGTGGGTGTAAATCAAAGGGGGGAGTGGGGGCATGTCACTCCCCAACCTGGAAAAAAGACAGAGTGTCCCTCCCAATATAATTACAAACCTTTCTATATCATGTTACAAAACTGAATAAAATGCTAAGCATGCATGCAAAACAATTTTTATTTTTTTTTTGGTGGTGGGGAATTTGCAACTTTTTTCTCATTAATTTGCAACATTTTTCTTTTATATTTGCTACTTTTTTAAGTAAATTTGCAACTTTTTCCTCAATTTGCAACCTTTTTATATACATTTTTCTCATTAATTTAGAACTTTTTCTCATTAATTTGCAACCTTTTTCATTTAAATTTGCAACTGTTTTGATGTAAATTTGCAACTTTTTCATTTAAATTTTTCTCACGAACTTGAAATTTTTTCTAAATTTGCAATTTTTTCATGTAAATTTGCAACTTTTTCATATAAATTTGCAACTTTTTCTCAATTTGCAAATTTTCTAATTAATTTGCAACTTTTTAATTTAATTTTACAACTTTCTCATAAATTTGAAACTTTTTCTCATTAATCTGCAACTTTTTTCTCATTAAGCTGCAACTTTTCTCATTAATTTGCAAGTTTTTCATTTAAATTTGCAACTTTCTCATAAATTTGCAACTTTTTCTCATTAATATGCAACTTTTTCTCATTAATATGCAACTTTTTTCAATTTGCAACTTTTTTTCACAAATTTGCAACATGTAACTAAATTTGTCTACTGTTTTTAATCTATGTAAATCACTTTGTGCAGCATCCAATGTTTGAAAAGTGCTATACAAATAAAGTTTGATTGATTAATTGATTAATTCAAAACAATTTGGGACATTTTTCTTGTAAATGTGTGACTTTTTTCCTGTAAATTCCCAAACGTTCATATGGATGCTTCACATAGCTTTGACATGAAAACTGGGAAAAACATGGTGGTCCAAGATGGCCGCCTACATGGAGGAGGACCCTCTTCTTGTTTATAAAAACGTTCTTTTAAGGTACATTAAAAATGTATATATTTTACATTATATATAGATTTTCTGATTAGTATTCCTTATATTTTCATCAACAGCACTTACATAACCAGTTTTTCTTCCAGTTTTATCCGTGTCTAAATTCTTAAGATTTTTACTGATGGTGTTGTTCATGCATTATTCAGCGCTTGACTTATAAAGCTTCTAATTTCTAAAAACTTGGTCAAAATAGTTTTTAAATTCCGGCAGCTGACACAATTTTCTGATTCATGTTGAGATAAATAAAGAATTTAAAATCCTTCAAGTAAAAACTCTTGTCAACAAAAGTTAGACATGAATGTTGACCCTGAAAAAGTTTGCAGACCATCACTGACTAGTGACTCACTTCTATTTTAAACTTAACATTTCAAAAAACAACTTAGTACTTGATTTAGGGAATCATTTGGAAGTTTCATAGTGATATGTACAGCCTCTGAAAAGGTTGAGACATTATGTAAAAGCTAAATAAAAACAGAATGCAGTAATTTCATAAACTACTGTTTTATTCAGAATAGAACTTGGAAAACATAAGATGTAGAAACTGAGACATTTTGCTATTTTGTGAAAGAAATAATCATAGATTGCATTTATATAGCGCCTTTCATGATGCCCAGAGTGCTTTACAATGAGTCCATTATTCATTCACTCCACAGACAGACAGTAAGCTACCTCTGTAGCCACAGCTGCTCTGGGGCAGACTGACGGAAAGGTAACTGCCAATCCGTGCCAACGGCCTTTCAGACCACTACCGAACATTTATACACATTCATGCCCAGTGTCACGGACACTGTAGGCAAGGTGGGTAAAGTGTCTTTCCCAGGGACACAACAGCACGATGGCTGGGAAGAGCAGGATTCAAACCGCCAACCCTCCGGTTATTAGATGTTGTCCCCTTCTTGTCTGATATAGTTAGATATAGGATATAGGATTCCACCTGCTGAACACTCTTTGGTCTTCTTTTTTCATATTTTGCATTTCACCAAATACAGTGTTTCAGCAGGTTTAAAGGTCTAAGCTTCAGGTGGGCCAGTGCAGCACCTGGACTCTTCTACCACTGTTATAGTACATGCTCTGGCTGTTTAGTCTTGATGAAATATGCAAGGGTCTTCCCATGAAAAAGTGCCTGGATGAATGTATATATTGCTCTAAAACCTGTTTTAAAACCAGATGTTCAAGTTGCCAATTCCAGTGGTACTGATGCACCCTATACTATCAGAAGTGCAGGTTTTTAACTGAGTGCTGATAACAAGACAGATGTCCCTGCCCTCCAGAGGATGTGGCATCCATGATTTCAAAAAAGAATTCAAATTTTGAATTGTCTGACCACAGAACAGTTTTCCACTTTTCCTCAGTCCATTTTAAATGAGCTTTAGCCCAGGGAAGACAACAGCATTTCTGGATCACGATCACATAATGGCCTCTTCTTTGCGTGATGGAGCTTTAACCTTCATTCACAAATGATACGGTGAACTGTACTGAACTGAAATCACAGACAGTGATTTCTTGAGGTGTTCATAAGCTCATGCAGTAACTTCTATGACAGAATCATGTTTGTTTTTAATGCAGTGCCGCCTGAGGGCCTGAAGATAGTGGGCATCCAAAATTGATTTTCATCTGTATCCCTCGTGCACAGAAATATCTCCAGATTCTGAGAATTTTTTATTGATATTGTGTACTGTAGATGATGAGATATTCAGTCTCCACAATTTTACATAAAAAAACATTATTCTGAAATTGCTCCACAATTTGAAGATGCAGTATGTTGCAGATGGACAGTTGAAGATGAAAAACTTCCCATCTTCTGAGAAAGTCTGCCTCGCTAAGGTTTCTTTGTTTTATACCCAGTCATGTTGCTGGCCTATGACATTAATTTAATTACTTTTTCTAACTATTTCTTTGTAGTATCACTTACTTTTCCAGGCTTTTGATGACCCTGTTCCAGCTCTTTTGAAGCATGTTCCTGCTATCAAATTCAAGATAAGCTAATATTTTTCATGAAATAGTAAAATGTCTCACTTTCAACATCTGTTTTCTATGTTCTCTTGTGAATGGCATTGTGGTTTATGAGATTTGCAAATCATTGTATTGCTTTTATTCAAATTTTACATTTTTTTGTAAATTCAGGTTGTAATTCTCTATTGGCATAATAGAAGAGTAAATTCACAAAAGTGCTAAAAAAAGAAGAATTGGTACTGCAGACTAGGCCCTGTGTAAAACTTATTGCACCACTTACTAAAATCTCAACTTTTAAAGTTGTGCTGATGTATTTCTCCAGGGAAAAAAAAACCTGGAACCCGGTTTAACGTGTGGCACACACGAGTCATTTTACATGGAAATGTGACGGCTTTGACGGAAGTTGCCCTAAATCTCTGCCAATTTCAGGTGAGCTTTGAGCTGCAGTCGTGGACATTTTGAGTGTCGGTGGAAAATCTTTCCACAGAAATGTAACGGCTCCTCCGCTAAGCTCGAGCTGACTCATCACTCACAGCTACTAAATGACTGTCTACATCCGCTTATGGTCAAAGACCTCGCGTGTTCTCAGATCCCCCACTACAGCGTTTGTTGCTCAGTATGCAGATGATGTATCTTACTCAAAGGCTTTCAGTTTTTTTTAGTAATAATAACAAGACAGTGACGCAGGAGACACAAAAAGAAAAGGTAGCACACCTAAAAGCAGTGATGACAGCTGCATTTATTCACTGTGATGGTTGATTCTCTGTTCAGAAATTGCATTTCCTCAGATTTCTCAGGCATTACTTCGGTTATGAGTCAGTCCTTATAGACTTCATTCTTAATTGCCCATGTTGAGCAAAAATAAATATGTCCATGCTGTAATGAGGGATTTTTTTGTACTTTATTAGGATGATAATTATTACCAAATTGCTGTTGTAACTCATAAAATTAAATCATTTTATCATTAAAAATATCATTAACATTTCGGTTTTAGTTTAGGTTTGCATTGTGTGTTACAGCAGCAATGGTAGGTAGTACAATCAAGAAAAAAATGACAAGTTGAAAGGAAAATTAAGAAAAAAAAATTGGCGATAAGAACAAAAGTGACACGACCTGTATGCTCATACATTATTAGGGCTGCTTCAGACTAATGATTTACCTGGTTGACCAGTAGTCACAATCTGTTGCACTTTTATGGTTGATACATCAGTTTAATTGGTGAAACACAAGCAATAGTTTTACAACTTCAGGAGATGTTTCAGTCTCAGAACTGAGGAAAAATGCTGTCAGTGTATTTTTTTATGGATTATGTTATGGGTCAGTCCATCCATACAGCCGTCCGTATGTCCATTCGTCTGTCACACTTTTGTGAAATCAGCTCCTCCTACAGTTCTGTTTGATTGTTTTGAAACTTAGTACAAGAGTTTGATATACACTGATGATGCACATATTGCAATTTCAGACTCATCGGTTGACCTTGAGGTCAAAGGTCAGAGGTCACATTTTCCTTAAATCTTGTAAATGCAATAACTACTGAAAGAAATGATGTAGACTTTTCAAATTGTTACAGGAGTTGTATCTAAGTTGCATCTTGGATGACTTGCACCCTGACCTGACTATGGGTTTGACGTCAAAAGGTCCAGGTTAACATTACCTATGCCTTATTACTGTACAGCAAGTAAAGCTAGGGTCACCAAACTTGGTACACAGGTTCACCCTGTGACCCTGAAGTGTGACTGTGGTGTTGGGATTGCAAGGTCAAAGGTCAACATCAAAACTGCTTATAAACTACTGTATATCTCAACAACAAAGAAAGCTAGGGTCACCAAACTTGCTACACATCTTCACCCTAAGACCATGACCTCTGATTGCAGGTTTGGGGTCAAAAGGTCAAAGGTCAAGGTTGACAGTCCCTGTGCCCTCTTACTATTGAACATGTATGTAAAGCTCTGTAGGGTCACCAAACTGGCTACATAGGTTCACCTCGGGATCCTGACCTACAACTATGGGTTGTATACTTGATTGTATATTCATGGATGATGGGTTTATCACAGTTTGTTTTTTTTTTTTCTTTTCCCCTTGTCCCGTCAGGCAGCAAGGTAAGCAGAACAGACATCTGTTACCCTTATTGTGACAAAACAGATTTACTTTGCCAAAAGGAGCTTTATACAGTACCTATCTATGTACTGTATATTGTTGCAAACTCCTCCTGTAATAACTTAATACCTTATTTAAATAATTTTACCCATAAAGGACCCAACAGGATAGGGAATGGGGAAAGGAAGTGTGCAAAGGGGGAAAGAAAAGAGAGAGGAACAGACAAAAAAGACAAACAAACCAACAACTAAAACAAACAGAAGACAAACTGCTTTTTCCACTGAAGAAGTCTCAACACGAGTCTGGTATCCGCACCTGTTAAAGGGGAGACATTTGTGCGTGTGCGTCGGTGTGCATGTATATGAGAGTGCGCGCAAAACAAGTGTGTGCATGTGAGTGGTTTGTCAGGAATCATATGAAGAGGGGGGCCAGTCGCAGCAATTCCATGCCACCCTGGAAACCCCGAGCAGGCAAGGAAGCACCACCAACCCACCCCAGGGCGGCTGCGGCCACAGAAGCAGACCCCCACCCCCAGCGCCCACCCAAGCAACTGATCAGGAGATTATCGCAGGCGCCCCAAGATGCCACCTGACATGCAAAGCGCCACACAAAACCGACCCACCAACACCATCTCCATTCAGCAATCCCTCATTCTCGCTTACTGTCTTATTCAGTTCCTCTCTTACGCCCTTGCTTATATCGATTCATTCAGCAGCACCCAAGGATTTTGACAACATGACAGGTCCCAGGCTCTCCGCCGGACCCCCAGGCCCCTGGCAGAAGGAGGGCAACAGAGGTGGGGGAAGACCCCCAACCCCCCTCCACCTTGCACAAAACATGATATGTGTGTGTCAGTTGTTGTAATTGTGTGTAGGTGTGTGAACTACCATGGTACAGTTAAAATTGGGGGGATAGTGGTTGGAGCACCACTAGCCACTGCGATAGGCAGCGGGGCCCCCATCCCCCCAAGCCCCCAGTGTCTAAAATGCAATTAAAATTGTGGTGAGGGCAGCCCCACTGCACAGCAGAGGTGTCCCTTTCACTGACACAGTGCGGCACACCCCTGGCCCAAAGCCCTAAGTGTATCCAAAAAGATGTATATTCCACCCAGAGTCGGGGGGAGCGGGGGGGGGTGTGCAAAAATAAGAAGGGAGCCACCCACTGCCCCAAATCCTAACCCAGGGCGAGGGCCGCCAGACCGAGCAGCCCAAGACCCACCAGCGTCACGCCCCCAGCACAACAAACATGATGGAGCAGCCACACCAATTCCCACTCATCTTGCACACACAAAGATGTACAACAACAATAATCACAATAGTTAACAATGGGCCGGATCCATACGGGACCCCACATGCCAAGCGACACCCCTGAGCGCCCATGGCAAGCCCACGACCACCCACCCCAGACGCACACCGACAGCAGCAGGCCACCCCGCAGCCACAGCCACCTCAGAGCAGCCCGACGGCAACACAGCCGCCAACCCGCGCCAACAGCCCCCTCGAACACCCACACACACCCAGCGCCAAAGACCCCAGGGGCAATGTGACAAAGCGTCCCGCCCCGTGACACAAGGGCAGGGCGGCCGGGACAAGCAGACCTCGAATCACCAACCCCCATGCCACGAGGTGGTCCGCCCCACCCCGCCACCCAATGAGGTTCCCCCACCCATACACACATCCTCCACCCCCACACATTCACCCACAGGTATCCGCACCCATACACACACACACACACACACACACACACACACCCCTGCCCGCCCTCATGAGCATACACACACACACTCACCATCACACATGCTCACCTAGACCCACACACAGCCCCACATGCCCACACACGTTATCTGCATTTTTTCACCATTTACTAACATTTATGTCTGTTTTCTTTCATACCTCTGGTTTATAGGAAATAACTTTAAGTACATGCACCCAAATCCATACACCCCATTTGCTTGCAACTGCAAGCAAATGGAACAGAGACATCATGCGCGCGCACCCAAGCATACATGCATACAGTAGGTATATATTTTACACACAACATACATATACACACATGTGCATACATTACGGACATACAGTATAATCACATAGGCACATTTAGTTAGCCTTTAGCACAAAATCAGTTAGTGAAAACATGTCCACATTTAAGTTTGTCATGTGGAACATACGTGGAATTGGTACCAGGGAGAAGAGGCTAAAAGTTTTTAATCTACTGAAGGATCTACAGGCAGACTGTCTTATTACAGGAAACACATTTTTCTAAGTCATCTGTAGATGCGCTTACCTCCCCAGAATTCCCCCACGTGTACTCATCCAGCTTTAATTCCAAACAAAGGGGGGTAGCTATATTGGTAAACAGAAGAATACGGTTTGTTGTGAATAATACCATAGCAGATCTGGAAGGTAGATTTATAATAATCAAAAATCTCAGTTCAAAATTTGGATCTATGTATTGCAAGTGTTAATGGCCCAAATGTTGATGACCCATCCTATTTTTACACTTTTTTCACTTCTCTTTCTGAGCACGTGGACACTACTCTCATAATAGGAGGAGACTTCAACCCGGTATTAAACCCTGCAATTAGCAGGCTCAGTGCATTGGGGAATTATTGATTATTATCTCAAACAGTGCATGAATGATTTTGGTCTTTGCGATGAATGGCATTCTCTTCACCCAACTCTTTGGGAATACACTTTTTTTCCATCAGTTCATAGTTCACATTCACATTTAGACTTCTTTTTAACCAGTAACTCTATTGTGAGGGACATCACAGACACTGAAATATGTTCAAATCAAGCTATTAGCGATCACCATCCAGTATCTCTTACACTAGTAAATAGGAAAGCTATAAGGAAAACTAGGAGCTGGAAATTTATTATATCACTACTAAAGGACAAAGACTTTATTATCTACTTTAATAAAGAGTGGGAATCATATCTGGGATATAATGATGTGCCATGAATATCCTTGTGTGTTCTTTGGGAAGCAGCAAAAGCGGTCATGTGAGGTAAAATAATCTCTTGCTGTTCGTATAAGAATAAAAAAGAAAAAGCACTGGTACTGGAGTTAGAACAGAAAATTATACCACTGGAGACAACCTGTGCCATTTCTTCACAGGAACAGACACTTAACAATCTGAGAAAGTTAAAGCTGGAATTAAAAGAAATTATAAACAGAAGAGCAGTTTTTAATACAAAGACTGCATCTTGAGAGGTTTGAACACAGTAATAAATCGGGGCGATATCTTTCGAACCAGTTTAGATTGAATAAAGAAAAAACAACTATCCACTCTATCAAGGATATGACTGGAAATATTACCCATGAGCCTGAAGAAATAAATAACTCCTTCAGAAAGTTTTATGAAAACCTCTACTCATCTCAGATTAACCCATCTGACTCAGAGATAAATACATTTTTGGACAATATTAACTTACCATGATTAAATAATGAACAGATTGCAGCTCTGGATGCACCTCTTCTGGTGTCCGAACTCCAGGCGGCACTTAAGCACATCCCAAACAATAAAGCTCCGGGACCAGATGGTTTTCCAGTAGAATTTTATAAGGAATCATAATTTGGTACTGCCACAGTAATTATATTGAAAAGTTGAAAACTGCTCTCTGTAAGTAAGTATTGGGATTGTCAAAGAAAACAGAGGCAGGGAATATTGGACTCACCTCAGAGTGCTCTTGTCTCTTTTGTGATCAGATTGCAGGCTGATAACATTTGGCTCTCTACAGGCTAATTAATTAACATGTTTTTCAAAATAACTAACAGCATAGAAAGTCATTAGAATATTGATTTTCATGTTGATGCATTAACCTGCAGTATTCTAAAGAAGGCCAGAAAATGGCAAGTCTACATAAGCTAGTGATGCACGAGTTCCAAAACACAGAGCTGACAGTGCTAGTGTGTGAATCTAGTTCTTTAGAATGTGGGTCAACACTTAAAAAAGGGAAGTAGGTGTCTTCTGACATTACATTATAAAAATATTATCTAAACATGTTTGCTATACACCATGCTTGGAGAAGAAATGGCACTGTATCTATGAAAAGCACTACTCCAATATTGAAGTTTGGAAGTGGAAGCGTCATGCTATAAGGGCTGTTTCTCATCTTATGGTACTGGCAGACTTCATATAATTCAAGGAGCAATAATTGGAACCATGTTCTGGAGTATTCTTTATTAGTTTCTTCAGACGTAAAGAGAGTTGAAGTATCTCCACTAAGTATTAAATAATTTTTAGTTGCCATATTCAATACAATTTTTCCCTGATTCATTCCACTTTATTAGACATAGCTTTATTTATAAACCCATACATCTTGATTGCTTTCTTAGTGTGGATTTATTGAGTTAATACCAAACTCTGGTGAAAATTTTCTGTGAGTAGCCTCATGGAAATATAGGTACTAAAAAAACCTGGCATTTAATACTTATTTCCACTATTATACATGTATACAAAGTATATGTACGTATACATTCATACTATACTATATACATAGAGAGAGAAAAGCAAGAAGGGAGCATCCACCAGGCCAGAATGAGCTACTGTGTCATTGATGTTTTTTTTTTTTTTTCTTGTTGGTGTATAAGGCACCACTACCTCTAGCAAGTAGCTCTAAGTGTTCTAGGGGCTGTTTGTAACCAGTACCAGACATAGATGGGAATTCTCCTTGATACTAAATAACCATAACCTACATCTTGATGATAAAGGTTAATAAAGTTGAAGAGTTAGTGTATATAATTTAGAAGATTAGAAGCAGGGTTGTTTCTAGCTTTTAGGGGGGCCGATGCAAGATTGGGCTGTATTATAAGGATCCTTTTCAGTCGTCAGTTGTCAGTGATGCAAAACGAATTTATGGGTGTTTCCAAGTTTATTTTCTGATCACACCACCACAGAAATGAACTTTCCGCCCAGCGCATGGTGGAAACAGGCCAGTCTAATCAGTCAGAGGTGTGTTCTGGATAATCCAGTCCAAAATGCTCCTGCCCATTCCTTTAATGGAAACAGGCACATTATCTAAAGTGAACTCTGATCATTCCACATCCCAAAAGTCAATTTAGGAAGCCAGAGATCAGACCACCAAGCTCTCTGCCTTCGACCGCCACCTGATCCACATAGCACTGGATTCCCATGGTCCCTCTTGCAGGTGGTGAGCCCACTGGGGGGCAGCCCCATGTAGCTCCTTCAGGCTGAGCCCAGCTGGGTGTCATGGGCAGAAACCCGGCCACCAAAGGCTTGCCATCAAGCCCCTGCCCCGGAGTCAGGCCTGGGGTAACCCCATACCGGGCGAGGTACACTGAATCCTTGTTCTAACATTCATCAGGAGAGTCTTTTGGATTGTTCTTAGTCTGGCCCTTCATCCAGGACCTGTTAATCTTGGTTGTCCCTACCAGAGGCAAATTGCCCCAGACAACATAGCTCCTGGGATCACTAGTGTACGCAAACTCCCCACGATAATAAGGTGACCATCCATGAGGGGAGTTTAAGTATCTCGGGGTCTTATGCACGAGTGAGGGGAGAATGGAGCGGGAGATTGACAGACAGATCTGCAGTGATGCAGATGCTGCATGCTGCACGAGCTTTGGGTAATGACAGAAAGGATAAGATCGCAGATACAGGAGGCTGAAATGAGCTTTCTCCGTAGGATTGCTGGGCTCACCCTTAAAGCCTTTACATACTCCACAAGAACAGAGAATTTTTTTCTTTTTCTTGAGGTGGCAAGAATATTTCATGCTTCACAAGAAACTCAAGTGCAGAACTCTTGGGAAATTCACATTTCTGACCACCCACACGGTGGTTCTTGAACACCATGCAAGAAAAAAGTTCTGCTGCAATGATGTGTCAAGAACAAGCTGCAAGAACTCTCAAATCAGGGTTGCAAGAACAAAATGACGTCATTTTGTTTTTGCAGCCCTGGGAGAGAGGACAAATTTCTCTGTTCTTGCGGAGTATGTAAAGGCCTTTAGAGATGGGTGAGGAGTTCAGTCATCTGAGAGAGATTCAGAGTAGCACTGTTGCACCTCTTATGCTCCTCTCCCCGTTTATAATGGGGACAATTTCTAATCCTTTAAAATGGGAGGAAACCACTCCCCTCCAAAAATATATTTACAAATATAAGGTTGGTTCATTCAGTGTTGCCAACTCCTCAGTAAGGAAAGTAGCTATTCGCTGTCCTAAAAGTCCCAAGAAGTTGCTAAATAATGCCATTGCCTAATTTGCTTTATTGGTCATTTGCATGGAATTGTAATGATGCTGTAGAAGAGAAGAATAATGTTGTGGGAAAGACAAAAAGTGAGTAAAAGAACACCCTAAATATATTTAGAACTACAAATTAGCTTTCTTCTGTTGATTCTTGGTTTGTTTTAATTTTGCCATTTAAATAGGCCATCACTTCTCAGAATAACTTCATAACTTTAATGCTTTGTCTAGACCCAAATTCCATAAATCAATTTCGTCCTACATTGTTAAATGTTAGAATATCAAATTTAATCAAAAGAGTGTTATGTGGGGTGGAATTGCTAGCTCTACGTCCAACCCTCCTCCTTTACCTTGACTTGGTACAGGTACAGGCAGTATGCCCATGTAGCATCTCCAATAAATGGCTTCAACCAGCCTTTGAATTCATGGTTTGATTCCCACTCCTTTATGTATTTTTGAGCATACAGTGTAGACTGTGACATGATGAGCTAGCTAGCTAGATGTTTAGCTTATGTCACAGAGAGATACACACAGTGGACGAGGTGAACATGTGACTGAGGCTGTAAGTCAAATGCAGTGATTTATTAGTGTGACACTGATAGTGACGAAACATTTACATCTCACTCTGTAAAATGGGGACGGACTGGTGGGGGGTTTGTGCATGCACAATTCATTTACAGTCTGGATGTGAGTGGCATGGGTCTCCTCTCTGACTGCAGCTAACTGCTGCATGAGGCTACTGTGAAACTGATTGCCTGTGAGTGCTTTGGGATGGGGAGAGGCTGATGGTAGCATGCGCTGCTTGTTGAGGACAATAACTGCAGAGCAATAGTCCTTTCACATCAGAGTCTCCAAAACAACAAAAAAGTCTCCAATAACACAAAAAAAGTCGCTAGATTTGTTACTGCTCACTTTTGACAAAAAAAGTCTCCAGATTTAGTGAGAAACTCACCAAGTTGGAAACACTGGGTTCATTGTCTAGGTGAGTAGAATAAAATTAAACCAGCTTTTATGTGAACATTGTAAACTTACAAGAAAAAAGTAGAAAATTTATGAGATAAAATAATTTATTAGGAAAAAAGTAGAACATTTACAAGGAAAGTCCAACTTTTTAAGAAAAGTCTTCAAAGTAAACAAAAAAGCTGCAAATGTACAAACATTGCAGAATTAATAAAGGCTTATCTTATAAAAAGTCACAAGTTTATGAGAAAAAAAATTACAAGAAAAATGAACAAATTAGTGATAACAAAAAAGTTGACCATTTATGAGAAGGAAGTCAGACATTTACGAGAAACGGAAAAGGCAGCAAATTTATGAAAAGGTGCAAATTTTCAAGGACAAAAGTCACAAATTTATAAGACAAGTGTGGATTTTCAAGAAAGTACGTCACAGATTTATTACAAAAAAAATTAAATTTAAGAAAAATTGTAAGTATACAAGAAAAAAGTCACAAATTTTTGAAGAAAAAAAATACAAATTTACCAGAAAAAAAAGGAGCAAATTAGTGATTAAGAAATTTAATATTTGTGAGAAGGAAGTCACAAATTTATGGAAAAAGTTGGAAATATATGACAAAAAAGCACCAAATTTATGAAAACACAGCAAATTTAAAAGGGAAAAGTCACAAATTACAGCATAAAAAAGTCACAAATTTACAGGTCAAATTTTGCAAATTATCAAGAAAATAAGTCACAAATTTACGAGAAAAAAGTTGTAAACTTACAAGAAAACGTAGCAAATATATGAGGGGAAAAATTGCAAGCTTAAGAGATAAAAGTTTTTGCAAAAGTTGAAGATAATTTCAATTCTTCCCCCAAAATTCTGAAGGTGTATTTGTAGCACAAGGGCCGTTGTATCTGCATACTCTGCTTTATAGCCAGAATCAGATGTGGACTGAATGCATCGACAGCATCTATAACTGTCGCCCTGTGTAAATCCAGTCTGAATATATTTTGATTGCAGTCATTTTTTTTTTCCCCCTGGAGAGTCATTAACATTGACGCCATCTTTTTAAAATTAATTTCAGGGACTTGTTTTGTTTGTTTTGTAAGATTTAGGAGCTGTAGATCATCCAAGGCTTGATTTGCCAAACTCAGACAGCGCGGGACAACAGAGATTTAGGATGGGCGCTCCTCGCTGTCAGTACGGCCAAGACGAACGGTCTGAGCTCTCCCTAACTCCTCCAGTGTGCACCACGAGAGTGAGTGATTGTTCTGAGATCAACTTGAAGAATGTGAAGCTGTCCTTTAATAATATAGGCTGCCTGATGTATGCCGTAATCTTATCAGTACAGTGACCGATGGGTTGCTCCGCTGCCCCCACCTCGGATCGTCATGTTTGCCATTCGTACGCCACGCATCTGATTAATTACCTCGCTATTTTCATCTTTTGTGTCCACCCCCATCCCTTCCCTCTTTCAAAATGCCACAACACAACAGCACAACATGGCTAATTAATCAGCCCGGCCTAGATACAGTACAAGACGGGCTCATTTTTTTCTTCTCCGTACCTCAAAACCATTTTGCACGCCAAAATAACAGCTGATGATCCATTTCAGATTAGCAGGAGTCATTACACTTGTTTTCATGGTGTTGACTCCTTCATTTTTAAATAGGAAATTTGCAAATGTGTGTTTTTTCCCCCCTTTTTTCCTTCCTTCTTCTTCTCGAAGTCTGAGTGTTTCCAGGCTCCTCTTCATCTGGAGAGTTCAGATAAGTGTCAGTGATCTCAGCAGCGTCTGAAATTAATGCTAACTGGTGCTCGGCGGCTTCTCCACACAACATTAATTCAACATTAATTCATGTAGTTGTCTCAGAGCATGAGTCCATGTGCGCCACCTTCAGTTAATGTGGACGGTGATTACATTTTAGAGCCATTAACTACAGTAAATGGGAATTTCTCTGCATGAGCTGTGGGACAATAAAAAACAAGGAGTGGGGGAAAAAGGATCAAAACATGTTTGTTATTTACGCACCGGGGACAATATATAATATAAAACATTTATTTTTTTACCATAAGGTACAAATTTATAAATATGAATTGGGTATAAATTTGCAAGAATAAAGGTGCAAAGATATGATAAAATATGCCAATGTAAAAATTTTAAAAAGTCACAAATTGCAATTTAATTACACAGAATAAAAATTTGACCAACATCCAGATGAGCTTTGTAAATTTTTTTAGAAAAAATGTATGGAAAAAAAGATGACGTTTTACAGGAGAAAAGCCTGAAATTTTCAAGGAAAAAAGTAAAAAAAATTTGCAGGGAAAAAGTTGCAAATTTATGGGGAAAAGTCACACATTTTGGAGGAAAAAGTTGCAAATTTACAGAAAAAATGTAAATTTATGAGAGAAAAAAATTCCAATTTTTTCAGGAAAAGGTCATAGATGTATGAGAAAAAAGTTGCAGATTTATGAAAAAAAAGCTGAAAAGCTATAAGAAAAAAGTTGCAAATTTATTAGAAAAAAGTCACACATTTATGAGAAAAAGTTGAAAATTTACAGGAAAAAAGTTGCAGGTTTATGAGAAACAAGGCACAAATATTTGAGGAAAAGTTGCAAATTTATGAGAAAAAAAGTTGCAGATTTATGAGGAAAAAAGTTGAAAATCTGTAAGAATAAAGCTGAAAATTTACAAGAAAAAAGTTTAACATTTATTAGAACAAGTCACAAATTTATGAGAAAAACTAGAAAAGCACCCAGAGTGTGCATACCTCCGACAAGGCTCCTTCCGTCCCTCATAGATCACCTCCAAAATGTAATGGGTTTGTGTGTAGGCCTAGAGCCACTTCTAGTGAAAACTGCATCAAAGTCTGTCCATTAACTTTGGAGTATTGTTGCTAACACACTGTGAGAAGATAAGAGTCTTGGCAGAGGTATGCACTCTCCGGTCATCACCAAAATCTAATAATCTGTTCCCTGTGCCATACACACCTTTCCTGAAAATTTCATCCAAATCCGTTCATAACTTTTTTTACTTATTTTGTTAACAGACAGACAGACTAACAAATACAATAAATGAAAGCACCAAGGTGCTGATGCCTCGGTGCCAGAGCCTTGGCGGAGGCATGCATTCTCAGATCATGTTATGGGTTCCTCTCTAGCCCAAGAACCACCTCTGGTAAAAATTTCATCCAAATCCATCCAGTAGTTTTGGAGTGCACGCATGTGCAGTAAAAATAATCTGCAGTTCACACGCCCGTACTGTTGGTGGCAGCCAAGAGCCACAAAACTGATTTGAACAGCTGCAATCCAAACAAAACAAGAGCACAGTGGCAGATGTTTTAAATGGCGGAAGTGATGGAGGCATGTGAAAACAATGACAATCAAGACGCACAGGAGCTTTTGCTGTTTTGTGGCAGAGGAAGAAAGCAGACGGGCAAAAAGACGTTTGTTCACCCAGTATTGGCGGATTGGTCAGTACTTCCCTGTGGCGGGAGTTTCTGGGTGCATGCGCAGTTCACTTTGACCATTTGCGGGCGAGGAATGTTGGGACTTGGGAGTTTTTAGCGAGTTTTTAATGAGTTTTACCTCATCCTTCCTCTGCAAAAATAAACAGCAAAACCAGTGTGAAAACAACTGATGTGATGAATAAATGGTGTAGTTGCTGAATACATGTTTTTTTTCAGTAACCGCTATTTTTTTTTTTATAACAGTTCAGCTAGTGATCGGCTGTGACAGGAAGTCATCCATGTGCTGTAAAAAAGCCACAGTGCCGCATCTAGTGGCCCGGCATAGTTATTACAATACCGTTTCCCCCAGCTTCATTGACATTAAAGGTGAGTTAAATTTGTGTTCATTTCAAAAACAAAGCCTTATCTCAGAATTCTGACAAATTAAAAGTCAAGAAAATATGGTGATACAATGATACAAGCCTTTAGTTCCACTTAATTTTGACCAGGTGAGCTGAAACAGAGAGGCAGACGGACAGATACACACACAGACATACACACACAGACGCATTGACTGATTACCATATGCCTTTCCGTTTCTCCGAGGCATGATAAACTAATGTCGACAAAAACATAACCTCCTTAGCAGAGGTAAGAAGTTGAAATTTTACAAGAACAAAGCTTAACTTTGAGAAACAGGTCACAAATTTTTGAGAAGCAAGTCACATATTTTTCAGAAAAAAGTTGAAAATTTACAGGAAAAATGCAAATTTACAAGAAAAAAAGTTGATTTTTTTTTTTTTCAGAAAAGCCCACAATTTATAAGAAAAAAGTTGAACATTTACAGGGAAAAAAGTCACATTTTTAAGAAAAAAAGTTGGAAATTTATATGAAGTCAAATTTTTTGAGAAAATAGTTGCAGGTTTATGAAGAAAAAAGTTGCAGATCTACAAAAAAAAAAAAAGTTGAAAATTTCTTATCCCCCCTCAAATCATTTACTGGTCGTACATCAACTACGTTCCTTCTTAAGGAATTCTGAGATTGCTCTCAATCTTGGATAAATCTAAACATCACCTTTACTGGTTATCTGTATTTGACATTCCCATGTGGGAATTGTTGTTTCTGTACCTATTACCTTGGCATTTGTTCGGCAAGCAAAGTAAGAATTTCATTGCTCAGGAAATGTAGCATTTCTTAACTGTGCACATGATAATAAAGCCTTTGAATCTTCTGAAGTTAAAGGCGCTGTATAGAACTATGATAGAGTACCAAGAGAGGAACTGTGATACTGTATGAGGAAGTCAGGAGTGGGAGAGATGTATGTGAGGGTGGTGCAGGACATGTATGAGGACAGCGAGACGATGGTGAGGTGATGGATTCAAGGTGGGGGTGGGATTACATCAGGGATCAGCTCCGAGCCCCTTCTTGTTTGCTATGGTGACGGATGGGCTAACCGATGAGGTTTGGTGGGAGTTTATGACTTTTGACTATGATGTTTGAGAGTAGAGACCAGGTGGAAGGGACCCCCGAGAGGTGAACATATATTGCTGGAGAGAAGAGCAGTGAAGTTCAGTCGAAGCAAGACATAATACATGTGTGTGGATGAGAGTGAGGCAGGTGTAACAGTGAAGAAGCTGACATGCAGCATCTTCTGAGTTGGTTTTCTTGGACTTTTGGATATTATGGTCTTAGTTTATTTTAAAAGTATTTCCCATTTTGTTCTTGGTTCATCTACTAACGTGACTTCCTATTTTAATTTGATATGCATTTCCTTGTGCTTTATTTACTGCCTGTTTTTTTTGTATGTTTTAGATTAGTCCTTGATTTTCTCAGTTGACTATTGGGTTTAATTACCTCCGCCAAGGAGGTACAGTAATGTAATTGGGGTGGTTTGTCTGTCTGTTTGTTAGCAAGATTACGCAAAAACTCCTGGACGGATTTTGATCAAATTTTCACCAGACGTAGCCCTTGGGCCAAGGATGAACCCATTACAGTTTGGTGATGATCTGAAAATGCATACCTCCACCAAGGCTCTTATCTTCTCACAGCGTGTTGGCAAGAATCCTCCAAAACTACTAGATAGATTTTGATGCAGTTTTCATCAGAACTGGCTCCCGGCCGACACATGAACCCATTACAGTTTGGAGGTGATCCATGAAGGACAGAAGGAGCCTTGGTGGAGGTATGCACTCTCTGAGTGCTTTTCTAGTTTCATGTGATTTTCGTCTCATCTCCCTCTGTGTAGATTCCCTCCTTGTTTTGTATCTGTCTCTGTCTCCCTTGTTCCCTTGTCAGGGTGAGCCTCTGCGCCTGCCTTGCTGTTCTCAGCTGTTTCCCATCCCTTGATTCTCAAATGCCGTTCAAGCTCCCAGTTGTTTCCTCCAATCTTCTGATTTGTTTGAATTTAATACCTTAACCCTCAACTCTTTGGATTTTTATTTTTCCCATTTATTGTCTTGTTTTACAGTTTTCTCTGTGTTTCAGTTTAGTTCTCTGGTTTCGTATCTCAGCCTGTTGTTACCGCTGCCAAGGAGGCTATGTTTTTGCTGATGTTTGTTTGTCTGTTAGCAGGATTATGCAAAAACTACTGGACGGATTTGGATGACATTTTCACCAAAGGAGGCCCTTGGCCTAAGGATTAACCCATTAGATTTTCTGATCTGATCTGAGAGTGCATACCTCTGCCAGGGCCCTTGTTTGTATTTGTGCAGCAGGATTACACAAAAACTACTTGATGGATTTTGATAAAATTTTCATCAGAGGAGGTCCTTGGGCTGCAGAAGAACCCATTAGATTTTATTGATGATCCGAGAGCGCATACCTCTGTCAAGGCTGTATCTTCTCACAATATGTTATCAAGATTACTCAAAAACTAATGAATTTTCACCAGAGGTGGCTCTTAGGCTACACAGGAACCCATTACATTTTGGAGGTGATCCATGGGTGCATACCTCCACCAAGGTTCAGTCTTCTAGCAGTGGTTTAGCAGGATAATGCAAAAACTAATGGATGGATTCTGATGGAATTTTCACCAGAGAGGTCCCTGGGTTACAGACAAGCCCATTAGAATTTGTTGATGATCCAAGAACGCATACCTCCTCCAAGGCTCTATCTTCTCACAATATGTTAGCAAGATTACTCAAAATCTAATGGATGAATTTTGATGAAATTTTCCCCAGAGGAGGTCTTCGGGCTACAGACAAACCCATTAGACTTTGCAGCTGATCTATGAGTGCATACCTCTTCCAAGGCCCTATCTTTTAATGTATGGTGGGATGAAGGCAGGGAGGCACGGACAGATGGAGGGAAGGAAGGAGCCTTGGTGGAGGTATGCACTCTGAGTACTTTTCTAGTTGATTATTTCATCCTCATCTGACTCCCACCAGCATGGTCCTTTCCTTTGCCTGCTGTATAACAGAAGCAAGGAGTGGAGTTAGTGAAGGTGAGTGAGTTTAAATACATGGGGTCAGCATATTCAAAGCAATCGACAGTGCAAAAGAGAAGTGAAGAAGTGAGGGAAGACAGGGTGGAGTGAGTGGGTGCTGTGGACATGTGCAGAGGAGAAATAGTGCACATATTGGTCAAAAGATGTTGAAGATGGAGCAGCCACGTTTCCTGCTGCAGTGGAGATCAGGCTTGTCCATTGCTATCTTATGTATGAATACATTATCAATGAAGGTCTTGTAGTTTTCATAGAAAGCTAAGTAAAACTGAAAACTGCACATACACTACTCACAAAAAGTGAGGGATATTTGGCTTTTGGGTGAAATTTATGGAAAATGTAAAAAGTTCAAGCTACAGTGATATTATATCATGAAAGTAGGGCATTTAAGTAGAAGCATGCAATGGTGATTTTTCTCATCTCCAACAATTTATTGAAACAAAAACCAACAACAGTGGTGGGTATACCACAACAAAAAATGTCAGTGTCTCAATAACTTGTCATGTGCCCTTGAGCATCAATTATAGCTTGACAACGACGTTTCATGCTGTTCACAAGTCGACTTATTGTCTGCTGAGGCATGGCATTCAACTCTTCTTGAAGGGCGGCCCTCAGGTCATTGAGGTTGTAGGGTGCGGCGTTATGAGCTTCTACACGGTGACTCAGCTGGTCCCATAGGTTTTCTATGGGATTCAGGTCTGTAGAAAATGCAGGCCACTCCATTTGAGGTACCTCAGCAGCCATTCCCTAATGATGTGATCTCGACGAGCTGGAGCATTGTCATCTATGAAGATGAAATTAGACCTGTGTTGTTCATGCAGGGGTGCAATGACTGGATGTTAATACCCGATGTTATTCAGGTAGTATTGTCACTGCACCATTCACACGGTGTAGGGCAGTTGTGTATTGACTAGACACACCTACCCAGACTGTAACACCATCACCTCTCCTTGACATCTCCAACATCGCTGGCAGCCATCACTTCTGCTCAGCGGGAATCGACTTTCATCAGAGGACAGCACTGAAGCCCACTGGTCCCTTCTCCAGTGTAAATGCTCCCTGGCCCAAGCAAGATAATAACGTCTGTGCCTGGTGGTGTGGCCAGGTACCCTTGCAGGTCATCTAACATGCAGACTATGCTGATGTAAATGGTTTTGAATGGTCTGACGTGACACTTGGGTGCCCCTCACCTCCCTTAAATGTGCCTGGAGTTGAGTAGCGTTCATCATCCAGTTCTGCAGGGCACTGTTCACAATGAAGCGGTCATCAGCGTGGGATGTGGCTAAAAGATGTCCATTTCTATGCCTTTCTGTGACGCTTGTGGTCTCTGTTGTAACCTGCTGATGACACTCTGTGACACTCTAAGCTCAGTGGCCACTTCCCTCTGAGAACATCCTGTTTGAAGCCTTGCAGTGGTGAGGTACTGTTGATCAATTGCTAGGTGTCGTCTTGGCCTCACGATGTCAAAATGTGAACAGCGTGATGAAGAGGACCGTTTAAATACCAGTTGTAATTAAACCAGAAAATTTATTGGTCGATTCATGGATCAGACACCTGTTGTGAATTTTACTGTTAAGCACCTTGTTAGAGAACAGCAAGTTATGCAAAGAGTGCTGAATAGCCCTAACTTTTTGTGAGTAGTGTATTTCTGCTAAAGAGTAAATGGTGTCCTGCAATAAAACTGCTGATGAAAGTGCATTTTTGTGAAAGTTGCTTGCTACATTCCACAAATGTGTTAAATCCAAGCCTCCACTTGGCCATTTTAATGAGTCTTGTAATGGTCCAAGACCTTGTGTACTTATTCCTTCCTTCAAGACGCGTTAGCAGTTCTCCTCTTACACTATTTCACCAAAACTGAGTGATGCTATAAGTCACCCAAAGCTTGGGTGGAAAAAATAAAAGGAGCAGAAATCCTTACCTCCAACAGCTCACCCCTGCGTGCACCCATCAAAATGCCCTGAGACTAAATGGTGACTAAAGCACACCTATAACGTCTCAGCCTTGGAGATCGTTTTGGCGGCATGTCATGTATCAGAGTTTTTATTTTCAGTGTCAGCTTGTGGCAGCAGAGGTTGTTTGTTTTTCCTCTCCCTCTTTCTTCCTGCAGAGAAAAGCCACCAACAGGTACATTCACACATAAAATGGTGAGGGTCCACCACTGTTCTATACGCCTTCAGGTTATTATAGCGCCGCTGACACTGACGGCCAAGAGTAGGTCCAGTAACAGCCTGTAATTTTCTAAGCCATCCACTCATTTCTGCTTTAATGGGGCCAGGCTTTTTTTTTGCTGGAAACCCCGGTTAGTTTGGAGCTTTGATTCAGCAGTAAGCCATCCAGCATTTCGTGACAGCTTAGAAAATAGCTTATGTATAAATGGTGGAAGGAAAGAGGTAATGGGAAAAAAAAAGAGCACTTGTGGTGGGCTTTTGGTTGGTTTAGATCCTAAGCCTTCTGCTGGAGGAGTCTCCAGTCTGTTTGATGTTGAGAACGGGGAGATTTGTAGCAGGCTTTTAGGAATCATAAACCTGCCATCTTTCCTTGTGCACACAGTTGAGCATTCAGCTTAACTCAAGAACGGATCCGACTTTTATGTATACATCTTATGAAAGTTGCGGCAGGTGGCATCATGGGACGACATATCTCTCTTGAAGTCATGTCCAATCATGGCAAAGAGGGAAAAAATAGACAAAAACAAACAATGAAACTGTCACCGAAGAGGCCGCAACATGAGATAAGAGCTAAAAACCAAGCAGGCGGCTATTTAGCGAGAGCACAATAGGCTCAGGTCTGTGTGAGATGGGATGCCCACATGGAGACAAATCTGCATTTCCCTCCACGGTTAACCTGTCAGCGCGAGCGCTCGTGCAGATTATCCTTCTGAGAACACAGGAGGAGGACGTGTGCATGGGAGGGTTATTTGTGTGGAATATAGTGAGGAAAAAGATGGGGGGACTCCATGTTCAAAGAAGAGTTAAGTTGCAAACAGGCAGTCTATCCATTTCCATCCCATAATTAATGATAAAGATGTCAATAGTTAATCATTTAAATATTTAAAATAATTAAGTAAAAAGACAACTGTAGGTTAGGTGGGGAGTGTGGTGACAGCTGCCTGGGATGGAAACATCTTGATGGGCTGTCTCCACCCCCCACCTCTTTTAATGTGCTACACTAGCTGCACTTTGACATATTAATTATTAAATAACTCTGATTTCAATTAAAGAAAGGAAAAACACTGCAATATGGTATAGCTGGGGAGTATCCATGCTCCCATCCATCCATCCATCCATCTTCTACCGCTTTTCCGGAGGTCCGGGTCGCGGAGGCAGCAGTTCAAGCAGAGAAGCCCAGACTTCCCTCTCCCCAGCCACCTGCTCCAGCTCTTCAGAGGGGATACCAAGGCGTTCCCAGACTAGCTGGGAGACATAGTCTCTCCATCGAGTCCTGGGTCTGCCCCGGGGTCTCCTCCCAGTGGGACGTGCCTGAAACACCTCAAGTGGGAGGCGTCCAGGAGGCATCCTAATCAGATGCCCATACCACCTCAACTGACTCCTTTCAATGTGGAGGAGCAGCGGTTCTACTCTGAGCCTCTCCCGGATGACTGAGCTCCTCACCCTATCTCTGAGGGTGAGTCCAGCAATCCTACGGAGAAAGCTCATTTCAGCCGCTTGTATCCGCGATCTCGTTCTTTCGGTCATTACCCAAAGCTCGTGACCATAGGTGAGAGTAGGAACGTAGATTGACTGGTAAATCGACAGCTTTGCCTTAGAACTAAGCTCCCTCTTCACCACAACAGACCGGTACAACGTCCGCATCACTGCAGATGCTGCTCCAATCCGTCTGTCGATCTCTCGCTCCATTTTCCCCTCACTCGTGAACAAGACCCCAAGATACTTAAACTCCTCCACTTGGGGCAGGAGCCTGTCCCCAACCCGGAGAGGACAATCCACCTTTTTCCGGCTGAGGACCATGGACTCGGACTTGGAGGTGCTGATTCTCATCCCAGCCGCTTCACACTCAGCGGCAAACCGTCCCAGCAAGAGCTGTAGGTCATTGCTGGATGAAGCCAACAGGACAACATCATCTGCAAACAACAGAGATGAGATCCTGTGGTCACCAAGCATGACACCCTCCATTCCCTGGCTGCGCCTAGAAATCCTGTCCATAAAAATTATGAACAGGACCGGTGACAAAGGGCAGCCCTGGCGGAGTCCAACTCTCACTGGGAATGACTCCGACCGAGTGTTGGCAATGCGAACTAAACTCTCACAACGGTCGTACAGAGACCGAATAGCTCGTAACAACAAGCCCGATACCCCATACTCCCGAAGCACCCCCCACAAAAATCCACGAGGGACGCGGTCAAATGCCTTCTCCAAGTCCACAAAACACATGTAAACTGGTTGGGCAAACTCCCACGAACCCTCAAGAATTCTCGAGAGGGTAAAGAGCTGGTCCGATGTGCCACGGCCATGCTCCCCATCTCTTTTAATGCATCATGTGAGCTGCACTCTTGCCACATAAGGTTACATATTGTATATAGTATCTGACGATTTACGAATGTTGCGCTTTTGGGTTTTTTTTCCAAGGTTTGTGAAAGGTTGCCAAACAGTTTGTACACCGTTTTTTCTTGTTGGCAAAAAGTTTTGAACAACTGCAAATGGCTGCAAAACAGTTTTAAGCATTTGCAAATGGTTGTAATGCATTTTATAATGTGAAATTTGCATTTTTTCCCCATCACTTTTCAACTTTTTTCTCGCAGTTTTGCAGCTTTTTTTCATAAATTTGAAAAAAAAAAATTAATTTGATTTTGTGACTTTTTCTTGCAGATTTGCAACTTTTTTTGTGTAAATTTCCATCTTTTTTCCTGTAAATTTCCAACCTTTTTCATCATATTTGCAACTTTTTCCTCATAAATGTTCGTTTTTTTTGTCAAAAACATTTTTCTAACTTTTTTCCTGTAAATTTCCAAACAAGTTGTAACACCTGTCACTAAAGTTCTTTTTGGTTCGCCTAGTAGTGAACACTGGCAACTGTTTAAGAAATGTCACGACAAAACTGTTGGTGACCTTAAAAACTGTTGGCGAAGTGTTCCGCAACGTTTTACGAACCCTGACGAAATGCAAAAAGCACACTGTTGGTGAACGTTCTTCAGCATTCGCTGCTCCGTGAGTTACTGGCTTGATTTTTTACTTGACTTTCACCAATATTTTACTGAAAAATTGGCAAATCCAAAAACTGTCACATTCATCAGCCCCATGAGATGCCATAAAGGTTTTTAAATGGTTGCTAGTGTTCCCTGCTTGGCGAACCAAAAGAACTTTAGCGACACACATTACAACCATTTGCAGATGCATACAACTATTTTGCAAATGTATAAAACTGTTTGAGGAAAAATACATTTGCAAAAAAAATTTCGAACATGTTCAAAACAGTTGAAGGGGGACCTTAAAACCAGCTGGGCAACCGTTTATGAACACTGACAAAACCCAAAAAGCACTATGTTCATCAGCATTCACCACTCCATGAGATAGGGGGCTAACTGCTTGGGCTTGGGTCTCTCTTCTGACTCTCCTCCCTCGGGTGTGTCCTACGAGTGCTGGTCCGGGGGGAGGGGGGGTGCAGCAGGGCCAACTTGGGGTTGGCGGTGACTGAGCTTGCCTTGTATCGTGGAATTGGGGGTTGGGGTTGTGTTCTGTTGGGTGAAGGCAGGGCTGGGGGTTCTGGAGTGGGGCCTGTGTTCCTCCGGTCTGGCAGTGGCAGCATGATGGCTGGAAGCTCAGTTGTTGGGTTGTTAGGGTTGTTTGTTGGCCGTGCCCCCATGTCCCCCTGTAGGCAAGGGGTCCATTTAATCGTTTTCTATGCATTTACTTTTTTTGTCTAACACTTACTAACACATACTTAGGAAATAAAAAATTAAGGAAGGGAGGGAAAGGGTAAGAATATATATGTCCAGTGTTTCCCCCGAGGTTTACAGCCTTGGGGGGGGGGGGGGGGGTTGACAGCATGAAGGTCAACAACGACAAACTCTTAAAGGAATCATCGTGTTCATAAGTTTCTTTTATTAACCCCTTGCACTCCGGTCAATTTCCCTAAAAACGCCAAAAAATAACATGCCCAAATTAAATCGAAAGCTGTTCTTCAACCCTTTGCAGCATCTTCATGGGGTTGGTCTCATTTAAAAGAAAACACTTTGAATTTTTTGGCAAAACAGTCATAATCTCTCTAAGTGCTCCAGCCACTGAGTTACAGTCATCTAAACATACTGAACTTGAAGAAAATAAATTTGGCCTGGGTGTTTTTTTGGATACAAATGCTTGCAAATAACACACAGCTTCAGATCCGGGCTGGAAAATGCAACAGAAATGTAGAACCAAGTGTTATCCAGCTGAGGTCCAAATTTTGTAACAATACCACAAAAAATGAATATATTACACAGCTTTTTCCTCAGGTAGTTCCCAGGCATTTTGGAACTGTGCCAAATTGTGCCAAATGGCACAGTTTGGAAAAACGTCTGTAACTTTTGAATGCTTCAATGTAGAAGCTTCATTTTGGGCTCTAATGAAAGGTCACACTCAGGGCTGTGTGTGTGTGTGGGGGGGGGTTGTTCCCCCCCCTCGCTACAGAGGATGGACATCGGCCATCGCTACATGACGGATTAGCCTCATGTGGCGATGTGGGACAGCAGCGCAGTCACTGCTACAGAAGAATAGCTGGGGGGGGGGGCTTCACGGTCTGGACGCGGCAAACGAGCCCTTGTACCGCGGCGCACGAACTTCAGACTTCGTGCGCCGCACAGTTGTAATTTGCCGATCGGTCAAAAGTCATTTTGGATTACAATTTTCAGGGATAAAGAATAATTTAGCTTATAACACCTTACCTCTTCACAGCAGCAGAGTCCTGGCGAACTTCTCTTCCTCATTGTCAGACAAACGCGACGCTGGTCCGCTCGTGGTTCTGGTCTCGCGACCCGATCAAAACATAATTCCATTATTGCAGTTTTGTGCTTCCATGATTGCGGTTTTTGGCGAACGATTTTTCAAAACAAATAACAGTAGTAATTAAAAAAAGACTGGCGAACGCGTGTGTGTCACTCAGCCTTCATCGTCAGCCTCCGTCGGTCTATGATGACCATGGAAGAAATCATAACTTCTACTCTGCTGGAACAAAAACAAAATAAGCACCGCCTGTGGCCGAACATGCCGATGCGCGAATGGCAGTCACTGTCACACAGGTTGCATTTGTTGGTGGTCTCCGTGCTGCTGGGTCTGTGACGGTTCTTCCTGCGGGTCCTTTTTTGATCTGCTGCAGCAGTCTGTCTTCACCCAGTCTTAAAAAAAACAGCTCGCGAACTTCTCTGCTTCAATTGGCTCACTGCATTCACAGCCTTGGTAGGCGGGTCCTTCTTGCTAGGTTTTCAGTCATTGGTTCTTCAAGGTTTCAGAAACCCAATTCAAGGCTCTTATTAGTTGAATGAGAGGTCAATCAGATGAACTAGTCTGTTCGCGGCTGTTTCTGCAGCTTGTATTTTCAGTGCGCGCTTGGACGCCATCACCATCTCCATCTCCATCATGCGTTCTAAAGCGCAGGAGGGCGCTCTCGTGCGCCCTCGTGCGCTCTAGGACGCAGAGACTTGCCCGTCCGCGGTACAACGGAGTGCAAGAGGTTAACAACGCTTTCTTTTATAATAACAGCAGTCAGTATAAATAAAAACAAAATTATTGAACAAAACATCAGGATATTTATATGCAATTATCCACAAATTGTGCAGCTTTTGTCACTGCAGTGTATTTTTCTGGGCTTCTGGAAGAACATTTCAAGAGCCTCTTGATATGGGAAGTCTGACACACCTGCTGCGTGGAGGAATCTGATCAGACCTAAATGAAACAGTCATTGTCGCCCCCGACAGACTGCTATGATGATGATGATGATGATGACACACCTGGCCCATTTATTAAGATTCACATGCAGTGCTGCAAGATGTTCTGGGTCAAAACCTGTCATCCAGTTATGACTGGATTTTTGCTGCTTATCGGGGGCAGGGCGTGCAGCACTTGGGCTTTTCTACACTTGGACCCGGGGCAGGAGACCTGCTTCGGCTGCTAATAACAGACGAGCTAGTGTTGCAACCTCCGTCATCCTGAGCGTGTTTGAAAAACAGATTTTCTTTCTGCTTCTTAGTTGGCTGACGCAGCATGCTTTCCTACGCGCTCTCTCGCTCTCCTTTGGTGAGTGTGTTCACCTGTATGTGTACACGTGTTTCTGTGTGTGCACACACATCGTGTCTGTGTGTGTGTGAGCACACATATCTGTATTTACATGCAGCGGAGAAACAGAAATGAGCTGCTGCCGTGTAAATAAGATAAATAACATAAGGGTATATAGTTTGTTTAATTAAAGGACAAAGTAAAGACTTGTTCAGTGGTGAATGCATCTTAAAATGACTTCTGTTGTGATATTGTGCCATATAGAAAAATAAAATTAAAATTAACTTAACAGTCTAGGGGGTGGGGTCTGTCGGGGGGGGGGGGGGGTTCCCCCTAATATAATGCTAGGGGAAACACTGCGTATGTCTGATTCATCCAACACTGTAAATACTGTGCATTTGACCTGCCACTTTTAATAGTTCCCACTAAATAAACCACCATAAGAGCAACAAGCAAGGAGCTGTAATTACAAAGTGAACCATCAAAAAGAAAAAAAATCATGTTCACAAAAGCCGAAGACGTTTGCAGGTTTCAAAAAGGCAGCTATTCATATTTCATACATTTGAAAAAAGGCTAATGACACTGAAGGACGGCAGCAGGACAGAGGTCGGTGCCAGAAATGTGAGTCTATATCCTTCAAGTGTCAGATAAGGGAGTGAGGCATTAGCAGTCTTTGGGCTATCTTGATGGATGGTCCAAGAAAGCATGTGTTATCTCAGGATTTTACTTGAGTGTGTTGTATTTATCTGGGATTATGACAGCTCTTTAAGCACGCACAGCAATAAATTATGAAAAATCTGCTTGCGTTGGTTGCTTAATATCGAAATGACAAATGGTTAACAATTCAAGGCAAAAAAGACTTGAAATATCTACAAGAATTTGTTTAATTGCCAACATTTTCTTTCTTTCTTTGCCCTCTCATCCTTCAGCGATGGAAGCCTGTCTACCAAACAGATCGTGTTCCTGCAGAGACCCATCCTGGGCCGAAAGAGGAGGGAATCCAAGGTACACCCCCCCACACACACACAACATATATTCCTCCCTTTGTCTCTTTACTGTTGTCAAATCCCCCACCACCATTGTGTCACTTCCTTGCCATATACCCAAGGTTAGTAGGTGAGGGGGATAAAATTACTTTAAAGCACCAAATCTAAGCAGAAAGGCCAAAAAAAACCCCTATTAATTATAACCTTTTCTCATAAATATGCTATTTTTTCCTCGTAGACTTTCAACTTTTTTCTTGTAGTTTTGCAGAGTTTGTCCCCCTTCAGTCTTCGCCTAAAGGGCTCTTTGACCCTTTTGGGCTTCAATCAGCGGGGGATCATGTTATGGGTCAGTCCATCCGTCTGTCTATCTGTCCCACTATTGTGAAATCAACTCCTCCTACAGTTTTATGCCGATTGTTTTGAAACTTGGTACCATGGTTTGAATGTCAGGTCAGGCATTGGTTTGCTTGCTACCAGATAACCATGAAAACCCGTACTACCTGTCTGATGGGTCGGGCCGTTGGCGACTCAACTGGCAACCCCGCCCTTCTGAGGGTGTGGAGTGTGAAACTGGGCATCCTGGCAGAACTAAAAACAATATCTGTCACAGGTCTGTGGTGGACCACTCCCAGTTACACGGTGTGAGACTGGACATCCTGGCAGATAAGCACATCTGTCGCAAGGTCTGTGGTGGACTTTTGCCAGTCGGTGCATCATGACATGCACTACACAAAGAGCAGAGATAAACAAACCTATCATCTGGTCAGTCACTGCAACAGATACTGGAGTCAGTTTGTCTTGACCTGTCTTTGCCACTGATAATACCTCTATCTGCCAAGAATGTGCCGCTAGTCTTGCAAAAGCTAGAGGTACTCAAATACTTTGCAAGCAGTTTCATGAAATGGTCAGTCAGAAAGCAACTCATACTGGCTCGGACGTTGCCCAGGTTAACAAGGCCAGGAGTTCCTGGCAGCGGAGGGTGAAGGACAGAGCTGCGTGGAGGATTCTGATCAGATCTAGATGAAATAGTCATTGTCACCCCCAACAGACTGCTATGATGATGACCATGGTTTGACATACTCTGTGCATATTGCAATTTCACTCTCACCAGATGACCTTGAGGTCAAAGGTCAGATTTTCCTACATCTTAATAATAACAACTGAAAGAAATGATGTAGGCTTTTCAAATCGATACAGTAGTTGTATCTAATACACATCTTGGACGACTTACACCCTGAATTAACTATGGGTTTGGAGTCAAAACGTCAAAGGTCAAGGTTAGCAATCCATTTGCACTGTTACTATAAAATGAGTAAAGCTAGAGCCACCAAACCTGGTACACAGGTTCACCTCGGGATCCTGACCTACAACTATGGGTTGTATATTCATAGATGATGGGTTTATCATAATGTGGTTCTGCCAGAGTAATTATATTGAAAAGCTGAAAACTGTTCTGTCAGTTAGTATTGGCACCTTCAAAGAGGTGGGGGATATTGCACTCGCCTCAGAGTGCTCTTGTTTTCTCAAGTTTGATTTTTTTTCCATGTGAATTTGTCACTTTTTCTTGCAGTTTTGTAACTTTTTTCTCATAAATTTCCAATTTTTTTCTTGTAGGTTTTCAGCCTTTTCCCTGTAAATTTTCAACTTTTTTCTCTTACATTTGCAGCTTTTTTTCCTCATAAATGTTCAGCTTTTTTCTCAAAAAAATTACAACTTTTTTCCTGTAAATTTGAAACTTTTTTCTCAAATATTTGCAACTTTTTTCCCTGTAAAATTCAATCTTTTCTCTTATAAATTTCCTTTTTTTTTCCTGTTTAACTTTTATCTTGTAGGTTTTCAAATTTTTCTCAAAAATTTACTACTTTTTTCCTGTAAATTTTCAACTTTTTCTCAAAAAATTTGAAACTTTTTCCTGTAAATTTCTAACTTTTTTCTCAAACATGTACAACTTTTTTTACTGTAAATTTGAACCTTTTTTCTCAAATATTTGCAACTTTTTTCCCCTATAAATTTCCATCTTTTTTCATTTTTTTCCTGGAAATCTTTCAGGTTTTTCCTCATAAATTTTGGAACTTTTTTTCCTCACAAATTTTCAACTTCTTTTCTCAAACATTTATAATTTTTCTTCTGGTAAATTTGTCAGGGTTTTTTGTCAAAAGATTTGAAACTTTTTTCTCATAAATTTGTAACTTTTTTCTCAAAAATTTGCAACTTTTTTCGTGTGAATTTGCAGAATTTTTTCTCAAGAAGTTGCCATTTTTTCCTGTAAGTTTGCAACTTTTTTCTTTTTGTTTCTCATAAATTTGTGATTTTTCTTTTAGAAATTTTCTACTTTTTTCTTATAAATTTACAATTTTTTTTCTCCAAAATTTGCTACATTCATCTGGATGCTGAATAAATTTTTATTCTATGTGATTAAATTGCAATTTGTGCCTTTTTTGAATTTTTAAATTGGCATCTTATCATATTTTTGTACCTTTAGTCTTGTAAATTTGCACCTAATTCACATTTATCGGTTTAACAAAATAACAAATCACCCACTGCCCAAGGTCAACATCACCTTTTGCCACCTCTTAGTCCACAGCTGCTTTTGGTTTTAAGTCGACAAACAAGCCATATCTCCTTGACTGAGATGGAAAGAATTCTCCAGACTGATAAGTGGCGGGGGAACAAGAGTTGGTAAATCTTTGGCGATAACCTCTAAATCTAACCTTTGTCTGCTCCCGAATGAATCCATGTCAATACGTTCTGTGACCTGAATTTAAACTGCTGTCACAACAGCAAATTTAATAGGCTCCTAAGACTCGGGGAATTGCTGGCGCTAACAAGATTTTCCCGGCGGTTTCTGTGCAGTTTATTTCAGTTCGCTCCATCCCCACAAGTGTGCTGAACCCTTCAGAAGTTGTTCAAGTAATTGAGGACATATTGCATTACATTTTTTTTTCCTCCTCTGTTTGTTTGGTCAGGCCAAAGCCCTCAAGGCCACGAATAATTTCCCTCGGAATGGCCTCAATTTCCTTCCCTGCATCAATGAGACTTGTTTGAATTAGTTATCCCAGTCGAATATTAGATCCACTGTGATCCATTCCTAATTAAGTCTAAGTGCTTTGGTACCAAAAGGAGAAACGTTGTCACTGCCCAACATGACACAGACTGGCGTTTCGGCAGGAAATCTTCTAATATTTGAATGCAGTGGGCAGCCATTTCTCACCAGTAATGGGGCGCTAATACATAACCGCAGTCAGGAGGATTTTTGAGGATTTTTTTATTATTATTTTAGTGTGTAGGAAGTAGATTTTGGCATTAATTCATGTAATAAGATTAAAGGTCCCATTGACACAAACATGATGTGTTTGTGGGTTCCTGCCTTCTAAAATGCTTTCTTGGGTCATACAACAACTGTAAAAATGTTAAAGGAGTCATCAATGGCACTTTTTTCCCCACATTTTAACAGCTCACACATCTTAATGAAAGGTTTGTGATATATTTTGTTCAAATTTTCTTTAATTATTGCAGCAAATTTGTTTTTGATCTTTCTAGCCTTTCTGAGAACACTTCATTTCAGTGCTGTCACTTTAACTCTGCCCTGCCTCTTACGTCACTATTGCTAACATAAGCTGCTCGCTCAGACGCAAATTCACATCTTTTTGCATGTTTACATTCATTTAACATGTAAGCACGCCACTTGAAAAATTTGCACTTTCACGTTTGGTCTTTAGAAACAGTGAAAGAGTGTCAAACGCCCTTTTTTCTCCCTTGTGTTAACAGATTTGAAATGACTGAGAAAACGTGTCCACAAGGATTTATTACGGGGGGGTGGTGGCTCCAATTGCAGTCGGGGGCCAGCAGACTATCCCAGACAAATGGTGATTTAGCAGGTCATCGTACCCTTCTGTGTTGTTCTGGGTGCACCCCAAGATTGCGAGGGCACGGCGTGTCCAGAGGCCATCAGGGAAGGTCGGATATGACCTCTGTGAGACTTTCAGCCTCTGCTGGAATAACTAACTGCAGACATGCTAAATCCTCACCTAAAAAAAGTCACCTCTGCATGTTTTGTGTCTGTTGTAAAACACAAAATCTTCCTTAATAAATCACGTGCAAAACACGCTCTAAAGAAACATGCAGTTTTCAAGACCGTGCATGCAATTTAGTACCTGCTATATGGGATCCTAGTAAACCAGGCTGTATGTAGAGGTACTAGGCCAGGGGTCTGCAGCCTGCGGCTCTGGGGCCACATGTGACCCTTTTAGTTTAATGTTTATTTGAAAGGGACATTACATACAAATGGACAGTAATACAAATGTAAGTATGCTAGATTTAGCAGTTCCGCTAAATTGCATCTGTAGTGTATCTTTTGCCCAAGGATTGTGGCTCCCTGACGCCTTGAGAAAAAAAGCTCAAATTTTTAAGAAGAGATAAATTTACAAGAAAAAAGGTTAGAATATTCATGAGAAAAATATCATAAAATGCAGAAAATAAGAAAATTTATGCAAAAAAAAACCTCACAAATTTATTTATTTATTTTTTTTTTTCAGTTTTCCGAGTTAAACATACCCATAAATTTGCAAGAAAAAAGTCACAACATTACTGGAAAAGAAATCACAAATTTACTGGAAAAAGTTAAAGTTTTATGAGAATAAGGTAATAAATTTATATGAGAAATGCTGCAGTTTTACCCATGAAAGGTAATAAATGTACAAAGAAAAATATAATAAATTTAGCAGGATAGCTGAAAATTTATGCCAAAAATTCTCGAAATTTAGGGAAACTGTTGCAATTTTATGAGGGGGAAAAAAACCACAAATTGGCAAGAAAAAAAAAGCCACAAATTTACCAGAAAAAGCTACAGTTTTATTAGAAAATGTAAATGAAAAAGGCAGCATTTTTTCCTTAAGGCAAGATTCAGATACGACAATCTTATGAGAAAAGCAGAAAAAATATAAACATTTATGAGAAAAAAAGCTTACAATTTTGTTGGAAAAATGTCACAAATTTTCATAGAAAGCATCTTCAATTTTACTTGATAAAGGTATTAAATTTGCAAAGACACATATGCCAAATTTAGGAAACAAAAAACACATTTATGCCAAAAATATGTTGTTTTCCTCAGTAAACTGAGGAAAACACCCACATAGTTTGGCAAGGAAAAAAAAAAGACACAGTTTTACGAATAATCAAAAATTTACCAAAGAAAGTAGCAATTTTACAATTAAAAAAGCTGCAAATTTCTAAGAAAAAACTCTTAATCCTGATGTTGTCAGGCCAGATTGGTGTTGTGATTTTGCTGTTTTACCACAGGTTTTAGGCTCAGATATTTTTGCGGCTCTACACAGATAATTTTTATACAGAAATCACTCACAGTGGTTCTTTGTGTAGTGCAGGTTGCCGACCCCTGTACTAGACAATTCTGTACTGAGCAATTCATTCAGAGACAGGTTTTAAAATAGTCCCTTGATTTAGTACCGAAAAGTCTTGCATGCTGCTTTAGACCTAACCAAAGATCCATGTCTGACTACACCATGCCATCCGCATCCCACTAACATGCTTATGTAATTTTACAGAAATTAATCTTCAAGCCCCGAAACAAGTCCAACAAGAACTGCGTCAAAGACACCACAAAGAACAAGAAGAAGAAGAAAACAAAAAACGAGAAAGACGCAGAAGATCCCAGGAGTGAAAAGGTCGACAAAGAAGAAGCCAAGAGTGTAGATGAAAGGGTGAACACGGCGCAGGCAGAAAGAGGAAGTGGCACGTTGAGAGAGGGGGACGCAACGAGTGGGGGAGAAGGAAAGATTGATGATGGGGTTGAAATCAGCATAGAGACTGTCATAAAGAAAGATGGAGGAGCAGTGACAGAAGACAAAGGAGCCGAAGGAGGAGGTGAAAAGATGGCATCGGATGGAGATCCATCAAAGGAGAACGGAGAGCTCTCCGAAAACGGAGAGATCAAGGAGGAGGCGGACACCGTTGCAACTGTGGAAACACTGAGCGAGACCAAAGAAAAGGAGGACAAGGTCGGAGCAGAAGTCGAATCTGTGATAGAGAACGGGGTGGACATGGATGAAGAGAAAGAGAAGAGTGAAGAACCAGCAGCCGGGGAGGTCATTGCCAAGGAGATTGTGACAGATCTACAGGCCACAAATCAAAGCCCGGAGGAGACTGGTGGAGAGTAGCACCAAGTAGTCAAAGTCCACCCCCCCCCCACCCTACCTCCCCCCCATCTGTAGAACAGCTGTTCCTTACCCAAATTATCGGGGTTCTGAGCCCCATCGCTGCAGCATTCTCCAAACACACCATCCTTCATCGAGTGCTCCTCTACAACCACCACAGTGTAGCTAAAAAAAATAACACACTTAATGTACCTGCAGGCATCCGTCCTACTGTATAACCACACATACTGAATGTATATAACTGACTGGTTCAGAGGAGTCTGGATTCACCGCATCAAGATTAGCAGAATGCCCAAACTCCAGTAGGATGGCGTCATAGAACAAGATGCAGGTTAAAGTGAAGGTTTAAAGGCCTGGTCGCACCACCGTTTAGAAGATGGTGAATTTAAGAAGTAAAGCCAGTTTAAGGCATTGCTTAGTCGACCAGTATCAATCCAAAATTATTATTATTATTATGCCTTTTTAGCCATGACGCGCCACCCTGTCCTCTCTCAGTATAAATGTCTTCAAAATGAGTTTATTGAGTCTACTGAGTGTTTTTCTTGTGGTTGCCAGATCTGAGGGCTCCACTGACCAGTAACTACACATTTGGTCAAAATTGTGTTACGGCTTCAAATGTGACTTTGTGATGTCTGTTTATCATCTGGCAAAGTGGTCAGTGGCAAAGGGTTTGTTTTTTTTTCCCTTAGAAGACTTTACATAAATGCATAACTACTGATCTACCAACAGAGTTGTTAGCTGGCCAGTCCAAGAAAACCCTAAAGGCACTTTGCTGTATTTCACTGTTTGTGTCGTTACAGCATTTTACAGCACAGTTGAATTACTTCATATATGATAAGGTAAAAGTGCTGTCAAAAGATGGCAAAAATCATGCTTAATACCTGTTAGCTATTACAGCCATTCAAATATTGTCCACAAGATGATAAACTAGTAGATATGTTTATATTTATCTGTATTTCTGTACTCATAAAAAATAAACTAAATAGTGAAGTTTTGTCATATATGATGGTAGGTTCCACAGTTTCTCCATTGATGACTGAAATCGCAAGTATTTTTAGACTTTAAGAGGAACTTTTGAACTCCTCACTATTGCCCAGATGAGGTTAGGTACGTAGCTTTTACAAAACAAAAACAAAAGTAGCACCTACTGTAATTCAGAGGCTAGTAATGAGGACAAGATGGAAGAGGCTAAAGAGGCTGAGTTTCAGCGCAAAGCTTTGCTAGCATACCCGTAGTGCCCTTGCAAATTAACACCAATCAAAGTTTAAAGGTGGACTGGATTGTATTTTTATGAAAAAAGATTTTTTTAAAAAAATCAGCAAAGTATTCAGAAATGTGCAGAATTAAAAATAATATATTGATGAAAAAACGTTTAAAGAATGTTACAGGATCGAAATATTTACATCTGAGCAGTTGGACGACCAGACTACAGTGGCCGCCCGGTAACACAGATATATGATGCACTAGACAAGATATGTCACACAATTTTAATGGCAAACAAGCGCCATATTGTGTCGGTAATTGTAATGGTTGACAGTACCTGCAGCATTACAATAAATACAACAGTTGTATTTATTGTAATCATATAAGTAAATGATTTTTTACTTGGCTAGCCACTTCGTATGTAGTGGCTAGCCATGTCCTATCTACTGTTTACATATCTATGGCTGGTAAAAATGTCACAGCTGGTCACAGTCCATAACAAAACTGGTTTGATGTCACGTGTCTCTACCAACCAGTTGGTGCAAGAGTAAGTGTGACACTTACTGACCAGGAGGTCAGAATCTTGTCTTACCACCTTTAAAGGAACTTTATGTAACTTTAACAACTAGCATTTTAATACGGCGCTGAAGTCCAAATTCAACACAGTAGAGAGGGTAGTTTTCCCTGTCTTCCTCTCATGCAGGTTGCCAAGTTGAGGACAGGACAAAGGGGAGTTGTAGCATACACTACAGCAAGTAACGATGGCTCCTACACAGTAGCTTTTTGTTGTTGTTTTAAGTTTTATCCCACAGAAGTTTTTTATCACAGGGGGGCAAAATGTAACTGGTTTTAGCAAGTAAACTACGCCAACACAAAAACAAAATCAAACTTTTCCAGGAAAGACTGCGAACTCTGCATATTGGAATATGTGGACTGTGACATTGTTGTTGGAGAAGCCTTTTTTTTTTTTTTAGTTTTAATCTTCAGTGAATCTCTGGTAAATTCTTATTACTATTTTTATGGTTTATTACATAAATTGTCTACTATTCTAATATATCAGGAATAAACAGCCCCAAATTTAGATTTCACTAGTGCTAGCGTGCAGACAGTTAGCTCACTGGCTCCTCTAGCTTACCCTGTAAAACTACAAATATATCACCAATTTATCTATTTTTCACTCTGTCCTACTTTCTGGTGTGACCAGGCCTTTAACTACCAAAAGGGTTGTAGTGTTTAACACCGACATGCCTGAGTAGGGTTAGCCTGAATCGGTGATGTTGTTTTAAGACACAAACTCATAAAAATGTGCACCTCCGCATAGAGAAGAGCACGGCGAGCGTTGGCTGTCTCCAGAGGTGTGTAAGCCCGTTTGACCAGCTGGGAAAAAGACGAACCAGCTGCAGAAACATGACGAGACAGCCGCCCGCCTCATCCACCGGACTGATGTAACGTAAGGACAGAAAAGCGTCCCATGTGATCCGTTTTTTTTTGGGGGGGGGGGGCGTTGTAGGAGAAGGCTGCCGGTGGAGGTGAAGGGAAGGGCGTTTGACGCGACAGGCAATCCAAAGTAGGCTGGAGAGATAATTGTTTACGCTGAGCTCTAAGCCATCAAGTGCTTCAAACAGAGCCGATAATCACTCGGCGGCGCATACTCACCTTTGCATACAGAATGTTCCGTATTCAGAGAGCTTTTGACGAGGGCGAGGAGTTCAGCTGAATGTTTGCACCTCCAAGGCCCGAACCAGTTAGCTTTTAACAGTGAGGAGTTGCATTTTTTTCTTTTACTATTTGCCATTTCAACTGATGGTTAACCTGTTTGGTCATTACAGGGCCGTCTCTGGATTTCTGGGGACACTGGCCTAGATTGTGTTACTGGGCCCATAAACTTGGAACAGGCCGGAGGTCGAACACTTTAACATGGAGAACAAAAAAATCTGTTTCCTCGCAACAAAAATATTTAAAACTAAACATGGGTCACTGTCTGAACAGAAAAAAATTGAAACCATTAGATGAATCAGCATTCACGTGAATGTGACAAATTTACAAAAAAAAAAAGGGTTGCAAAATTACTGGTAAAAAGTAATGCAGTTATGAGAAAAAAGTTGCAGATTTACAAGAAAAAGTTGAAAATTTACAGGAGAAAAGTCACCAATTTTTGAGAAAAAAATTATCCAGCAGTTATGTGAAACAAGTTTATAAATTTATCAGTCAAGTAAATGCAGATTTGCAAGAAAAAAGTTGGATATTTATCAAAAATCTCAGAAAAAAGTTTCAAGTTTCAATCCATTCATCCATCTTCTACCGCTTTTCTGGAGGTCCGGGTCGCAGAGGCAGCAGCTCAAGCAGAGAAGCCCAGACTTCCCTCTCCCCAGCCACCTGCTCCAGCTCTTCAGAGAGGATACCAAGGCGTTCCCAGACCAGCTGGGAGACATAGTCTCTCCACCGAGTCCTGGGTCTGCCCCGGGGTCTCCTCCCAGTGGGACGTGCTTGAAACACCTCAAGTGGGAGGCGTCCAGGAGGCATCCTAATCAGATGCCCAAACCACCTCAACTGACTCCTTTCAATGTGGAGGAGCAGCGGTTCTACTTTGAGCCTCTCCCGGATGACTGAGCTCCTCACCCTATCTCTGAGGGTGAGTCCAGCAATCCTACGGAGAAAGCTCATTTCAGCCGCTTGTATCCGTGATCTCGTTCTTTCGGTCATTACCCAAAGCTCATGACCATAGGTGAGAGTAGGAACGTAGATTGACTAGTAAGTCGACAGCTTTGCCTTAGAACTAAGCTCCCTCTTCACCACAACAGACCGGTACAACGTCCGCATCACTGCAGCTGCTGCTCCGATCCGTCTGTCAATCTCTCGCTCCATTCTCCCCTCACTCGTGAACAAGACCCCAAGATATTTAAACTCCTCCACTTGGGGCAGGAGCTTGTCCCCAACCCAGAGAGGACAATCCTGCTTTTTTCGGCTGAGGACCATGGACTCGGACTTGGAGGTGCTGATTCTCATCCCAGCCGCTTCACACTCAGCAGCAAACCGTCCCAGCAAGAGCTGTAGGTCATTGCTGGATGAAGCCAACAGGACAACATCATCTGCAAACACCAGAGATGAGATCCTGTGGTCACCACATACTATATGTATGGAGTATGGGGTATCGGGCTTGTTGTTACGAGCTATTCGGTCTCTGTACGACCGTTGTGAGAGTTTGGTTCGTATTGCCAACACTCGGTCGGAGTCATTCCCAGTGAGAGTTGGACTCTGCCAGGGCTGCCCTTTGTCACCGATCCTGTTCATAATTTTTATGGACAGGATTTCTAGACCACAGGAGTTTCAAGTTTATAAGAGAAAAAATAGCAGATTTATATTGAAAAAAGTTTTTAAAAAATATGAGAAAAATTGCAGATTTACAAGAATAAATTTAAAATTTACAACAGAAAAATTCATGAATTCATAAAGATAAAAAGTTACAAAGGAAAAGTTGCACATTTACAACAGAAATTTTTAAAAATTCATAAAGAAAATGTAAAAAAAAAATGAGGAAAAAATAGCAAATTTTGGAGAAAACATTTCAAATTGACAACAGATAAATTCACAAATTTATAAAAAAAAATAAAAATTCATGAGAAAAAAGTTACAAATTTACAAATTGAAAAAACATTTTAAATTGGCAACAGAAAAATTCACGAATTTCTAAAGAAAAAATGTAAAAATTTATGAGAAAAAATTGCAAATTTACCAGACAAAGTTAAAAATTTACAGGAAAAGGTCAGTAATTATACAGAAAAAAAAAACTTGCTGCATTTATGGGAAACGAATTTGTGATCATGAAATTTATGAGAAAAAGGTTATAAATATGAGTGATAAAATGCAAATTTATGAGAAAAAAGGTTGCATATTTATCAAAAACTGGGACATTTATGAGAAAAAATTTCAAAATTTAAAACAGAAAAACTCACAAATTTATAAAGAAAAAAAAATTAAAGTCTTATGGGGAAAAAAATTGCAGATTTAAAAGAAAAAGGTTAAAATCCTTGTGGTTTGTGGCCCCTAGTGGCTGACGGGGCCATAGCATTTGCGTACTCTGCTTCCCGGTCAGAAACGGCTCTGGGTGATTCGGTACCGGTGCAGCCAGTGTGGTGTATGGCAGACCAGCCTGAGACAGGAGCGTAAAACCACCAAGACTCCAAGACCACCGTGTCTGAAGGTCGTGGCTACAACACGAGCGGAGACGAGTCGAGACACAGAAACAGGCTGTGGAGGAAACAGAGCATCAGAGCGTCAAATAAAAGAAACAAATGGGCTCATATAAAGACACCCGCTGTTTCCCCCCATTCATTATTTCACCTCCGCCTCCCCAGACATCATTTCTGACAATAACGCACCGCTTCACGGCGTAGCATTATCTTATTTTTTTTTTTTAAAGGTGCAGCTGGAGGAGATGAAAAGGGAAAGGTGGAGGCTCCCATTAGCTCACTAATGGATTTTGTCCGTGGGGTATCTGTCAGTAATCATGCATTTATAAAGAGGGGTCACTTATTGAAAGGGTGGGGCACGGGGGGGGGGGGGTATTGACAGCAAAACACCTCAACACAAAGTGAGTCGCCTCCATTTTCTAATGGTGATGTCATGCTTGCGCAGATGGTGGCTGGATGGCTTGTGCCAGAAAAAAGAAAAGATCCCAGACACTTGAGAAAACCTGTTTATTAAAGCGTTAGCAGAGCCGCTTCTGGCTATACAGCAGAGTACGCAAATGCTGTAGGAACACTAGGGGGCCTCCAAGCTGCAAGTTCACACTCAACATGTTTTTGAGGGAAGAATTAAAACGGTGTTTCAAACTTCTTCTTTTTTTGGCCAGTTTACACTTTTCTCGTAAATTTGTGACTTTATTCTAGTAAATCTGCATGTTTTTCCTCATACATTTACTGTTTTTTTTTATCATAAATGTGTCACTTTTGTCCTGTAAATTACAACTATTTTTGCGTAAACTTGTGATCTTTTTTCTTGTACACAACTTTTAGCTTGCAACTTTTTCACAACTTTGCTACTTTATTTTTGTATAAATTTGTCACTTTTTTCTGTAAATTGCAACTGTTTTCTCATAAAATTGTCAGTTTTTTCTTGTAAATTTGCTGGGTTTTTTTCCCCCTCATAAATTAGTGGCTTTTTTCCTGTCAATTGCAACTTAATTCTCTTTAATTTGTGACTTTTTTCCAGTAAATTTGGTGATTTTTTTCTCATAAATCTGTGACCTTTTCTCATAAATTTGTAACTTTTTTCCTGTAAATTGCAACTGTTTTCTCATAAATTTGTGGCTGTTTTTTTCTTGTAAATTTGCTGGGGGGGGTTTTCCCTCATAAATTAGTGAAATTTTTTTTCCTGTAAATTGCAACTTAATTCTCTTTCATTTGTGTCTTTTTTTACGGTAAATCTGCAACTTTTTTTCTCATAAATTTCGACTTTGCACACAGACATGCAACTTTTCTCTGATGTGTTTCTTGTAAATGTTTGACTTTTTTCTCATACATTCATGATCTTAAAAAATGCTACTTTTGTCTGATGAATTTGTGACTTTTTCCTTCTAAACTTGCAACAGTTAATATAGATGTTGGTTAGATTTCTATTCTATGCATTCATTTTTTTCTGTTCATTTACACAATGAATCAAGCTTATTTTTTATCCCCCCCCCCCCACCACCACCATTTCAAGGGTTTGAACTCTCCCTCTTTTCAGAAATATGGGCCCCCACACAATCTTTGATAGGGCCCCCCAAAATCGAGAAATGTCCCTGCGCGTTAGCATCTGGCTAACAGAGACCTCAAACTACCTGCTTTTGTCCTGCTAATTAGTCTCTGTTTGGATATTTGCATTTTCATGAGACTAAATGAAGAAAAACTGTCTCCTTCACAGAGAAGAAACTCTTCAGTATCCACACACAAGTGAGATGGATTACGCTGAACAAATGAAACAAAAGGATCAACCCACGCGCCGCTGAGATTTTTTCTTTAATGTAAAGCAGCAGACGTCGCCGTGTAGAGTAGAACATTAAAACTGTGACCAGTTTAGCCTTATCAGTAAACTGTAAATGACCCACGCTCCGCCGTTGTGGTTTCAGTGTTACATGTCTGTGAGTGTTTTGGGTATTTTTGAAGACGTCCGTCCATGTTTTTGTCACTGGAGTTTAGAGGGAGGGGTCTGCAACCTGTGGCTCCAGAGCCACATGCAGCTGTTTTACTCAGAACTAGTGGCTCCCTGTGGAGCCTGTAGCTCTTTTGGGACCCTGTGTAGGACTGTGTTTGTGGGGGGTGGGGGGCATGATGTTGTAATAGGGAATAAACTTCCAATTCTACAAACGAAACATTGCAAATTTATAAGAAATCACAAATTTATGACACAAAATTTGCAAATTTACAATGAATACTAACAAATTTATGAAAAAGTTACCAATTTGCAAGAAAAAGGTCATAAGATTATGAGGAAAAAGTTACAATGGAAAAAAGTAGCAAATTTACAAAAAAGTGCCAAATTTGCAAGAAAGACACAAATTTAAGAGGAAAAAAGTAAAAAGTTAAAATTTAGATTAAACTAGAAAAGGACTCGGAGAGCGCAGACCTCCGCCAAGCACCACAGTTCCCCCCATACAGTGTTTGTGTGTACGTTTTCAGATTCCTTGACCATGAAAACATATGACTAGCAATTGGATTGACAATGATAGGATTAGTGGTTCAGTAGTTATTCACGGAAATCGCATTTTCTGTAATGGCGGTTTTCTTCTGGACGGTGATCCAGATCACCACCAAAATGTAATCATCTGTAGGATACCCCATTTCTGACAATCGGTGAAAATTTCATGAAAATCCGTCCACAACTTTTTGAGTTATCTTGCTAACAAACAAACAAACAAACAAACAAACAGACAGACAAACCAATGCTGATGAAAACATAACCTCCTTGGCGGAGGTAAAAATGAAAATTTAAAAGAAAAATTGCAAATAGAAGCAACGAATTAATGAAGTTAAAATTTGTAAGAAAAAATGAGAAAAAGTTGCAAATTTACAAGAAAAAAGTCAGATTTACAAGAAAAATATTGGAAATTTACCATGAAAAAAGTCACAGCTTGATGAAAAAAAAAACTTGCAAATTTGTATTAAAAAAGTCACAAATGCACGAGAAAAAAGTTAAAAATTTATGACAGTGTTGTAAATTTATGGTGAAAAAGTCACAAATTTATGACAAAAGTTTCAAATTTACAATGGAAAAAAGTAGTGACTTTAATTTAAAAAAAGGTTAAAAATCTGTATAAAAAGTCAAAAATTTATGTGACAAATTTTGCAGATTTATGATGAAAAAGTTGTGATTTTACAAGAAAAAAGTTGCAAATTTATAACTAAAGTTGGAAATTTACAATGGAAAAAGGTAGCAAATTTACAAAAAAGTGCCAAATTTGCAAGAAAAAAGGTCACAAATTTGAAGAAAAAAGCAGTGAATTTATGAAAAAGTTTAAAAAAAATTTGCTTTAAAAAAATGAAAATTTACCATTAAAAAAGTTGCAAACAGGAGTATTGAATTAATGCAGAAAGTCAAAATTTGTAAAAAAAAAAAAAAAAAAATAGAGAGAGAGCGAGAAGTTGCATATTTAAAAGAAAAAAGTTGCATATTTACAATGAAAAAAGTAACAACTTTATGGAAAAAAAGTGTTAAAATTTTCATTAAAAAGTCACAAATTTACAAGAAAAAGTTTAAAATTTATAAGAAAATGTAGAATAAGTTTATGATGAGAAAAGTCCCAAATTTATGACAAAAAAGTTTCAAATTTACAATGGAAAAATACTGACTTTAATACAAAAAAATGTTACATTTTTGCATAAAAGTCAAATCTTTTACAAGACAAATTTTGCAAATTTATGACAAATGTGAATCTACACAAAAAAGTTGCAAATTTCTAACTAAAAAGTTTCAAATTTACAAGAAAAAGTAATTTATTAAAAAAGTTACAAATTATTGAGAAAAGAATCAACAAATTTACATTGCAAATTGGTATCAAAAGTAATTAATTTACAAATGAAAAGTTGCAAATTTATGATGAAAAAAGCACGTTGATGGAAAAATGGTACAAATTTGCATTTAAAAAAGTCAAATATATGCGAAAAAAGTTGGAGAGTGTTTAACCTCCCCCCACCCAAAAAAAAAAAAAAAAAAATTGAGACTCAAGGCCTGTAGCTTTGAGGCCCCCTAGTGGCTGAAGGGAGCCCATTGCACTGGTGTGCTCAGCTTTATAGCCAGAGATGGGCCTCCTCACAACTATGAGGAACAAAACAAAGCGGTAAATTTAACAGGAAAAGGTTACAAATTTGTGAGGAAAAATTGAGGAAAAATCAGCTGCAAACTTATGAGAAATATTCTGTATTTAGGAGAAAAATAACTCCTTTTACAAAAGCAGACAGGCCAGTTTTCAGACTGTTTTTTTCCCCTAAAATGGCTCTTTCCAGCGTACAGGATGCCGACCCCTGATCTACATGAAGGTGTTTTTACAATTTGGATTTTATTCCTCATGCTTTGTTTGGGTGTTGTTTTGTCACCTATCAGCTCTTTCCGCTAAAGCTAGCAGAAATCCTGCCGACTGGCCACCTGACGCTCGGAGCCACCTCCCATATGCTGCTCGCCCTCTCGCCCTCTGCTGTGACCCACACCGGAGTTGAGAGCGTGGGGTCATCCCTGACCACAGGCACGGCATCAAGAGTCGCAATGGACTTTTCCCACAGATGAACACGTGGAGTTTTTACTGGAGCACGTGGCAAACGGCCACTGTGATTATTCCAAATAAGACAGAAGTCATATGGTGGTAGTGTGTGGAGCAGGGCCGTTCCTGGCTGCAAAGTCGAGTACGCAAAAGCAACAGCGCCGCTCAGCCATGACGGGGCCCAGAGCTCCAAGTTCACCCTCAGATGTTTCTTTTTTTTTGGGGGGGGGGGGGGGGGGGGGGGGGTAAATTACCTTCAGCTTCTCTCTCATTAATTTGCACAATGAACAACTGTGACTTTTTTCCTTATGGATTTGAAAGTTTTTCTCATAAATTAGCTATTTTTTCTCTCAACTCTCCATCCCTTTTTTCATAACTTTGTGACTTTTTTCCTCATAAATTTGTCCCTTTTTACTCATATATTTGTCACTTTTTTCCCCTCATAAATTTGTCATGTTTTCTCGTAAATTTGCAACTTTTTTCTCATTTTTTCTTCCTTTTTTTCCTAATAACTTTGCAACTTTTTTCTTAATTTTGCGACATTTTTTCTCAAAGATTTGTGGCTTTTCTGAATAAATTTAATGAATGAATCATTTTACTTTAATAAACTTTTGTCTTAAATTTTGCAATTTTTCTTCTCATATATTTGGGGTGTTTCTCTCTTTTTTTTTAAACTTTTTTCCTAATCAATTTGTAACTTTTTTCTTAATTTTGCAACTTTCTCATAAATTTGTGACATTTTTTCTCAAAAATTTGTGGCTTTTCTGAATAAATTTAATGAATGAATAATTTTACTTTAATAAACTTTTGTCTTAAATTTTGCAATTTTTCTTCTCATATATTTGGGGTGTTTCTCTTTTAACTTTTTTCCTAATCAAAACTTAAAAAACTTTTTTCTCATAAAACTGACTTTTTTTCATAAATTTGAAAAAAGTACAATTGTGACTTTTTTTCCTATGAATGTGGAACTCTTTCTCCTAAATTTATGATTTTTTTGTTTACTTCTCCTAATAAATGTACAACTTTTTCTCAATAAATTTGTGATACTCATAGTAAAATTGCAACTTTTTTCTCTTAATGGTGCAACTTTTTTTTCTCATAAATTTTCAACTTTGCTAACAAATTTGCCAATTTCTTTCTCGTAATTTGACTTTTTTCTCATAATTTTGTGACTTTCTTGTAAATTTGCAACTTTTTTCCTCATATTTTCTTACTTCTTTCCTAAGAATAATTTTGTAGCTTTTTGTCATAAATTTGTGACGTTTTTCTTATTTTCTAAAAACTTTTCTCTTAATCAGTTTATCTTTTTCTCACAAATCTGACTTTTTTAATAAATTTGCAAAAAAATGTACAATTGTGACTTTTTCCTGTGATTTGGGAACTCATAAATTTGTGTCATTCTTGGTAAAATTACAGCTTTTTTCTCATAACTGTGAAACTTTTTTTCTTGTAAATTTGCAATGTAATATATTTGCCAATTTTTTCTCATAAATTTGTGACTTTTTCCTCATATTGTTTTTACTTTTTTCTTAACAAACTGCAACTTTTTTCTTAATAATTTTGCAACTTTTTCCTCATAAATTTGACATTTTTCTCAAATTTTAAAAACTTTTCTCCTGATCAATTTGTAGCTTTTTTTCCTCAAACATCTGTAACTTTTTCATAAATTTGCCCCACAAAAATTGTACAATTTTTAGTTATTTTGAACTCTCATAAATGTGTGACTTTTTTTTCCTCATTTTTTTTAACTTTTCTGCTAATAAATTTACAACTTTTTCTCAATAATTGTGTAACTTTTTTCTCATGACTCGGTGACATTCTCATAGTAAAACTGCAACTTTTCTCTCACAGCTGTGCAACAGTTTTTTCTTGTAAATTTGCAACTTCCCTAATAAATCTTCCAAATTTTTATCATAAATTAGTTTTTCTCAGAAATTCGTGACTTTTTTCCTCGTATTTTTTAAACTTTTCCCCGGATAAATGTGCAACTTTTTCTCAATAATTTTCTAACTTTTTTGTCCTAAATTTGTGAATTTTCATAGTAAAATTGCAACTTTTTCCTCATAATTATGCAATTTTTTCCTTGTAAATTTGTAACTTTTTTTTTTCTCTGAAATTTGCAACGTTCATATGAATGCTGGTTAATTTTTTTTTTATTCTGTCTAATTGTTTTTTAATCTAGATAATGACCCAAGTTGGTTTTAATATTTCTGGTTACGAGTTGGCATTTGACCCCCAGGCCCAACCTTGCATGGCCCCCCCAGGAAGCCAGGAAAGGCGCTGCTCTGTGCTCTAATTTTCAGTTTTTCTTTCATCGCTGCCTCAGCTGCTTTCGGAGCTTTAATAAGCATTTATTGTATTGCAGACACATTTTGTGCCACGTCTCGCTTCAGTGCGACTCAGAATGAAAATGAGACTCAGCCATCGTCTCTTTTTACTTTTTTTTGACACTTTTGTTATGACACTTACAAATTATGAAAGGAAACACCAAAAGGCGTCTTTTGATAGCTGCCGAGATCTTTACGGATATTTGAGATATTTTCTCCCTGATGGATTCCACTCAGATTTATTTCAGATGTAATCAGTTTTTTTTCATTCCCCTGTCGTCCATATAAACATTTTAACTGTCATCTGTCTGTATTTATGAATTTATCTCTCTTTTTTCATGTGTATACATTTTTAATTTAATACCTGTGACGTGTATTTTCCCCTTTTGGCGTTCTGTGAGAACTCGGATCAGATCTGTCTGTATCGTTTGGGGTCAGGGCCGTTTAGCTTTTTGGGGACTCGATGAAAGATTGTGTTTGAGTTCAAGCCCTTTAAAATGGGGGAAGAAAATCTCTCCCAATGTTCAAGAAAAAGTGATCCAGAATCTGCATCCTGAGCTGGATCTCAATTTACAAAAAAAGTTGCAAATCTTTTTTGACGTTTTTGTAAATTTGCAGCGTTAATATGGATGCTGGTAAAAAAAAAATATATATATATAATAAATTTTTTTTTAAAAAAAATCTAATATTTTATTTTTTATGTTCATCATTCTAGACAATGACCCAAGCTCATTTTGTAATGTTTTTTCCCCACATTTTAAAGGATTTGAACTCTTCCCCATTACAAAGTCCCCGTCCCCCCTAAGCACAATCTGGCATTGGGCCCCTATAGCTAGAAGCGCCCTTGCTCTGTGGCCCCTGCTCACATCCGTCTTAATCCATTGTTGGAAATGGAAAACGATGAGGTGGTTGTTTTTCCACCTCCCACTACACTCCCTCCTCCTCGTCAAGCACAGATGACAGTAACCTTGACTAAATGTCACATTGCCCCCCCCCCTCCTCCCATATCCGCCCAGCCCACCTGAAGCCGCGGCCCTGGGGCCTCGTCTGTCCCTGATAAGGGCTGACTGGTTGCTGTGCAGTGTGACCCCTGACATCAGGACACTCCAGGGACTGTGGGTAATGGTGTGGGGGGGAAATAAAAGGAAAAACACAGAGATGAGATCAAATCTGATGCTTAATCAGTTAAATTATGTATAAATGTGTTAATTGTAATGTATGGATTTTTCTAATGATCCACAATAGCCTTCCGTTTATCTATCAAGATTCTTGTTCTTTCTTTTGGAGAAAGTGGTCCAGTTTGACAAACATCAGCTGTTCAAATACAGTATCTGCCTTATCTTAAATACTAGAGGGCACTCAGAGAGTGCATACCTCTGCCAAGGCCCTATCTTGCAGTGTTAATATAGGTAATAAAACGAAATATTTTGCATTAAAATATTTTTAAAAATCACCAGCCAAAGCATTTCTAAATAGCAGGTCCAGTTGTCCAACAAACTTAATTATGTCTGATATGAAAAAAATATCAAATTTATGAAAAAAAAATATACAAATTTGTAGGAAGGAAGTCACAAGTTTATGACAAAAATGTTGCAAAATTATGATAAAGTAGCAAATTTATAAGAGGAAAGTTGCAAATTTGTAAGGAAAAGTTACAAATTTGACAATGTTGGAAATTTACAAGGAAAAAAGTAGCACATTTATGAAAAAAATATTACCAAATTGCATTTTAAAAAGTCCTAAATTTGATAAAAGTTGCAAATGCACAAGAAAAAAATAGTAAATTAATGAGGAAAAAAGTGTAAGTTTATATGAAAAAGTAGCAAATTTATGAAAAAGTTACAAGAAAAATTTTTTTTGAAAATTTCAGTGACAAAAGTTGTGGATTTATGATTAAAATGTCACAAATTTACAAAAAAAACACAAATTTATGAGACAAAAGTTGCAGATTTATGATAAAAAAAGTTGCAAATTTATAAGAAAAAAGTGACAAATTTATGATGCAATGTAACAAATTTATGATGAGAAAAGTAGTGAATTTATGAAAAAAAAAAGTTACTAATTTGCAATTAAAAAAAAGTCAAATTTATAAGAAAAAGTTGCAAATTTACAAGAGAAGTTAAAGGAAATTTTACTTCTGCACCCCCCCCCCCAAAAAAAAAAAAAATAAAATATATATATACGGCTCAAATATTGCAGCATGGGGCCCTTCTAGTGGCTGAGGGGACCCGTTACATCAGCGTACTCTATAGCCGGCTCTGCTCACAACTACAGTGCATCCGGAAAGTATTCACAACGCTTCACTTTTTGCACATTTTATGTTACAGCCTTATTCCAAAAGGGATTAAATTCTTTTTTTTTTCTCAAAATTCTACACACAATACTCCATAATGACAACATGAAAAAAGTTTTTTTGAGATTTTTGCAAATTTTATAAAAATAAAAAACTAAGAAATCACATGTACATAAGTATTCACAGCCTTTACCATGAAGCTCAAAACTGAGCTCAGGTGCATCCTGTTTCCACTGATCATCCTTGAGATGTTTCTGCAACTTAATTGGAGTCCATCTGTGGTAAATTCAGTTGACTGTTCATGATTTAGAAAGGCACACACCTTCCAGAAGGACAACCATCGCTGCAGCAATCCACCAATCAGGGCTGTATGGTAGAGTGGCCGGACAGAAGCCACTCCTTGGTAAAAGGCACATGGCAGCCCATCTGGAGTTTGTCAAAAGGCACCTGAAGGACTCTCAGACCATGAGAAACAAAATTCTCTGGTCTGATGAGACAAACATTGAACTCTTTCGCGTGAATGTCAGGCGTCATGTTTGGAGGAAACCAGGTGCTTTTCATAGCCATGCCAGTGGTGGTGGCAGCACCATGCTGTGGGGATGTTTTTCAGCGGCAGGAACTGGGAGACTAGTCAGGATAGAGGGAAAGATGAATGCAACAATGTACAGAGACATCCTGGATAAAAACCTGCTCCAGAGCGCTCTTGACCTCAGACTGGGGTGACGGTTCATCTTTCAGTAGGACAACGACCCTAAGCCCACAGCCAAGATATCAAAGGAGTGGCTCCAGGACAACTCTGTGAATGTCCTTGAGTGGTCCAGCCAGAGTCCAGACTTGAATCCAATTGAACATCTCTGGAGAGATCTGAAAATGGCTGTGCACCGACGCTTCCCATCCAGCCTGATGGAGCTTGAGAGGTGCTGCAAAGAGGAATGGGCCAAACTGCCCAAAGATAGGTGTGCCAAGCTTGTGGCATCATATTCAAAAAGACTTGGAACCCGTAATTGCTGCCAAGGCTCACAAAGTGAGCAAAGGCTGTGAATACTTACATGTATGTACACTACCGTTCAAAAGTTTGGGGTCACCCAGACAATTATTTTGTGTTTTCCATGAAAAGTCACACTTATTTACCACCATGAGTTGTAAAATGAATAGAAAATATAGTCAAGACATTGACAAGGTTAGAAATAATGATTTGCATTTGAAATAATTTTTTCCTTCAAACTTTGCTTTCGTCAAAGAATCCTCCATTTGCAGCAATTACAGCATTGCAGACCTAACATGATTGCACAAGGGTTTTCTAATCATCCATTAGCCTTCTGACGCAATGAGCAAACACATTGTACCATTAGAACACTGGAGTGATAGTTGCTGGAAATGGGCCTCTATACACCTATGTAGATATTGCACCAAAAACCAGACATTTGCAGCTAGAACAGTCATTTACCACATCAGCAATGTATAGAGTGTATTTCTGATTAGTTTAAAGTTATCTTCATTGAAAAAAAGTGCTTTTCTTTCAAAAATAAGGAAATTTCTAAGTGACCCCAAACTTTTGAACGGTAGTGTACATGTGATTTGTTAGTTTTTTATTTTTAATAAATTTGCAAAAATTTCAAAAAAACGTTTTTCATGTTGTCATTATGGGGTATTGTGTTTAGGCTTTTGAGGGAAAAAAAATGAATTTAATCCAGTTTGGAATAAGGTTGCGACATAACAAAATGTGGAAAAAGTGAAGCGCTGTGAATACTTTCTGGATGCACTGTATATGAGAAAAACAAAGGAGTAAAGTTATCAGGAAAGAGTCACAAATTTATGAAGAAAAAAGTTGCAAATTTATGAGAAATACATCAAACATTTATGAACTACTCCACATTAAGGAGAAAAATAACTCAACTTTTATAAAAGCAGGCAGGACAGTTTCCAGGCCTAGAGACGAGGCAGTTTCCCTCCGAGCCTCGGCACTCACGTAGCTACAGTGCAGTTAGCTTAGATAACGAGCTAGCTAGCAGCCCGACCATCATCTTTAGACCTCTTCTCTTTAAATTCTTGTCAGCCCATTAGACATCTGTGGTCCTAACTCGTTCTTTAATCCACAGCTGGTAATATATCTCATGTCATTCTGGCCTATTTTTTGTCATTTTTCACTTGGCATGGCACCAGTACCAGCACCGTTAGCATCGCTAGCTTTCTTTGTGATGTGAAGAACCGCGACTAGGAGTTTTCAATAATCTTGTTCATGCTTGTTCAATAATCCAGAGTCACTAATATATCCCACGCAACTCTGGCTTATATTGTTTTATTTTGGCTAGCTAGCTGGACTACTAATGTTAGCTGGTGTACGCAGCCAGAGCTAGGATTTTGAGACCGGCTTTGAGGGAGCAAACAGAGAGGGGAGTTGACTAGCCTAGCCGCTAGACTAGGCTAGTCACTATTCTATGCATCCTGCTAGACACCTGACACAGGCAGATCCTCTCCCAACCCTTGAACATATATTTCATTTGTAGACGTTATTTTAGCTTATTTAAGCCTCTTCAATTAGCTGCTGTTAGCACAGTTATACGTTCACTCATTCATGGTCGTTCTAGCCATAGAACAAATATTCACATCAGTGTTACAAGTAAAAAAATGACACTCTGAACCCTACAGAAGAATTAATTTGAGTTATATTTCAGAGGTGGACATCTCACAGCTGATGTCGCAACATGTGGCGACTCTTGAGCAGCCGTCCGAGTCTGTGAAAATACATGTAAATCTAATTTGTGGGTAAAAAGAGGAACTTTGATCACTGTTAAGCTTAAATATTTATTTGCAGCCATCAACACTTTCGTGTAAAAAATGCTATTTATCAGAATAATCGTCTCGAGTCTCAGTTGTGGTGCTGGTGCAATTGTTCTTGCTGTATAAAAAAGCCCGTAATGGTTCATTTCCTGTGTGCTACTATGATGATGATGTGAACTGGGCAGATTAGAAGCGACAGATCGTGATACAATAGGACGCCATCATTTATTATTTTTATTTTCCTGTGTTGTCACTTGAAGCTTGCTCACAACCTGTGGAAAATGTAGCCTATTCTTAGCCGTTTCTTTTTTTTCTTTTGATGTGTTTTCGTTTCCGTCACCTCAGCTGCCATCTTGAATGTTGAGTATCTTTGATCATGTGCCGCTGTCACTCGAGGAAGAAAAAAAAGTATTCTTTATCTTTGCTATCCTGTCCACATTCCTGTTGTTCATGACATCTGTACAATTTGTATATTATAAAAATGATTTATATTTAATGTGTAAACGCGTCCTTTGCTTCTTTTGTGTGTCAGTCTTAAAACGCTTCTGCATCCTTGAAAGCACGATAGGAAAGAACTGGAAACTCTGGGGTTCTCATGACCAATTTTACTTGTGAACTATTTCGCTTGTCAGAGCTCGTCAGAATTAAATAAGGAGTCTCAGAAAAGGTTAAGGTGATTGTCCGTCCTTTATTTCAGAGAGAGCTCTGAATCTGATAAAACACCACAGATCTTTTATAGAAACGGTGGCATCATATTTTACATGAGAGAGAGAGAGAGACTAGCTGAATCTGCATTGAACTTGCCTTATCTCAAGGTTACCAGCCTCTGACTTGAAACAGGAGAAAGAAATTACATCTGAACTCAAATGAACTCAGATGTAAGCAATGTGTAAAGTGAAAGAAATGAAATGTAATATTTTACAATAATTTTCTATCAGGACTATTGCATCATTGATGTTCTGGTCTGTCCTTCATCTTACCAGATCATCTCCAAGTGTTGGTACCCTAGGTCTGAAAATACCTAATACAGTAGATATATAAAGTCTACACATCCATGTTCAAATGCCAGGTTTTTGTAATGTAAAAAAATGAAACCAAGATAAATCATTTCAAAACTTTTTCCACCATTAATGTGACCTATAACCAGTACAACCCAACTGAAAAGCAAAGTGAAATCTTTTAAGGGGAAAAATAAAAAACTTACCATAACCTGGTTGCATAAATATGCACACCCTGTTATAACTGGGGATGTGGCTGTGTTCAGAATTAACCAGTCACATTCAAACTCATGTTAAATGGGAGTCAGCACACACCTAAAGTGTTTTTTTTTTTTAACATCACAAAAACCTGGCATTTGAATAGGGGTGTGTAGACTTGTTTTTGTTGTTGTTCTACAACAAAACATGCTGTTTCATACCTGAATAGATGTATCAATGTCACATTTCCATACATATCAATTTGAGGAATATAGACGAGATGGCAATTTGTTTTTGGAATGAAGCTATGAAAAATAGCCAGTTTAGAAAGCTGGGGGTCAAACCACCAAGGTCTCTGCCTTCGACTGCTATCTAATCCACATACCACTAGATCTGTTTGCATGCATTTGCATCTGCTCTGAACGCATCTTTAGTCTGGCCCTTCACCCAAGCCTAGTTTGTCTTGGGAGACCCTGTCGGGGGCGATTCGCCCCCGACAACATAGCTCCCAGTATCACTAGGGCACGCAAACCCCCCATCACAATGAGGTGAAAATCCATGAGGAGGGAGTGTCCTCTCCGGGTCAGTGACAAGGTCCTCCCCAAGTGGGGGAGTTCAAGTATCTTGGGGTCTTATTCATGCGTGAGGGCAGAATGGAGCATGAGATTGACAGATGGATTGGAGCAGCATCTGCAATGATGCGGACATTGTACCAGTCTGTCATTGTGAAGAGAAGAGAGGATTAATGGATGGATACAAAAATAAATAACAATTTTCACAATATTCAAATTTTTAGCTCATTCCAGCAAAGCCACAAGGAGCTAATGTGCTGTCTGTCTATCCATCCACATTTCATAGGAACTGCTACTCCTCCTAGGCATTTTCCCCAATGCTCACCAAACTCACACACAAAGATCCTCAGGTGGGTCTGCTTCTAGGTTGTGCTCAAGATCAAAGGCCAGGAGATCTCGGTACTTATGTGATTTGAGAAAAATTGCTACTCCTCCTAGGGAATTGCCCTAATTCTCAACAAACTCACTCACAATGATCTTCAGGTGGGTCTGCATCCATATTGTGCTTCAGGTCAAGGTCAGGGTCAAAGTCCAGCGATCTAAGGGCAGTATTTCACAGAGCGGTGAATGACGAAGAATGTTGCACTTTTGGGGTTTCATCAGTGTTTGTAAAAGGTTGCACAATAGTTTGCCAACAGTTCTTAAACAGGTTGCTTATGTTCACACTTAAACCAAAAAGAACTTTAGCGACACACCGTTTGCAAACTCTTGCAACCATTTTTCAGCTGTTTGAGGGGAAATACGTTTGACAAGAAAAGTATTGGCAAACTGTTTGCAACCTTTTACAAAGCCTGATGGAACCCAAAAAGTGCTACATTCCTGAATGATCCTCAGCATTCACTGCTCCGTGAGATGTGGGGGTTAGTGTTGATAGGATTCTATGAAAATTGTTACTCCTCTTAGGCAATTTCCCTAATGTTCAGAAAACTCATGCACAATGATCCTCATGTGGGTCTGCATTTAGGCTGTGCTCAAGGTCAGGAGATGTGAGCACTTTTGGGGTGATTTTATCAGGCCAGAATGAGCTACAGTTTGATTTTCTCAGTGAATGACTGACCCCTGGCTTTATTCAATACTGTCCAGTCAGCCTTCAGTAAGACACCCCTGATGTAGGACAAAAACCCTGCATGCAAAGCCTGAAACCCATAACCCACAATGGTCGTCCCTCATGAAGCGCTCCAGCTATTTGTGTCATAAAGCAGCAAAAACACCAATTCTCGCTGTGCACAGTAACAGCGCATGTTGTCCTCGGATGAGAACAGAAATGAAATGACAAACTTCAGCCCACTGATCACAGTGAAAACAGAGGCAGAAAGCAGCAGACTTAACAGATGTGAATTTTTCCTCCTTTTTTTAAGCTGTGCTCCATCTGGTTATTACCTCCATAACTGTGAGAACCTTATAGATCAGCGCAATAGCTACCACACCACAAAATACCATTTCTGTCGTCCTTATATCAAAACAAGCCCATTCCAGCCCCAAAACTGTCCCTCATGCACCCATATATCACATAAAAATCCAGGCTGGCTCACATTATAATAACCCTGTGGTGTTTATGAACTGAGCCGTAGTTACAGTTGATTCAACACAGGCGCTGTCATCTATAAGTCATGAGCTGGGAGCCCAGGGGACAGCGTGTAAGGTCATTAAGGGCAGGGCTATGCCTAAAACACCAGATCCATTCAGCTTGCTGCAGGAGGCCCTAATGGCTCTGGAGGTGGATCAGGAGCCCATCAGAGAGCCGCTAAGGCGACCAGAAACACATCATGCTGCTGGTTTGGGAATTAAACTTGTGACCCAGGGTGTTATGTGCCCAAAGGTTTTCACATACAGCAGTCTGCTGAGGGCAGCAGTTTGAAGGAATGAAGCTGGGACTTTCCTTTTGATGATGGTGTAACGGGATGCTGCTGTCAGTGTTCAGTTCAGGGCCCTTTCTGGCTTTTTTGGGGGGAAGGGGGCTGTGGTTGGGGGTCATTATATTTGTGACTGGGAGGAGTTCAAACCCTTTAGAAAAAGTAAAATCCTCTCCACTTCCAACAAAAACATAAAAATAATAAACTTTAGTCATTGCCAGAAAAAATAATGAACTATTAGATACTGTAGAATAAAAATGTAAACCTGCATCCACTGAATGTTACAAATCTACAAGAAAAAAGTTGAACTGAAAAAGATGCAAATTTATAAGATAAGATAAGATAAGATAAGCCTTTATTAGTCCCACAATGGGGAAATTCCAGGATTGCAACAGCACAGGGATAGCAACACTCAGAGCAGATGGAATAATATGTAGATATATAAACACAGTGCGGAGCATTGTAGCTAGATGGAATAAATATGTAGATATATAAACACACCCAGTGCGGACCATTGTAGCTAGATGGAATAAATATGTAAATATATAAACACACACAGTGCGGAGCATTGTAGCTAGATGGAATGAAACAGCACAACCGTCTACTTAGTTATCCTACATGGTATGATTATGTACCCATACATATTCTCACCCTCCATAGCGACTGGTATTTTCCTAGTTGTATGCCGGAGGGGACCATTGTATAAGTCTATTGCGTCTTTTGCATTCAAAACTATTAGGTTGTCACGTCTTTTTGCTATCTCTGCGAGCAGCCCTGCTTAGGTTGTACAGTCTGACAGCCGTAGGTAGGAAGGAGCTGTGAAACCTCTCGGTCGTGCACCTAGGATGATGTAGTCTGCTGCTAAATGAGCTCCTCAGTGCATTCAGTATGTCCTGCATAGGGTGGAACTCGGACTCCAGCAGAGATGACAGTTTAGCCACCGTCCTTCTCTCTCCTATCTCCTGCACTGGGTCAAGGCACTGCCCCAGGAGCTAGCTTTCTTGATCAGTTTGTTCAGTCTCTTCCTATCGGCTGCCGTAATGCCACTGCCCCAGCAGACCACTCCAAAAGTGATGGCTGATGCCACCACCGTGTCATAGAATGTCTTCAGCAGCGCCCCTTGTACACCAAAAGACCTGAGTCTCCTCAGTAGGAACAGCCTGCGCTGTCCCTTCTTGTAGAGTGCGTCAGTATTGTGTGACCAGTCTAGTTTATTGTTCAGATGAACACCCAGGTACTTATAGGATATCACCATCTCGATGTCTGCTCCCTGTATATTTACTGGTGCTGTGAGGGGTTGTCCTTGCCTGCGGCAGTCCACCACCAGCTCCTTAGTTTTCCTCGCGTTGATCTGGAGGCAGTTCCGATGGCACCAGTCCACGAAGTCCTGGATAAGCCCTCTGTACTCAGCTTCATCTCTGTTGGAGATGAGGCCAACAATTGCAGAGTCGTAAGAGAACTTCTGTAGATGGCAGTGTGTTGTGTTGTGTGAGAAGTCCGCAGTATAAAGGGTGAACAGGAAGGGAGCCAAAACCATTCCCTGGGGGGCCCCCGTGCTACCGATGATCGTGTCGGACACACAGTCCCGGGTTCTCACAAACTGAGGCCGGTTTGTGAGGTAGTCCAGGATCCATGATGACAGGTGCTGGTCCACCCCTGCGAACAGCAGCTTGTCCTTCAGGATCATCGGTTGGATGGTGTTGAAAGCACTGGAGAAGTCAAAGAACATGATCCTCACCACATTCCCGGGCTTCTCCAGGTGGTACAGAGAATGGTGAAGGAGGAAGATCACCACATCCTCCACCCCAATGCCATGCTGGTAGGCAAACTGGAGTGGATCCATCGCTGGTCCCACCAGGGGGCGGAGGTGAGCAAGGAGCAGTCTCTCCAGGGTCTTCATCATGTGGGACGTCAAGGCCACTGGTCTGTAGCTGTTCAGATCTTTGGGGTGGGAAGTCTTTGGTACAGGTACCACACAAGATGTTTTCCACAGCTGTGGTACCCTCCCCAGCTTCAGGCTCAGATTGAAGATGTACTCCACAATCCCACACAGCTGGTCTGCACAGGACTTGAGGAGCTTTGTGCTGATGCCGTCCGGTCCCGACGCCTTCCTTGCCTTGATCTTCCTCAGCTCCGTCCTACTGGAGAAGTCAAAGAACAGGAATGAGGAATAACTTGCAAATTTAAGTGGAAAAAGTCAGAAATTTACAAGGAAAAAGTTGCAAATGTCCCCAATCAACCTGGAAAAGAGAAGACCCCCCCCCCCTCCAATATCATCATAAACCTTTCTAAATCATGTTACAGAAGAGAATAACATGCATTTTAACCAGAGACGCTAAGAATACATGCAAAACATTTTTTTGGAGGGGTTGCAACTTTTTCATGTAAATGTAAAACGTTTTTCTAATTAATTTACGTTTTTCATTTAAATTTGCAATGTTTTTCATGTAAACTGGTAACTTTTTTCTTATTAAGCTGCAACTTTTTTCTCAATCTGCAGTGTTTTGTAAATTTAAAAATTTTGTTCTCCTTAGTTTGCAATTTTTTCTCATTAATTTGCAACATTTTTCTTGTTAATTTGCAGAAATTTTGGACATTATTCTTGTAAATTAGCAAATTCTTTTGTAAATTTGTGACTTTTCTCATAAATTTTGGAACATTTACATGGATGCTGATTAATTTTTTTTTTCAGTGTAATAGTTAATTGGTTAATCTTTTTTATATAGAGAATGGCCCCGTTTTAGTTTATTTGATATACTGTTGGACGATTAAAATTTTCAATCGCGATTAATCTTTTGGAATGTTGAGTTAATCGCAATTAACGTGTTAATCATGTGTTTTTCCATACAGATACAGTGTACCTTAAGTCGGTAATTTTTCAAGTTTATCATACTGTTATGAACATGGGAGTGGACAAATATGCTTGCTGTCTTCATCTCTTCATCTGCAGGTTTATTAAAGCTCTCAACATATCCAAAATGACAAAAACTATCCAAAATATTCTCCAGAAAATTCGCAAAAGTATTACTGCATGTGCAAACGGTGGTGCGGTGGCGCAGTGGTTAGCACTGTGCCAGCACAGCAACTCACCCTTGGCCATGGGATCCCTGGTTCGATCCCAGCCCCTGACCAACAGTGATCTGTGTGGAGTTTGCATGTTCTCCCCGTGTCTGCGTGGGTTTACTCCGGGATTTCTCCGGTTTCCTCCCACAGGCCAAAAACATGCAGGTTAGGTTAATTGGAGACTCTAAAGTGGCCCTAGGTGTGAATGGTTAAGGGATAGCGCCGTACCGTGGCTGCTTCATCCATCCAGGTGGATGCCCTCAATTTTCCCTCTGGGGATCAATAAAGTACACAAAATTAAAAAAAAAAAAAATTCAAACAACAGGATGCCAGGGCTCAATAACATCACTGAATAACAACCAGCCAACAGCCACAAAAGGAGCTTGCTCTTTTTCCCATAGCAAACATCCACCGCTTTTAAGAAGATTAACACAAAACCTCCTGTGTCACAACAGACACAATTTCCCTTTCAGCAGAAAAATTGCAAACATAAACAAGCAACTATCTCGCCCGTGATGACACCCCACTGTGCTGCAAAAATGGCGGGGGAGTGAATGGACATTACGAACACAGCTTGAGAATTTTTTTTAGACTGGTACTCACCAACAGTTGGACCCAAAGCTATGAGGATGAAAACAGGTGAATTTCTGTCCCTGTCAGCTGCTGGAGGTCAGCTACAACATAGCATGTAGCTACTAGCCAGCTAGTTAGCTTCCACAGAAGAACAACACCACAACCAACATCCAGGTGAAGTTTTGGAGGAGGCTGTAACAATTATCCAGGTGAGAGCTCCGACAGATAACGTTGTAAACATAAACATGACGGCACTTTGGGGATTTCCATGGCTGTAATCTAGCTTGTTTGACTTGGCAATGTCTGCATGGTGCGCACAATGTCTGTGGCCAGAACAGCTTTGGTATGGAGAGCTGCTAGGCCAAAAAGTATTGTTTGCGCTTTCTGCCGTAAACTGCAATCACAAAATTTGTTGCCGTTAAGGGGGGCAAAGCGTTAACGCGATAAAGCCAACACCAGTAATATAATATATATATATATACAGTATATATATATATATATATATATATATATATATATATATATATATATATATATAGTAGCGTTAACCCCTGGGTTCCAATTTATAAAACTAGAAAAGCACTCGGAGAGTGCAGACCTCCGCCAAGCACCGCAGTTCCCCCCATACAGTCTTCAGATTCCTTGATCATGAAAACATATGACAAGCAGTGGTTCAGTAGTTATTCACGAAAATGGCATATTCCGTAATGGCGGGCACAGTTCCTCCCATACAGTGTTTGTGTGTAGGTTTTCAGATTCCTTGACCATGAAAAGATATGACTAGCAATTGGATTGACAATGATAGGATTAGTGGTTCAGTAGTTATTCACGAAAATGGCATTTTCCATAATGGCGGCCACAGTTCCTCCCATACAGTGTTTGTGTGTAGGTTTTCAGATTCCTTGACCATGAAAACATATGACTAGCAATTGGATTGACAATGATAGGATTAGTGGTTCAGTAGTTATTCATGAAAATGGCATTTTCCATAATGGCGGCCACAGTTCCCCCCATAGAGTGTTTGTGTGTACGTTTTCAGATTCCTTGACCATGAAAACATATGACAAGCAATTGGATTGACAATGATAGGAGTAGTGGTTCAGTAGTTATTGACGAAAATGGCATTTTCCGTAATGGCAGTTTAGCGCCACAGTTCCCCCCATAGAGTGTTTGTGTGTACGTTTTCAGATTCCTTGACCATGAAAACATATGACAAGCAATTGGATTCACAATGATAGGATGATTGCGATGGACTGGCGATCTGTCCAGGGTGTACCCTGCCTCTCGCCCAAAGATGCTGGGATAGGCTCCAGCCCCCCCGCGACCCGAAAGGATTAAGCGGTAGAAGATGGATGGATGGATGGATGATAGGATGAGTGGTTCAGTAGTTATTCTTGAAAATGGCCTTTTCCGTAATGGCGGCCACAGTTCCTCCCATACAGTGTTTGTGTGTACGTTTTCAGATTCCTTGACCATGAAAATATATGACTAGCAATTGGATTGACAATGATAGGATTAGTGGTTCAGTAGTTATTGAGGAAAATGGCATTTTCCGTAATGGCGGTTTAGCGCCACAGTTCGCCCCATACAGTGTTTGTGTGTACGCTTTCAGATTCCTTGACCATGAAAACATATGACTAGCAATTGGATTCACAACAATTGGATTGACAATGATAGGATTAGTGGTTTAGTAGTTATTCACGAAATTGGCATTTTGCATAATGGCGGTTTTCTTGTGGACGGTAATCCGGATCACCACCAAAATGTAATCATCTGTAGGATACCCCATTTCTGACAATCTGTGAAAATTTCACGAAAATCCGTCCATAACTTTTTGAGTTATCTTGCTAACAGACAAACAAACAAACAGACAAACAAACAAACAGACAGACAAACCAATACCGATGATCACAAAACCTCCAGGATACCCCATTTCTGACAATCTGTGAAAATTTCACGAAAATCCGTCCATAACTTTTTGAGTTATCTTGCTAGCAGACAAACAAACAGACAAACAAACAGACAAACCAACGCCGATGATCACATAACCTCCCCCTTTGGCGGAGGTAAACTTTGAACAATAAACAAATATTATCTGGGATTTGACCACCTGGCCAAATTCCCTTTGCTGTAGATAAGAAGACATTGGCCAGCGTCTACAGTTGTGATCTTGGAAGCATGCCAAAACCATGGTAGAACCTGTCTACCAGTCTCTCTCTCAACAGAATCCATGGACATCCAGCTCAATCAAGGTTGGCACATGGCGGCCTGCTACCCAAGGAGACGCAATCTGACTCTGCTTGACTGATGATCTGTTGTCCAATTTAAACTTAATTCTTCAGAATATTCCTGGTATAGATTCTTTAAACCTAAGATTTGCAAAGTCCTTTCAGAATGTCAAATGCATTTTGTCTTTTCATTAACCTACGTTCCTTTTCAGAGTAACACCAATTTTCCTTTTTATAAATAGTTTACTCATCATTTTCTTCATAAAATTGCATCCACTTTTCTTAACCAAGGCTAATTTATGGTTCCTCATTTTCCATTACATATCCAAGTTAAACTAGGTTTCCCTTGATTCCACAAATGTTTGATTCACACGTGATGCTCAGTAATTCAATAACAGTCTATGGTGCTTATTATACATGTTGAATTCCCTTTCTTAAAGTCATCTGAATGTGTTAATCTATTCTGATATTTCTTATGAAACTACTGAAAGGCGTATGTGAGTCATTGTTTGATTTCATGTCCATCTTCTTTATTAAAAGCAGACAAGAACTCACAGGGTTTTTTGAGACTGATTCATTGAATTCTAAATTGTCCTTAGGTATGACTGTGAGAGTGAATGGTTGCCTGTCTCTCTGTGTTGGCCCTGCGATGGACTGGCGATCTGTCCAGGGTGGATCTTGCCTCTCGCCCAAAGATGCTCGGATAGGCTCCAGCCACCCCATGACCCGAAAAGGATTAAACGGAAGAAGATGGATGGATGGATGGATGGATGGATGGATAGATTCATTCTTGGTACAAATAAAGAACTGTTAATAAATTATTTTTTTTTTTGTACTTATTTTGTACCCGTAGGTAGATTTGTTTTGCAGTCTGGTGACAAGCCACCAGCTGCCGGTCGCTGCGTGTGCAAGCGCCCCGTATTCCTAACCTGCATGTTTTTGGCATGCGGGAGGAAACCGGAGAAATCCCGGAGTAAACCCACGCAACATGGGGAGAAAATGCAAACTCCACACAGATCACTGTTGGCCGGGGGCAGGGATCGAACCCACTGTGGTGCACATATGTGGGTTCCATATGCTTCACATGTGTATTACTGTATGCTTATTGTATGCTTCACGTCTCAGAGGAACAAAAGGTCTGAACCTCCTAGGGGTAACAGGAGGATGTGAAGTCTGGCCTTATGTATGCAGAGAGATGGCCTTGAGGGATTTCCTGACCACCAGGACTTTAGGTGGAGACGAGAAGACCTGGAGGGGGATGTATTGTGATTTGGGATTAAGAGGCAATGTGACTGTGTGCTTTGATGTCTCGGGGTATTAAAGGGACAGATGTGGGGGGATTCCTCTCTCTTTCTGTTTTTGGATGTTGGAGAATGTGAATGTGAATAAAACTGGTCTTGAGAAATAAACTCAGCCTCATTCTTCCACAATCCACAATCCTACCATGTAGGATAACTAAATAGACGGTTATGCTGTTTCATCCCACCTAGCAACAATGCTCTGCACTGTGTGTGTTTATATATTTACATATTTATTCCATCTAGCTACAATGCTCTGCACTGGGTGTGTTTATATTTATATATCTATATATTTATTCCATCTAGCTACAATGCTCAGCACTGGGTGTGTTTATATTTATATATCTATATATTTATTCCATCTAGCTACAATGCTCCGCACTGTGTTTTTATATATCTACATATTATTCCATCTAGCTACATTGCTCCGCACTGTGTGTGTTTATATACTTGCATATTTATTCCACCTAGCTGCAATGCTCCGTACTGTGGGTGTTTATATATTTACATATTTATTCCATCTAGCTACAATGCTCTGCACTGTGTGTTCATATATTCATATATTTATTCCATCCAGCTACAATGCTCTGCACTGTGTGTCTGTGTGTGTGTGTGTATATATATATTTTATAGTACTATGTACATATGTATATTAGCTGCTCTTGCTTGCTTGTTTTTTTTCTTGCCTTCTGATTGTTGCTCTGAGTGTTGCTATCCCTGTGCTGTTGCAATCCTGGAATTTCCCCGTTGTGGGACTAATAAAGGCTTATCTTATCTTATCTTATCTTAATCTCCACACTGGTGACCCTAAGACGTATCATGAGCGGAGACGAATCTCCCGAGCCAGACTCGTCAGGAGCCAGCCAAACGAATGCAGCCACAGTTCAGCTACCGGACTTCTGGCCGAACAGTCCGCGCTCCTGGTTTAACGCAGTCGAGGCACAGTTCCACCTCCGGAGGATTTCGGTAGACACCACAAAGTTCTACCATGTGGTTGCAAAGCTGGACAACCACACAGCCCAGCGAGTGGAGAGCCTGATCAACCACCTGCCGGACAGCGACAAGTACAGCACGTTGAAGGCTGCACTCATCCGTTACTTCACCCCCTCGGTGGAGGAACGAGCAGAGAGGCTCCTGGCGCTGACTGAATTTGAGAGCGACAGACCTGCAGACCTGATGGGGAAGATGTTGAGTTTGAGAGACTCCGAAGATGATAACTTCATCTTCACCCACCTTTTCCTCAGGACCCTACCATCAGCGGTGAGAGTGACCCTGGCCAGTTCACCACTTTTGGCTCGACGAGACTACCATGAGCTGGGCCAGGAGGTGCAACGACTCTTCGACGCCAATAAACGGTGTGCGGCTACGGCTGCGGCAGCGGAGCCAGGTGCAACGTCCGGAGAAGGCAGGGGGCCAGAGGCTGCAGCACCAGACTCACCGACGACGGCAGCGGCAGGGGCCAGGAAACATGGCGCAGACGACATCCTTTGCTTCTACCATCACCGCTTCGCAGAGAGGGCACGCAAGTGCATTCCACCGTGCCATTTTAAGCACTCGGGAAACGCCAAGACCGGGGTTCGGTAGCAGCTGCGGCCCTCGGAGAGGAGAACAAGCTGCTCTACTTGAGGGACGCGCACTCGGGGAGGCATTTCCTCGTGGACACAGGATCCCAGCTGAGTTTCATCACACCTTCCTACGCTGACCGGCTGGCGCCTTCCAGTGGTCCCCGGGTGTCTGCAGTGAACGTCTCGGCAATTAAGACCTTCGGTGAGAGGACTCTGCTTCTGTCTTTACACAGCCGTACATTCGAGTGGACTTTCATCATAGCGGCAGTCAATTTCAACATGTTAGGGGCTGATTTTTTGTGCTCACATAGTTTGTTGGTCGATCTTGCTAACAGACGCCTGGTTAATGCACTCTCTTTTTCTTCTATTCCCTGTACAGCTCGAGTGGCCCCGCCAACAGCACAAGCCAACGTCACAGCTGCAGGTGGTAAGTTCCACACACTCCTCACTCAGTTCCCAGCACTCACGGTCCCAACATTTTCGGCGACAGTGGCTAAACACGGGGTGGAACATTTTATTACTACCACCGGACCGCCCGTTTTCGCAAAAGCTCGGCACTTGGATTCAGCTAAACTGACCATAGCGCGCGAGGAGTTCGCCAACCTGGAGAGGTTGGGCATCATCAGGCGTTCGAAGAGCCCATGGGCTTCACCGCTTCACATGGTCCCGAAAGCTGATGGCTCGTGGCGGCCTTGCGGTGATTTCCGCAGGCTGAACAACGCTACAGCGCACGACCGCTACCCGATCCCGCACATCCAAGATTTTTCAGTTCATTTGGCGGGGGCGCGCATTTTTTCTAAAATAGACTTGGTACGCGGTTACCACCAGGTCCCAGTGCGTGCTGAGGACATACCCAAAACAGCGGTAATAACTCCTTTCGGGCTTTTCGAGTTTTTGCCCATGCCATTTGGGCTTAAAGGCGCGGCGCAGACGTTCCAACGCATGATGGACGAAGTTTTGCACGATCTCCCTTTCGTGTTCGTCTACCTGGACGACATATTGGTAGCCAGCGTGTCCGAAGACGAACACGAAAACCACCTCACGGCAGTTTTCCGGAGGTTGGCAGAGCACGGGTTAATAATTAATCCAGCGAAGTGTCAGTTCGGGGTGATGCAGATTGATTTTTTTGGGGCATCGCGTTTCCCCAGAGGGAGCGGTCCCTCTGCCTGACAAAGTGCGTGCAGTAACAAATTTTCCCCAGCCACAAACGGTCAAAGCGTTACAGGAGTTTTTGGGAATGGTGAATTTTTATAACCGTTTCCTCCCCCGTGCAGCGCAGCTCATGCAACCATTATATGCTGCACTAAAAAAACAAAAACCCACAAATAAAGTCGAATGGTCTCTGGAGCGAGAGCGCACATTCTCTAAGGTCAAAACAGCCCTGGCAAATGCTGCATTGTTGGCACATCCAGTCCCAGCGGCCCGCATGGCGCTCACTACTGACACATCAGATGTGGCCATAGGGGCGGTCGTGGAACAGTATGTAGCCGGAGCCTGGCAACCGCTCGCCTTTTTCAGTAAGACCCTGCACGACAGCGAACGAAAATACAGCGCATTCGACAGGGAGTTGTTAGCTCTCCACTTGGCCATTCGCCACTTCCAGTTCTGGCTGGAAGGACACCGTTTCACCGCGTTCGTTGACCACAAGCCGCTGACTTTCACGATGGCCGAGATTTCAGAACCTTGGTCGTGCCGGCAGCAGAGACAGCTGGCCGCGATATCGGAGTTTACTACCGATATCCAGCATGTGGCGGGTAAACTTAACGTAGTGGCGGACTGCCTCTCGCGTGCCGTGGCGGCTCTAGTCCGCGTGGGGATAGATCATGCAGCCATGGCCGCGGAGCAGGTTAGCGACGCGGATGTGCACGCGCTCCAGTCTGGACCAACAGGGTTAAGGCTGGAGAAAAGGGTGCTGCAAGACAGTATGCCCCCCCTAATCTGTGATGTCTCCACTGGGCGGCCGCGTCCTGTGTTTCCAGCCGCGTGGCGCCGCCGCGTTTTTGACTCGATTCATTCCCTGGCGCACCCGGGAGTGCGTGCGTCGGTCAAAATGGTAGGGGAGAAATTTGTATGGCCGAGCCTGTGCAAACAAGTTAGAGAGTGGGCGGCAGCCTGCATGGCTTGTCAGCGGGCCAAGGTTCATAGACACACGAGAGCTCCCTTAGAGCCGTTTCACATCCCAGCTAAAAGGTTTGATCATGTCCACGTGGACCTCGTAGGCCCCCTCCCGCCCTCACAAGGGTGCACATATCTTCTGACAATGGTTGACCGCACCACGCGCTGGCTGGAAGTGGTTCCGCTGTCGTCAACCACAGCCGAGGAGGTGGCGCACACGTTTTTAATGGCATGGGTAGCGCGTTTTGGAGTCCCGTCAGACATTACATCCGACAGAGGCCCGCAATTTGTTTCCGAACTTTGGTCAGCGATGGCCCGCAGCCTGGGGGCAACGATCCACCGCACGACCGCGTACAACCCGCAGGCTAATGGGTTATGCGAACGTTTTCACAGATCACTGAAGGCGGCTCTCAGAGTGTCGCTTACGGATGCATATTGGGTGGACAAGCTACCATGGGTTTTATTGGGGTTGCGTTCTGCACCTAAAGAGGATTTAGAAGCCTCCCCAGCTGAGCTAGTTTTCGCACAGCCACTTCGGCTGCCCGGGGAATTTCTCCCAGATAATCCAGCGCCAGAGTGCTCCCCAGCTCAGCGGTTACAGAATAGCATGGGCCCGAGCACGCTACCTGGCCCCGTTCACCACAGTTTTCCGCGTGTTTTTGTGCCTAAGGCTTTAAAAAATGCGGAGTTTGTTTTTGTCAGACATGATGCCCATCGTCCGCCTTTACGCCCACCTTATGACGGACCATATAGAGTGCTGGAAACAGGGGATAAGCATTTTTTTGCTTGATTTGGGGGGCAGAAAAAAATGATTGGCATTAACAGGCTCAAACCCACTTTTGTGGTAGCTGACGAAGTTGTGCAGTTGGCTAAGGCTCCTCGACGCGGCAGACCCCCTAGAGGGCATTCCCCAGAACACCCACAGAGGTTGACTAACAGTTCTCATCCCCAGGCAGCAGCTCCACAGCAGGAAGACGCTGCGGAAGTGGTACAGCCTGCTTACAGCAAATACGGGAGAAGGTTGAGACCCAAGCGGCAAGTGGACTGATATGTAATGATTTTATTATGGCATGCAATCTGTGGTTATGTTGTTCCATCTTAGACGTTTGGGGGGGGGGCATGTGGTGCACATATGTGGGTTCCATATGCTTCACATGTGTATTACTGTATGCTTATTGTATGCTTCACGTCTCAGAGGAACAAAAGGTCTGAACCTCCTAGGGGTAACAGGAGGATGTGAAGTCTGGCCTTTTGTATGCAGAGAGATGGCCTTGAGGGATTTCCTGACCACCAGGACTTTAGGTGGAGACGAGAAGACCTGGAGGGGGATGCATTGTGATTTGGGATTAAGAGACAATGTGACTGTGTGCTTTGATGTCCCGGGGTATTAAAGGGACAGATGTGGGGGGATTCCTCTCTCTTTCTGTTTTTGGATGTTGGAGAATGTGAATGTGAATAAAACTGGTCTTGAGAAATAAACTCAGCCTCGTTCTTCCACAATCTCCACACCACGATCTCATGATCCCCGCGATCCCCCGGCCGAGGGTAAACTGTGCTGCCGCAGTGCTAACCACTGCGCCACCGTGCAGCCCAAATTGTCCATTATTTCGTACTGGTGCCCCAATAAGCTTATGTGTGTGTAATGAAAAGACATCTAAATTACAACTCGCATTCATATTTACAGTAATACTTGTACCAACAATAAAACACCTTTAAAACCCTAAACCCATAATTTCCTACATAAAATGGTGCCGCCGTTCGAGGATCTGCATAAAATCTGGAGAATGGACATGAAATTCTGAGGTCACAAGCTGTGTGTGTATAGTCAAATCTGATGTTTGCACAGTGAAACTTGATTTTTCTCGAATAAGATAAGATAAGCCTTTATTAGTCCCACAATGGGGAAATTCCAGGATTGCAACAGCACAAGGATAGCAACACTCAGAGTAATAATTTAGAAGATAATAAGAGCAGTGAATATACATATGTATACATAAATATATATGCAGTGCGGAGCATTGTAGCTAGATGGAATAAACAGCATAACAGTCTATTTAGTTACCCCACATAGTATGACTATTTATCCATACAGCATATTATGTATTGAATCAGCCTAGTTGTCATCCTCCTTAGCGATTGATATTGTCCTAGTTGTATAATGGAGGGGGACCATTATTGTGTAAGTTTATTGCGTCTTTTGCATTCAATACTATTAGGTCGTAATTTTTTTTATGATCCCTGCAAGCAGCCCTGCTTAAGTTATAAAGCTGTAGGTAGGAAGGGCCTGCGAAACCTCTCAGTCGCGCACCTAGGATGATGTAGCCTACTGCTAAATGAGCTCCTCAGTGTGTTCAGCATGTCCTGCATAGGGTGGGACTCGGACCCCAGCAGAGATGACAGCTTAGCCACCGTCCTTCTCTCTCCTATCTCCTCCACTGGGTCAAGGCACTGCCCCAGGACAGAGCTAGCTTTCTTGATCAGTTTGTTCAGTCTCTTCCTGTCGGCTGCTGTGATGCCGTTGCCTCAGCAGACTACTCCAAAAGTGATGGCTGATGCCACCAGCGAATCATAGAAGTTCTTCAGGAGCACCCCTCATACACCAAAAGACTTGAGCCTCCTCAGTAGGAACAGTCTGCGCTGTCTCTTCTTGTAGAGTGCGTCGGTATTGTGTGACCAGTCTAGTTTATTGTTCAAATGAACACCCAGGTACTTGTAGGATGTCACCATCTCAATGTCTGTTCCCTGGATGTTTACTGGTGCTGTGAGGGGTTGTCCTTGCCTGAGGCAGTCCACCACCAGTTCTTTAGTTTTCCTCGCGTTGATCTGGTTCCAATGGCACCAGTCCACGAAGTCTTGGATAAGTCCTCTGTACTCAGCTTCATCTCTGTTGGAGATGAGGCCGATGATCGCAGAGTCGTCCTAGAACATCTGTAGATGGCAGTGTGTTGTATTGTGTGAGAAGTCCGCAGTATAAAGGGTGAACAGGAAGGGAGCCAGAACCGTTCCCTGGGGGGCCCCCGTACTGCTGATGATCATGTCGGACACACAATCCTGGGTTCTCACAAACTGTGGCCGGTTTGTGAGGTAGTCCAGGATCCACGATGACAGGTGCTGGTCCACCCCTGCGCACAGTAGCTTGTCCTGCAGGATCACCGGTTGGATGGTGTTGAAAGCACTGGAGAAGTCAAAGAACATGATCCTCACTGTGTTTCCAGGCTTCTCCAGGTGGGACAGGGAATGGTGTAGGAGGAAGCTCACTGTATCCTCCACCCCAATGCCATGCTGGTAGATGAACTGGAGTGGATCCATCGCTGGTCCCACCAGGGGCCAGAGGTGAGCAAGGAGCAGTCTCTCCAGAGTCTTCATCAGGTGAGAAGTCAGGGCCACTGGTCTGTAGCTGTTCAGGTCTTTGGGGTGCGAAGTCTTTGGTACGGGTATCTCACAAGATGTTTTCCACAGCTGTGGTACCCTCCCCAGCTTCAGGATCAGGTTGAAGATGTGCTCCGCAATCCCACACAGCTGGTCTGCACAGGACTTGAGGAGCTTCAAGCTGATGCAGTCCGGACCCGAGGCCTTCCTCGCCTTTATCTTCCTCAGCTCCGCCCTCACCTGGGTCTTAGTGAGGGTCAGGTTGGGGCAGGGGGGCTGTGTGCTGGGAGTGGGGGATGTTGGTGGAGGGGGGTGTGGACAGCAGGTCTCAATGATGGTAGAGGCAACAGTGGTTGGTGTGCAGGCGGGGGGGAGGGTGGTTGGTCAAACCTATTAAAAAACAGGTTCAGATTGTTCACCCACTCTCTGCCCCCTGTGGCCTGGGAGGAGATATTCTGGAGCCCAGAGATGGTTTTGAGACTTCTCCAGACCCCGCCGATGTCACTCTGTTGCAGCTTGTCCTCCATCTCCTTCCTGAAGCTGTCCTTGCGTTCTCTGATCTTTCTCCTTAGCTTCCTCTGTACGGACTTCAGCATCTCCCTGTTCCCCAACCTGAAGATCCTTTTTTTTCCTCTCGGTAGTGATTTTATCTCGGGGTTGATCCAGGGTTTGTTGTTTGAGCAACACCGTATAGTCTTGGTGGGTACAGTGTTGTCCACACAGAAGTTGATATAGTCCGTGATGGTGTGAGTGAGGCCATCGATGTCCTCACCATGTGGATCACAGAGCTATTCCCAGGCAGTGAGTTCAAAACAGTCCTTTAGAGCGTCCATTGCCTCCTCAGACCATATCTTCACCATGTGTGTAATGGAGGTTGTCCGTGTACTTGGGTTTTGTATACCGGCAGGAGATGAACCAAGTTGTGATCCGATCTCCCGAGTGGGGGGAGTGGCGATGAGGTGTACACCTCCTTAGTATTCGCATGGAATAAATCCAGTGTTTTACTGTCTCTGGTGTGGCACGTGACATACTGGGTGAACGTGGGCAGAATGGAGGACAGTGAAATATAGTTAAAATCACCCAAGATGAGGAGGAGAGCATCTGGATGTTCTGTCAGAAGCCTGCCAGTGACTGAGTGGATGATGTCACATGCTGCCCCAGCGTTCGCCGACGGATCTGCATAAATAATGCAGATCACATGTGAGTATTCCCTAGGGAGGTAGACAGGCCGCATGCTAACAGCTAGCAACTCAATGTCTTTGCTGCAGTGTTGCTCTTTAACCGTGATGTGTCCCGGTTTACACCAGCTGTTATTGATATACATTATCACTCTTCCGCCCCTTGCCTTCCCACTGTCTGGTGTCTGGTCTGCCCGTATTGTGTGGAAACCCTCCAGTTCAATGTTAGCATCTGTTGCTAGTTCTGTTAGCCACGTCTCAGTAAACAACATCATGTTAATCTCTCTGAAGGCGCTGTCATAGCGGGACAGGGCCGCTAGCTTGTCTGTCTTATTGAGTAGCGATCGTACATTCCCCATGATAACGGATGGGAGGACGGGTCTGTACCTTATATTCCTTGCTCGCCGTCTTACTCCAGCTTGACATCCATGCTGTTTCCATCTGATTTCTCCCAGTATGTCGAGTTTTTGTGTTAGCACTGTGGGCTGGTTAAGTGCTAACAGCTGGTCCCTGTTGTACTGTCTCCTGCTATAAACAGTGGCTCCATCCACTGGCTCGGGAGATATTTGGGGCGATCTGTGTGCCCGTGATGGATAAGGTGTCGCCGGATCAGAAAGTTTGACCAGAGAAGCCAGATAGTAAACAAGGAAGAGGAAGAAAAACTCAGAATTAAGCCGCTGTTGCAAAAAGGCAGCCGACTCATGTTGCGCCGGAAGTGAATGCCGGCATTCACCCACAGACTGTTTTTTAAAGCATGCTAAAGTTGAAAAAAAAAAAAAGCGTTGCCAAACACTGAATTAAAATAAAATAAGGCCTGAAGAGATGGAATTCCGAAGAAATCTGACCCGTCTTGTTAATTTGGCCAAAGTAGTGAGGTTCCTACTTTGGATAACCTGTATTAACCATTTTTTTCTTAAACCTCATTTGGAAAGTGGTGAAACTAGCTACTTCATGCTGAACAACAGTAATAAAAAGTTACTGAGAGGAAATTGTTTGAGGCAACAGCGCCAAATCATACGCAAAGTTAAAATTGTGACAATATTCTTGCATGAATAAGAATTGCTACAATTGTTACTGGAGTTTGGCTCATGACAAACTGGATTAAAGGGAGGCCATCCTCCATTCTTTTAAAAAGTTGCTACCAGAATCAAGCCAGTAGACACGTGAAACAAAGCAAGGTATGGTTTATGGTGGCTCAGCAAGCCACATTCATATTCGTGGGTGACTGAACTGCCACATTGCATGTTCCATTTTTTCTTTTCATGGGAACAGAAACTGCACATGCACAGACTAAGCAGTGCAACCACCATTTTAAGAACCACCATTCTGAGTCATCCTGATGCCATTTTGGATCAGAGACAATTAGACCGCCTCCAAGCAACATCACTGGGTCTCCTCCTCCTTGAGTGCAAAAGGGACTGCCCCCATCTGGTGGTCAACCATAAAATTACATCCAAAGTAAATAGCATTTGAATCTGTTAAACTGATTTCTAACCAAATCGAGCTTCCAAATTAACTTCAAAGCAATCCATGTTATTTAGAATAACCTAAATTTAAAACCAATCTAGAGTTTCTGCGCCAAAAGCAGTGAAATAGAAAGTTGTACCGGAGTGGTGGCTCAATTGACCGGAGTGGTGGCTCAGTTGGTAGAGCATCCGCCCCACACCCGGGAGGCAGGGGTTCAAATCCCTGCTGGGTCATGCCAAAGACCATATAAAAGTGGAACTTCCTGCCGTCCAGCTTGGTGCTCAGCAATAATGGAATGGAGGAGGGAAATCTGTGGCAGCGCCTTGCATGGCAGCGGCCCTCTGATTCTACATATGGGGTGTGTGTGATTAACACTGTAGATAGGAAAAACACAATTTCGTTCTACTGTACATGATTGGTTGTATGGTGGGACAATAAAGGGTGATTTAATTTAATTGTTGGCTCTTGAAGGTTTATTCTCATTTGGTGGCTCATTGGCCCCAATGTAAATGAATATTAGAAGGGTATAAAAGCATACACTTTGTATTTAATCACTTATTTTAACCACACATTTTAATTTTTAAGATAAAAGCTCATATATTTCCACATTTTAAGCAACAATTGCAAACCTTTGAAGCTATATATGCGTGTTTTAAGTGCTGCATTGTTTGATTTCTCCTACAGGAAATTCACTTCAACTTAAGGATTCGAATAAATGCCAATATTTATTCAAAAGTGACCTTAAAGTAGTGTTAGCCCTGTGCATACTGGTAAAGGATTTAGTGATTTACTGAATATTTACCACAATTTATTCAAAATAGGAAACCACATTCATCAATTAACACTTAAGGCTCTCAGAGTTATTCAAATTCATGTTTTTTCTCCACATGAAAAGGAAAACGTGAACCAATTTTGTACTTCTCACCAGGATTTAAAAGAAAAGTCAAAAGGTGAAAACACTGATTATTCTGTAAATAAAAAACTTTATAGATAACAAGTAAATCACCATTAGCTTTAATCCTAACAACTCCTTGGTAGCAAAACACAAAAACAATTCACTTGTGTTTCCTAATCTGTAAATATTAAAACATTTAAAGCTTAAATGAAAATCTGCTGTAATAATAAAATACAAAGTCAACCTGAACTTTAAAAGAAAGTGAAAACTTATACCAAAAGCTTGGAGCAGCATCTGCAGTGATGCGGACGTTGTACCGGTCTGTTGTGGTGAAGAGGGAGCTTAGTTCTAAGGCAAAGCTGTCAATTTACCAGTCAATCTACGTTCCTACTCTCACCTATGGTCACGAGCTTTGGGTAATGACCGAAAGAACGAGATCGCGGATACAAGCGGCTGAAATGAGCTTTCTCCGTAGGATTGCTGGACTCACCCTCAGAGATAGGGTGAGGAGCTCAGTCATCCGGGACAGGCTCAGAGTAGAACCGCTGCTCCTCCACATTGAAAGGAGTCAGTTGAGGTGGTATGGGCATCTGATTAGGATGCCTCCTGGACGCCTCCCACTTGAGGTGTTTCAGGCACGTCCCACTGGGAGGAGACCCCGGGGCAGACCCAGGACTCGGTGGAGAGACTATGTCTCCCAGCTGGTCTGGGAACGCCTTGGTATCCCCTCTGAAGAGCTGGAACAGGTGGCTGGGGAGAGGGAAGTCTGGGCTTCTCTGCTTGAACTGCTGCCTCCGCGACCCGGACCTCCGGAAAAGCGGTAGAAGATGGATGGATGGATGGATGAAAACTTATAACCTTAAATCTCTAAAGCATTTAACCTTTTCTATTTTTGTTGTTCCCTTTTGTAAATAAAATCATCACTTTAAAGTGACATTCAACCAAATTCCAAAGCTAGTTATTGATGATAATTCCAATACTAGGCTTTGAAAATTAAGTAAAGAAGTCAATCCACACAAATTTTAAACTACAAATCAAAATACAGTTTCGACAAACACATCTCCACACTTCTACAATAATTCCAATATTCTACCTCTCTTCTCACAAGCCTTTAAAATGGTAAATGGCATTCACTTATATTGCACTTTTTTTCCATCATCTTTAGATGACCAAAGCGCTTTACAGATCCTGCTATCCACCCACTCACACACACATTCACACACTGATGGTGGCATAGCCGTCATACACCGGAGATGGCTATAACTGCCACTACTATAAAATAACAATCAAGGTTAACTCTTGACTAACAAATTTAGCTATAATCAAGTTGATTTTTAAGCTAACTGTTAAACAAACATGGTGGGTCAACAAACAACCGACCAATTTACTGAACTGGATGACCTTCAAACAACATTGGAAGGATGGACTTCTGATTTTATATCTAGCTTCACAACACAGGTCAAGAGAACACACCTGAAGATATGAAGCAACTCACTGAAGACCTTTTGGATGATTACACAGAAAACCCACCAAAAGGGAAGAATCTCCCCAGCACGTTGGGAAAGATTGTGCAAGCATTAGTCGCAAGATTAAAAGTAGCTGAAGCTAAAGCGTTATGCGCCAAGAATGAGCTAGGGAATCAACAATCAACAGTCCTGTCTCTCCAGGAAGAGAACAAATCACTAAGGAAGAAACTAGAACAATCTCAAGATGAAAACGACGATACTCAAGCTGAACTTGATAACGCGTTACAAGATTTGAACCACGCAAAGCCAGAAAAGCGATGGTTGACTCATGACAACAACTTGCTTCATCAAGAAAACGGTGAACTTGAAGATGCCCTTCAGGACATGAAGAAGGAGCTCAGAAGAGTTGAAGGTCAACTTGAAAATGTGAAGTCTGACTACAAGGAATGTCAACTGCTTCTACAGGAAGCACATCAAGATCTAAAAGATTTAAAAGAAGAAGTGGAGGAATACCAACAACAAAAAGAAGCAAGACCACAAACTGCAAACAGGTCACGTAGGCTGAAAGGAGAACGCATCTCATCAGACTGGGACTTCCACTGTGCTCCATCGTCTGATTCCTGTTTCGAGTATGGACGATTGTGTGGAAAGCGTGTGTGTGTGTGTGTGTGTGTGTGTGTGCCCCCTTCAGACCGTGACCTTGACAAGATTGTGTGAAATCTTACAAAATTTGATCCAGGCCCTACTGGTTCACCTGATACCAGATACCTGATACCTGTTTAAAAGACACTGACTACTACCTGCGTAAGTACCCTGATGCTACGGTTGACGATCACATTTATTTGATTAAACTAAAATCTAACAGGTCAGTGTCAAAATTTATAAACAGACAGCCATCAGATATCAGGACAGACTACATGTGACTCTGCGAAGCCATTGAAAAGGAATTCTCTCCGACAACTGCCTGCAATCAGGGCTATCGGCAACCCTGGCTGTGAAACAAGGTCGCACAGAGCCTCCACAGGCCGACTACCAGTGACTCCTTCTTGCATATTTCGGATCTCAAAATACACCGGGGATGGAAGAAGACCACAATTTTAAGACCCTCTTCATCCAGAACCTCCATTCCACTGTGAGTCACTACCTTGGACTTACAGGTAACCCAAGGTCAAGCTCAGTAAGTCAGCTGAGAGAGTTTGCCCATTATGCGTTCCAAAAACAGCAACAAAGTCGCAACAGGCACGCAAAGCCTGCCACCATGCTAACCATCAACACTGCTTCTGACACCCTGGAGTTGGAAGGAGCCCCTCGCCCTACTCCATCTCCTACACCGCGATCACACGAAAGTCCGAGACGTTTCCCCAACTGACCTCATCAAGGTCAAACCCAAACTAGGTCCTCTGGATCTCACTCAGGACCAACTGTGCGAAAGCCTGACTACTGTTGTAGGCCAAATCCACCAGATAGATCGCGAGAATACTGTATGGACTCTCAAGATGACAGATACCGATACGAAGAGACGCGTAATCACGGCAAATGGTCTCCTCCACCTCATCATAGAAGCTCAGAAGCAGAGATCAACCAGAAATCTTGGAAGAAGAAAGAAACTTGTACTCTCATCAGAGAAAATATAGAATCTGTCAAACATCTCCTAGTGAAGATTCAGAACAACAGAGAAGATGACACGGCTGACATCCTAGCTATTGCTGCTATGCCAACTCAGAAAAAAAAAACAAAACACTCTAAATCACGGAGGAAAGGCAAAAAGAAAACCCCTCCTGCAAATGGAGAAGAACCAAAAGACCCAACAGAGTCCAGTGATGTTATGGCAGCCCAACCACAAGCAAAAGACCACTCTTCTAAAAATGACTTTTTGCAAATCCATGTCGAACCACCAGTTCTACAATTTCTGTGCGATTTAAACAAGAGGGGGGTGACGCGAAAATTCTATCTTCTGCTGACCTTTGAAGATGTGATGTTTCGGGATGCTCTTTTAGACACCACCACTGACATCATTCTTATGTCACACATGTCTTTTTGACCAACTACGTGTTGCTGCTAACCGCGCTCACAAAGATTTAAAACTGGAACCTTGTTTGTTAGCCGTTCAACCATACGTGCTCACTAACACAACTCTGTCGGGCATGTCACTAATCAAAGTTGCCATTGGTCCCATGACCTTGACTCATCTGGTCTATGTGTCCAAACTTGACTCCATTCCATTGCTCGTCGGCAAAGACCTACTGAATTGCTTTGAGCCACTGATTGGCTTCAAGAATCTCAAACTATGGCACAAACTCAACACCCTCAGCCCTTCGACCTACCAAGGACAACTGAATCACAGTGCTTTGTTCTTGACACTTCGGACACCTCGAGTCTTATGCAACTAGTGCTACTGGAACAACTGAACCCAATCGAAAGTGACCACAAAAACCAAGGTGAACACTGTCCTCAAGAAGTCAAAGGTCACCTTCAAACACAAGGTCAAGACAATGAATCGAATGATCTTGGGAACTCACTGGCCGAGCAGAAAGCTCCACATGGCCCCCTTTGTACCCTTTACTCAATGTTGATGTTACCTACTGAATCCCATCCACCCACCCCTGTGCCCTATGTGGTCACTAGAGCCAAATCAACCAGCTACCTGGACCCTCCGCAACCTAAGGGTTATGCATCAGTGGACACAACCTTTGCAAACACTAGGTGCATATTTACTCAAGCTTGTGACCCTGTGGTCCATAAAACCCTCAAACATCGGTCGGACCCCACCGTACACGCGCTCCCCGCGTCAACTTTCTCTAATACACCAAAATCAAACAGTTCCTGCGATGCGGCCTTCTCTGCAGCTACGCAACAGCACTCGTATCCATGCTTCCGACGAAAAATCATCGCCACTGCTCGTAGTTCCTTGAAACCAGAGGGGGGTGATGACTGCCAACGCCCATGACCTTCCAGCTGCAGAACACAGAGGCGTCAAAATGATGTACAATGCTCCCAAGGCCACATTTCAAAAACACTTGGACCGATCCGCCAAACGACACAAAGCATACAATGACCAAAAAGCATCCCATGGCAAACCTCAAAGGGGGACAAGGTCTTCCACTATGCATTTGTACTGCAAACAACAAATTACAGGCAGGGAAAATTGCTCATAAATTCCTGCCCGGGTGGACGGATCCATATGTTGTCAGCAATAAACTTTGGCTACTTAAGTACCAAATCCTGGACCCCATTTTTAAAGGGGCCCATCACAATCAAAGTAAACTTTACCAAAACCCCATGGGACTTGTCAGTGACAAAACTATCACAGTAAGTCCATAAATAAGAGTAAAATCAGGCCTGCGTCTGAGAAATAACCGCTAGCTAACTATTAGCCTCAGGTACACTCTGTTGCATTTCTTCAAACCAATCACTTAACTGCATCAAAACTTCCAAAAGAAAAAAGGGTAAATTAAAACCAAATTATCCCTTAAACTAATCTTAAAGGGCTCTGTAAAATTCTAATCAATTTCAATCAACTTACTGTTACATCTTAAAATGATGAGGAATCAAGGTGACGTTTTATAAGTTTTATTAGAACACACAAGAACACAGGAGTCACCACGCTTGCCTGAGAGTCCACAGTGCAGAGACAAGATGTCTCCCACTGTGCCTTCTTATACTCCAGGTGACGCTACCCCAGAAGGCGGGGCATCACCTCCCACTACACCCAGGGCACCGCCATATTGGTACACTCAACTACTATATATTATAAATATAATATTCAACATTCCCGCCCCCCATTGAAAAATTGCAGACACTCTAATTGGCCCTCTCAAAATTTACACCCGACTCACACTCTAAACACAGAAATATATAGAAGTATCCACTCACACCCCACGGGCCCAGCGGACCACTCCGCCATTAGATTAAAACAGTCAATGAACATAAAAGGGCCACACACCAAAATAAACTAAACCCGAAACCCCCCCAACACCTTATAAACATTTAGAACTATAAACAATTATAAACACTGTACACTACCACAATGGCGGTCCAGAAACTCTTTACTCTAGTACTCCCACCCCACAACATGGGCAAACACCTTAACAATACAGGGGCACATTTGCATTTCACACACTGTTTGTATTAAACGTTCACACCTTAATGCAACTCCACTCAACACATACGTATGGGTACTCAACACACACAACGGTGGTCATCTGTTTTTCCTTTTTCTCTTTTTTTTTACGCAAGACCAATAACATTAGCAATATAAAACTAGAAACACACTACAGTAAGACACACCGTTAGTCCCTTAAACATAGAGAAAAGTCCCACTACAGGTCTCCTAGCAGCTCCCCCCTGGAGCGTCCGTCCTGCGGCCTGCTGCCAGAGCGTCTCCACCTCTTCTTTACCGGAGATGGACTGCACTGGCGTTTCTCCTCCTCCAAGTGCCGCAGCTCGTTCGGGTGCTGTCTGGACCCATCTGTCAGCTCAAGGTAACTGTCATCACAGGTCCACACCACCCACAGTTCACCCCGGTCATCTCGCTGCTCCCTTGACTTGCGGACCCGCCCAAGCCGAGACTCAAACCTAGGGCGCACATTATCACCTACACTCAAGGGAGTACTCACTGGCTTCCGTGGTCCACGGCGTCGTGATCTGGTTCCCACGGGGTGTGTCAGGGTCCCGCCGATGCGGCCTGAGCTCTGCCCCTGGTCTTTATTTTGGGCACGCCTAGGGCTTGTGCCACGTGGTCTTGCCCTGATCACTTTCATTTTATGCATTGAATCGGCCGCGTCAGCACCCGGGTCAACAGTGGTACTTGGCCGGCCACCGGAGCCACGCTGCGCCTGCTCAGTGCTGGTGGTGTGCCCCCTCACTTGCTCCGGGCAAGCCCGAGTCCCACACTTCTTCACCGTGTCCCACATGGTAGGGCCGGTCCCACAGCCCACCACCAGACCACTCCTCACCGACGCTGCAGGCGATAGAGAAACCAAGCCCGTAGAACAGATCATAGCCCATCAAGTTATTTCCCTCACGAGACACAATGAACTCAGTCGCACACATTGAAGCCGACTTATACCTCACCGAGAGCCATACTGAGCCCACAATGTCCAGGGAGTTGTTACCGTAGTCGTAACAGGCAATGTCCGTTCTGCTCACTCTCTAGTGTGGGAAAAATGTCTTCACCGTCATCCAATTCAAAATGGAAGTCGTGACCGTATATACCATCAGTGGGACCGGCACCCCATCTAGCACGATATTGCACAAAATGCGCCTGTCAGTGCTGTGCGAAACTGTATGGACCACTGAAGGTTTCTTCTTAGTCAAAGCCCCTTTTCCTGGCCCCTGGTCTTCCTGTTCAAAATTCTGGCAGACTCTGGCAAAGTGGTGGAACAACCCGCACTTTCTACAATGCTTCCCCTTCGCTGGGCACTCCCTCGCTTTATAGCGGTGCCTGCTGGATCCACAGCCGTAGCATTTCGGCGTTCCCGGGGCGGACCTAATCTTCACGATAGCGGTGTATTCATCATCGCTGCCATCGTGTGTTCCACTGTATGTCATTCCTGGGCAGGGTTTCTTTGTCGCCGAGATTCCTTGTAATCTTTTCCGCTGCCTCGTGTTGTTGGGCTAGCTCCATGGTGGCTAGTAGCGTTAGCTCACCAGCATAAGTCAGCAGACGGACCCTCACGGAGGAATACGCCATGTGCTCCACTAGCTGGTCACGGATCATCTCCTTCTCTAAGGCCCCGAATCTGCAATCACCCGCCAGCTGCTGAAGGTCCACCACAAACTGCTGTACTGATTCCCCTGGTTGGTGACGTCTCTATCTGAACTGAATGCGCCTCATTATGGTGTTTTCAGGGGCACAAAATAACCCGCTATGAGCCTCACCACGTCATTGAATGTGTCATCTCCTCCCAGTGTGCTCAGGGTCCTCTGGCTCTCCATATCCAAGTTGTGGACCAGAATTGCTCTTGCACCCAACTTTTCAAGGTCGCCGAGGTCCAGAGCTATGAGGTAATTTTCGAAGGCCACGAACCACCTGGCCCAGGGAACGGGCGGCTCACCCAGACCCTCCAGGAATGGTCGAAAAGCGGTAGCTGCCCTCTCCATGCTGTATATCCTCATCGCCAAATGTTACGTCTTGAAATGGTGAGGAGTCGAGGTGACGTTTTTTAAGTTTTATTAGAACACACAGGAACACAGGAGTCACCACGCTTGCCTGAGAGTCCACAGCGAAGAGACAAGATGTCTCCCGCTGTGGCTTCTTATACTCCAGGTGATGCCACCTCAGGAGGCGGGGCGTCACCTCCCACTACACCCAGGGCACCACCATATTGGTACACTCAACTACTATATATTATAAATATAATATCCAACATTCACTATTCTCGGATAGTACACACAAAACATCCAATACCATTAGTTTGAGCTTACAACATCCAAATTCCCACTAAAGGTGACAAAATAGCAAAGGTTTAGAGTTCAGTTTCTGAAAGAAATTGTTCTACCTCTGAGAATATTTTTTATCTGCCACTCAGGTGTCTAAAAGAAAAAAAAAGAAGGTTGAGATTAGGCGGATATTTTTTTCACACATGGGAAGTTGTTTGGAACTCCTTGTGCAAGGATGTAAAGTGATGATAATCAAGTTAGTTTTGGTAATGCACCAGTAAGCTGGTTGCCAACTGCCAATCAAATCCAAAGGAGGAAGAAGAAAAAAGAAGAAAATCACTCACTTCTATTTGTTTGCCAGGATGGTGGCCCTCCTGTTTTTCAGTTTTGCCCTCTACCTAGTAATCATACCTACCATCACCCAGTCAGAATTGGACAGAGCCAAGACAAAAAGTCAACAATCCTTAGGTGGATTTTCAGTAACAGCCTCATCGTTAGGGCCTCTGGTTTGCCTTAGCATGTCCACTGTTAACTCGGTCAACACCGCTACACCGAAACGTCAGGTAGTGGAACCACAAACCGTTACCAAAACTCTGCAAGATACTGTGCTGGTTTAGAATATTTGCTCCAAAGCTTCAGTCAAACTCAACAAGGTCTTGAACTTGTTGCTCTTCGTGTTAAAGGTTGACTATGCTCACACACAGCGGATGTCTGTTAAGGTGTGGTCACACCAAACGTGAACGGGCAGCGCAAATCCATATAAAGTGAATGGGAAGATGCGAGTATGTGCGAATTTGTGTAGTCATGCGTTTGCGTCCACTAGTTATCTGGTAGCTAGCTAGCTGCTAGCTTTGAGATTCTGCTGTCACCATTGCAGAGTAAGCTAGTTAGAAAATGAAACTCACTCACTGGGAGACAGGAGGACCGGGAACTCTTTAGCTGAATCGGGATTTTGGAGTTATCTACCCACGGTTTCCGGCCTCGGACAACCTAGCAAGCTAGCAAGTTAGCAACGTAAACATCATCTGTGAACTTTTGGAGGCTTGAGACGACATTTTCAGGTGAGCCTTCGGTCGGATAACATAAACCTAAGCATGACGTTATTTTGGGAATTTCCACAGCAGGTTGAACACAGCTGCAGAAGTTTTAAAGACAATGTCACTTGTCTGCATCTCACTATTCATGTCTGTTGGCATGTTTACACTGATTTATAATGTAATCATGCCGCGCAAAAAAATTGCGTGTTCATGTTTGGTGTGAACACACCTTTACTCTCAAATGTAGCTAGAAACATTAGCTTCCCCATTAACACTTAAGCAATGAGCCTGATTTCACTTCACCTTGCCCCTTTTTCAGTAGTTACAAATTTACTCTTCGTTGCCATTCAAAGAACAATGATGACATTCCATGTTCGCCCAGTTTCCCAGAACAAAGGTCTCAAACACCCTATGACTCAGACATCTGTGGAACCACGGTTTAGTCCAGCTAAACCTATCCAATTTGAACCTCCTTGAGTTACCTCAATATTGCTTAGCTGAAACATTTACCTCAAGTATGTAAACATTACATACTTTATTTTTGTACTTAGGTACATAGAATTTTCTTTTTTGTACTTTTGTACCTAAAATAAAGAATTGTTAATAAAATTGTCCATTATTTTGGACTGGTGCCCCAATGAGCTTATGTGTGTGTAATGAAAAGAAATCTTCATTCCTACTCACATTCATATTTACAGTAATACTTGTACCAACAATAAAACACCTATAAAACCCAAATAATTTCCTACTACATGTATCATCATCATCGCAGTCTGCCGTGGGCGACAATGACTGTTTCATTTAGGTCTGATTAGATTCCTCCACACAGCTCTGTCCTTAGCCTTCCACTGCCAGGAACTCCTGTCTATGTCCAACTTCTTCAAGTTTCTTTTTACAGTGGCTTTAAATCTGAGCCTTGGTCTACCCTGATTGCATTTGCCTTCGCATAACTGTGAGTAGAGTAACTGCTGAGGGAGACGCTGGTGGTCCATCCTCTCAACATGTCCGAGCCGTCTCAGGTTCATCAGTATTAGCATGTCCTTCATTGATGGTAGACAGCTTGTTTCAACACTTCTATGTTGGTTATCTTGTCTTTTCATGAGATGTTCATTATGGCCCAAAGGTGTCTCATCATGTACGCGCGGAGTTTCTTCACCTGCACTCTGTAGACAGTCCAAGTTTCAGCACTGTACAATAGAGTAGCCAGTACTGTCGCTCTGTACACTTTGCATTTCACACGGATAGACACATGTCGATTGTTCTACAGTCTCTCCCTCAAGTTTCCAAACACAGCGCTCACTCTTCCCATTCTGAGAAATAGTTCATCCTCCAGCCTAGCATTCTCTGAAACAGTGCTACCTAGGTACTTGAAAGTCTTGCACTTGACTAGTGGCTCTGTACCAATACTGATCTCTTCTGGTAGTGATGTTGATAATTGGAACTTTGGTGGTTGATAAAGGCACTCTGTCTTCTTGATGTTGATTTGGCTAGCTGCTCTTGCAAATTTCTCCACTAAAGATTGCAGATCTTCCACGCTGTGTGCAACTAGAGCACTGTCGTCGGCAAAGAACATTTCTCTTACTACCTTTATCAATGTCTTACTCTTGGCTTTAAACTGTGCCACATTTAACAAGTCTGCTTCTTTCCTTGTTTGAATGTATATTCCTTCTGAAGTGTCTTTGAAGGCCACCTTAAGCATGGCTGCCAGATATAGTGAGAAGAGTGTAGGTGCCAGGACATACACTTGTTTCACCCCATTGCTTACTGAAAAGTCTTTAGATACTGAACCACTCATTGCCATGTTTGCTTGCATACCTGTATGGAGTGCCTCGATCAGGCTGACAAACTTCTCTGTACAGCCATATTTCTTGAGTACCTGCCAAAGTCCTTGTCGCGAAACAGTATCAAAGGCTTTACTGAAGTTTATGAAGACTATATAAAGTGGCATGTTCTGTTCCATACACTTTTCTTGAATCCGTTTCAAGCAGAAAATCATGTCCATTGTGCTTCTTCCAATTCTAAAGCCGCACTGGGTTTCTGGTAGTACATTCTGCGAGATGTGTCCACTGAGTCTGTTCAGTAGTACACATGAGAGAATCTTACCAACAGTGGCTAGCAGTGATATACCTCAATAATTTCCACAATCGTTCCTGTCACCTTTCTTGAACAAAGGCACAATACTTGCATCCTTCCAGTCTTGAGGTACTTTCTGGGCATCCCATATCTCTTGGATGAGCTTGTACAGGCAGTTGGTCAGCTGAACACCACCAAATTTCCACACTTCTGCTGGAATTCCATCCCTACCTGGAGCTTTACCATCCTGTGTTGTCCTGATAGCTGCCATTAGTTCATCAAAATTTGGTGGTTCATCCAGACTTGATACAGCTGGTTGTTGCACTAGAGCTTCTTTAGCCTCCTCAGTGAGATCTCCAGGGTTGTTTAGTAGTTGGTCAAAGTGGTCTGCAAATTTGTCCAGGATCTTGTCTTTCTCCTGCAAAACCATTTCACCATCCATAGCCTTTAGTTGGATCAATCCTCTTGGTTTAGGGCCATAGATTTCTCTCAAACCTGTGAAGAATGTTTTCATGTCCTTTCTGTCTGCTGCAGTTTGAAGTTCCTCCACTTTATCATCCCCCCAGTTGGACTTCATCTCTCTGGTGTATTTCTGTAGCTCACTCTGAGCCTTTGAGTATTTCTTCTTCTTCGACCTTGTGTTACACTGTAGGTTTTCCTGCCTAGCTGTATTCCTTGCTTCTAGTAGTTTCTTCAGGTGTTCATCATGCTCATCAAACCTGTTATGTCTGTGGGTTTCTACTTTAGATTACCACTGGGAGGAACAAACACAAAGACACACACGGCTGCAGGTCATTAGCTTGCGCGTTTATTCAAGCATACGCACACATACACATTTTAGTTCAGTTCAATGAGCACACTCTTATACTATTGGCAATGCCACAGGGTACAGCACCCACCAATGGGGTGGCATATGCAAATGCAACTCATACAACTCATACAACTCCCATACATCACATCTCCTCCCCACTAAATGTTGTACCCACCCCCAAGATACACAAAGCAAACAACTTTTATTATTTTAAAAACACACACTAGCCTTGAGGCTGGGAGTAGACGATCCCAAACCCCTGAGTCAGTCAAGGGTTTATTCTGCCCTTTTGGTGAGACGTGACTCTCTCATCTACACATAAAAAAAAAGGTCTCTTATTCAAAAATGTCCAATATATGTCTCTTAAAAGTATCTTAAACAAAGTTTATGGAACATAATGCTCTGGTGGTCTAGTAATACGAGAAGGATATCTCTTACCAGTCTCTGGAGGTGATGTGGTGTTTCCCTCTGAGGTTACCTGGGGTAATGGTGAGGGGTCACTCACAGGAACCGGAGTAGCTGGTTCTGGAACAGTCTTTTCCAGCACAGGCAGGTCTGCTGAGATGCACGACGATGCAGCTCCGCCGTTGTCTGTAGAGGTATCCAATTCAACAACCCTGGCCAGCATCTGGTCCGCGTGTCGCCTCCAGTGCTGCGATGCGCCGATGTCGACGGTGTAGGATACAGGGCCAGTCTCAGCTGAAACAACCCCTGGTATCCACTTCTTCTCTCCTCTCCCGTAATTCCGAACAAGAACTGGATCTCCCACCTTGAACGTTCTGGCTTTTGCATGCATTTCTCGATATGCACACTGTGCCTCTTGTGCTTTCTCTACCTCTGATGTCACGCTAGGCTTCAGCAGGTCCAATCGAGATCGCAGCTTGCGATGCATGAAAAGCATAGATGGGGACTCCTTCATTGTAGAGTGTGGAGTATTACGGTACGTGAGTAGAAAGGCATCCAGTCGGTGTTGTATGGAAGTGGTTCCAGTGGAACGCTTCAGTGACTGCTTGAATGTCTGTACAAAACGTTCTGCAAGACCATTTGTTGATGGATGAAATGGTGCAGAGTGAATGTGCTTTACTCCATTGCCTTTCATAAAAGTGTCAAACTCGTGTGAGTCAAACTGAGGACCATTATCGCTCACTAACACTTCCGGGAGCCCATAGTGACTAAATAACCCTCGGAGCACCTGGATGGTATTAGCCGTTGTAGTAGAACTCATAAGGTGTACCTCAGGCCATTTTGAATGGGCGTCTACAACCACCATAAACATTTGGCCTTGGAACGGCCCAGCAAAGTCAACATGAATTCTCTGCCACGGGGATCCAGGCCAGGTCCATGGGTGGAGTGGTGCTGGTCCCGGTGCTTTCTGTGTAAATTGACAGGACTGGCATGTTTTTGAGACCTGTTCAATTTGAGCGTCAATTCCGGGCCACCACATGTAACTGCGGGCGACAGCTTTCATTTTGACAACACCCGGGTGTCCAGTATGCAGTTCCGACAGCAGTCGTGATCTCAATTTTGAGGGAATGATGACGCGCACACCCCACATAAGGCAACCTTGCTGGAGTGTCAACTCATCCCTCCGGCTGATGAATGGCGCCAATGTGCTGGCCACATCCTGGACCCTCGGAAAGTGACCTGTGGAGACCATCTCCAGAACTTGAGCAAGGACAGGATCACCCCTGCTCTCTCGGCAGATTTCTCGACAGTTCACAGGTAAGGCTTCTAGGTGTTTAATGTGAAAACTGTCCACAGTACTGATTCTCTCTCTTGATGATGTTGGTAATGGAAGGCGTGAAAGCCCATCCGCATTTCCATGACGAGCTGCCTCTCGGTACTGTATGGTGTAATTGTGGGCAGCTAACAGGAGAGCCCACCGCTGCATTCTAGCAGCAGCCATAGATGGTGTGGCTTTGCACGGACTCAGAATAGTGGTCAATGGGCGATGATCTGTAAGGAGTGTAAACTGCCTGCCATACAGATAATGATGGAATTTACGAACTCCAAATATAATGCCAAGAGCTTCGCGCTCAATGTGGGCATAATTGCGTTCTGCCTTATTCAGAGTCCTTGATGCAAAAGCTATGGGCCTCTCTTGTCCATTCGGGAAAATATGTGAGATGACACTACCTACACCATAAGGTGATGCATCACACGCCAGCCGAATGGGAAGTTGTGGATCATAATGGGTTAACATGCTTTGAGAGAGTAACTGCTCTTTTGCATCTTTAAAAGATGCAGCACATTCAGATGTCCATTGCCATTGTTTTCCTTTGCACAGCAGCATATTCAGTGGGCTTAGGATAGCTGACAAGTTGGGGATAAATCTGCTGTAATAATTAATTAGCCCCAAGAAAGAACGTAACTGACTCACGTCTGTAGGTGCAGGAGCCTCCACAATTGCCCTGACTTTCTCTGGTGCCTTGTGTAGACCCTGGGCATCAATGACGTGACCCAGATATTCCAGTGAATCCTTGAAAAATTCACATTTTTCCTTCCGTACTCGCAAACCGAATTCTTCCAAGCGCCCTAGGACTGCATCCAGATTTTTCAGATGCTGCATACGATCCTGTCCACTGACCAATATATCGTCCAGGTAACAGTGAACGTTCAGCAGACCCTGGAGGACTTGGTCCATGGCACGCTGGAATATCGCTGGTGCTGAGGTAATTCCAAATGCCAGCCTGTTGTAACAAAACAGACCCTTGGATGTAGTTATTGTGAGATATTTTCTGGAATTTCCCTCTATCACCATTTGCAAATAGGCATGAGATAAGTCCAGTTTACTAAAATGCTGCCCCCCCCGAAAGTGATGCGAATAGATCTTCAATGCGTGGAATTGGGTATTTCTCCACACACAGGGCAGGATTAACTGTGACTTTAAAATCCCCACATATCCTAACATCTCCGTTCTTTTTCACAACGGGCACAATGGGTGTTGCCCATTCACTGAATTTGACAGGGGATATAATGCCTTGCTCACACAATCGGTCAATTTCAGCCTCCACTTTTGGCCTAAGGGCATAGGGAACGACTCTCGCTTGACAAAACCGTGGCACATGATCCGGCTTCAGCGCTATGGCTACTTCCATGCCTTTCAGAGTGCCTAATTCTTTTTTAAAGACCTCTGCATGTCTTTGTAGCACGCCCTCTAGCGTCTCCTCCCGGACCGTCTTTATTGCTCGCCAGTCAATTCGAATCCTCCGCAGCCACTCCCGACCAAAAAGTGGGGGTGAACTTCCCCGAACCACATACAGTGGTAGTCTAGCCCTCTGCTTATTCATCCTCACTGAAACGGTGATGACACCCTCTGCTGGAATCACCTCGCCCGTGTATGTTTTCAGCATTATATGGGTTTGGCGCAAGGGCAAGTCCTTAAAGTGTGCATCATACAGTTTTCTTGAAATCAGAGAAACGGCAGCACCGGTATCTAATTCCATGATAATCCTTTTTCCTTCAATTTTTGGTTTAACACACATGTTATGACAAATTACTCTGCTGAGACACCATATGCAGGCTCACTTCAGTGTCTGTAGTGCTACCATCACTAGATATTTCTTTTACATCCAGTTGGTGCACCCTTTTTTTCTTTTTAGCTTTATACTCCACTGGTTTCTCCTTATTTACAGTCTCTTTGTTCCTGCACATTTTCGAGATATGTCCTCTCTTACCACATTTATGGCATTTTTGCTCCTTATAAAAACAATCGCTCTCTTTGTGGTTCATTTTTCCACAGCGCGAACATTTCGTGTGTTGTTTGTCGTGTGGTGACAGTACATGCACTTTCAGCGCGTTGCTCAGCTGATGTGTCTCGCGAGCTACTGTCTCCATTGACACGGCTAGTTCCATTGCTTTGGAAAAAGTAAGCTTCTCCTCCGTCAGCAATTTTTTCTGGATAGCTTCTATATTCAGTCCACAAACGAGCCTATCCCTCAATGCATCCTGCAGGTGCATACCAAACTCGCAGTGTTCAGAAAGCTTTTTAATGACTGCTATGTATTGCGTCACAGTTTCTCCCTCTTGTTGGTTCCGTTTATGAAAGCGAAATCTTTCAGCAATCACAATTGGCTTTGGGGAAAAATGGTCTTTCAAAACTTCCGTGAGTTGAGCATATGTCTTAGCCCCTGGCTTATCTGGAGCTACGAGACTATGTAAAAGTCCATATGTTGACGCACCAATTACACTTAAGAAAACAGCAAGCTTTTTCTCCTCTGCAATACCATTTGCCGTTACAAAATACTCAAACCTCTCAACGTAGGTTGTCCACTGCTCCACCGACTCATCGAATGGGTTAATGTGTCCAATAACTCCAGCCATGGCGTGCAGTTAGCTAGCGTTTAGCAATCTTGTCACCTGGCGTCCTGTCACCCGGCGTCCTGTCACCCAGCGTCCTGTCACCCGGCGTCCTGTCACCTGGCGCGCTGTCACCTGGCATCCTGTCACCTGGCGTGCCGCGCCCAGCCAAACTCCCACCAAGACAAACGTTCCTCTTCCTCCGTCACTCGCAGTCAATACCGCGGCGAGACTTGGAAACCTAAAGTTATCCTCGTCGCCAATGATGTTATGTCCGAGTGGTAATCTAAAGTAGAAACCCACGGACATAACAAAACCAATCTTGATGTTTCCTCTCAGGGTGGCCTAATACATCACTCACAGTCTGATACATCGTATCCTTCAGTGTTGCCCAATTCTCTTCTATGTTATTCTCTGAGTTGTTGCTGTCCCAGTCTTTCAAGTTTTCATCCATTTTCTGTGTAAGTTCTTCCTGTTTCTTTTGGCCTTTCAGTGCACTAGTGTTTAGCTTCCGTGGTGGCTTCGCACCTGTCCTGCAGTGCTGTTTTTGTCTGCAAATCCTTAATCTAGATCTCAGCATAACATGATCAGTACCACAGTCCACGCCTCTCATTGCTCTGGTGTCCAATACATCCCTTATGTCTCTCTGCCTGACTATGATGTAGTCTATTAAGTGCCAGTGCTTGGATCTTGGGTGCATCCATGTCTTCTTGTGTGTGTCCTTGTGCTTAAATAGAGTGTTGGTTATCACAAGGTTGTACTATGAACATAGTGTAAGTAGTTTTCCATTAGCATTGCACTTGTCTACTCCATGACTGCCTAGCACTCCTTTCCATTTCTCAGTGTCCGAACCAACTCTGGCATTAAAATCTCCAACGAGTATCATCCTGCCATCAGTCGGTACACACCTGATAGTCTCACGTGAATCACTGTAGAACTCTTCCTTCACCTCCACTGTGTTGGTCATTGTTGGGGCATATACACTGATGAGTGTGGCATACATCTTCCGCTGTAGTGGGAGTCTCAGTCATTATCCTGTCTTTGATTGGCACCGGTTCCTCATCAAGCATTGCTGCTATCGTCTTTCCTGCTTCTCTCCTTTCTTGAGTTGATCTCCCACTCCAGAAGATGTACCCATGGTCTTCCAAGCTGTCATATCCAGGCAATCTTGTTTCACTGAGTGCAGCTATGTCTACATTGTACCTATTCATTTCCAGGGCCACAAGTGCGGTCTGTCTTTCTGGGCGCTGTGATGTTATTCTGTCCAACAGAGTGTGTACATTCCATTCTGCTATACACAAGGTTGCTGTTTTCCTCTTCTTTTGTCTTCCTGCTCCTAGCTTATTTTTCGCTGCCTGTCGGAGTGTGAACGGATCAGTGCAGACCTTGTAAGCCTGGGCGACGTCTGAGCCGGTATGAGCTGCTTTCTGATTGACCATTTCATGAAACTGCTTGCAAAGTATTTGAGTACTGCTAGCTTTTGCTGGACTAGCAGCACATTTTTGGCAGATAAAGGTATTATCAGTGGCAAGGACAAGCCAAGACAAACTGACTCCAGTATCTGTTGCAGTGACTGACCAAATGATAGGTTTGTTTATCTCTGCTCTTTGTGTAATGCATGTCACAATGAACCGACTGGCACAGTCCACCACGGACCTTGTGACAGATGTGTTTATCTGCCAGGATGTCCAGTCTCATCCCATGTAACTGGGAGTGGTCCACCACAGAGCTGTGGCAGATATTGTTTTTAGTTCTGCCAGGATGCCCTGTTTCACCCTCCACACCCTCAGAAGGGCAGGGATGTCAGTTGAGTCTTCGACGGCCTGACCCATGAGACAGGTAGTACTGGTTTTCATGGTTATCTGGCAGCAAGTAAGCCAATGCCTGACCTTGCAAAAAAAAAAAAAAAAAAAAAAAAAAAAAAGTGGGGGGGGGGATGTAGGTCTCAGTTAAAAGCTACCAATTTCTGACCAAAAAATGTGGGATTTTATGGGCAAGAAGCTGCAACTTTAGCAAAAAGACAAAAAAGGGTGTAAATTTCCAACTGTTTACAACCTAAGACAGTGCAAATATAAGATTTGAGTAAAATGCTGCAAGTTAAAGCTTTTTTTTAACTGCAAATTCAAGAGTAAGAAAAGTTCTAAATTCATGAGGAAAAAGCTGCAAAATATAAGATAAGATAAGATAAGATAAGCCTTTATTAGTCCCACAATGGGGAAATTCCAGGATTGCAACAGCACAGGGATAGCAACACTCAGAGCAACAATCAGATGGCAAGAAAAAACAAGAACAGCTAGTAAACATATGTACATATTACTATAAATATATATATATATATATATATATATATATATATATATATATATATATATATATATATTACTATATATATATATATATATATATATATATATATATATATATATATATACTGTATATATATATAGACACAGTGCGGAGCATTATGGTTGGTGAATGTGCAGCAGAAAGTCTAAGCTCTCTCTCCGCGGATGCGGCGGGCCAGCTGGAAGTCTTTGGGCATGATGGTGACCCTCTTAGCGAAGAACAGACCCATCAGGTAGGCCTCGCTGGCCTCCTGCAGAGCCATGACAGCGAAGCTCAGGAAGCGCAGGTCGGTCTTGAAGTCCTGAGCGATCTCCCTCACCAGGCGCTGGATGGGCAGCTTACGGATGAGCAGCTCCGTGGATTTCTGGTAGCGACGGATCTCTCTCAGAGCCACGGGCCTGTGACGGTGAGGCTCCTTCACTCCGCCGGTGGCCGGAGCGCTTTTCCGAGCAGCCTTGGTGGCTAGCTGCTTCCTAGGGGGCTTTTTCCTCCAATAGATTTTACGGGCGGTCTGCTTGGTTCTTGCCATCGCTCTTTATTATTCTGTCTTATATTTCTTGCATGTCGCCTAAACTCCAGCCCGGCACCCGCGTCGTTTTCGCTACAGTTCCCGGTATGTCGAGTTTCACCGTTAGCTCCGGGTGGCGGTTGAGTGCTAGCTAGCACTAGCTCTTCCTGCTGTAACTTCTCCTGCTGCAAACAGTGGCTCCGTCCGCCGACTCGGGAGACCTTTGGGGCAATCTGTGTGTCCGTGATATACTGTATATATAGAGTGAAAGGTGTAGAAAGAAGAAGGAAGAAAAAAAAAAAGGGTGTTGCAACGGGCAGCCAACTCGTGTGGCGCCACCGGTCCGGCGGAACCAGAACCGGAAAAAAAAAATATGAATAATAAAAAGCTGCAAATTTTCAAGTAAGAAGCTACACATTTCTGAGTAAGATGCCTCTAACTCTGCAGGAAAATCCTGCAAATTTATGAGAAAAATCTTCACATTTACAAAAGAATGTTTCTAATTTACATGAAAAAGGATGTGATAAATTGGCGTGTGTTGGCCATTTTTTAAATGACAGCCGTGAGGAGGAACTAAGCAGTGGTGTTCGGAGGTGTTAAGTCCTGCAGATCTGCACTAATCAGCAGGGGGGGAAAACACACACACACACACATTATATATATATATATATATATATATACTATATACACACACAGAGTATATAAACTGAGGTACAAAGACACCCTGAAGAATAACCTCAGATGGTGCAAGATCCAGCATTGAAGCCTCTGCCGCAGACAGGAAAGGTTGGAGGCTGCTCACCCACAAAGCAATAGCTGTCTTCGAGGAGGACCAACGATGGCGTCTTGCTGCTGCAAAGGATAGACATCATGGAGCTGCGTCCACCTTGATCCAAATTACAGACTGCCGTTGTAATACCTGTGGGCACCTGTGTGCTTCCAGCTTTGGGCTGCGGAGCCACATGTGGTCCCATCACTGAGTCCACAGATTACGTCATTGTCGGACTACCTATATATATATACAGTATATATATATATATACATACACACACACAGAGTATATAAACTGAGGTACAAAGACACCCTGAAGAATAACCTCAGATGGTGCAAGATCCAGCATCGAAGCCTCTGCCGCAGACAGGAAAGGTTGGAGGCTGCTCACCCACAAAGCAATAGCTGTCTTCGAGGAGGACCAACGATGGCGTCTTGCTGCTGCAAAGGATAGACATCATGGAGCTGCGTCCACCTTGATCCAAATTACAGACTGCCGTTGTAATACCTGTGGGCACCTGTGTGCTTCCAGCTTTGGGCTGCGGAGCCAGATGTGGTCCCATCACTGAGTCCACAGATTACGTCATTGTCGGACTACCTATATATATATATATATATACACATACACACACACAGAGTATATAAACTGAGGTACAAAGACACCCTGAAGAATAACCTCAGATGGTGCAAGATCCAGCATTGAAGCCTCTGCCGCAGACAGGAAAGGTTGGAGGCTGCTCACCCACAAAGCAATAGCTGTCTTCGAGGAGGACCAACGATGGCGTCTTGCTGCTGCAAAGGATAGACATCATGGAGCTGCGTCCACCTTGATCCAAATTACAGACTGTCGTTGTAATACCTGTGGGCACCTGTGTGCTTCCAGCTTTGGGCTGCGGAGCCACATGTGGTCCCATCACTGAGTCCACAGATTACGTCATTGTCGGACTACCTATATATATATATATATATATATATATATATATATAAACATACATACATACATATTGTGGGGACCCAGCACTCTGCGGACAGACACTATCTCACACTCATCATGGCTGGAGGAAGTGGAGGACGATTGACATACGGACAGAGATCCCCAGGGGGCAATCAGTTGGGACTGTTATGTATGCATCCTCGGAGAGAACGTGCAGGCCGGGCACCAGCTGATGTCATGCTAATGATGGGTATTAAATGACAATCACTATGCTAATTTGCCATGCATTCTCTCTGTCTGCATAACGTGTATATAAGATAAGATAAGCCTTTATTAGTCCCACAATGGGGAAATTCCAGGATTGCAACAGCACAGGGATAGCAACACTCAGAGCAATACTCAGAAGGCAAGAAAAAACAAGAACAGCTAGTAAACATATGTACATATTACTATAAATATATATATATATATAGACACAAAGTGTGGAGCATTGTGGTTGGTGAATGTGCAGCAGAAAGTCTAAGCTCTCTCTCCGCGGATGCGGCGGGCCAGCTGGAAGTCTTTGGGCATGATGGTGACCCGCCAGGTAGGCCTCGCTGGCCTCCTGCAGAGCCATGACGGCGAAGCTCAGGAAGTGCAGGTCGGTCTTGAAGTCCTGAGCGATCTCCCTCACCAGGCGCTGGATGGGCAGCTTACGGATGAGCAGCTCCGTGGATTTCTGGTAGCGACGGATCTCTCTCTGAGCCACGGGCCTGTAACGGTGAGGCTTCTTCTCTCTGCCGGTGGCCGGAGCGCTTTTCCGAGCAGCCTTGGTGGCTAGCTGCTTCCTGGGGGGCTTTTTCCTCCTGTGGATTTTACGGGCGGTCTGCTTGGTTCTTGCCATCGCTCTTTATTATTCTGTCTTATATTTCTTGCACGCCGCCTAAACTCCAGCCCGGCACCCGTGTCGTTTTCGCTACAGTTCCCGGTATGTGGAGTTCCTCCGCTAGCATCGGGTGGCGGTTGAGTGCTAGCTAGCACTAGCTCTTCCTGCTGTAACGTCTCCTGCTGTAAACAGTGGCTCCGTCCGCCGACTCGGGAGACCTTTGGGGCGATCTGTGTGTCCGTGATATATATATATAGAGTGAAAGATGTAGAAAGAAGAAGGAAGATAAAAAAAAGGCTGTTGCAATGGGCAGCCAACTCGTGTGGCGCCACCGGTCCGGCGGAACTGGAACTGGAACTGGAAAAAAAAAAAAAAAAATATATATATATATATATATATATATATATATATATATATATATATATATATATACTGTATATATCATAGTATATTTGTCTTTCTGAAATAAAAACCTGGTTCACCGCAAACTTTCTCAAACTCAACAGTGATAAAACAGAAATCCTTTTAGTCGGCACCAAATCCACATTATCAAAAGTTGATAGTTTCTCCTTCACCATCGACGGTTCCTCAGTTTGCCCCTCCCCTCAGGTCAAGAGTCTGGGTGTCATCCTCGATGGTTCTCTTTCCTTTCACTCCCACATCAATAACATTACCCGGTCTGCTTATTTTCATCTTCGCAACATTAATCGTCTTCGCCCTTTGCTCACCCCCCACACTACCTCTATTCTTGTACACAGCCTTGTCACTTCCCGTTTAGATTACTGTAATTCCCTACTCGTTGGTCTCCCTCAGAAATCCCTTCACAAGCTCCAGTTGGTCTAGAATTCAGCTGCTCGTGTTATCTCCAAAACCCCCTCCTTCTTTCACATCTCCCCTGTTCTCTTGCAACTTCACTGGCTCCTGGTCAAATTTCGCATTGACTTCAAAATTCTCCTTCATACTTTCAAAGCCATCCTTAACCTCGCCCCTCCTTATCTGGCTGACCTCCTTCACACTGTCACCCCTACCCGCTCCCTTAGATCCTCCTCCTCTGTCCACCTCGCTGTCCCTCCTGCTCGACTCAGCTCCATGGGGAGTAGAGCCTTCAGCTGCTCTGCTCCCAAACTCTGGAACTCACTCCCACCTGCCATCAGAAACATTGACTCCCTTCCTCAGTTTAAATCCGCTCTCAAAACTCACCTGTTCAGATTAGCATTTTCATTGTAACTGCCATGGTTTTTTATGATTGTCATTTTTGTGTTTTTGTTGTTTATTGATATTGTGTTTTATCTATTTCTGTAAAGTGTCCTTGAGTGTCTTGAAAGGCGCTTTTAAATAAAATGTATTATTATTAAAAGAGCTTGTTACACATGCCTCAGCAGCACAGTAGCTCACCGAGCTACAAAGCGTGTTTCATTATGTTGGAGGAAATAAAACCTTGCACCCTTCCAGCTCGTTGTATCTCGCCTGTTTATTACCTCCACATTGGTGACCCTGGACGTGCATTGTGTGTCTCTCGGCTATGCCATTTTCTCCACATTGGTGACCTGATGGAGATGAACTGCCTCTCTCTTACGCTGCACACCACATGGTGGCCTGACGTGGGATGACCGTCTATTCCCTCTCACCGTGCTGTGGACTCCAGAGTACCAGAGAGCGCTTGCATCCTCTTCATTCACACCGGAGCGTGCTCGCCGGAGCGGGCAGCGCTGGGACCGAGACGCACCATGAACGGCAACACGAGTGAACTGAAGGAAACAGCCTGAACAGGGAAGATCATCGGCGCCATCTGCGTTGATTTCCATCAAGATCCCCGACCCTGACTCACCTCCCGACAGTGGACTTTCTGCACACAGAAGCCCTGCGCGCACACTGAAGGATTACGAGGACAGCGCAACTTCCAGCTATTTGGTCACTGCACCAGGAGCACGCCACGTACAAGGGACAAACCGGCACCACAGACTTATACATCATCCGCCGCTGCTGCACATGCTCGAGAAACACGGCCGATCGCCATCCTCAGAACCTTTAGGGCTGCTCACGCACCTGAAGCAGACATACAGCCCGCACATGGGACTTTGTATGGGTTTCTCAGCCACGGAGCATAATGGGAATTTAGCCGATTGCTTTCCCTGATGACTTTTGGGTTGCTCCTGCACCTAAAGCCAAACCGCCAAGGCCGTCACACAGCTTTGTTTTGGTTTTTTTTGTTTGTTTTTTTTTACAGCCGCTACGCATCCTTGGGGAATTTGACCATTCGCCTTCCCCACATCCTCGCAGGACTGAGCCACACAAGGAGTCAGAGACTTAATTTTTTTTTTTTTTTGCACAGCAGCTGCGGATCACCGTCAGGTTTACTGGGAAAGTCCCACACTATGGCGGATCCACGCGCAATTTTTGCACGGCCCAGACACTTTTGACGTCCCAGGCCTGCACTCACTTATTCCCATCCACCTCCCCCTCCTCTTCCACATCGTTCTTCTGGCGCCTCACTCCCTAAAGCCGGCCGATCGCCGGTTTGTTCCATTATGCACGACACGCACTGGCCCCACGCACCCATGATCCACGGCTGTTCAACGTGCTGGAACTTGGAGCAGAGCACACTGTCTTTTCCACCCCTCCCCCACCCACCCTCTCCTCGAAGTGACATGCCCCCCGACAATCCTCTACAGCAGGACAGTTCTACTGGAGCGGCAACCCCTGCTGAAGCCTCCATGGGCACCGACTGGAGCCCAAACGACCCGGGGGGGGGGGGGTGTCACAGCCCCTTCTGAGTGTTCTGGGGGGAGCCGTGTGGGGACCCAGCACACTGTGGACGGACACTATCTCACACTCATCAGGGCTGGAGGAAGTGGAGGACAATTGACATACGGACAGAGAGCACCAGGGGGCAATCAGTTGGGACTGTTATGTATGTGTCCTCGGAGAGGACGTCCGGGCCGGGCACCAGCTGTCATGCTAATGATGGGTATTAAATGACAATCATTGTGCTACTGTGCCATGCATTCTCTCTGTCTGTATAATGTGTATAAAAGAGGTTGTTACACATGCCTCAGCAGCACAGTAGCTCACCAAGCTACAAAGCGTGTTTTATTATGTTGAAGGAAAGAAAACCTTGCACCCTTCCTTTGCACCCTTGTTGCATCTCACCAGTTCTATTACCTCCACTATATATATATCACCGCCATACACATAAACAAACAGTGCAACCCAGCGAATGTCATGGCTGTATGGAGAAGCCAGAGCTTGAACACCCTCTTCACAAGTCTCTTGTCCCGGAACACTTCAGCTTTCTGGTGAAATATGTGAACGGATAAAGGCAAGTGAATAAAACAAAAACAGCATCAGATATGCTTTTGGAAGTATGTTGAACTTGTTACCTCATTTGTGTATAGGTTCTGAAGCCTGAAGGTGTGCGCCTGTGTAGGCGTCTGTAAACGTCACATTGCGTCAAAGCGTTATCGTGTCTGCTTTTGTTTGTTTTATTAACTCCGTTTTTAATTTTTTATCTCTTTTTTACTGATATTAGCTTTTTACTTAGCGGTAGCTTTTTTTTTTCCCCCTTGTCCTGTCAGGCAGCTAGGCAAACAGAACAGGGATCTGTCACCCTTATTGTGCCAAAACAGATTTACTTTGCCAAGAGGAGCTTATACAGTACCTAACTGTGTATTGTATATTTTTGTAAACTCCTCTTGTACTAACTTTTAATACTTTATTTTAATTATTTTACCCATGGAAGACCCAACACGATGGGGAACAGGGAAAGGAAGTGTGTGGAGGGGGGAAAGAAAGGGGAGGGGAACAGACAAAAAACAAACAAACCAACAACTAAAACAAACAAAAGACAAACTGCTTCTTCCACCGAAGATGTCTCAACACGAGTCTGGTTTCCGCACCTGTTAAAGGAGACACACTCGTGCGTGTATGTCTGCGTGCATATATATGAGAATGCGCGCAAAATAAGTGTGTACATGTGAGTGGTTTGCCAGGAAACATACAAAGTGGAGGGCCGGTCGCAGCAACTATCCCCCCGGGAACCCTGAGCAGGCAAGGCAGCGCCACCAACCCCCACAGGGCACAAATGTCCGAGGTCAGCAAGCCCCAGGAAAGCCAGGCATCCGCCCCCGGAGGGACGATCAAGGGAGGCCAGGCTGCTTGGTGGCTGGCACGGTGAGCCCACACCCCTGGACCCCCCCCCCCCCAAGCAGGGCAAACGCCCGCCCCCGGGCCCCAGGCATCAAGTCTTAAAAGTGTTTAAACATATTTGTGTCCAGAAACTTTCCTCCTTATTAATCGATAAGTCTGTCTCCCATTTTGATATTGGAAGAGATACGGACTCATCCAGCTTTGAAAATAGTCCATGTATTTTCAATGTCAATTTAGGGGAACAAAGATTTAGAAACTCTGCCACCTTAACTGGTACCTCTAAATCTGTCTGATTAAGATTAAATCTTGCTTTTATTCCCAAGAGAACGCCATTCATCACAAAGACCAAAATCATTCATGTACTGTTTGAGAGTGTCAGTAGCCTGCCATTTTCGGTAATTCCCCAGTGTACTGAGCCTGTCGATTGCAGGTTGAAGTCCCCTCCTATTATAAGTGTAGTGTCCAATGCTCAGACAGAGAAATGAAAAAAGTGTGAAAATAGGATGGGTCATCAACATTTGGGCCATAAACACTTGCAATACATAGATCCAAATTTTGGACTGAGATTTTTAGTATTATAAATCTACCTTCCGGATCTGTTATGGTGTTATTCACAACAAAGCATATTCTTCTGTTTACCAGTATAGCTACCCCCTTTGTTTAGAATTAAAGCCGGCTGAGTACATGTGGGGGAATTCTGGGGAGGTGAGTGCATCTACAGACGACTTAGAAACATGTGTCTCCTGCAATAAGACAAAGTCTACTTAGTGGTAGCTTAGTATTAGCTTAGTAAATACAAAAGCCCGATCAGGCACTCATGTGAATCAGACCCCGGGCAGGGCTGTTTCCCCAGGCTAGGCTAACCTGTTTTTAGCTAGCTAGCTATCCACTTCTCACCTGGAACGTCATAACTCCATCCCCGATGTTTGTCAGCTGTGTGTCCCTCCTTAAAAAGGTTTTTGAGTTGGAATTGAGACTCCCCAACCTCTATAAGATTCGGGATGCTGAAGGCCACCAAGATACTATAATTCTTGGGCGGACATCAGCCCCAGCAACCGACTCACAGCTAGCAGAGACGGCTACTTACCTGGGTGAATTTAGCACATCGCCATCCACTTCCACCCCTGCTTCGGTATCCTCAGCTGTCCAGGACCCCAGCAATAAACACTGGCTTCAGCTCTGAGGTAAACCCAAAGCCCCGGGTGGTTTTTCACATCCTCAATGCATGCCCTGGGCCTTGGTTGGGCCAACTAGCAAACATTGGGGATTGACCAGACTTGGCCACGCCTCCTCTCTTCTCCTGTTGCTGGAAAACAGATTAGACATCCTTTGCCTGGAAGATTTTCCCCACCTGGACGTCGATCATCCTCCCATGGCCGCCACTCCTCCTTCAGGAGCGGCCCAAACCCACAAGCCCCGGATCCTGAGGACTGGCAGAAAAGAGGGGCATGGCTGAGCTGTCACAGCTGAGCAGAGCTCAGAGCCTCCCAGGAGGAGCCCAGAGAAAGCTTTAGATCTCCCGGCTCCTCTGCCCGAGTTGGGTCAAATCGTGTCGGCTCTGGGGCTCCAGGGATGTGCGGATGGACACAGCCCCTGTTCCAGTCTTCAGGCAGGCCCCTGAGAGGATTTGGCTGTGGGGAGGAAGCAGTGGGGTGACACCAGCTCACCGAAGATATAATAACCAGCTGTAACTATTGACGTGAGTGGCTCCAGAGAGTGACTTCAAGAAGGCAGCCTGACCACAGAGAGGTCACATACATAAACCTACAGTGAAATCGGTGCCGGATTGGAGCTCAGTTACAGCGGCAGGGCTTGGCAGAGGAACTACTGAGGAAGATGGCGGTAGGTGGCGGGGCTCAGTGGAGGAGCTACCGGGACCCCAGCTGGACAGGAGCTGAATCGGAGCTCAACTACAGTGGCGGTGGGGCTCAGTGGAGTTGCTGACGGCACCACGGCTGGATAGGAGCCAGATCAGGAGCTCAATTACAGCAGCGGTAAGCAGCGGGACTAGTAGTGGAGGGGTCTAGCTGAGGCCCCAGCTGGATTCAAGGCTGGTTGGATCGGATACTGGAGACACCAGCAGAGATTGTTTTACTATCAACAGGTCAGTAAAAATGCCACCAAAGAAGGAAGAAATGGAAGAGATTAAAAAATCTCTGAACTTCTTGTCAGAAGAACTGACCAAAGTGGCCAATCAACAGGTTAAACTATTAGGGCTAATGGAGGAAGTCCGAGAATTGAAATTAACAATTAAGGAAAAAGACAAAAAAATTGCAGACTTGGAGTGACGCATTGAGGATCTTGAACAATATTCTCATATGGATGATCTAATTATAAGTGGACTAGACATTAAATATCAAACATATGCCAATGCTACAGCAGGAATGAGAGGTGAGGAGGCTCCCTTAACCACTTGCACTCAAGGGCAATTTTCCTAAAAATGCCAAAAAATAACGTGCCCAAAGTAAATCGAAAGCTGTTATTCAACCCTTTGCAGCATCTTCATGGGGTTGGTCTCATTTAAAAGAAAACACTTTGAATTTTTTGGCAAAAAAAACATAATCTCTCTACGTGCTCCGGCCACTGAGTTACAGTCATCTAAACATACTGAACTTGAAGAAAAAAAAATTGGACACAGTGTTTTTTTGGATACAAATGCTTGTAAATAACACACAGCTATCCAATCTGGCTGGAAAATGCAACAGAAATGTAGAACCAAGTGTTATCCAGCTGAGATCCAAATTTGGTAACAATACCACAAAAAATGAATATTTTACACAGCTTTGTTCCCAGGCTGTTCCCAGGCGTTTTGGAACTGTGCCAAATTGTGCCAAATGGCACAGTTTGGAAAAACGTCTGTAACTTTTGAATAATTCAATGTAGAATCTTCATTTTAGGCTCTAATGAAAGGTCACACTCAGGGCTGTGTCTGTGTGTGTGTGTGTGTGTGGGCGGGGGGTCCGACTTCGGCCCTCGCTACAGACGGATTACACTCCTTGCATGTTTTCACAGCGGCTCCCCCCCCCCTCGCTACTGTGTGTGTGTGTGGGGGGGGGGGGGGGAACCGTGAACGGACCGTGAATGCCCCCCCCTCGCTACAGAAGAGGGCCATCGCTACATGATGGAATAGACTGATATGCTTCCCCCCGCAGACCGGGGGGCGTTCGGACCGTGAACGCCCCCCCCCCGCTCCTCTTCTGCAGCAGGGGGGGGGGAAGGCGTTCACGGTCCGAACACGGCAAATGAACCGTTTATCGCGGCGCACACACTTCGTACTTTGTGCGCAGTACAGTTGTAATTTACCGATCGGTCAAAAGTCATTTTTGGATTACAGTTTTCAGGGATAAATAATAATTTAGCTTATAACACCTTACCTCTTCAAAGCAGCAGAGTCGTGGCGAACATCTCTTCCCACGCGTCAGACGAATGTGACGCTGCTCCGCTCGTGGATCCCGATCAACATAATTCCATTATTGCCGTTTTGGCGAATGATTTACAACTTTTGTCGTCGGCCTCCATCTATTCTGCTGGAATGAGTGCAGGTCCCACTTGTGGGTGTTCTCCATGCTGCTGGGTCTGTATTAGAGTCGTCCAGCATCCTTTGTTTTCATCTGTGGCAACAGTAAATCTCTCTTCACCCTGCCTGAATTTCTGTGCTTCAATTGGCTCCTGCGTTCACAGTAGGCCGGTCCTCCTTCCTAGATTTTCATTCATTGGCTCCTCAAGGTTTCAGAAACCCAATTCAAGGCTCTTATTAGTCGAATGAGAGGTCAATCAGATGAACTAATCTGTTCGCGGCTGTCTCTGCAGTTTTTTTTTGAGTGGCGCTTGGACGCTACTACATCACCATCACCACCATCATGCGTCATGCGTCCAAGCGCGCACGAGGGCGCTCTCGTGCGCCCTCGTGCATCATAGGACGCAGAGACTTGCCCGCCCATGGAACAACGGAGCGCAAGTGGTTAAGTGAATCATCAGTCTCCCTGGAAAACCAGGTGCTTCAGTTCCTTGAAAGCAGAAATATAAAGGTTGAAGTACAGTAAATGCAATTTCAGTCTGTCATACTTTACCCAGAAAAGATAATAAGACAAAGAAATCAATTGTGATGTGCTTTGTGAACAGAAGGGTAAAGAATGACATACTGAAGAATGACATACTGAGACAGGCCAGAAAACTACGGGGAACAGAAGTTTACCTAAATGAACATTTAACAAAGACTAATGCTGAAATAGCACGGCAAGCACGGATGCTGAAAACACAAAATAAGATACAGGCAACATGGACAAGAAACTGTAGAGTTTGGATCAAACTAAATGGAACACCCAAGGAAGCAAAGACCATAATAATCAGAGATCTTACTGACTTAAATAAATATAGATGAACACTGATTGAGAAAATTAAGAGACTATGATAATCCATATTCACACACACAGCAAGAATAGTTCTTTTGTGACATACCATGTTAATTACTTAAAAAAACAAAAAAAAACAAAAACAAAACAAAAAAACTTATGACTGACTTTAGTAGACATTAATTATCCCCAGTTGGAGGAAGTCATTTGACACAGAGTGAGGAAATTCAAACTCTGAAAAAATGCCATTATGCTGAACATAAACTACAAGAGATGGAGAATGATATTGATCCTGATAGCCACTTCTTCAATAATATCCATAATCATTGTGAATATTATACTGAAAAGAAATTTAAAAGTCAAGTGCAATTAGATGGTAAACTATTAATAATACACTTCAACAGCAGAAGTCTTAAAAACTTTCCACAGATTCAGGACTATTTAAAACAGCTAGATAGAAAATGTACAGCTGTCGCAGTCGCTGAAACTTGGCTTAATGAAGAGCGGGCTTCTCTGATGGCAATAGAGCAGTGGTCCCCAAACTAAGGCCCGCCTCCACATTTGGCCCGGCCCCCTGAACAATACCAGAGACGCTTACCCCCACCCCCCTCCACCTCCTCCTGCACAGAGCTTTTCCCGCACCTCGCTTCCAAAGCCGGCCGAGCGTCATCTCGTTCCCCTGCTGAGCGTGTGCTCAGCCATGCATTCTGTGCCATGCATTCTCTGTATCACTGTATAGAAGAGCTGACTGTACATGCCTCACTATCGCACGTAGAATTCGCTCTTAGACAACTGCTCAGAGCTCACTCACAGAGCGCAGCCAGAGCGCTGGGTGAGCCTCGTGAGGGAGGAATAAAACACCTTTAAACTTCGGCTTACTGTGTCCGCCTGCACTTATTTTTTCCTCCACGCTGGTAAGCGTTATGATTTTTTTTTTCCAGTCTGGCCACGCGATCGAGACTAATACATGCATAGAACATGACATTCTATTCCACCCTTCTGCAGTCTATGCCCCTATCTGAAACCCCCCTCCTCAGAAAAAAAAAATCCTAGACTCACCCCTGTCAAGTAAAACGTAATAATGGCGAAAAGGTTAGGTAAGAGAAAAATTGATTCAGAATGCAGGGTATTTAACCTGCAGTGGACAAACGATTATTTTTTTGTTCAATGCAAAGAAAAGGCTGTTCAACAGCGGTGTCTACAAGCCTACTGGAACCTACAAAAGGATTATAAGGAAGAAACACAAGAACTTTGAGAGACTGCTCATATGAGTCATTTAAGTAAGAGATTCTGCTCTGACAACTAAGCTGAACTTTTACCTGTTAAGATGTGCACGGCACAACAAAAAGTTGATGTTCCATGGACTTTTTTTCTGTGAAGAACCCAGAGAGGGTTATTTGGTTATTATTTATTTCATAAATAGTGTTATTATTTATTTTCTGACTTTTTTTCCTGTGAAGATCCCGGAAAGGGTTATTAATATTTGGTTATGTGTGGCTTTCTGGAAAACAATAAATGTTTATGTTTAGGCACCCATGCGATCATCACACTTTTTCTGTTACAAACTCACCCCGGCCCCCATCAGAGAAGGCAAAAGTTATGTGGCCCTCGCAGGAAAAAGTTTGGGGACCCCTGCAATAGAGGGATATCAGATGTTTTATATTAATAGATCTCAAAAAAAGGATGGTGGTGTTGCACTGTATATTGATGACCTGTATAGTTGTAAACTTGTAAATGGAATGTCCTTTGCACTACCAGGGATTCTGGAATGTGTTACTGTTGAGATTGACCAAGATAAAACAAAAAAATCTAATTATAAGTTGTATATATAGAATGCCGGGAACTTGCATTGAGACATTCAGAGATAAATTAGTCGAGCTGTACAATAATATAACTAGTAAGTGTCGCGTGAATTGCCTATAAAAATATTTGTCATAAGGTACAGGAATTATTTATTTTATTTAATAGTGGGTGTGAAAGGGGGTGGAGTTAAACCTTCACTTCTACACCCGCTAAATTAAATAAAAGCACTTGTAAAAGGGGCACCAGTCCTAACGGACAATAATATTAACTTTAATTTTAATTAATTTTGTACCTTCAATTACTTAATGAATCAGTCTCAAAATTTCAGTGAGTTCTTGTCCTGCCGTGATTAGGAAACATGTATATGCGAAAGAAAAACGCTTCAACTTCTCTCATTTACCCTTTATTAAACTTATTCAGGTTACATGGTATGGCGTTCAAATGATGGATAAACAGATTCAGATGATAACAGCGTAATATATCACATCAACTGATACTGGATTCCTGAACATAACATCCAGCGTTACACCTCTGTAGAACCAAGGAGGAACCAGACTTATGTTTCAACAGTAAAGGAGGCTGAAATGTTTTAACAAAACAACGCAATTTTATGGGAAAAATTCATAAGCTAATTATCTAAAATTGAATTCAGAATTAATCTACAAAAATTTAAGGGCAGTTACTTAAAAATGACTAAGAGTTTTCCTTCAGTTTGTAGCTCTATCCTGTGGCTGAGAGACTAATTGAGCCCTGAAATACGGGCTATATTCAATTGTAATTTAATTGTTAGGACATCACGTTTTAACCCCGGAGATAGGAGAAATAAGAGTTTCACTCACGCAACAGCTGTAGGTCCACGTTTCCGTGGTTCAGTACCGCTGGGTTTTGAAGTTAGGACGTCGGAGGAAGCGGCTGCTGTCCTCACAGCCATGGAGGTGATAACTCAGCTGGGGGGCCCTTCAAGGAGACAGTTGCAGCCGTGGATGGTTTGTCTCAGGGCGGCGTGAAAAGTCCTTGGAAAAGAGTCCAAATTTGAGGTCTCTTGTAGCGGGATAGACCAAAAAAACTGAAGGAAAAATCTTCTCAGTCTCTGTTCACTTTAAACTAGGCAAATTAAAGGTCCACTTTAATGGCGTGAAAAGTCATGAAAAAAATATTAGAAAAACATTTACTAGGATAAGAATGGCTTCTGAGGTGAAGAAAAAAGTTTGAGAATTTGATTCTCTGAAAAAGCGAACTCTAAAGAAAAAGTGTTTTCTCCTCAGTAACCAGAAAGACTTGACAAACTTCACAAAGAACAGAATAAAACTTCACAGGGCCTTGAAACGGTGGAATGAAATCTTCTTCTGAGATCTAGATTACTATTCTGCTTCTTTAATCTTAATTTAGTTCCTAATCTTTCTCAAAATCTCTTTCTTTCTTCTTTCTGTTTCTAATTCTTAATTCTATCACCGTTCTCTTTTTCTTGCTACTTGTTTTTTTTTTTTTTTTTTTTGTTACTTATTTGTACCCGTAGGTAGACTTGGTTTGCAGTCTGGTGACAAGCCACCGGCTGCTGGTCGCTGCGTGCGCGAGCGCCCTAAACCTACATGTTTTTGGTGTGCGGGAGGAAACCGGAGAAATCCCGGAGTAATCCCGCGCAACACGGTGAGAACATGCAAACTCCACACAGCTCACTGTTGGTCGGGGGCAGGGATCGAACCCACGATCTCATGATCCCCGCGATCCCCCGGCCGAAGGTAAAACTGTGCTGCCACAGTGCTAAACCACTGCGCCACCGTGCAGCCCATTGCAGAGGTCTGGTCTCCTGAGTTTTATGTTCCTTTGAGCCTTTAAAAGCAAATTCTGATCCTTACAATATCTGCAAGAGGCAACTGTTTACATTGGGGTCCTGGGAAAGCAAGCATCTTTGGTCAGGCCTGGAAGAGGCCTGCATGAGTCGACATAAAAGCCAGTGATATTCCTGTAACATGCAGAAAAGTAGTATTCCTGTATAAGGAATAAAATGAAATTCCTGTAAACTGGAGAGAAGTGATCTTCTGTCTTGGTTTGAGGAGACGATGATGCTACAGTTCCCCCCTTTGTAGCAATGGTGAGCATCGGTCAGCGTTGGTACACACCCATGGCAGCTTCGTCTCCTTGGCAACACTTGACCTAAATACTGGGTTAAAAGGTTTTTGTGATGTCCATACACACTAGCATGCAAACATTATCTATTACTAAGTACAGATCTTTGACTTTGGTTTACTGGAAGGACTTCCATGAATTTCCAAAAATAATTTGAGTATGGACAAATGTAGATTATAAAATTGCTTGGAGTAGTAAGCTAAGGCATATGTCTTGAAATGACTCAAAAATTCTGGTTACAAAAATAAGTGCGTAGTCTTACATACCTGAGGTAGGAATTTTGGTTTACGATGAAATAGCTATCATAGTTGTTTAAAAATAGTTTGAATGGGTACAAAAATCAAAATGGAGTGCAAGAGCTATATATAAAAATATATGTTTGTATGTAAGCATGCATATAACTTCAAAAATTCTAAAAATAAAGAAAAATAAAAGTCAAAACAAAGAATGCAAAACAAAAATGTATTGCTTATTTGAGGTAGATGTTTAGGTTAAGCAATATTGGGTTGATTCAAGGAGGTTCAAATTGAATTGGTTTAGCTGGACTAAACCATGGTTCCACAGAGGTCTTACTCAGAGGGTGTTTGAGACCTTTGTTCTGGAAGACTGAGTGAACATGGAAAGTCATCATTGTTCTTTGAGTGGCAATGAAGAATAACTTTGTGACATCTGAAACAGGGGCAAGAAGCGGTGAAGGCAGACTCATTGTCAAAGTGTTAGCTGAAAGTCTAATATTTCTAGCTACCTTTTGAAGAAACACAGGCATTAGATGTGGGTGAGCAGGGTCACCATCTAACATGAAGAGTGACAAGTCCAAGACCTTGTTGAGTTTGAACGAGGCTTTGGAGCAAACATTCAAAACCAACACAGTATCTTGCAAAGTTTTGGTAACAGTTGGTGGTTCAACTATCTGGCATTTCAGTGTAGCGGTGTTGACTGATTTAACAGTAGACTTGCTAAGGCTAGCAAGGGGCCCTAATGGTGAGGCCGTGGTTGAGAATCTACCTAAGGATTGTTGACTTCTTGTCTGGATTCTGTCCAATTCTAACTGGGCGAAAATAGGTGAGAGTGCTAGGTAGAGGGCTAAACTGAAAAACAGGAGGGTCATCGTCCTGGCCAACAAATAGAAGTGAGTTATTTTAATCTTGAGCTTCTTGTCAGTTTTCCTTTTCTTGAGGTACCTGAGTGGTAGGTGAAAGTTATTCTTAGAGGTGGAACAACTTTGTTAGAAACTGAGCTCTAAGCTATTAGTGTTTATCACCTTTAGAGGGTTTTGTGATTATTGACTTAAGCTAGTGATGTTGATTTTGTGTGTACTACTTTGAAATAGTAACTTGATGATACTGAATGAAATTTTGCAGGGTCTTTTAAAGTTAGATTTTAAGGAAGTCAGTTAGTTTGGGTTAACTTTCTCCTTTTGAGGGTTTAATGCAGTTACCTGATTGAGGAAAGAGAAATGCGACCGAGCGTTCCTGAGGCTGATAGTCAGCTAACAGTTATCTATCGGGCGCAAACAAGATTTTAGGTTTGTTTACTGACTTAATGGAACAGTGTTGTCCCCGACGAGTCCCATGGGGTTTTTGTAAGCTTTGATTTGATTACGATAGACCCATTTGGAGATGGGGTCCTGGCGACCTTTGCTTATTTTGATTTGGTAAACGACCGGAGAGAGTTTATCTGTGATCTTGTGCGGACCTGTCCACCTGGGGAGGAACTTCCGAGCGAGTTTTCCTGCTCGTGCGTTGGTCTGTCCTGTCTGAGGAATGAAAGCATAATAGAAAACCTTGTCTCCCACTTGGAGTTCGTCATGTGAGGCTTTCTGATTGTAGTAGGCTTTGCATCCTTCAGCTGATTGGTCCAAATGTTTTTGGGCAAAGGCAAAAGTCTGTTGGAGATGTTTGGTCAGGTCAGTCATGTACTGGTGAGTAGTGTAAGCTGTAGCAATACTGGCTTCTCCAGGTTGGTAGAGTAAATGCAGGGGCAAAGTCATTTGCCGGCCTGTCATCATTTCAAAAGGTGACACCCCCGTAGCTTCATGGGGTATGGCTCAGATGGCCATTAAGACCAGCGGGAGTTTTACATCCCAGTCTTTTTGGTGTGGTGAAACATACTTCTTCAGTATGTTGATCACGGTTCGGTGGGTTCTTTCAACCTGTCCAGAAGATTGTGGGTGGTGGCTAATATGGAAGTTAGCTTTAACTCCCAAGGTTTCCCACAGTTGTCGCATGACTTCGGCGGTGAAATGAGTGCCGCGGTCAGAGTTGATTCGGCTTGGCAGACCAAACCTAGAGAATACGTGGTTCATCAACAAGTAGGCCGTGGTTTCTGCCGTGTCATTAGGAGCAGGCAGGCACTCGACCCATTTGGTGAAAGCACATGTGACTGTGAGGAAGTATTTGTTTCCTCTGGCTGACCGTGGAAGGGGACCTACCCAGTCAATTTGGAGGTCAGACCATGGGAATGAGATGCCTCTTTTCTGTAGGGGTGCTCGATGAACTGGGTTGGTTGGTTGAAACTGGCAACATACGAGACATCCCTTGATGTAGTCCACTACATCCTTTCGCATGTATGGCCAATATGCCACTTGTTTGAGCGCGTTGTACGTCGCTTTGACGCCTTTGTGTCCTGCAGTTGGGAGATCATGGGCATGAACAATCATCACCCCCCTCTGGTTATGAGGAACCACAAGCGCAGGCGCAGGGAGTTCATCGGAAACATGAACTAGAATGCCATTTCGCAGCTGCAAGGATGATCGTGCGGCAAAAAGTGGTTTTAAGTCTGGAGTGTCAGCGAGATCCGAGTCGGATGGTGCATTAAGTGCAGGATCCGAGAGGTATTGTATCATTTTATGGATCGCAGGGTCAAGGGTTTGAAGAGAGATAAGGTCAGCATCAGTGAAAACAGGGTCAACCGCAAGGGGACCTGTAGTTTGTGTCGTGTCTTGGGCCGTGTTAGTCTGGGCCCTAGTGACTGCGCAGACTGTAGGGGTGGGTGGGTGGGACTGTGAAGTCGGCACCTGAGCAGAATCAAAGGACCAGGGTGTGCCTTGTATGGCTCCTTGTTTTGCAAGTGAGTCCACAAGGTCATTCCATTCTTTGTCCTGACCTGGTGTGCGCGAGTGACCTCTGACATTTTTCCAATACACCTGGAGGTTGTTGGAGGTGACCAGGTGATCACATGCCTTGAAAAGATCTTGATGTTTAACCGGTTTGCGGTTGGAGGTTAGAAAACCTTTGGCCTTCCAGAGTGCTAAATGACAAGTGAAACTGAGGCGTGCGTAGTTGGAGTCAGTGCAGATGACCAATGTGCGAATGCCATGGTCTACGGCAAGTTGCAGTGTAATGAGCACACCTGCGATTTCCGCATACTGGGATGATTGGGGACCCAGTTGATAGTTGTGGGGTTCACAAGGCTGATTGTTCAACCATGCCACACCTACACCAGCACGAATGTGAGTTTCATGGTGAAAAGAACAACCATCGACATAGGCGGTGACCATATCTTGACAGATGTTCTGGTCAAAGTAGTGATGGTTTGGGTCTTCAGTGAGTGTAGGTGGCTCTGCATGAATAGATGGTCCTGGAGTGTCCTCAGAGCACCGTTGGCAGGCAGCCAAGTCTGTGCCGAGAGGGCTTCTCAACTTTTGTGCATAGCGGACCTCCACGTCAAAGCTTTGTAGAGCCATCAACCATGAGGCTATTCTGGCATTTGTTACAACGCCTTCTCTGATGCGTTGACTGTTAAGGAAGACCACTGGTTGGTGGTGAGTCTCAACCATGATTCTCTGGCCTCCCACATAGTTGGAGAAATGTTTGACTGCCCATACAGTGGCCAGAAGGGCTTTTTCACAGAGTATTTCAGTTCCAGACCAGAGAGGGTTTTGCTGGCATAGGCCATGACTCGTTTGTCGTGGTCGTAGAGTTGGTATAATCCAGCGCTTAAGCAGTTGGCAGAGAACCCCACTTGTAAGAAGAATGGCTGGTCGCAGTTGGGATAGGCCAAACATGGTGCTGTGCATAGCTTTTGCTTCAACGCTAGCATAGCCTGTTCTTGAGCCTCAGACCAAATGAAAGGGGTGTCCTTTCGTAGGAGGTCTGTAAGGGGTTTTGCCAAGTCTGCATAATCCTCAATAAACTGACGTGAGTAGTTCATACCCCTAGGAAGCTCCGGAGTTCGGAGATGTTGGTAGGGGCTTTGATGTTTAGCACACCTTTAAATCGAGCCGTTTGTGGTAGGACCCCTTTTGATCCTACCAAGAGACCAACATAGTTGACTTTGGTTTTGCACCATTGGCATTTGGAGAGAGAAATTTTGGCTCCAGCTCGCGTGAGATGGCCAAGGACATGGTCGATTTCAGTGAGGTGGGTGTCCAGAGTTGGACTCCGAATGAGAATGTCGTCAACATAGATGGGGTTACCTCTGTCTCGGGCATCTGGACATGCTTTGTTCAAGAAAATGTTGAACTTTGCAGGAGAGTTAGCATAACCGAAAGGGCATCGGGTGAATGTGTATTGGCGATTCGCAAACGTGAAGGCCAGTTTGTGTTGGTCTTCAGCTTGGACAGGAATAGTCCAAAAACCAGAAGCAATGTCCAGTGTTGAGAGGTATTTGGCATCTTTTACTCTAGGGAGTTCTTGCTCCAGTTGAGTCATAGGCCACCTAGAGAGAGGAACTTGAGTGTTTAATTTCCTGTAATCAATGGTGAGTCTCCACTTACCATTGGGCTTTAGGACAGGCCATAAGGGGGCCGAGTAGGTACTGTTGCATGGCCTGATTATGCCACGGTCCAGTAGGTCATCGATTATTTCTTGCGCTGGGCCGTACGAGGCCAAGGGAATCTTGTACTGCCTGACGTAGGTGGGAGGAGCGTCAGGTGGTGTAGGAATGCATACTGAGTGGATTGCGGTTAGTCCACAGTCCAAGGAGTCTTTGGAGAAGGATTGTTCATACTTAAGAAGAACTTGGTGAAGTTTTTCACGTTCTTCGTCAGAGGTTAGGGCATCAGCATCAGCTACCACCTGTGCAATCTCTTCAGCGATAGTGAGGACCGGTTTCGGTGGGGCATCGCTGGGATTGTCATTGGTTTGCTGATCGGACTCCGATGGAAGGAGCTCAATGGCTTGGACAAGCATTTGGTCCTTGTTGGCCAAGTCGATTCGTCCAACTGACTCTTTGTCAGGGGTTGGCATTGACAAAAGAGCGATGGCCTTAGAAGGCTTAGTGTAAATGACTGTAGGTTCAAGAGAGTTGGCCCAAAGAGAATCAGGAAGGCCGCCTAGCACAGGAACAGTCAGTTCAAAATCGTGGAAATCTGTGGTGATGAGCCAGCCAAGAGGCGTGGCCTTGGGCAGGACGATGGTCTCTGCCGTGGGATTGTTTACCGGTAATGTGGTGCTTCTGTATTCTAGGCTTAGAAGGGGCATGGCCTCGAGAGTTAAGCCTAGATTGTCAAGCAAAGGAGCCGGTTGGAAAAATGCTTGTGGATGCATAAGTTTCTGTCCGGTCTGAATGCATAGTTGGACCGGGTAGCACGTGACATTAGCAGGTATGACACAATGCTGAGTGTTCAGTACCTGGCAGGCCTCAGGGATGGTCTGGCCTGACATTAGAGTGTCAAGATCTGGTTTAGAGTGAGTGTCTCGAACTGGGGTGAGAGACCATAAGACATTGTTTATGGTGTCAACCTGGGTTCCGAGTCTCACAAGAAGATCACTGCCGATGTAGACTGCATGTGGCAGGTCGGACCAAGAAGGGATGCGTTAGCAGTCTGTGGTTCCACTGAAGGTGGAGGGCGCAAATACTTGTGGCGACCAATGTTTTGTTTGATTTGGTCCCAGCAGGGAAATGAAAAGACTTGTTAGTGACCATAAGGTCAGGGTATTTCTCATGTAGAGAGTCGAAAAGTGTCTGGCCGATTGCGGATTTATCAGCCCAGAGAGCCAGTACCACGTCGTCTACGTGGGAGCTTTGGATAACTAGTCCTTTGACTACTTGGGGGAAGTACTCTTTGTCGGCTGCCCCTGGTTTTAGGGTGCAAAGAAATGAACTGTGTTCATTTAAGGTTGGGTTGTCAGATGTGGTGACATGGGAAGGGGTGCCTGTTTCAGCCTGGTCCCCAAGGTCACCTTCCGTCAAACTTTGTTGGATCAGCAGTGCGAGTGGTGTGACTCCTGGTACATCCAAGGTGTCAAGAGTGTAGCACTGTGATCCGGTTGCTTCAGGTAGAGTGGTTGGAAGAGGTTGTCAAACTTGAGCCCATAGCTTGAGATTCTTGAAGTCTATCAGAGGCTCAAAGCGATTAAGTAGATCCTTGCCTATCAGCAATGGAATTGAGTTGAGATTGGACACATAGACCGGGTGGATCAAGGTCATGGGCCCAATGGAGATTTGCATCAATGACATGTGTGACACAGTCGTGTTTGAGGGTGCATAAGGTTGAATAGCTAAGGAGCAAGGTCTTAGTTTCAAGTCTTTGTGCGCAAGGTTAGCAGTGACACGTAGGTGTTCAAAAAGGTCACGCGACATGAGTGTGATGTCCGCTGCGGTATCCAGTAGGGCTTCGTGCGTTATCACATCTTCCAAGGTCAATGACAGGAAAAATGTTCGTGCAACCCCCCTCTCGGTCAAATCACAGAAATTCTTGGACCAGTGGTTCAACACAGATTAAAGAGTAGCCGGTTTCAGGCGAGTGAGGTTTCCCAGGTAGCTGGGCTACCAAAATGGCACTGGGTGGCGTTGCATTTTGGAGCTCCTCCTGAGTTTTGGGTGGAGGATGCTCGGTTGTGTCTTCGGTATCCTTCCCCTTTGTAGTAGGAGATTCCTCAGGGTTGACTTGTGGCAAACCTAAAGGATCGTTTGGGGTGGTCACAATATTTATGGCTAGGACATCTGGTTTGTTGTCCTCTTTCGCCTCCTTTTTCCTCTTCAGTTCGTCAAGTATGCGTTGGAGAGTCTCCAGGTCTTCTTGGCTAAAAATGGGCTTTCCTTTCTTCTCCCAGGGTTTGGAGTTAAATTTTCCAGGGGGAGGTCTTGCTTCCCTGTTGAAGTTTTTTCGGCGGTACGAAGGAGGTGACCACCTCCCGCGGTTATGCGGGTCTCGAAATCGATATCTGTCATCCCAGGTATCCGTACCGTATTCTCCTGACTTACCTGGTGGGCTTAGTCTCCGACGGTAGTCTGGTTTTGGTGATGTTGGCTTGGAACTTGGTGTCAAAAATTTTTCCGGGTCATGACTCGACTTATCTTGACTAAAGGACTGTCATTTTATTTGTGACCGAGATGCTGGAACAGGGGCTGGCCTTGGGGCGCCCTCTAGGTCCAGGGTGTCTGATGCAGTGTTGACAGCTAACACCGTGGTAGACTCGGTATGCTTCTGATTGCTTTGTCGCTGTTTCTGGAATGCATAATGTGCAAACTCTCTTAGTTGGTTTATCGAGTTTGTCTTTGGGTTAGCCATGACTCCAAGGTGGTGTCCAATCATGGGATGGAGATTCTGAATGAACAGAGCCTTGAAGTTGTGGTCTTCTTCCATCTCAGGCGTGTTTTGAGATCCAAAATATGCGCGCAGGAGTCGCTGGTAGTATGCCTGTGGAGGCTCTAAGCGACCCTGTTTCACAGCTAGGGCTGTTGCTAGCCCTGACTGTAAGCAGTCGTCGGAGAACTCTTTTTCGATGGCTTCATAGAGTTTCCGGTGGTTCTTCTTGATGTCAAATGGTTGCCGATCTATAAATTTTGATACCGACCTGTTGGATGTCAACTTGATCAAATAAATGCGGTCGTCAACAGTAGCATCAGGGTATTTATGCAAGTAGTAGTCGATGTCTTGCAAATAAGCCCTGGTATCAGGTGACCCACTGGTTGAGGGGTCAAATTTCGTGACGTGACGAGCGATCTTATTGAGATCTCCATCGGCTGGAATTTGCACACGTCTTTCACGTTGCCGTTCGGATCTGAACAGGTCAGGTGAGTGTGAGCCGGGGGAGTCCCCATCCCATGAAGGGATGCCCCCCTTTGTCGAGGGAACTGGCCTGTTCATGGCTTCTGGTCTCAGATCCCTTTGTTTGCGGTGGTCTTCCAGCTCTTCTTGGACGTCCTGAAGACCTTGTTGTGCTTCTTGTAGGAGCAGTTTGCATTTCCCGTAATCGGAGCTTGTTTCGTCCAATTGACCTTCAACTTCTTTGAGTTGATTCTCTTTGTGAAGCAGGGCGGTTTTCAATTCCTCATTTTCTTTCTGAAGTGAGGTATTGTTGTCTTCTAGTCATTGCTTTTCTTCCTTTGCTTGTTCCAGATTTAGCAACGTCTGATCAAGCATAGCTTGGGTGCCTTCTTTCTCTATGCGAGCTTGTTCCTGCTTTTTCACAAGGGATTTGTTCTCTTCCTGAAGAGAAAGGATGGTTGTTTGTTGTTTCACCAGTTCCTTTTCAGCGTAGAGTACTTGGGTTTCAGCTCGTTTTAACCTTGCAATCAATGCTAGTGCAAACTTTCCTAACACACCGGGGATTTCTTTTGCTTTCGGTGGGTTAGTTTTGCATTCATCCAAAAGTTTTTTCGTGATTTGCTTCAAATCTTTTGGTGGAGTATCCTGAACTTGTTTGGAGAAACCGGGTATAAGGTCGGAAGCCAACTCTTCCAATGTTACTTGAAGGTCATTCAATTCGTCAGGTGGACTCGACATGTTTGACCGTTTGTGTAACGCTTAGCTTGAAATCAATTCGTTGATTATAGCTAAAGTTGTGAGTCAAGGGTTAACCTTGAGTGTCGTTTTACAGTGAGGGTAATTACAAGCTTCTTTTTGGAGTTTGTTTCAACTTCCAGGCTTGTAAGTAGGAAAGCAAATATTTTGGAATTCTTAAGAAATGTGGAATATGTATTAGTTTATTTGTTGACACTGTATTTTGATTTGTATTTCACAAGACAAAAGCAAAAAAAAAAAAATTGTGTCGATTGACTTTTTTTTTAGTTCAGTTATCAAAGTGTAGTTTTGGAATAGTCCTCAACTAGGTTGTGACTTTTTGTTGAATCTCACTTGAAAGTAATGATTTTATTTACAAAAGAAAAAGAAAGCAACAAAAATAGAAAAGGTTAAATGCTTTAAGGCTTTAGGGTTACAGTTTAAGTCTTCACTTTGTTTTAAAGTTAGAACTGGCTTTGTTCTATTTGTTAAAGCTTATCTTCATTTAAAGCCTTTCAATGTTTTAATATTTACAAGTTAGGAAACAAATGAATTGTCTTTGCGTATTGTCACTAAGGCTTCCTTAGGATTAAACGATTATTTAAAAAAAAGGAAGAAAAAAATGTTTTACAGACTAGTCAAAGTTTTCACCTTTTGACTTATTTCAAATCCTGGTGAGAAATAGTGAGTTGGTTAAATGTTTTCCTTCTCCTGGGGAGGAAACATGAATCAAAGCAACACTGACTGTAAATAAGCTAAAGCTTTCAAGTGTTAATTGCTGAATGTGGTTTCCTAATTTTGGGAAAAATTTTGGTTAAATATTTAGTAAATCACTAAATCTTTTACCAACATGCACAGGATTAACATTAACTTGAGTCTAAACGAACATTGTCATTTATTTGAGTCCCTAAGTTGAATGGCTTCCTGTGAAAGAAATCTCACAAAGTGATATTTAAAAACAAAACACATATATATAGCTTCAAAAGTTTGCAGACTTTTAGTGTAAGATGTGTAAATATATGCTTTTAACTAAAAAGATTAAAATATGTGCTTAACATACGTGAGTAAATACAAAGTCTATGCTTCTATGTTCTTTCACTGTGTATATATGCAGTCAAAAGCTCTTCCACCAATGAGAACAAACTTCAAACCCACAAGTTTCTTTTTCCTTTTGGTTCTTGGGATAAAACTTTGATTTGGGTTTAAATTTAGATTGTTCCGGATAATTCGGATTGATTTAAAGTTAATTTGGAAGCTCTGTTTGATTATAAATCAGCTTAATAGATTTGCTCTGCTTTAATCCGAGTGTGCATTCATGCAAGAAATGCAACTCCTATAGTTGACCACACGATGGAGGCAGTTATCTCTGCCCTCCCAGGAGGAGGAGACACTGGTGACGTCGCTCTGGGCGGGTCTACCGGTCTCACTCAAAATGGCAGCTAGGGTGACTCCCTCTTAGCGCCTTCAAAATGGCGTCTGCACGCTTACTCTGCTCATGCGCAGTTTTTCGTGCACGCCTTTTGGTCACGTGCGCAACTGTACGTGTTCACGTGACACGTGATGCGGACGCGAGTCTTAGCGACAACGCCACGCCTTGCTTTTCAAAATGAGAGTTTAATCTCCAACTTTCACAAATAATGTTACCCCTTTAATTCCGGGTATAGTTTAGTGCTACTTCCCCAGCGGTTTATTCAGTGACCAGATCAAACTGCGTCCAGCTTAATCTGACGTCACCACGCTTGGGTAATTAAATTACAGAACTGGCCAGTTTAATTAAACCTTTCGGGATAATCGCCGGAAGGTTAAACTGGCGAGAGACAGGACGGTTTTCTTCGCGTTTCTGTCACTCTAGGCATTTATTTTTTCTTAATCCAGCATATAATATTGCTTAGATAGATAGATAGATAGTTTAGTTTATTTCGAACACAAAAATATAACAAATACAAGCAAATGGCAAATGCAATAAAGTAACAGTATACACTGTTCGAAAGGGAGAAGGAAGAAGTGAACACTTATTAATTCCATCTCCTCTATTCCACAGATACACCCATGTGAATTTTATACAAATTACCACCTTTAAGACCCCAAGTAAACAATTTACTGTATTTTTTACAAATCAACATTAACACCCATCCATTCTAACATACAATGATGTCCATACATCAAAATCAGCCTCAAACAACACAGATATACACAGTGCTGTCCCACCCACCATTCCATAGTGTCCCATAATATCCTAGAGTGAACATAATGAATCGTGCATATAACTACTACCCTTCTAACATATACCCTTTCAGCAAGGGTATATGTTAGAAGGGTATATGGGTATATGCTTAAAGTAGAACTGAACTGAACGGCATTGAACGGCACTGGGTGATAGTACATACAGTTATAAAGATAATTTATCATTGGCACCCCCTCCACAAATCCCGGAATCTTGGAGAAAATCGCGATTTTGAATTTCCCGCCCTGAAAAATCAGACAAATCCGCCGATTAACCGGAAGTGCAGCCGGAGTTCCGCATGACGTCACAAGTGTGACACAGTCCTCCATGTTTACCATTGCGAGCACGTCGACACTGGTTGTTTTTGGTGCATTTTGTCGTGATAGTCGACTACAAAACACTTCCAACACCTGGGAAGATCTGTTCAGTGGCCAAGGAAAGCTGTCATGGCGACGAAAGAAAAGAAAGGGAGAGGAAAAGCGACCAGGAAGCGATGCATTTCTAGATATAGATATTACAGTGATCCCTCACTTATCGCGTTTAATGGGGACCAGAACCGACCGCAAAAAGTGAAAAACCGCGAAGTAGCGTCACCCCCCCCCAAGGGCGTCACAAGCACTATTTTGCAAAAAAAGCCACAAGAGAACAGTGAAAAGTGCCACTAAGCAACACGAGCGATAAAGAACAATGAATGCGGTCTTCCTTCGCTGGGTATGGGCACTCTGCAGGGAGAGAAGCTGGGTAAAACGTCTCGGCCAATCAGCTTGTGAGGTAAAACGTCTCGGCCAATCAGCTTGCGAGATTCCCGAGCGGTGAAGAGGTGGGCCGAGAGGAGTGGAGCGGTGGTCAGAAAGGTGGATTTTGAGTTGTGCGGGCTCTCCGTGTTGATACCTGATGTTCTAATGTAGTCTCCCTTCCTTCTGCTAGTGCCCGGGCAACTTTTGTGCCATTTTTTCTCAATTTTGAATTTTTGATGAATATTTTTGAAAAATCCGCGATGCACTGAGGGCGCGAAAGGTGAAACGCGAAGTAGCGAGGGATCACTGTATTTATAAATAGCACAGTCAAATGCAGAGGCCAGTTCTGTTCATGTGTATTGCCACTATAGTCTGTAGAAGTATTGTAATACATAGCCCAATTTTTTGAATGAATGAATGAATTTATTTATTTCGGATAGTACAGTACAGGTTGAAAAAAACTGAATGATATAACAACAAGGTCAAATTGAACAATGACTCATCTGATTATACAATTCAACGTAAGTTATCCGAAATGGGTGATGGCTGAAGCCGCAGCTTATATTGCCCACCCATAATCCATCCAAGAATTCAAAAGAGAAAACAGGCAAGAGCGATTACAATTCAAAACAAAACTAAGACAAAATGTGACAGAGAAAAAAGAAAACTAAGCTACAACACAACACAGGCTGGATATGTTACAACTCGCCGCTCATTAGCGGCGCCAGCTGCGCGCACACTTGCGCCTCGTCAGCAGCGTGGGATATAAGCCACTCTGCCCTGGGCTTCGGCATGAAGCCGTCTGATTCCTTCAGCCCTCTTGCTGCAGAGGAACCCCCTCATCTCCCAGCAAGATCTACAGCGTAAGCATACCTACCTTTGCCTTGCCAGTCTCTCCCCTGTGCACAGGTGTATTCCCCGGCGGCGGACCTCGCCTCTGCATCGCCGTCTGCCAGCTGCTGTCACAGGTGCATCAGGTCTCTGTCTCCCGGGCTCGCCCTTGTGCACGCCTGCCACCTGCCACACTCCTGCATCCTCCTCTGTCTCGTCACCGATCCTGAATGCCTCTTCACTCTGAAAACTCTGGTTTTCTTGACTGCTGGAACTGCTGGAACTGCTATCATCTGCCATTGTTGTTTTGTTTAGGGATCACACTCGTGACATCACGCAGCGTCGTCTGCACTACTTCCAGTTTGTTTGGCACTGCCAGCCAGAGGCAAAAGTTTATCGGCTTATAGCTTGGCCATCGCACAGCCTAAAAATTTCTTTTATGTGTTGAAAAATACAATAGGTAATAAGGAATTAATCTGCTATTCTACTTTTTGCGCCAAAAGGTGGGTTCAGTTCTACTTTAAACTTCTTTGCATGCATCAAAAACTGTTGACCTTAGTGGGTGAATCACTCACCCCCCTTTACAGCTATCAGCCACCAGACTCCTCAGCGGGAGGTTAGGTAAACAAACACAGCAGACACACAGGCAGGAGGAGAGACGCGGCCTCAGCCTCTCAAACAAACACACAGACTCGCCGAATAGTGGATCAATATTTGCAGGAAAAAAAAAAAACAGCTTATGATTTCAATGAATTTTCTTTTTGCATGTATGTTTCCTAATTACACAGGCGTCACACGGGTGCACCAATAAACTGTCGCGTGAATTGCCTATAAAAATATTTGTCATAAGGTACAGGAATTATTTATTTTATTTAATAGTGGGTGTGAAAGGGGGTGGAGTTAAACCATCACTTCTACACCCACTAAATTAAATAAAAGCATTCGTAAAAGGGGCACCAGTCCTAACGGACAATAATATTAACTTTAATTTTAATTAATTTTGTACCTTCAATTACTTAATGAATCAGTCTCAAAATTTCAGTGAGTTCTTGTCCTGCCGTGATTAGGAAACATGTATATGCGAAAGAAAAACGCTTCAACTTCTCTCATTTACCCTTTATTAAACTTATTCAGGTTACATGGCATGGCGTTCAAATGATGGATAAACAGATTCAGATGATAACAGCGTAATATATCACATCAACTGATATTGGATTCCTGAACATAACATCCAGCGTTACACCTCTGTAGAACCAAGGAGGAACCAAACTTATGTTTCAACGGTAAATGAGGCTGAAATGTTTTAACAAAACAACGCAATTTTATGGGGAAAGTTCATAAGCTAATTATCTAAAATTGAATTCTGAATTAATCTACAGAAATTTAAGGGCAGTTACTTAAAAATGACTAAGAGTTTTCCTTCAGTTTGTAGCTCTATCCTGTGGCTGAGAGACTAATTGAGCCCTGAAATACGGGCTATATTTAATTGTAATTTAATTGTTAGGACATCACGTTTTAACCCCGGAGATAGGAGAAATAAGAGTTTCACTCACGCAACAGCGTGAAACTCTGGTCCACGTTTCCGCGGGTCGGTACCACTGGGTTTTGAAGTTAGGACGTCGGAGGAAGCGGCTGCTGTCCTCACAGCCGTGGAGGTGATAACTCAGCTGGGGGGCCCTTCAAGGAGACAGTTTCAGCCGTGGATGGTTTGTCTCAGGGCGGCGTGAAAAGTCCTTGGAAAAGAGTCCAAATTTGAGGTCTCTTGTAGCGGGATAGACCAAAAAAACTGAAGGAAAAATCTTCTTAGTCTCTGTTCACTTTAAACTAGGCAAATTAAAGGTCCACTTTAATGGCGTGAAAAGTCATGAAAAAAAACATTAGAAAAACATTTACTAGGATAAGAATGGCTTCTGAGGTGAAGGAAAAAGTTTGAGAATTTGATTCTCTGAAAAAGCGAGCTCTAAAGAAAAAGTGTTTTCTCCTCAGTAACCAGAAAGACTTGACAAACTTCACAAAGAACAGAATAAAACTTCACAGGGCCTTGAAACGGTGGAATGAAATCTTCTTCTGAGATCTAGATTACTATTCTGCTTCTTTAATCTTAATTTAGTTCCTAATCTTTCTCAAAATCTCTTTCTTTCTTCTTTCTGTTTCTAATTCTTAATTCTATCACCGTTCTCTTTTTCTTGCTACTTGTTACATTGTTACTTTACTTCTTGCTAATCTTACTGCCTTTTGTCTGATCTTACTCCTAAAACTCAAATCTAACTTCTCTTTTAAAGTTACCTCGCCGGGTCGTAAAACTGATGATGTCAATCGCAAGACTGACCAATCGACTTTTTCAGAAGCAGTTTGAAATGGCTGCTATCCAATGTGAGAACATTTCTTTGTTTGAGAGCAGCCAATCAAACGAAGACACCATCCCATGAAATTGCAGAGGAAAAATCAACACTCAGTCAGTTCTTATGAAATTAGGTGCTCAATATAAAATCTAACTAAATTAAATGACTTGGCTAATATTTGGTGATCATGCATTTATACCATTACTCCAATATTACATTTGTTTGAATAACACTCATGAATATAACATTTCTTATACATAATTATAATACATGCATTCACATTTAGATCAAAATGCAGCAAACCATGCAGCAAACCATGGTTGGTGATAAAAGAGGGATGATTTTCAGTGTCCTTAGGATCCAGAGGATAAGCTGAAAGAAACTTAATGTTTAGAACAAATTAAAAGTCATCTTACATACTGAAAACACATTTCGTAGGTATCCACTAGGAGGTACTGTTGAGCTGTAGATGATTTCCTTTAGGTCCATGGTATCTGGGCGAAAATCTGGATAGTATCGTGGAGCTATAAACCCGTCAGATTAAGCGGTTTATGACTCTTTTTTAAAAGCATTGTTTCCTGTGAAAAGGTACATTATCAAATGCAGTGTTCACGTTGAGAGGTCTGGTCTCCTGAGTTTTATGTTCCTTTGAGCCTTTAAAAGCAAATTCTGATCCTTACAATCTCTGCAAGAGGCAACTGTTTACATTGGGGTCCTGGGAAAGCAAGCATCTTTGGTCAGGCCTGGAAGTGGCCTGCATGAGTCGACATAAAAGCCAGTGATATTCCTGTAACATGCAGAAAAGTAGTATTCCTGTATAAGGAATAAAATGAAATTCCTGTAAACTGGAGAGAAGTGATCTTCTGTCTTGGTTTGAGGAGACAATGATGCTACATAAGAAAATGGTTGTAATCTGTGGAGATTTCAATATTGATTTACTAAATCCATTTCAACAAAATGTAATTACAGAGTTCATGAATTCTATGTACAGTATGAGTCTATATCCCACAATAACATCCCAGTAGAATCCCAGTTCACACTGCTACACTTATTGATAACCTGTTTGTTAATATTATTGATAAGAAAATAGAAAGTGGATTATTGACAAATGACATAAGTGATCATTTTTTAAATTAAATTAAATCACCCTTATTGTCATTCAACCGTACAACCAATCATGTACAGTAGAATGAGATTGTGCTTTACCTATCTACAGTGTCAAATCACACACACCCCAGTGCAGAATCAGAGGGCCGCTGCCATGCAAGGCGCCGCCACAAACTTCTCTCCTCCATTCCGTTATTGCTGAGCACCAAGCTGGACGGCAGGAAGTTCCACTTTTATATGGTCTTTGGCATGACCCGGCCGGGATTTGAACCCCTGCCTCCCGGGTGTGGGGCGGATGCTCTACCAACTGAGCCACCACTCCGGTTTGCCAGTCTTTGCACTTATCCATGGCCACACAGGGGCCAACACAGAAAAAAACAAAAAACTTTAAAATCTTTGAGATACAAATCACAAATTGCATTCTTCCTTTAAAGAAGACTTGCTGAAGCAAGACTGGACAAAAGTCTATGTATCAGATGTAAATGAAGCCTATGACACATTTATGAACATTGTAACCACTCTTTAAGAATTTTTTTTTCCATTATTAAAGAAAAAGCTTAAAGAGAAATTTGTCGACAAGCCATGGTTAACCAAAGGATTACAAAAAGCATGTAAAAGAAAAATTCATTATATAAAGCTTTTCTAAAGAAAAGGACAAAAGAGCAGAGCAGCGGTATAAAACATACAAAAATAAGTTAACATATATAATGAGATGTAGTAAAAGAGACAATTACAGTAAAGAGTTGGAGAAAAAAAGAGATACCATTAAAAATACATAGACAATACTTAACAATATTCTTGGAAATAAAAACAGAAATACAAGCTACCCAACCAATCTTTCAAAAAAAACAAAAAACAAAACGACTCAGAGTGTGAATGCAGTCTCACCTGCAGATGAATTTAATAACTTTTTTTGTTAACATTGGTCCTAATTTGGCTAGAGAAATACCCATTACAGCACCTACAGGTGATACAATAAGCAAAAACATTGCTATAAAAGACTCCATTTTCATAAAGAACACAGACGAGAGAGAGGTCATTGAAATTGTTAAATCATTTAAAAGTAAAACATCTACGGATTGTGATGGTATTGACATGCTTTTAGTCAAAACTATCATTGAATGCTCAGTGAAGCCACTGACATGTATTTGTAACCTGTATCTCCAAACAGGTATATTTCCCAATGCAATGAAAATAGCTAAAGTAACTCCGATATACAAGACGGGTGACAGAGGGGAATTTTCAAACTATAGACCAATTTCATTATTGCCGCAATTTTCCAAGATACTTGAAAAAATATTCTGTGAGAGAACTGACAACTTCATAATGAAGCATAACTTATTGTGTGAGCAGCAATATGGGTTCAGACACAAGAGGACAACTGCATTTGCTCTAATGGAATTTATAGAAAAAATATCAACTGCCTTTGAAAATAAAGAGTATTCAGTTGGGGTATTCCTGGATCTTAAAAAAACATTTGATACAGTGGATCATAATTTATTATTAAAGAAGCTTCAAAATTATGGTATTGGAGGGGGGTAGCACTGTCCTGGTTATGTAGTTACTTAAACAACAGATATCAGTATGTATGTGTTGGTAGCAAAAACTCACAGTTACTGAAGGTTACTTGTGGAGTCCCACAGGGTTCAGTTTTGGTGCCATTGTTATTCAATATGTATATAAATGATATATGTAAAGTTTCGGAAAAAATGGATTTAATATTGTTTGCCGATGACACTAATTTATTATACAGTGGAAGCAATTTGGAACAACTTTTGGATAGACTTGGAAATGAATTAGGAAAGCTTAAACTGTGGTTTGATTCAAACAAATTAAAGCTCAATTTAAGTAAGACAAAATTTATAGTTTTTAACAACCATCACAACAACTCAGTATCTAAACTCAGTGTAAAGGGTGTAGAGATTGAAAGGGTATCCCAAACTAAATTTCTTGGAGTAATAATTGATAATAAACTGTGTTGGAAGTCGCATATTACTTATATTAAAGGTAAAATATCTAAATCAATTGCAATACTACACAGAGTGAAATATTTGCTGAATCAACCCACACTATATACTTTGTATCATTCATTAATACTCCCTTGCATGACATATTGTACTGAAGTATGGGGAAATACATATAAAACAAACATATATCCAATCTTTATACTTCAGAAGAGAGCTATTAGAATAATAAACAAAGCTGCTTACAGGGAACCAACAAACCCACTTTTTCTTAAATTAAAAGCTCTCAAGTTGAAAGATCTGGTTGACTGTAAAACTGCAGTAATAATGTTTAAAGTGAAGAATCTATCACTGCCCGCAAATATCCAAAAGTTGTTCCAAATAAGGGAGAAACAAAATCATTTCAGAGGAACATGTATATATCAAAAACCTTCAGTGAGAACTACCACCAAGCAACACTGTGTCTCAGTGCAAGGAGTGAGATTGTGGAATGCTTTTGGACCTGAATTAAAATCATGTACAACAACTGGACAATTTAAACAAAAATTAAAGGAAGACATACTCTAAACATATATACAAGATGACATGTAAAATCACATAAGGATTATCGTATTCAGTCTGTGTTGTGTTGTTGCTTAGATTTTTGTCACGTTTTGTCTTAGCTTTGTTCTGAATTGTAATCGCTCGTTTTTTTTTTGAATTCTTGGATGGAATATGGGTGGGCAATATAAGCTGCGGCTTCAGCCATCACCCATTTTGGATAACTTATGTTTAACTGTATAATCAGAGGAGTTATTGTTTAATTGGTTGCAATTATTTTAGCAGAACTCTCAGCCTTAATACCAGGTTGTGTTCTACACGTCCTACTTTTAACATTGGTTTTGTAGACAATTTCAACCTGTTTTGGAACCACCCATCATTTATGAGGCCAGATGGCCTCCATCCAAATAGACTTTGTGCACGTGTTTTAAGGGACAATCTGTTCTATTCCATTTAGCATTTTTTAGTACAGTGACTGAAATCTGGTGCGTTAACTCACCCCGAAATTCCTGGGTCTACCAACCAGATATTCTTTGTTTCCACTTCTCATATTAATCCTATTAATCCAAATAATCATCACTGTTTAGATCAGTCTTCAATTTATAACCCCACAGAGATTGTGTCTGTCTTCCATTACACAAAATATTATAACCCAAGACAAATACAACATAACTTGATAAATACACGCCTTTCTGCAGCTCCTTCTCATCCGCCACCCCTCAACTTAACCCCTGTCTTCCCCTTCAGAGAACCTTTGTCTACTCCCCCCAAAGTTAATAAAAATATAATGTATAAACATCCCAAAGTGATTAAACAAAAGGTTGGTAAAACTCAAATTAAACATCAAGTCTCTAAATTTAATGATTTGGCCTCTCTTCCTCCTCATAATTAAAAAATTAAATGCGGTTTATTAAATATTAGGTCTCTAACTCCCAAGTCTCTACTAGTCCATGATCTGTTAATTGATCATCACATTGATTTAATATTCCTTACAGAGACTTGGCTAGGGCAAGATGATTATGTTGGTTTAAATGAATCAATTCCCTCTGGTTATCTAAACTATCATAATCCCAGAAGTTCTGGTCATGGAGGTGGAGTAGCGGCAATTTACCATTCTAAATTACTAGTTAATGTAAAGCAAAAAAACATGTTTTAATTCCTTTGAGGGCCTGGTCCTCAGTATGGGGCATGTTAGCAATCTTAGCTTAAACCCACTTTTCTTTGCCATAGTTCACCGTCCTCCCTCAGCCTACTCAGAGTTTTTATCCGAATTTGCCAAATTCTTAGCTGATTTAGTGCTGAAATCAGATAGAAATAACTATAGTAGGGGATTTTAATATACATGTCGATGTAGATAGTGACTGTCTTAATAAGGCATTTAATTCAATATTAGACTCAATAGGGTTTTCCCAGAAAGTAGAAAATTCTACCCATTATCTCCACCACACACTGGACCTTATTCTGACTTATGGCATAGAAATAGAAAATCTGATAGTGTCTCCTCATAATCCTGTACTGTCAGACCATTGTCTGTTAACCTTTGAATTCACTATTCCTGACTATTTGATTCCTAAAGAAAAAATATTACTACAGCAGATGTCTTTCAGATGATGATGCTACCAAATTTATGCAGATTGCCTCCTCTATGCCATGTGTCAACACAATGGAAATAAGCGATGGAGAGCTTGCTTCTTCCGTAATTGATAGCATGGTAGATAGTGTTACAGCCTCTCTGCATCAGACTCTAGACTTGGTGGCCCCTCTATAAAAGAAAAAGTCCAATCAGAGATTTCTAACCCCTTGGTTTAACATAGAAACTCGTAGCTTAAAACAGAAGACTCGTCAATTAGAAAGAAAATGCCGTTCCACTAATTTAGATGAAATCTATTTAGCTTGGAGAAATCATCTCTTAATTTATAAAAAATCTCTTAGAAAAGCTAGAACAAGTTATTACTCTGCATTAATAGAAGAGAACAAGAATAATCCCAGGTTTCTTTTCAGCACTGTAGCCAGGCTGACAAAGAGTCAGGACTCTGTCAATCCTTGCATCCCCCTAGAGCTTACTAGTCGGGACTTTTTGAACTTTTTCAATAATAAAATTTTATCTATTAGAGATAAAATCAGTCAGATTCTTCCCACCGTAAACTTAAATACAGCAACTACTACAACTCCTTCAATTGATATCTGTTTGGATAAGTTTACTCCAATTGACCTTTTAGAGTTAGATAAAAATCTCCTCATCCAAGCCTTCAATTTGTCTTATAGACCCTATTTCTACCAGGTTATTTTAAAAAAAAAGTCTTCCCATTTATTGGTAGTCGTATTCTTCAAATAATCAATTCTTCTTCAACTGTAGGTCATGTACTGCAGGCTTTTAAAACTGCTGTAAGTCAACGCTTGATCCAGGAGTTTTAGCTATCGTCCAATCTCTAATCTGCCTTTCATTTCAAAAATCTTAGAAAGAGTTGTTGCTACGTAATTATTTGACCACTTGCAGGGAAATGGTTTATTTGAAGAGTTTCAATCTGGGTTCAGAATCCATCATAGTACTGAAACAGCCTTAAGGTGCTTATCCACTAGCCCCGATTAGAAAACCCAACTCTACTCACTTCGGTTCGGTTCTGCCTCGGTTGCTTTTCAACATTACTGCTGGTACACCTGCTGGCACACCTGCGGTGGGTGGGATCTCTTGAACAGCAGGCAGCGCCGAGGCGGCGCCACACTCTCGTGACGTGAAACACGCGACCGAATCCTCCACAACAAAGAAAATGGCTGATGACGAGGAGAGAAGGAAGGAGGAAGGAGAGAGGAATGACTGCGACATGAAACTGGTTAAATCTATGGTGCTGACTTGTTGTGCTCTGCACAATCTGTGTGAGAGTCATGGAAAGACGTTTGACACTACATTGGATGATGCAGTAGATGAACCAGTGGTGGCAGCGACCCAGGGAGCAGAGGAACAGGGAGCCGATATACGAGATGCTGTGCTGTGATGCAGTACTTGTCTATTTCGCCCACATTTATGTGCATACATATTTCAAAAATGTTTTTTGTAAATAAAATGTTGTGCATGGTCCATCTACCTGTCCTCTTGTTCATAACGCTTATCTGTTAAGGTGGGAAGCCATCAGCCTAATGATGAGTCCACACTTCTCACTGTTGTGATAATTGCTCACGCTGAGCGCTCTGACAGCCCCGTACGCTGTGGGGGTCACACACGACGTGTTCCTCCCCACACTCTCAATAATTTTTTTTCCCGTATATTTTTCTCTTTGGCGTACAGAAATGGCAATACGCCCGTATTTGCTAAAATTGCATTTTCCCCGTATTAAAATACGGCGAAACCGTATCACTTCACAGGTATGTAATTACATGCAAAAACACCGCACAGGCCATCTTCACAAAAATCCAGCTCGACAAGCCACTTTTGCTTAGGTGGAAATGCAAATTGAACTATAAATCATGTGCTGATACATGTCATATTCCCATGTAAAGGTCTCCCACTTTTACTTACAAATTGATTTTTAATTTTTGGGAAAAGGGAATATAAATTTTGCACTTGTTGGTAACAATAGTTGTGTGCAACAAAAACACAGTTGTGCATCCTTGTCCGATTTGTCTACTGTTATTAGTGCCAAATTTTTGCTAGATTCCTTCTTAATTTATTAAATTTTGACTGGTGATGCAACATTCAACTTACATGTACTTACCTTTATCAGTGTCTACTGTACAAGTTAAAGCACACCTGTACAACTGCTTATAACATAAAAAATGTACCCGTTCAAGAGAAATGGATTCAGCATTGCAAATTTGTTTAAAATAAAAAAAAAAAAACTACCAAGACATTACGTTTCGTTGTGTTGTTAAAAATTAAATTACCATTAGAAGGCTATACACCTGACCTGATGAACAGCAACATGTGGAGTGAACAGAGAATGGAAAGTGTATGTAATTATTGGCTTTTCTCATACGGTGTCATAACAGATAAACCAGACTTTTAAGGCAAACAATACAATTTTATTCCAGAAGCAAAATTTACAAACCAAAAAACAGACTGGGCGTGGGGAGACATGGTTAGACACGCTGACTGCTAAATGCGTCCACAAGCCTGCCAAATAGGGTCAGGAAATCTCTGTTGAATGATGACATCTCTGCGAGCTCTTCCCTTTGTAACGCAGCGTCCTGCTCCAGGGCTTCACGCGCATCTGCCCGCACATCTGCGGCCACCTGTCGCAAATGCTGCATGTACTCCTGATGGTGTTCTTGCCGCTGGTCATGTTGCCGTTCCAAGAGCCGCATCTCCTCGTCATGCATGTTGACCATCGCTGATGTTTTCGTCTTGCCTAGATGGAAAGACAGAAAGGCATGGTCGTTAAAGCTGGATCACTACATATATTATGGAATTACACAGGTGAAAGTCTGTGGTGGAATGTCACTATTATATTGTGCTTCATTGCTGTATATAAGCTGAACTGTCATGTTGCTGCTCCTCAGTAGAGCAGATTTTGCAACACGCAGGGTGCTGTCTTTGGCTGCAGCCCCCCTGCAAAACTAAAAAGGATTAAGATTAAGAATATGGATGGATGGATGGGTAATGTTTAAACTAGTTGCTTGTAGTGTGGCCGCAGAAATCTGAATGGGTTAATACAGTCAGCTGACGCAAAGCATTTCAATGAAGCATGTTGATTTCAACGGCAGTTCATGAGCTTTATTTGTTTTTATAAAACAGGAGTTACAACAGCACTTCAATCACCACACCTAAAAATGGTTGTGGAACACCGATAAGTGAAGACCAAAGAATAACCTTTTTGTACATTTAAAAAGACATTTTCAATTAATTAATATGCAGCTACAGGAAATTGCATTAATCAATTTGGTACATAACTTGTTAGGCTCCAGCCCCCCCACGACCTGTAAAGGATTAAGCGGTAGAAGATGGATGGATGGATGGATTTTCGACCCAGGTTTCCGCTGGACCTGTTTCAACCAAAAAAAAATCGAGGTTATTGTGCCTTACCGGCACTTGAACGTGACCCAGATGGAGCTGGTGATGTGGCTGACATCGGAGCCGATCCAGCTGGCGCTCCGCCAGACGCAGACACAGAGGCAGGAGAGTCCGGTGTGTCCATGTCCACTGAGGTGGACCCCTGTGATATGAACTGCGATTCTAGAAAGAAAATGCACGCAATTTAAAACTTAACACCAAAGTGCAACATGTACACAACACTCTAAAGTTTTTAACCGGAATACAATAAGCGTAATTCAGCGTTTTGTTCGCGCTAATACTTAACACAAAGCAAGCGTGAATCTGCAGTTGGCTGCAAAACAATAGGCAAGTCTCAGTAACAACCATTACCCACAATCTAACAACCTTCCTATTTCTTAAAAATAGTGAGCTTGGCACAGAAAGGATAAAGTGGCGAAAAGATGCGCAATATCAAAACAACACTCACCATCCACGGTTTCCAAGGCCGTGACTGTGGCCGTGACTGTGGCTGTGTCGAGCCCAATGTCTCAGCGAACCACTTCCACTCCTTCCGATCCGCTGCACTTCGAGCATTGTGGTCCTTCACTGCTCGGTAATTGCTTTTCAGCTTTTTCAGCTTCTCCCGACACTGTTTGGCAGTACAGATGTACCCTTGGGAACCCATCTGCTCGGACACCTGCATTTCGAGTAGATCCGTCCAACTCGCGCTGGATGCGATCGTCGGCTAATATAGAAAGAAAATTGCGCACCTCCTAATATATAATATTAGGAATATATTATTATATAAGTATATTATACAGTATATTAATATAATATACTGTATTAAAGGGGCGCACTGTGTTCAGTGGCTGAACAACTACAAATGGCGGTCGTGGAGTAGATTCAGCAGAAAAAGTTGCTTTCGTGACGTTACGACCTGACCAATCAGCGGCGACCAGTCTCTTAAAGTCATAGGGCTGCACGGTGGCGCAGTGGTTAGCACTGCGGCAGCACAGTTTACCCTTGGCCGGGGGTTTGTGGGGATCGTGGGTTCGATCCCAGCCCCCGACCAACAGTGATCTGTGTGGAGTTTGCATGTTCTCCCCGTGTTGCGTGGGTTTACTCCGGGATTTCTCCGGTTTCCTCCCACATGCCAAAAACATGCATGTTAGGTTAATTGGCTGTTCTAAATTGTCCCTAGATATCTGTTTCCTATAGGCCCTTAGAATAGAGGGTTAGTATTAATGAAAGCGCTTTGAGTGGTCTTTGTGACTAGAAAAGCGCTATATAAGTGCAGGTTAGTTAGTTAGTTAGATATCACACCCATACTCAGCCCTACTCAGCTCGGTTAGACCCTGCCCTGGATCAGGTACTGAAAAAGCACCTGCTAACCGGTGCTGGGGCTAATGGAAAATGCTCAAACGCGGGCTGAGTGGTGCGGTGTAGGGCTAAGTGAGGCTAGTGGAACAGGGCCTTTAGTGAAGGCCACTAATGACCTCCTTATTGCATGTGATAATGGACTTGTTTCTGTACTTGTTCTTTTAGATCTTAGTGGAGCCTTTGATACTATCAACCATGATATTCTACTTGATAGATTAGAACACTATGTTGGACTAAATGGTTGCAGTGGTTTAGATCTTATTTGTCCGATAGGCTTCAGTTTGTTCATATCAATAATGAGTTTTCTTCCGATTCTAAGCTCAGTTATGGAGTTCCACAGGGATCTGTGCTAGGCCCTATGTTACACCCGGAGGGCGAAGAAGAGAGGCCAAGTGGCGGACTTTTCAGCGGTTTATTGACTTCACTTTTACAAACACCAGGCACGGCACTCTGACACGGGACATCACCTGATAACGGCCACATCACTCTTCACCATTTTCCCTTCACACTCTAGAACATTCTCCACTCTTCTTCTCTCGCGCTCTAACACTTAACAGCGTCTCATCACTACCGAGCGCCACCTGTGGAGCAAAAGCGTTACTGCTTCTACTGACAAACACTTTACATTAAAACAGTTCAAATTCAGTCCTTTAGTTACATTTCCTATAAATGCTCATATTTACCATCAATATTTAAATTACAGTCTTTTAGATACATTTATTAGAAATGTCTATATTAGCCATCAGCATCTAATCAAATCTGTTTTCTGGGGTTTCTAGAGGTTGTCCAAAATTGACTTTTTCCTACACTCACCCCTCGAAAATTTAATGTCGACCCGACATTACAAACAACTTTTCCAAAACTCTTTTTTTTTTCTCTTTCACAGTCCACAATTGGTAACCATGTATCTCATGTAAGTAGGATATTACTAAACAGGAGTCAGAGTTCTTTAAAGTCCATAAAGATGCAAACTGGTAATAGTCCATAGTACAGCATGTATCTCCTGTTCCATGCAATACATTTGCAGAAGAGGTCTTTGTGCACGATGATCATCAACCGCTCCTTCCATCATGGTGGGTATCTGCATCTTTCCTGAGAGTAAGGGTACTCAATCTAGTCATAGCCTACCAAATAAACCTTTATGTGATGCCTGTACCTTAGTAACACACTGAAAATCTTTTTTTTTTTTTAAATCAACCATAAAAGTAACTTGGTGATGAGTTTAGTCACTACTCATTTACTTTCCAAAACATTCATGTCTGAACAATGGTTATCTCTAGCTTCTACACACTTTATATTTGTGTTAAACAGATGAAGTGCAAGGTTGGCCTAACTTATCATAAGTAAATCTCAACGTCTGTTTTCTCATTCTTGAAGGATACGTTTTAGCAGGGATCTCGACAGGTCCCTCCTGGTCACTGGAACTGGACTCCGACACCACATCACCCTGGTCCTGGTCTGCCTCAGCTGGATCTGGGACCACTGGATTGTTGACCTCTGGTGCCAGCTGCACCTGTGTGACGTCATCTGTGTCTTGGTCCTCATCCTCTGGAGTAATGTCACTGTGCGGGTAGAACTCCGGTGCATCGGCTCTCAGTGGACGGTGATTTTGATCCTTTCCAGCTCGTAATCCGATTATGGCACTCCAGCCCTCCTCATCTTCATCGTCCGTGCTGTTTTGTCTGTCCACATTCCTTTGTCTTTTAGACTCTCTTTCTCTTGTTTTATTAGAGGCATGCGCCACTGTTTCCATGGAAAGAAAGTCACAGGGTAGCAAAAGGTTTCTGTGCATGACCCGAGTGCGCCCCTTGCCGTTTTCAGGTCTGATCTCATACACTGGACTGTCTGGGTACTTCTTTTGGGTCACTACATACACCTTGTCTTCCCAGAATGATCTTAATTTTCCTGGCCCACCTTTTTCGGTCAAGTTTCGGACCAGTACTCTGGATCTAGGGGGCAACTCAGCACCGTAAACCTTTTTATCATAAAGGGCTTTACTTCTCATCCCTTCTTTGTTTGCTGTTTTAGAGGCAAGTTTGTAAGCTTCAGCCATTGTAGCTCTCCACTTTTCAGCATAGTCCTGCTGAGAAACACTCTGCTCTCTTGTTGTGAGGCCAAACATTAGATCAATGGGCAACTTTGGACTACGGCCAAATAGCAGAAAATATGGTGCGTACCCCGTAGCCTCACTGCGCACGCAATTATAGGCATGAACCACTTTTGCCAGAGAGGACTTCCAGTCTTCCTTGGCTGCTTCGGGCAAATTTCTGAGCATTGCCAACAGTGTAGGATTGAATCGTTCCACCTGCCCATTCCCTTGGGGATGGTAGGGCGTTGTTCGGGACCCCTGCACACCACTGTACTCCTGGAGTTTTGCAAAGAGTTTATTTTGGAACGCTCTACCCTGATCGTGATGGAGACGTGTGGGAAAGCCAAATTTGAGGGCGAAATCCCCAAATATCTTCTCAGCAGCAGTGTGGGCAGCCTTGTTGCGACAAGGATAAGCCTGGGCAAAGCGAGTGAAGTGGTCCATTAGCACCAGGATATACTCATATCCTCCTTTGCACCTCTCCAAGTGCAGGAAATCAACGGACACCAGTTCGAATGGATACGTGGTGACAATGTTAGTCAGTGGTGCCCTTGTTATCTTGTTGGGATATTTATTCTTCAAACAACTGCAAACTTTAGTGATGTAGTGCTCAACATCCCTTTGCATATGAGCCCAATAAAAGCGCTCCCTTATCAAGTTCATGACTCTCTCTACCCCTAAATGGCCCATGTTTTCGTGGAGCTCTTTGAACACAAGCTTGTGAAACTTTTGGGGTAGAAGTAGCTGGTCATGTGATGCCGTTTTCCTGTACAGCAGTCCATCATCTTCTAGGTACAGCTTGTGTTTTTGCCTGACTAAAGCTGCAATCTTACTGTTCAACTGTTTTCCACTTCTTGACCATTGTTTTGACAACACATAACGCAACACTTCTCCAATCACAGAGTCTTCTTCTTGAGCTCTTTTTAGAGCAGTCTTTGATATTTCAGCTACAGAGCTGGCTTCTCAATCTGCTTCACTAATGAGAGTAGAAATGGTGACTGGGCAGAGCCATGGTTCATTTTCTTGTGACTTTACCTTGACTGCCTGCGCCACACAGTGCATTACATCAGGATCAACATTTTTTTTTTTTTTTTTTTTTGTTACTTATTTGTACCCGTAGGTAGACTTGGTTTGCAGTCTGGTGACAAGCCACCGGCTGCTGGTCGCTGCGTGCGCGAGCGCCCTAAACCTACATGTTTTTGGTATGTGGGAGGAAACCGGAGAAATCCCGGAGTAAACCCGCGCAACACGGGGAGAACATGCAAACTCCACACAGCTCACTGTTGGTCGGGGGCTGGGATCGAACCCATGATCTCATGATCCCCGCGATCCCCCGGCCGAGGGTAAAACTGTGCTGCCACAGTGCTAAACCACTGCACCACCATGCAGCCCACAAAATGCATTTTGTGTGCATTTGTTCATGTACTGCTCCATATCTAGGGGCATACGTGAAAGGCCGTCTGCATCTCTGTTTGCTTTCCCAGGGCGGTACTTAATCACAAACTGGAAATCAGCTAGTTCTGCTACCCACCTCTGTGTGGTTGCATTTAACTTTGCGGTGGTGAGCACATACACTACCGTTCAAAAGTTTGGGGTCACCCAGACAATTATTTTGTGTTTTCCATGAAAAGTCACACTTATTTACCACCATGAGTTGTAAAATGAATAGAAAATATAGTCAAGACATTGACAAGGTTAGAAATAATGATTTGTATTTGAAATAATAATTTTTTCCTTCAAACTTTGCTTTCGTCAAAGAATCCTCCATTTGCAGCAATTACAGCATTGCAGACCTAACATGATTGCACAAGGGTTTTCTAATCATCCATTAGCCTTCTGACGCAATGAGCAAACACATTGTACCATTAGAACACTGGAGTGATAGTTGCTGGAAATGGGCCTCTATACACCTATGTAGATATTGCACCAAAAAACAGACATTTGCAGCTAGAATAGTCATTTACCCCATTATCATTTACCCCAATGTATAGAGTGTATTTCTGATTAGTTTAAAGTTATCGTCATTGAAAAAAAGTGCTTTTCTTTCAAAAATAAGGAAATTTCTAAGTGACCCCAAACTTTTGAACGGTAGTGTACGTTAGGGGATTATTGTCCGTATAGACAGTGAATGGTGGGGAATAGTACAGGTAATCCCGAAACCTCTCACAGATGGCCCACTTCATGGCAAGAAACTCCAGCTTCCCTGAATGAAGGTGGTAGTTCTTCTCTGGATTTGACAGTGTCCTGGAGCCATACACTATCACCACCAGTTTGTCTTGTTGCCGCTGATATAACACCGCCCCAAGCCCCTCCTGTGAAGCATCACAGTGCAAAATGAAGGGTTCCTCAAAGTTCGGGTAACCTAACACTGGGGGCTGGGAGAGAAAGTCAACAAGTTGACAGAGCACTGCATGATACTCAGGGCGCCACCTGATTGCATGGGATGAGGGCAACTGGCCACTATCTTTCTTTTTGACATGTGTTTTCGAGTTTTTCTTTGCTTTATCTGTGTGGTCGTTAGCAAGAAGGTCGTAAAGAGGCTTTGCTATACGGGAGAAGTTTGGAATATAGCTGCGGTATTATGAAATAAAACCTAGCAATTTCCTTAGCTCTCCAACAGTGGAAGGTTGCTGCTGTTTAAGGGTCTGCACCGGGGCAATGTCCGCAGGGTCCATAGTGTAGCCCTGTTTTGTTACCATTTTACCAAGGAAACGTACCTGCTGCTTGAATAACTCACATTTCCGGGGAGTCAGCTTCACCCCATGGCTTTGATAGCGGTGCAGGACGCTCCTCAGGTCTCGCAAGTGGTCTTCAAAAGTCTGTGAATGAACAAGGTTATCATCGAGGTAAGGCAGACAAATATCATCCCTCAACCCCCACAAACACTCCTCCATAGATCTTTGGAATGCTGCTGGTGCTGAGGACAAACCAAATGGAATTCTTACCCACTCAAACAAACCCCAGGGAGTGATAAATGCAGCGAGGGGCCTACTCGACTCTTCCAGGAAACCCTGGTGATACGCCTTCCCTTGGTCGAGGACTGAAAACCACGCACTCCCATTTAGACTGTTTAGCATATCTTGTATGCGGGGAATTGGGTGTCTGTCAGGGATAGACTTCTTGTTCAGCTCTCTAAAGTCACAGCACAAATGCAGGCCTCCATCTTTCTTTCGCACACAGACGATTGGACTGGAATATGATGACTTAGATTTGGTGATCCAGCCCCTGTTAAGCAGGTCTTCTAAATACTCCTTTACTTCTTGATGAAGTGGTCTGGGAACAGAGATATAAGTCTTTTTGACAGGAGTGGAATCCTTGAGTCGGATCTTCAACTGTAAAGAGGGAATTGTCCCTACATCATACTCATCACGGGAAAACGCTTGCCGTTCCTCCCGTAATAGCTGCTTTACTTGCTCTTGTTGTGTGGGCGAGAGATGATCAAGGGGAACTGGGGGGTCCCACATGTCCATAGTCTCTTTGACGGCACAGTTCATTTCGGTCTCTTTCTTCCTTCCGGTTTCACTCGTCGTCGGGTCAGCTGTCACTTGGTTTACAGCAGGGGGTCTAATATCTGCCGGGTAAGCAGTTTTAACTCTCTGTGTCTGTCCCAAAATGGTGTTAGCGGGCAGCTGGATATCACGGGAAGTACTGTTTGTTATAGGTATTTTGAACATAGATCGCCTCCCTTTCCATAACTGCACCAACCCACTTTGCATCTGCAAACCCTCCGGTAATTGGGTGTACTGACTCGGCTCAAACAAGACATCTTGTGTGTCTGGAAGTGAGCCTGCCCTAACAAAACTTTTAACTGGTTTGGTTTGGAACAGCAGGGATGGTGACCAACTCACTGCCAACTTTTACCATTCCTTCCCCCAGCCTATCCTCCTCACTTTGCATCACCTTCAAAAATACCTCAGTTTTTTTACAATCAAAGGAGAAGGCTGCACTAACAGCTTCACTGATGGCACAAGGGGGGTTAATACCCATCTTCAGGACATGGTCAATCACGTTGAACCCAATGATAGGCTGCTCTGCCACTCCATCCCCCTTCACCACTAGCACGGGAACTAAGAGTTCCACTGGTGGGCTACTATTTGTCGGCAGCTTGAAAGTGACTTTGACCCACCCTGAGAATGGAATTGGTGACTGGTTCACTGCCCTCCCATTCAGAATACTTGGACCCACCAACTCAGCTAAGTCTCTGACGGTGGTGTGTGGCAGGTGCTCCTGTCTCCAGGCGTCATTCATTAACCAGACCTGTGACCCTGTGTCCCACAATGCTTCTGTCTCCTTATCATCGAGGAAGCAGGTTATGACATTTTTTTCCAACCAAATTGAGCAACTGTAATCGGCGATTAGGGGACAGTAGATTAACACGGACTGTTTCTTCAGGAGGTGCCTCTGTGTTAGCTACCAGCCTTGCTTCCAACCTCCGAATACTGTCAGTGACTAGCTCATACAGTTCTTGTGTGTTCTGATGTGGTTGCGACAGTATTGGCCGCCGTGTCTACTTGCCCTGTCCTTTTTCCAGGTCTCCTCCCTATCCGACATTCCCTTGACATGTGGCCGCTGAATCCACATCTGAAGCAGCGGTCGCACTGATCGCCATTGCTGGTGGACTGACAGCTCTTGCAGCCACGTGTCCTCCTGGCTCTTTGAGCGTGAGGTGCTCTGGGAGACTCACGTATGGCCTTCTTGATCTCCTCCATGTCACTCTTCAGCTACGTGACTATGTCCAGGAGCTCAGATTCCGTGCGGGTCACTGTGCTTTGGGATTTAAGGATTTTACCTTTTGTCGATGGTGGAGGGTGCTCTTGGCCATCCACTCCTTCCACGGTTGCATACTGACCCGTCAGATTTTCCACTCGGCATTCTCGAACTTTGGGTTCTTTCATGTGCCTCTTGAACTTTTGGTGTCGTTCCCATTCAAGACTGGCTGCTGCATTCGTCTTAGAAATCAGAAGCTCATCGGTGACGGCAGGATCCTCCAGATAGCGCTTCAGTTGGTACTTCACGTCAGCACTAATCAGTCCCGTTTCCACCGCCCTCAGAAACTTCCTCTGAATAAGATCAGAACTATACTGCTCTTCCGTGCCAGGCTCTCTGGATGCTGCTAAAAGTCTTTCCTTTAGCTCGATGGCGCGAAACAGGAAGTTCTGAGATGACTCGTTACTGTCTTGTGTGAGGTTTATCAGGCGATGGTACAAGTCAGTCGAACTATCCTCTTTATAATGTCCTCGCAGAATGATGCGCAGCTGCGGCAGGGTGAGATCTGACTTGATCTCCAGCATAGCGCGCAAACTCAATCCGGGACTCACTGCTCTGACAACAGCCTTAATTATCTCAGCCTCACTGTGATTTTTATTTAGGCCCATCTCAATCTGGTGAATGAGGTTGGAATAAGACAACTTGTCTCTTTCGCCCCTCTCTCCTATCTGACCATTTATCCTAAACTCTCGTTTAATGGTCACTTCTGGCAGTAGGGGTGCTGTGGGGACCGTGGGCTGTGTCACAAAATGGCGACTCTGTGGCTGAGTGGCCTCATTATCGGTCAGCCTCGCCATTTCCTCTTCAACCCTTCTAGTTGATTCAAGGATACTTCCACGCAGAGCGGCATATTGGCTTTGTAAACTTGCGAGTGCCTCTGCCCCCCAGCTCGTGCCGGCCACTGCCGCCACCTGCGTCGACGATTCGCCTTGCTTAGCTTCAGTAGCACATGCAATTAGCTTTAGCAGAAACCCGTGGGCTACATCCTCCTCTTCGCTTTCAATGGTTTTTTCCACCTCCTCATTTAACAGTCGTATCAGCGTGTACTTTTTAGAGGGCTTGGCTGGGTTTATCTTTGCAAACAAACAGACCTCGTTTAGCTGTTCGGCCTGTAATGGCACCAAGGACTCACTTAGCTTATCTTGTAGCTGCTCCAATTCCATCGTGTCTGTTTTTTTTATTTGCTCACTCACCGTCTTAGGCACAACTGAACCATCCTCTGCTACCAAATTTTGTTACACCCCGGCAGGCGAAGAAGAGAGGCCAAGTGGCAGACTTTTCAGCGGTTTATTGACTTCACTTTTACAAACACCAGGCACGGCACTCTGACACGGGACATCACCCGATAACGGCCACATCACTCTTCACCATTTTCCCTTCACACTCTAGAACATTCTCCACTCTTCTTCTCTCACGCTCTAACACTTAACAGTGTCTCATCACTACCGAGCGTCACCTATGGAGCAAAAGCGCTACTGCTTCTACTGACAAACACTTTACATTAAAACAGTTCAAATTCAGTCCTTTAGTTACATTTCCTATAAATGCTCATATTTACCATCAATATTTAAATTACAGTCTTTTAGATACATTTATTAGAAATGTCTATATTAGCCATCAGCATCTAATCAAAACTGTTTTCTGGGGTTGCTAGAGGTTGTCCAAAATTGACTTTTTCCTACACCTACTCTTTTTAGTTTATATATGCTTCCGTTAGGCAACATCATTAGAAAGCACTGTATACATTTTCATTGTTACACAGATGACACAATTATACCTGTCAATGAACAGATGATAGTAATCAATTAGCCAAGTTAGACGCCTGTCTTCAGGAAATCAAAGATTGGATGACTTGTAATTTTCTGCTATTAAACCCAGATAAGACTGAAGTCATTCTTGTTGGTCCAAAAAACCTTAGAAATACCTTTCCAAATCAAACCCTTAGTTTGGATGCAGTTACTCCTTCTCTGAATAGTTCTGTGAGGAACCTTGGAGTTATTTTTGATCAAGATCTGTTTTTCAATTCACATATTAAATTTGTTTCTAAGACTGCCTTCTATCATCTGCGTAATATTGCCAAGATTAGGAGCATCTTGTCTCTGAGTGATGCTGAGAAACTGATCCACACTTTTGCTAGCTCTAGATTAGATTATTTTAACTCATTATTATCAGGTTGTCCTAAAATATCTTTAAAAAGTCTTCAATTGATCCAAAATGCTGCTGCAAGAGTTTTAACAGGTACTAGAAAGAGAGATCATATCTCTCCAGTTCTGGCCTCCCTTCATTGGCTTCCCATAGAGTTTAGAATTAAGTTTAAAATCCTTCTTCTCACTTACAAAGCTCTTAATAATCAGGCCCCTTTTTATTTAAAAGATTTGATATTACCCTATCATCCTAACAGAGCACTACGCTCCCAAAATGCTGGATTACTTGTAATACCTAGAATCTCCAAAAGTATAATGAGAGGCAGAGCCTTCAGCTATCAACCAGTTACCAATCTGGGTTCGGGAGTCTGACTCGATCTCTGTTTTTAAGAATAGGGTAAAAACCTTCCTCTTCAATATAGCCTACGATTAGGGAGGGATCATGTGTCTCTTAACCCTCCCTTTGTTCTGCTGTTAATAGATTTAGACTGCCGGGTGACCTCCAATAATGTACTTGGCTTCACTCCTTTAATGTTTGCTCTCTTTATGTCTCTTCTTTTCATCTTCTCTATCCCCTCACCCCCCAGCCAGTCACAGCAGATGACTGCCCCTCTCTGAGCCTGGTTCTGCTAGAGGTTTCTTCCAGTTAAAAGGGAGTTTTTCCTCTCCACCGTCGCCAAGCGCTTGCTCACAGGGGATTGCCTGATTGCTGGGTTCTTTCTGCAACTGTGGGGTTTCCCCTACATTTGAAAGTGCTATGAGATGACTATTGTTGTGATATGGCGCTATATAAATAAAGTTTTTGGGCGGCGCAGTGGAGAAGTGGTTAGCACTGCGGCAGCACAGCAACCCACCCTTTGCTGGGGGATCCTGGGTTCGATCCCAGCCCCTGACCAACAGTGATCTGTGTGGAGTTTGCATGTTCTCCCCGTGTCTGCGTGGGTTTACTCCGGGATTTCTCCGGTTTCCTCCCACATGCCAAAAAAAACATGCAAGTTAGGTTAATTGGCATAAAAAACTGGGGATTCTAAATTGTCCTTAGGTATGACTGTGAGATTGAATGGTTGTCTGTCTTTCTGTGTTGGCCCTGTGATGGACTGGCGATCTGTCCAGGGTGTACCCTGCCTCTCGCCCAAAGATGCTGGGATAGGCTCCAGCCCCCCCGTGACCCGAAAAGGATTAAGCGGAAGAAAATGAATGAATTGAATTTGAAACGGCACCACGTGAACGTGAATGTCAGTGCAGCCCCCCCCCAAAAAAACCTAGTGTGGTAGTACAAGCACAGCTTCCAGAGGCAATTTAGACAGCCTCTCCAGGGCTTTTCAGATCGAGCCAAAGCAATAACAAATGCCATTGGTGTTTTTGTAGCAGCAGATCTAAGGCCATATTCAGTTTTGAAGAACACCGAGTTTAAACACATTTCTGAAGGTAACTGAGCCCCGGTATGAAGTTCCTTGCTGTGCCCACTTCAGCCAGAAAATAATGCCATCCTTTTAAGAAAAAGCTAAACCTGTTCATGCTGCACTTTAGGTCAGTGTTTTTCAAGGGTGCCCTGGTATGTTCAGGTTTTTGTGGGACATTATTTAATTTAACTTCTTCATTGTCCAAAAAATTGCAAATAATTTGTTATTGTTGTGCATGGGTGCTTCAGAACCTTTACACAACAATGACAAATTATTTGCAATTTTTTTGACCAATTAACAAGAGAAATTAGATAATTAATTTCCCACAGAAACCTAAACATAGCAGAGCACCCTGGTGAAAAACACTGCTCCAGGCAATAACAAACTTTAATTTCCTAAATATAAAATAATTCAGACCATTCAAACTTCTGTTGTTGAACTTGTCTGCATCGTTCATTTGCTAAAAAGAGAATTTATTTGTTTTATTGTATACATTTTATATATTGGAGAATTTACCGCTGGCAGTTTTCAGGGTTGTTTTTTTTTGTCAAAGCTGTTCCCGCTTATACAAAAGATAAGCAGTTTTATGTTTTGCATTTTGTTTCCTTACTGTACCGAAAATGAACCAAACCGTGAGCTTAAAACCAAGGTATGTACCAAACCGTGATTTTAGTGTACCATATAGTCGCGGGGTGACCCGAGCCCTGTAAAAATGTCTTTTGGGTTAGCCAACAGCACACTGAAAATCTTTAATTTTCTTTGTACATCAAGCTGGCCAGTTGGGGGTTTAAGTGTTTATTTGTTGAGCTAATTGCTTTAAGATATTGGTGTAACACTACTTCAGTGCAACAGTGAGAAGTATATGGGAATCATGGAGTGGTTGTTACCTTTTTTTGGTTGTAGTGTGTGGGTTCCTCCATTTTGTTTTCCTTGTGGGTGTCTGGGCTAACAAACAGGAAGAGGAGGATTCCAATTCCTTTTATAGCAGGAAGAAACTATGTCTTGGCGAAACAGAGGGGACAATTCTTGTTTTCATTCCATTAAGCACTATTTTAAACATGATAAATTAATTAAATTTACTTTGTATTTTTCTTGTGAGTTCAATAGTAGCAATTGGAATTCATTTATGTTTTTTTGGTGTTAAAGTATCATTTGGTTAAGTTAACTGATAATCTTTATTCCTGGTTTATTCTAGAGGGAGGGGCTAAAGGTATATAAGGCTGAGTGAAAGACACCCTCTGGAAAGTGATGTTGAAACTGAGGCCGAATTGCAATTTCGTCCCTTGCAGATGCACTGACATTCGTCATGTGAAGTGAAGGGCTGTCCCAATCTGAAATCAAGAAGTGGATGACTGCTCTAGTGATGGCAGAAATGGAACGTTCAAGAGATCAAATCATTTGGAACAACTGATTCAGAAAAAAGAATCGATCTTTTGGAACATTTAAAACATCTCCCCACAGCGACATCTGGTGGCCAAATGTTATAATACTGCACTCAAACAGTCGAGTCTTTTTGTGTGCGTTTCTGGATGGAAGGATGTAATTGGGGTCAAGTTTATTGACAAAGTGCATGAAACCCTCATCTTCCACAATTGAAAAAGGTAGTGAGTCCTTCACAATAAGTCAACTAGTGCCTCGTCTAATTCTTTTTGCCTTCCTGTCAAGGAACAACAAAAAGACTGATTCAGGAAGAATGCTGTCATGCAACTTGATGCATTGTATGGTAAATATTGTAAATATATCTAACTATATGTAAAATATGTAACTATATGTAAATGTACAACAATATGTCTTCTTTTAGTGATCAAATGCATAATTATATTTATTGTAAATAATAATAAAGGTGTATAAATAATAAATATATACTCATATGTGTATTAAAAGACCATGAATACATACTGCAAACACTATGCTGGCCATGGCTTGATTCAGCACTCGGTTGTGTTGTGCTAGGAATTTAGGCGTCAGGATGTTTTGTCCGTAGGTGTCTCCACAAACAGTCATGTGAAAAAATTAGGATACCCTGTATAAGCCTGAGTGTGTGTGTTTTTTTTAACATATGTGGATATTTAATACCAGTGTTTAAAATAATGGAAGATTCATGTAATATGACTAAACAATTAAAAATGAATTAAAGACTTTTTTAAAATTTTCTGTAAAATATAGTGAGGAGTAAGTGAGGATACCCCCCCCCCCATCTTTTTAGGACACCCCCACATTCATTCCCACTTAAAATGGCTAAAATAAACATTAAAAAATGCAAATAAAAACAAAAACAAGGTTAGACATAGATATGTGAACATTTCTTAATAAAGAACTGAATATTTAATGAGGTGTCCTAATTTTTTCACATGACTGTAGTTGTTGTATTATTACAAAATGCAAGATGCTGCATACAATGCATACATTTAACTTTTTTTTCCTCAAGAAGGTCGAAGTGATCCCAGACATCTGATCTGGGACGCTTTCTACCCCCATCCATTTCCAAATACTGTAAATCCAAAAGCACACTCAGTACAAGACACTCAGAGGGGCAAGACTTCGCAAACAAACTGCACTTTAGAGGAGCTTTTAAATGCTTTAGGCATGTGGGGTGATGAATCGGCAGCCAGTCAGGCAAGGACATGAGAAATTATTATTTCACATATAAAGTATTTATATAATACATATATTGTGCATAGAATCAGCATTTTCATATTGTGTAATGGTAGTATTTTATTTATTATTCCATTTTAGAAACAGGATAACAAAATCACTGCATTATTAACTTGTGTTTCACTGATATAAAACTGTGACGTTTCAAAACAGTCGGTGATGTAACGGAACGTGACATTCTCTTTCTGATACAGACCTCGGAACAGTGGTTCGATTCAGAAGTTCCACCTAGGTTTCGGTATGTACTAAAACACTGTTTTGACTTTGCCATCACTACTGCTCACTAGTGTTGGCCAAATGAGGCTTTCTGGAGGACTTGAGGCCTTTCATCAAAATGGTTCACATCATTCAATTCAATTCAATTCAACTTTATTTATATAGCGCCATTTCACAACAACAGTCATCTCATAACACTATCAACTGTAGGGGGAACCCCCACAGTTGCAGAAAGACCCCAGCAATCAGGCGATCCCCTGTGAGCAAGCACTTGGCGACGGTGGAGAGGAAAAACTCCCTTTTAACAGGAAGAAACCTCCAGCAGAACCAGGCTCAGGGAGGGGCAGTCATCTGCTGCGACTGGCTGGGGGGTGAGGGGATAGAGAAGAAGAAAAGAACAGACATGTAGAGAGCAAACAGCACGATGGGGACTCAATCTATGGGAGAGAACAAACAAATGTTAATGACCAGCAAAAAAAAAAAAAAAAAATATTTCATAGAGAGTGAGGAAAGGAGTGAGGCCCAGTGCATTACTGGAGGTCCCCCGGCTGACTAAACCTATTAGCAGCATAACTAAGGGAGGGTTCAGAAACACATGATCCCTCCTTAATTGTAGGCTATATCAAAAAGGTAGGTTTTAGCCCTATTCTTAAAAACAGAGATCGAGTCTGACTCCCGAATCCAGATTGGCAGCTGATTCCACAGGAGAGGAGCTTGATAACTGAAGGCTCTGCCTCCCATTGTACTTTTGGAGATTCTAGGTATTACAAGTAATCCTGCATTTTGGGAGCGTAGTGCTCTGTTAGGATTATACGGTAGTATCAGATCTTTTAAATAAAAAGGAGCCTGATTGTTTAGAGCTTTGTAAGTAAGAAGAAGGATTTTAAACTTAATTCTAAACTCTATGGGAAGCCAATGAAGGGAGGCCAGAACCTCCCAGAACCAGTTTCATGTGAAACTTCATTTTCTCTACCAGGCTATCTAGTGGACAAGGTGTATACAACATGCTGATTTTTACAAGGATATTGTTGGTTTAATGTGTATTTTTTCAATTTCAATAAATGTGCTGTCTTTTAGGAAGTATCAATGAGCATAAGGCAGAAAAATAATAACACTGAGGTGACTACAGTGAATGTGCTTGCGCTACTTATACATTTTTTTTTAAGAAATAATAACTTTTCAACAGTCATACTGTCTTTTTCAGTACATTTGTCTCTGTCCTTACTGTTATGCAGGGCACAATAGTGCCTCAGCATAATGATGTGTTTTTGTTGTATCCAAGCTCTATGAAACACAATAGACACTTCACTGTGCAAATAAAAATAAATTATTAGTATGACCCAACTGGGACATGAACCCTAGCTTCCCACTTGCAGTGCAGATTTTTTTACCTCTAAACTATTACTTAACCATGAATAAGTGAGGCTTTCTTGAACACTTGAGCCTTTCATCAAAATGGTTCACAGACATGGCCTCACGTGGAACTTCATTTGCTCTACTAGGCCATGTAGTCGACAAAGTATACAGATGCAGATTTTTACAATTTGTATTTTTCAATTTAAATAAATGTGTTGTCTTCTAAGACATATCAATGATCATAAGCTTTGTTGCTAAATTTTTTGCAGATCGTCTCCTCTATGCCATGGGTCAACTCAACAGAAACACCTGAAATAAGTGATGGAGAGTCTGCTCCATTCGTGATTGATAGCATGGTTGATGGTGTTACTGCCTCTCTGCATCGGACTCTAGATTTAGTAGCCCCTTTAAAAAAGGAAAAAGTCTAACCAGAGATTTCTTACCCCTTGGTTTAACTCAGAAACTTGTGGCTTAAAACAGAAAACTCGTCAATTGGAAAGAAAATGGCATTCAACTAATTCAGATGAATTCTACTTGGCGTGACGAAATCATCTCTTAATCTATAAAAAAATCTCTTAGAAAAGCTAGATCAAGCTATTATTCTGCATTAATAGAGGAAAACAAGAATAACCCCAGGTTTCTCTTCAACACTATAGCCAGGCTTACAAAGAGCCTTGACTTGGTCAATCCTCGCATCCCCCCTGAGCTTTCTAGCCAGGACTTTCTGAACTATTTCAATCTTAAAATTTTATCTATTAGAGAGGATATCAGTCAGATTCTTCCTACCGTAAACTCTAGTACATTAACTACTGCAACTCCCTCAATTGATATCTGCTTAGATAAGTTTACTCCAATCGACCTCTTAGAGTTGGATAAAATAATTTCCTCTTCTAAGCCTTCATCTTGCCTTCTGGACCCTATTCCTTCCAGGTTATTTAAAATTATTTTCCCAATTATTGGTAGCCGTATTCTTCTTATCATTAATTCTTCTTTAACTCTGGGTTATGTTCCACTGGCTTTTAAAACTGCTGTAATTAAACCTTTACTTAAAAAACCGACGCTCGATCCTGGAGTTTTGGCCAATTATCGACCAATCTCTAATTTGCCTTTCATTTCAAAAATCTTGGAAAGAGTTGTTGCTGTGCAATTATCTGACCATTTGCAGGGAATTGGTTTGTTTGAGGTGTTTCAATCTGGGTTCAGAGCTCATCACAGCACTGAAACTGCCTTAGTGAAGGTCTCTAATGACCTCTTGACTGCATCTGATAATGGACTTGTCTCTGTTCTTGTTCTTTTAGATCTCAGTGCAGCCTTTGACACTATCGATCATACCATTCTACTTGATAGACTGGAACACTTTGTTGGACTCAGTGGAACTCTGTTGCAGTGGTTTAGATCTTATTTGTTTGATAGATTTCAGTTTGTCCATGTCAATGATGGATTTTCTTCCAGTTCTAAGTTCAGTCATGGAGTTCCACAGGGATCTGTGTTGGGCCCTACTCTTTTTAGTCTATATATGCTCCCGTTGGGCAATATCATCAGAAAGCACTGTATACATTTTCACTGTTACGTAGATGACACACAACTATACCTGTCAATGAAGCCCGATGATTGTGATCAGTTGGCCAAGTTAGATGCCTGTCTTAAGGGCATCAAAGCTTGGATGACTTGTAATTTTTTACTATTGAACTCTGATAAGACTGAAGTCTTTGTTGTTGGCCCAAAACATCTTAGAAATTCCTTTTTAGATTATGCCCTTAATTTAGATGTTGCCACTCTCACTCTGAACAGTTGTGTGAGGAACCTCGGAGTGATTTTTGACCAGGATTTGTCCTTTAATTTTTTTTTTTTTTGTTACTTATTTGTACCCGTAGGTAGATTTGGTTTGCAGTCTGGTGACAAGCCACCGGCTGCTGGTCGCTGCGTGCGCGAGCGCCCTAAACCTACATGTTTTTGGTGTGCGGGAGGAAACCGGAGAAATCCCGGAGTAAACCCACGCAACACGGGGAGAACATGCAAACTCCACACAGCTCACTGTTGGTCGGGGGCTGGGATCGAACCCACGATCTCATGATCCCCGCGATCCCCCGGCCGAGGGTAAACTGTGCTGCCACAGTGCTAAACCACTGCGCCACCGTGCAGCCCAATTCACATATTAAAACTGTTTCTCGGACCACCTTATATCATCTGTGCAATATTGCCAAGATCAGGAGCATCTTGTCTCTGGGTGATGCTGAGAAACTGATTCACGCCTTTGTCAGTTCACGATTAGATTATTGTAATTTGTTATTATCTGGTTGTCCTAAAGTAGCTTTAAAAAATCTTCAGTTGATTCAAAATGCTGCTGCTAGAGTTTTAACTGGTTCTAGAAAAAGAGATCATATTTCCCCGGTTCTGTTCTTCCTCAGTTGGCTTCCCATTGAATTCAGAATCAAGTTTAAAATCCTTCTTCTTACTTTCAAAGCTCTTAACAATCTGGCCCCCCAATATATAAAAGATCTGATATTACCTTACCATCCTAATAGAGCATTACGCTCCCAAAATGCTGGCTTACTTGTGGTGCCCAGAATCTCCAAAAGTACGGTGGGAGGCAGAGCCTTCTGCTACCAAGCCCCTTCTCTCTGGAACCAGTTACCACTCTAGGTCCGGGAGTCAGACTCGGTCTCTGTTTTTACGAACAGGGTAAAATCCTTCCTTTTTAATATAGCTTTCGTTTAAGGAGGGTTTTTGTGTCTTTTAACCCCACTCTTGTTCTATTGTTATCTGATCCATACTGCTGGTTGACCTCCAATATTGTACTTGGCATATTACTGCTATGTTCTTTATGTCTGTCCTTTCCATCCTCCCTATCCCCTCATCCCCAGCCAGTCGCAGCAGACGACTGCCCCTCCCTGAGCCTGGTTCTGCTAGAGGTTTCTTCCTTCCAAATGGGAGTTTTTCCTCTCCACTGTCGCTTAGTGCTTGCTCATAGGGGATCGTCTCATTGCTGGGTCTTTCTGTGACTGTGTGTTTTTTTTTTTTTTCCTGCACTGTGGCGCCACGAGATGGCTATTGTTGTGATGTGGCGCATTATAAATAAAGCTGAATTGAATTGAATTGAATAAGCGAAAAAAGAAATAATAAAACGGGTGATTCCAGTGAATGTGTCTGTGTTATTTCATATGCTTTTACTACTTATCCATTTTTATTAAGAAATAATAAATTTTCAACAGTCTTATACAGTCCCAGTATATTCAACTCTGACCTCATTCTCATGCAGGGCACAATAGCAGTAGTGCCTCAGCATAATGATGCGTATTAATGATCCAAGCTCTTTGAAACACAAGAGACACTTTACCTTACAAATAAAAATGAAATTAAAAGAACGACACAGCTGGGATTTGAACCCAGGTCTCCCACTTGCAAAATATATGTATTACCACTAAGCCATCATCTCAGTTAAGACAAACTGCCACTATTTGTCAAAAATACATCAATGGGAGAAACAAGCTCAAACTGTTCCCAAATGGGAGGAGTCCGTGTTTTTGGTGCTGGCTCCATCTGAAAATTGGCTGTGACAAATCCCTTACACAGTTAAACAAAACGTGAGGGATGGAGAACGGCTTCCTGACCCAGTCACGTGGTCCAACGTCAACACATACATCACGAGTCACGCCTCAAAACACGCCTCACCAAATATTTCCTGGATAAGACCGGATCACCGTTTGGAGCACTGGGGCCTGCCTTCCCATCACTACTGCTCACTCGCTGACTTCATGAGCTCTTACCTTAAGTCAGCATGCTATGTTGGCTTAAGGTAAGGGAATTACCCACAGTTCAGCGCACCATGCCGGGGTTTCTCAAGGAAAAGCTCCCGATTGGTCACCTGTTCATCACTGCCCACCCCTGCCACAAAAACAAAAAAAAAACAGGCAATCACAGAAGCATTTAAGGAACTCCAAACATAATTAAAAAGATGATTCCATGTCAGTATAATGTAGCTCACTGGTCTGCAGTGTGTCTCTAGTTGCATAATAAAACATTTTTTATTTACAAACAGGAGCAATGAACAAACATTACAGTTTATTGAGCTTTGTATTGAACATGACTCCAAATTCACACACAGAAACACATCTGCTCAAGGTTTCAAGTATGTATTCATCTGGTATGTTGACTGATTATTATGATTATTTAGTATGCCAGTGGATGACTATAACTAACACATCGTATAAATAAAGGAAAAAAATATATATATACTATAGTGCAGACATTATCAACTATTTTGTGTAATTTTCATAAAAAGTAAAATTATTTTTTTCATAATTACCTCTCTTTCACTCTGTCAGGCTAGTGCCTGCAAGATATTTAGATCAGGCAATTGATTCCTTCTGTTCCTTGGCCTTGAAAATAAAATCATTCTTAAAATAAAAAGTCTGAATTCCACAATACTAAGCAGCATGTTTATCATACACCATTGCCAAGGTAGGATGACATGTCAAAGTGTCCCATTCCTTTTATATCATTTCAAGCCCTCGCAGACTCGCACACTCACACCCTACTAATGGCTACCGCCTAAGTCTACAAGGGCTCAGGGCTTGAGGGCTTATGGAGGAGATTGAGATTTGGCCTGAGACCTTATGAAACAATGAGCAACTTTGTGACAATTGCTTCATGAGTGACAGTGTTATGAAACATCTAATAAAGACTGGTGACTGATTGTCAGAACTGCGTCTGAGTGGAAAACCTGGAAAAAATCTCAATACTTTTATTTTTTTTTTTGAGCATTTGGCCATCCGAAGTCTATTCAAAATGGGATGGCAGGAACAAACAGCACAAAGCAAACAAAAAAACCCCTAATTCCCTCTCAAACTTCCCACGAGCCCTCAAGTCACGTGATGTGACTGACATACCGAGACCTCGCTTGCTACAGTCATGTGACTGTGGGCATGCTGAAACGGTGCTCGATGCACTGCTCATGACACTTCTGCTTTATATTGCTCAAATCGGTGTCAAGTGGGCGGTGTTGAGCATAACATCACTGCTGTAGAGTTGGACAGGCTATCCCAGCATGTTCAAGTTAGAACATCTGCTCTTTATCCAATAGCTATGGGCCTAGCTCCAACCATTTGTTTGTCTGATGATATATTTCCCTTTATGTTTTTTTTTTTTCCTTTGAGATTTTAAAGACCAAAGTTTGTTTGATGCTGCAGTATTTTTAAATGGACACTAAATAAAAACTAGACTTGGCGAAGAAGATTCCTTGCTTCCTGTACACTTCCTCCCCACTCAGCCGGTGTGTGTGTGTGTGTGTGTGTGTGTGTGTGTGTGTGTGTGTGTGTGTGTGTGTGTGTGCGTGCATGCGTGCCCCGATGGGATCACACACCACCACGTGGTGGGGCACTTTGAGCATCTCCATGACCCCTACAGCTATGTCAGCCGGAGTCTCGTACTCCTCGTAGGGTCACCCAAGCCGAACAGGTCGAAGGGTAGAGGCCAGACTAAGAGTGATCCCGAAGATGAAGACCTCAACGGTAGAGCAGGCAGAAGCTGGTAGTAACGATAAACACCACAATGGCTGTAAAAGCGGACGAAGGCTAAGGGAGCACACCCTGACAAAAAGCAAGCTGGTGGTGGCACGCTTTGAGGCAGTTTCCCAAAAATCTGGATTCCGGCAGCCTCCTGCAGTTGTGAGAAAATGCCGGTCGTCTAGGGTCTCCCTTGCCACTGGAACCATCTTTTCTACAATCAAGGTAGTGGCATCGGGAAAAGCGCACCCCCCATGCCACTCTAAAAACCATCACTGCGCAGGTATCTTCTTTACCTGAGTCTCCAACCTCTAAAGTCTGGCGGCGATGGAGCATCCAGTAACGGGGGCAGGTTTGAATGAGCTGGAAGCTCCTAGCTGGAACTCTGCACGTCAGAGGCACAGGACAACGGTCGTTAGCAGTTGGGATTGAGTGGCAGCTGCTTCCGGCAGACTCCTGTGCATCTGAGCAGCCCTATTTAGGGACCGCACTGCTCACCCCAACTGGGGAAAGGCCTAGAAAAGGTGGCCTAAACATTGCCCACTCAGCACAGCACCCAGATAGGAAACCGCACCTGTCGGGACATTCCACTATGCGGTCGAAAAACAAAAACAATACCATTTAGAATTGCAGCATGGAACATAAAGACACTCCTGGATGCCAGTCCGGACAGACCACAGCGCAGAACAGCACTCGTTGCCAGTGAGCTGAAGCGTTACAATGTGGATGTGGCAGCACTCAGTGAGACCCGACTCCTCGAGGAAGGCTCACTCAATGAAATAGGAGAGGGTTATACATTATTTTGGAAAGGACACCCCATTGGTGGTCAACTCCTTCATGGAGTTGGTTTTGCAATCAAGAACAGCCTCCTGCACAAGCTCACAGAATCACCAGTGGGTGTCAGTGAAAGGCTCATGACTCTTTGCATCCCCCTTGCAAAATGCAGGTATGTCACTTTGGTAAGTGCCTATGCACCAACTCTGCCATTGAACGCTGAAGAGAAGGACCGCTTCTACCAGGCACTTGATGACATCCTCAGTCACATCCCGAAGGGTGACAAAATCATGCTGCTTGGTGATTTCAATGCAAGAGTCGGAAAGAACTTGCAAAACTGGAATGGTGTGATCAGTGCCCATGGCATTGGAAAAGTCAACCCCAATGGCATGAGACTTCTTAGTCTCTGTGCGGAACATGATCTTACCATCACTAACACAATCTTCCAGCAAAAGAACAAATATAAAGCATCCTGGATGCATCCCAGGTCCAAACATTGGCACCTGATCGACTATTTGTTCGTGAGGAGGGCTGACCTCAAGGACGTGCTCATCACAAGAGCTATGCGAGGGGCAGACTGCTGGACCGACCACCGCATGATTCTGATAAAGGTCAGAATGCATGTTCGACCCCTAGCTCGCCACGGTGGCCCAAAGAGGAAAACATTCCACTGTGCCAGACTCTCCAGCAGCGACATCTGTGACAACTTCCATCGCTCCCTAGCTGAGAGGCTGGCAGGTATTGAACAACTGATCATCTCAGAGTCTGAGATGGATGAGAAGTGGACCACTCTATCCACCATCCCCTTTGACACTGCAGCCCAAGCTATCGGTTTCAAAACCAAGAAACATCAGGACTGGTTTGACCAGAATGCTGGAGAGATCTCCACCCTCCTGGACAGAATGCACAGGGCACACAGAGCCACCCTGAATAACCCACAATCCCAATTCCATAAGAAGCAATGGCAAGCCCTTCGTTCTGAGGTCCAAACAACTCTCAGGAAACTGCAAGATGAGTGTTGGATCTCAAAGGCCAACGAAATCCAGACTCATGCTGATAGAAACGATATACACAGTTTCTATGATGCAGTCAAAACCATCTACAGCCCCAGAAACTGCTCCCTGGCACCTGTGAGATCTGCTGATGGATCTTCTTTAATCAAGGATCAGGCCATGATAGTGGAGCAGTGGGCTGAGTATTTTAACACTGTGCTTAACTGGCCCACCTCAGTGGACCCAACTGTCCTTGCAGAGCTCCCTGAACATCCTACCTTGCCAGATCTCGACCTCCCCCCAACCTTCAAAGAAATCCTGCATGCAGTAAAAACCCTGAAAAACAATAAATCCCCTGGACCTGACGGCATCCCAGCTGAACTTCTCAAGGAAGGAGGCTACCTCTGTACTCGGACACTGTGTCTCTATATCTCAGAGGTGTGGAGACGAGAGTGTGTCCCACAACAGTGGAAAGACGGCAACATTGTAACCATCTACAAGAACAAAGGAGACAAATCCATCTGCTCCAATAGTAGGGGTATCTCTCCGTTGGCCACTGCTGGAAAGGTCCTTGCCAAGGTCATGCTCTGCAGACTCATCTCTGCAATATCAGAGCGGGTCACCCCAGAGCCACAGTGTGGTTTTCGGAAGGACAGGGGAACAGTTGACATGATCTTTGTGATGCGTCAGCTCCAAGAGAAATGTCAGGAGCAGCATAAGGACCTGTTCATTGCCTTTGTCGACCTGTCAAAGGCATTTGACACAGTGAACAGGGAACTACTGTGGCAAGTCTTGAAGAGATTTGGGTGTCCACCCAAGTTTCTCACCATCCTTGCGCAGTTCCATTCTGGGATGATGGCCTGAGTGGTAGTGGGAAGGCACAGCTCAGAACCTTTTGGAATGCAAACCAGAGTGAGGCAAGGCTGTGTGCTGGCCCCAGTTCTCTTCAACATCTTAAGATAAGATAAGATAAGATAAGCCTTTATTAGTCCCACAACGGGGAAATTCCAGGATTGCAACAGCACAGGGATAGCAACACTCAGATCAACAATCAGAAGGCAAGAAAAAAAAACAAGCAAGCAAGAGCAGCTAATATACATATGTACATATTACTATAAAATATATATATACACACACACACACAGACACACAGTGCAGAGCATTGTAGCTGGATGGAATAAATATATGAATATATGAACACACAGTGCAGAGCATTGTAGCTAGATGGAATAAATATGTAAATATATAAACACCCACAGTACGGAGCATTGCAGCTAGGTGGAATAAATATGCAAGTATATAAACACACACAGTGCGGAGCAATGTAGCTAGATGGAATAATATGTAGATATATAAAAACACAGTGCGGAGCATTGTAGCTAGATGGAATAAATATATAGATATATAAATATAAACACACCCAGTGCTGAGCATTGTAGCTAGATGGAATAAATATGTAAATATATAAACACACACAGTGCAGAGCATTGTTGCTAGGTGGGATGAAACAGCATAACCGTCTATTTAGTTATCCTACATGGTATGATTATGTGCCCATACATATTCTCACCCTCCATAGCGACCGGTATGTTCCTAGTTGTATGCCGGAGAGGACCATTGTGTAAGTCTATTGCATTTTTTGCATTCAAAAAAACTATTAGTTTGTTACGTCTTTTTGCTATCTCTGCGAGCAGCCCTGCTTAGGTTGTACAGTCTGACAGCCGTTGGTAGGAAGGACCTACGAAACCTCTCGGTTGTGCACCTGGGATGATGTAGTCTGCTGCTAAATGAGCTCCTCAGTGCATCCAGTATGTCCTGCATAGGGTGGAACTCGGACTCCAGCAGAGATGACAGTTTAGCTACCGTCCTTCTCTCTCCTATCTCCTCCATCGGATCAAGGCGCTGCCCCAGGACAGAGCTAGCTTTCTTAATCAGTTTGTTCAGTCTCTTCCTATCGGCTGCAGTAATGCCACTGCCCCAGCAGGCCACTCCAAAAGTGATGGCTGATGCCACCACCGTGTCATAGAATGACTTCAGCAGCGCCCCTTGTACACCAAAAGACCTGAGTCTCCTCAGCAGGAACAGCCTGCACTGTCCCTTCTTGTAGAGTGCGTCAGTATTGTGTGACCAGTCTAGTTTATTGTTCAGATGAATACCCAGGTACTTATAGGATGTCACCATCTCGATGTCTGTTCCCTGTATATTTACTGGTGCTGTGAGGGGCTGCCCATGCCTGCGGCAGTCCACCACCAGCTCCTTAGTTTTCCTCGCGTTGATCTGGAGGCAGTTCCGATGGCACCAGTCCACAAAGTCCTGGATAAGCCCTCTGTACTCAGCTTCATCTCCGTTGGAGATGAGACCAACGATCGCAGAGTCATCAGAGAACTTCTGTAGATGGCAATGTGTTGTGTTGTGTGAGAAGTCCGCAGTATAAAGAGTGAACAGGAAGGGAGCCAGCACCGTTCCCTGGGGGGCCCCCGTGCTACTCTATCTTCCTTGTCTGTGTAACAACTCTGCTACGTAGGAGGGTGGAGAAGTAAGCTGGAGTTACCATTGACTTCAGGCTTGATGGTAACCTGTTCAACATCAGGAAGCTACAGGCAACTTCCAAGCTGACATCAGAGACCATCATTGAGCTACAATACGCCGGTGACTGTGCCCTGGTTGCCCATACACCAGATGCTCTACAAAACATCCTCTCGGCAGCTGTAACTGCATACACCAGAATGGGACTGATAATCAACACCCAGAAGACAGAGGTACTCTGTCAGTCCAGTACTGACCCCCCACAAAACCCAATAACCCTCATAGCAGCAGGGCAACAGCTGCTCACAGTGCCCACATTCAAATACCTGGGGAGCATAATGTCTGACACCTGCTCAATGGATGACGAGATCCAGAACTGCCTCAAGCAAACATCAGCATCTTTTGGTCGTCTAAGGAGAAGGGTTCTTCAGAACAGCAACCTCAAACTCCACACCAAAGTGATGGTCTACAGAGCTGTATGTATCACCACCTTACTGTATGGATGTGAGGCATGGACTATTTACAGCCACCATCTGAGAAGCTTGGAGACCTTCCATGTAAGATGTCTCCAGAAGATCCTTGGCATCACTTGGAAGGACAGAGTGCCGCACACAGAAGTGCTGGAGAGAGCTGGCAGCTGCAGCGTGGATTCCATCATGGCCCAGCATCAACTCAGGTGGTTGGGGCATGTCATCCGGATGCCCAGCCACAGACTCCCACGCAGAATCCTGTATGGTCAGTTACACCGAGGCCAACGCAGCACTGGTGGGCAGAAGAAGCGCTTCAAAGACCAAATGAAGTCCATCCTGAAGAGATGTCGGATCAACCTCTCTTCACTGGAGGAACTCGCTTCCTGCCGAGACATCTGACGCTTCCACTCCTCACAGAGAATGGATTATATGGAGGAACAGCGCACACAACACCGGACAGCAAAGCGTACAAAGAGGCATGCTCACCAAGTCCCCCCTGCTCCCCCCAGCACCTCCTTCACATGCCCGGTCTGGAACCGAATCTGCAGATCCAGGATCGGACTATTCAAACACCAGCAGACTCACAAATAAAGAAGATGGTCATCATCGAATCGATGGACTACCAGAGAGAGAGAGAGAGAGAGAGAGAGAGAGAGAGAGAGAGAGAGAGAGAGAGAGAGAGAGAGAGAGAGAGAGAGAGAGAGAGATTTTTTTTTGATTTTTAAAGAATCTTTAATAAACACACTTGTCCATCATTCAATACAATTTCTATGCCATGATATTACACAGAAAATTATTCCCCCAAAAAACGCCCAAACAAAAGCTGCCCATCACGAACTAAACAGAGGACATCCTCCAGGGACCAGAGGGTCCTGAAACCTTCCACATCCCCATTCCCCATAAAAAACTGAAAGTCCAGCCTGATTCTGGCTTTAAGCAGCCTCACAAATAAAATTTTGACATCAACATCATTCTCAAGTTTTCTTCTCCGGCTTACATAAATAGCCAACTTTGCCTGCCCTAAAACAAAGTTCAGTAATTGACACTTCTGCTTAAAACGACGATTGTACATAAAACCACAAATGAAAACCTGCTTAGAGAAAACTTCGTTATAAATGTGAAAAGGTTCTGTGAGAAGTTCAAAGAGACCACTCAGACGCTGACATTCAGTAAAACAATGAAAAACGGTCTCCCTAGAGGAACAAAAAACACACTGATCACTGACACTGCTGTTAATCACAGAAACAAAAGCATTGACAGCTATAATGCCATGCAGGACCCTCCACTGTAAGTCTCCATGCCTCTTAGGGAGAGGGGCTTTATAAAGAGCCCTCCAGGCAGGCCGATGCCCTTTTCCTAGTCTAAAATAGGCTCTCCATGGAGTGTCCACACAGGTGTTCAATCTGTCTTTGTTGAGTGCCATCACCACCAGTCTGTAGAGTGCCTTACCACTGGCTCCTCCAAAGTCCATACCAGTGGGAGCACAGAATGCCAGTAAGGAGCAAGGAGAGACGTCAAAGTCCATACAAAGCGTGAGAGAGGGAAACGGGTCCGTGCTTTCTGGCTGCAGCGTGCCATTGCCAAAGTCCATGAGTAGGGAGCGCTCAAGTCCATAAAGCTTCTGCTTCCAGTGTGCAAGAAGACCATTGATAAAACGATTTGATCTGACACCAAGATGAGCTGCTAAAGCTGAGGCGTTGTTGAGGCCAGGACCAGCCAGTTCCACCACTTGCTTCAGAGTGAGAACATTCCTGGAACACAGCCTATCAAGGAAGGTCCTTCCAACTCCCGGCAGGACACCAAGGCGACCACCAAAAACCACCGGCTCCCTCAACAACCAGTGGAGGGAATCGCATGGCCCTCTTTGTTTTTTAAAAAGAGTCCATACTGAAAAAAGACTGCGGTAAAAACTGGGCAAAGACAGTGCATTAGAGTTCTTAAAATCAATTAAAAACACAGGGAGGTCTAGCCCAAGCCCAAGGACTCTCTGTAAAATAACACAGGCCAAAGGCCTCCATACCAGGTCCTGGGGGCCCGTCAGCAGCCTCTGTATAAAAGTCAGTCTAAAAGCAGCACCTCTACTAGCTAAATGAACCACTCCTTGCCCCCCTTCCTCTTTGGGAAGAAATAACAGGGCTTGAGGGACCCAGTGGAGTCCACCCCCCCAAAAAAAGTCCACCAAAACAGACTGAATTTTTGACAACAAACCAGCAGAGGGGTCCATGCACATGAGGCGGTGCCACAGGGATGAGGAAACAAGATTATTTAAAATGAGCACTCTTCCTCTAGAAGATATTCTTGGCATTAGCCACTTCCACTTATTTAGTCTCCCCTTGATTTTCTCTATGACGCCGTCCCAATTTTTTTGCTCAAACTGTTGATTTCCAATAAAGACACCAAGATACTTAAACCCTCCTTTTTTCCAAATCAGCCCACCAGGCAGCGTAAGCTGATTTTCTAGGTTCTCCCCAACCATCAGAGCCTCGCTTTTTCCCCAGTTTATTTTTGCAGAGGAAAGTTGGCCAAAAAGATTGACACTCCTAATCAAAACGTCAATGTCACTCTGCTTGTTTAGCAGAATGACTACATCATCTGCATAGGCCGACAGCTTGGACGTGGCTTCACAGCCAGGAAAAGTAACTCCTGATAGGTTCCTTCTCAAGTAGTGAAGCAAAGGCTCTATGGCGAGGGAGTACAGCATCCCTGAGAGAGGGCAGCCCTGCCGAACCCCCCTCTGGACTTTTAAAGGGGCAGACAGGCCCCCATTTATCTTCAGCACACTCTCAATGTCACTGTACAAGACCCGTATCCTGGCTATGAAGCCTGGGCTGAACCCAAAAACTGCTAAAACTGTCCATAAATATTGGTGTTCAACCCGGTCAAACGCCTTTTCCTGGTCAATTGAAATCAAACCAGTTTCCACCGCTAATGAACCAGAGACCTCCAAAACATCCCGAATTAAAGTGATGTTGTCACTAATCAGCCTGCCAGGCACACAGTAAGTCTGGTCTACATGAATGAGCTCACTCATCACCTTTCTCAGTCTTCGGGCCAGAGCTTTTGAGAGAATCTTATAGTCCGTGCAGAGCAGAGAGACTGGCCTCCAGTTCTTTAGGCTCTGGAGGTCCCCTTTTTTCGGCAACAGTGTGATGATGGCTCTCCTGCAGGTCGTGGGTAGGGTCCCCCTTTTCAAGCTATCTTGGAGAACCTCCAGCAGGTCTGGACCAAGCAGGGGCCAGAATTCCTTAAAAAAGTCCACAGAGAGACCATCTATGCCTGGTGATTTCCCATTCTGGAGGCTCATTAGCACCGTATGCAGTTCAGACAGAGACAGTGGAGCATCAAAGCCGGCAACAAGGTCCTCTGAGAGCACAGGAAGACCATCAAGGAAAACCTGGCCCAGTGACATGTCTTCCCTCCACTCTGCTCTAAACAATTCACTGTAAAAGCTAGCAGCGTATTTCCTGATCTCTGCTGCTGTGGAGATTGTTCTCCCGTCATCGTCCAACAAGGAGTGAATGAGTTTTCTCTGTCCATTTTTCCCCTCCAGTCCAAAAAAGTACTGGGAGGGCGAGTCCATCAGAGCTACATCCATGTAGCGTGAGCGGACCAGAGCACCCTGTGCGGTGACCCCTAGCACGCTAGCCAAGGCTGACCTTTTTGACTTGAGAGCCTCTAAGTGCTCTTGTTTTCCTGTAGAACTGAGCAACTCCTCTAGCTCTACCACCTCAGTCTCCAGAACTTTCAAGGATTGGGTCAAGCTATGAGTGACATTTTGAGTGTACTGCTGGCAGAGTTGTTTTATCTGTGCCTTACCAAAATCCCACCACATTTGGAGAGAACTAAAAGAAGGTTTTTGTTCCCTGTGCGACTTCCATATATCATGAAAAACTCCTTTAAAAAACACATCATTTAAAAGTGTATTATTAAAATGCCAAAAGGCACTCTTACACTTTACATTTTCAATAAACACAGAACAAAACAGCAGGCAGTGATCAGTGAAACCAACAGGACAGATACAACTATTTTTAAAAACACTCATTTGATGTTTAAAACCATAAAAACGGTCTAACCTAGCCATAGATAAAAGGTTATCTTTAACATGGCTCCAGGTGTACTGCCTCTGGTCCCCATGATGTGATCTCCACACATCAGCCATTTCATGTGTCTTCACCAGTTCCCTCAGCCTATTGGCAGAAGCAGGGTGAGGCTCCTGATGGTTCCTGTCTAGTCTGTGGTTTAATGTACAGTTAAAATCACCCCCCAGAAATAAAAAACTATTTGGATTACAGGACCTAACCGTATCCGATAGCACGTCAAAGACCCTGATCCTCTCTGCTCTCTGTGTTGGCACATACACATTTATAAAAACGAAGTTCACGTTTTCAAACTGTACCTTTAATAAGAGGAAATGACCTTTCACCACCTCTTCTACCTCATAAGAGACAGGCACACAACCCCTAGAGCAGGGGTGTCAAACTCATTCCATGGAGGGCCAAGACCCTGCAGGTTTTACCTCCACCCAGTGTCTTCACCAGGAGATTTCACTGAATTTCCCCTCACTGATTGCTGATCAATGAAAACACCTGCTGAAGACACTGGGTGGAGGTAAAACCTGCAGGGTCTTGGCCCTCCCTGGAATGAGTTTGACACCCCTGCCCTAGAGAAAAGTACAGCCACCCCCCCACTGCTATTGGATTTGTGGCTAAAAAAAATGCAGCCATCCCACTCTTTTCTCCAATGGCTCTCAATGTCTACAGTGCTGTGATTCTCCTGGAGCATCAGCACGTCAAGTTTCTTTAAATTAAAAAGCTTGTATAAAGACGCCCTTTTTACGTCATCCCTGGCCCCATTAATATTGAGAGTGTCAATTCTAAGGTGGGGCATTAAAAAGGATAAAAATAAGGTACAGTAAAAAAACACACACATAGCATAAAAGGGAAGAAACAAACTAAGAGTCAACATGACTGTTAGTAATTTGCGATTTCAGTTTAACAACCAGTTTCTTTAAACGATATATTTCCTGATCAGTGAAAGTCTCATTCCCATCATTCAGTTTCATAAACTTGCGAGCTGATGCCACAAATAACTCCAGATCTGGAAAGTAATTTTCCACTTTCACAGCTCTGCTCCCCTTAGTCACCTGAAGAAATTTCCTAATCTTGGTAAAACAATAGGAGCTTTGCTCCTCCTGCGTCTGCATCAGCTCAGACTCAGCTCCACTTTCATCAGAAGCGCTCTCATCCAGTATTTCTAAATTCCCAACCCTACTAGATTTAGCAGAGCTCTGCAAGTTTTCAGCACTTTTTCTTTTTTGTGCAGCTTTAAAAGGATCCTCTTCAACAAAACTACATTCCTGCATTTCTTCGTGAACTGCAACGTTTGTCATGCAGTGTTTACTCTGTGTGTCCGCTACAGCCGCTCCTCCCCCGCCTGCAAAGTCTGTTCATTCACGTTCCTTCATTTGACTGCACTCATTTCGCCCTCCACCTCTTTACTCCGGGTGACAGGCTCGTCACAATGATCAGAGCTGCCGGCAGACAGAAACTCCCCACCATCACTGTTTGAAGGGGCAACTACCGTGCCCGCCGCGGCCGCCCCAGCAGAAGCGGACGCGGCCATGGCCGCGAGCGCCCCAGCAGAAGCGGACGCCGCCGCCCCAGTGGAAGCGGACGCCGCAGCGGCATCCGCTGCACCACATGTAGCTCTACTCTCCGGACCACCAGAAACAGCGGCGTCACCTTTCTTACTGCCAGTGTTCTTTGTGTTCGCCTTTTCAGGACATGATCTAATGAGATGGCCCGCTGCACCACACGCAAAACACTTCATGGCTTCAGATGTTGCAAACACCAAGTAGCTAAAGCCGTCAATCCTGAAGTTAAAAGACGCGTTCAGTTCAGCAGAGCTGTCTTTTAACACCATGAAACACTGCCTCCTGTGACACACGACATGCTTCAGCAGGGGTGATTTACTACCCAGAGAGACCATTCTGATGGGGGAAACAACTTGGCCAAAATGGGACAACTCTCTGATCAGCTGATCATTTTTAATGAAAGGAGGAGCGTTTGAGATGGTGATCCTCCTAGAAGGGTTAACCAGTGGTAGAACAGGAGTAAAAGTGTCATTTATGACCACTCCCTGTTCCACCACCTGATCAGCTTTTTCAGTTGAATCCAGAAAGATCACAATTGCGCTGTTCATCCTTGATGCTGATTTTATGCTGTCATGCCCAACCACCTGTCCTACAGCGAGGCCGGCCTCCTCCACAGAACAGGGAACTGTCGGGAGGATTCTCACGCCATGCCGCCGGGTCAAACGCTCAAACTCCACACCACCATCAAACACCGGCATGATGCCGGCCGGGAAAAACAGGCAGCAGAAGCTACCGTTCCCCGACACACTCACTCCAACACTCACACCCCAGCACACACACACTCAAACCACTATATACTAAACACACACACCTCAAACACACACGATAGAGAAAAGTTAGAAAAAAACAAAGTTTAGAGTACTCACTCAACGCCACTCCACACCCCTGCTCCCACAAACGCTCACGCATGCGCACGAGAGAGAGAGAGAGAGAGAGATTTTGATTTTTAAAAGATCTTTAATAAACACACTTGTCCATCAGTCAATACAATTTCTATATCATGCTATGTTACACAGAAAATTAATCCCCCAAAAAACGCCCCCAAAAAAGCTGTCCATCATGAACTGAACAGAGGACATTCTCCAGGGACCAGAGGGTCCTGAAACCTTCCACATCCCCATTCCCCATAAAAAACTGAAAGTCCAGCCTGATTCTGGCTTTAAGTAGCCTCACAAATAAAATTTTGACATCAACATCATTCTCAACATTTTCAAGTTTTCTTCTCCGGCTTACATAGATAGCCAACTTTGCCTGTCCTAAAACAAAGTTCAGTAGTTGACACTTCTGCTTAAAATGACGATTGTACATAAAACCACAAATGAAAACCTGCTTAGAGAAAACTTCCTTAAAAATATGAAAAAGTTTTGTGAGAAGTTCAAAGAGGCCACTCAGGCGCTGACATTCAATAAAACAATGAAAAACAGTCTCCCTAGAGGAACAAAAAACACACCGATCACTGACACTGCTGTTAATCACAGAAACAAAAGCATTGACAGCTATAATACCATGCAGGACCCTCCACTGTAAGTCTCCATGTCTCTTAGGGAGAGGGGCTTTGTAAAGAGCCCTCCAGACAGGCCGATGCCCTTTTCCTAGTTTAAAATAGGCTCTCCAAGGAGTGTCCACACAGGTGTTCAATCGGTCCTTGTTGAGTGCCATCACCACCAGTCTGTAGAGTGCCTTACCACTGGCTCCTCCAAAGTCCACACCAGTGGGAGCACAGAATGCCAGTAAGGAGCAAGGAGCGACGTCAAAGTCCATATAGAGCGTGAGAGAGGGAAAAGGGTCAGTGCTTTCTGGCTGCAGCGTGCCATTGCTAAAGTCCAAGAGTAGGGAGTGCTCAAGTCCATGAAGCTCCTGTTTCCAGTGTGCAAGAAGACCATCGATGAAACGAATCGACCTGACACCAAGATGAGCTGCTAAAGCTGAGGCGTTGTTGAGGCCAGGACCAGCCAGTTCCACCACTTGCTTCAGAGTGAGAATGTTCCTGGAACACAGCCTATCAAGGAAGGTCCTTCCAACTCCCGGCAGGACACCAAGGCGACCACCAAAAACCAGCGGCTCCCTCAACAACCAGTAGAGGGAATCGCATGGCCCTCTTTGTTTTTTAAAAAGAGTCCACACTGAAAAGAGACTGCGGTAAAAACTGGGTAAAGACAGTGCATTAGAGTTCTTAAAATCCATTAAAAACACAGGGAGGTCTAGCCCAAGCCCAAGGACTCTCTGTAAAATAACACAGGCCAAAGGCCTCCATACCAGGTCCTGGGGGCCCGTCAGCAGTCTCTGTATGAAAGTCAGTCTAAAAGCAGCACCTCTACTAGCTAAATGAATCACTCCTTGCCCCCCTCCTCTTTGGGAAGAAATAACAGGGCTTGAGGAACCCAGTGGAGTCCACCCCCCCAAAAAAAGTCCACCAAAACAGACTGAATTTTGGACAACAAACCAGCAGGGGGGTCCATGCACATGAGGCGGTGCCACAGGGATGAGGAAACAAGATTATTTAAAATGAGCACTCTTCCTCTAAAAGATATTCTTGGCATTAGCCACTTCCACTTGTTTAGTCTCCCGTTAATCTTCTCTATGACCCCATCCCAATTTTTTTGCTCAAACTGCTGATTTCCAATAAAGACGCCAAGATACTTAAAACCTCCTTTTTTCCAAATCAACCCACCCGGCAGCGTAAGCTGATTTTCTAGTTTCTCCCCCACCATCAGAGCCTCGCTTTTTCCCCAGTTTATCTTTGCAGAGGAAAGTTGGCCAAAGAGATTGACACTCCTAACCAGAACGTCAATGTCACTCTGCTTGTTTAGCAGAATGACTACATCATCTGCATAGGCCGACAGCTTGAACGTGGTGTCACAGCCAGGAAAAGTAACTCCTGATAGATCCCTTCTCAGGCAGTGAAGCAAAGGCTCTATGGCGAGGGAGTACAGCATCCCTGAGAGAGGGCAGCCCTGCCGAACCCCCCTCTGGACTTTTAAAGGGGCAGACAGGCCCCCATTTATCTTCAGCACACTCTCAATGTCACTGTACAAGACCCGTATCCTGGCTATGAAGCCTGGGCTGAACCCAAAAGCTGTTAAAACTGTCCATAAATATTGGTGTTCAACCCGATCAAACGCCTTTTCCTGGTCAATTGAAATCAAACCAGTTTCTACCGCCAATGAACCAGAGACCTCCAAAATATCCCGAATTAAAGTGACGTTGTCACTAATCAGCCTGCCAGGCACACAGTAAGTCTGGTCTACATGAATGAGCTCGCTCATCACCTTTCTCAGTCTTCGGGCCAGAGCTTTTGAGAGAATCTTGTAGTCTGTGCAGAGCAGAGAGACTGGCCTCCAGTTCTTTAGGCTCTGGAGGTCCCCCTTTTTCGGCAACAGTGTGATGATGGCCCTCCTGCAGGTCGTGGGTAGGGTCCCCCTTTCCAAGCTATCTTGGAGAACCTCCAGCAGGTCTGGACCAAGCAGGGGCCAGAATTCCTTAAAAAAGTCCACAGAGAGACCATCTATGCCTGGTGATTTTCCATTCTGGAGGCTCATTAGCGCCGTATGCAGCTCAGACAGAGACAGTGGAGCATCCAAGCCGGCAACAAGGTCCTCTGAGAGCACTGGAAGACCATCAAGGAAAACCTGGCCCAGTGCCGTGTCCTCCCTCCACTCTGCTCTAAACAATTCACTGTAAAAGCTAGCAGCGTGTTTCCTGATCTCTGCTGCTGTGGAGATTGTTCTCCCGTCATCGCCCAACAAGGAGTGAATGAGCTTTCTCTGTCCATTTTTCCCCTCCAGTCCAAAAAAGTACTGGGAGGGCGAGTCCATCAGAGCTACATCCATGTAGCGTGAGCGGACCAGAGCACCCTGTGCGGTGACCCCTAGCAAGCGCGCCAAGGCTGACCTTTTTGACTTGAGAGCCTCTAAGTGCTCCTGTTTTCCTGTAGAACTGAGCAACTCCTCTAGTTCTACCACCTCAGTCTCCAGAACTTTCAAGGATTGGGTCAAGCTACGAGTGACATTTTGAGTGTACTGTTGGCAGAGTTGTTTTATCTGGGCCTTACCAAAATCCCACCACAATTGGAGAGAACTAAAAGAGGGTTTTTGTTCCCTGTGTGACTTCCAAACATCATGAAAAACCTCTTTAAAAAACACATCATTTAAAAGTGTATTGTTAAAATGCCAAAAAGCACTCTTACACTTTACATTTTCAATAAACACAGAACAAAACAGCAGGCAGTGATCAGTGAAACCAACAGGACAGATACAACTATTTTTAAAAACACTCATTTGATGTTTAAAACCATAAAAACGGTCTAACCGAGCCATAGATAAAAGGTTATCTTTGACATGGCTCCAGGTGTACTGCCTCTGGTCCCCATGATGTGATCTCCACACATCGGCCATTTCATGTGTTTTCACCAGTTCTCTCAGCCTATTGGCAGAAGCAGGGTGAGGCTCCTGATGGTTCCTGTCTAGTCTGTGGTTTAATGTACAGTTAAAATCACCCCCCAGAAATAAAAAACTATTTGGATCACAGGACTTAACCGTATCCGAAAGCACGTCAAAGACCCTGATCCTCTCTGCTCTCTGTGTTGGCACATACACGTTTATAAAAACGAAGTTCACGTTTTCAAACTGTACCTTTAATAAGAGGAAATGACCTCTCACCACCTCTTCTACCTCATAAGAGACAGGCACACAACCCCTAGAGAAAAGTACAGCCACCCCCCCACTGCTACTGGATTTGTGGCTAAAAAAAAATGCAGCCATCCCACTCTTTTCTCCAATGGCTCTCAATGTCCACAGTGCTGTGAGTCTCCTGGACCATCAGCACGTCAAGTTTCTTTAAATTAAAAAGCTTGTATAAAGAGGCCCTTTTTACATCATCCCTGGCCCCATTAATATTGAGAGTGCCAATTCTAAGGTGGGGCATTAAAAAGGATAAAAATAGGGTACAGTAAAAAAACACACACATAGCATAAAAGGGAAGAAACAAACTAAGAGTCAACATGACTGTTAGTAATTTGTGATTTCAGTTTGACAACCAGTTTCTTTAGACGAAAAATTTCCTGATCAGTAAAAGTCTCATTCCCATCATTCAGTTTCATCAGCTTGCGAGCTGATGCCACAAATAACTCCAGATCTGGAAAGTAATTTTCCACTTTCACAGCTCTGCTCCCCTTGGTCACCTGGAGAAATTGCCTAATTTTGGAAAAACAATAGGAGCTTTGCTCCTCCTGCGTCTGCGTCTGCATCATTTCAGACTCAGCTCCACTTTCGTCAGAGACGCTCTCATCTAGTAAATCTAACTTCCCAACCCTACTAGATTTAGCAGAGCTCTGTAAGTTTTCAGCACTTTTTCTTTTTTGTGCAGCTTTAAAAGGATCCTCTTCAGCAAAACTACATTCCTGCATTTCTTCATGAACTGCAACGTTTGTCATGCAGTGTTTGCTCTGTGTGTCCCCTACAGCCTCAAACCGCTCCTCCCCCGCCTGCAAAGTCTGTTCATTCACGTTCCTTCGTTTAACTGCACTTTTACTTACACCCTCCACCTGTTTACCCCGGGCGACAGGCTCGTCACAATGATCAGAGCTGCCGCCAGACAGAAATTCCCCACCATCACTGTTTGGGGGGGCAACTACCGCGCCCGCCGCGGCCACCCCAGCAGAGGCGGCCGCGGCCGCCCCAGCACAAGCGGACGCGGATGCGG